>CAUDMG010003668.1:0-722500 GCA_958450375.1 Homarus gammarus | reverse complement strand
CTCCTTGGGAGGATTAAATAATGTCGTGATTTTATCTTTGTATTTTTTCCAACATTTAATATCTTACAAGTGAAGCATTTTCTCTTAGTTCCGGCATCTTTATCCCAGACCCGGAACGTAATTCAATTTATCCTAACCTAACCTATATAATAATAATGGTTGCTCATATAATGAGGATGGCCGGCCCAAGGGCCACCTAGGCGTGAATATGTTTAAGGTGTAGAAGCTGTCGCCAACACAACAACCACACCCTGAGTTAACGAGTTGCATGACCCAGTGTCAAGAAATAGTCCGAAAAGACCGGACAACTCGCCAACTGCACTGGCTAGCCATTACCCCGGAACACTATCCTCAAATCGATTAACATCCAGGTTCTCAATTACTGCTGGGTAGACAGAGGCAAATGACGTAAAGAAACTTACCCATAGTTTCACCCTGCCCGGGGATGGAACCCAGGTCCACTCGTTTGCAAGGCGAGCATGCTGACCAAACACTAAACCTAACCCACCCTA
Source organism: Homarus gammarus (assembly GCA_958450375.1). NCBI lineage: Eukaryota > Metazoa > Arthropoda > Malacostraca > Decapoda > Nephropidae > Homarus > Homarus gammarus. Next base: position 721,988 of record CAUDMG010003668.1, on the reverse strand, counting down.
CCCCATCCCTACCCTACCTTAACATAACCTAACCAAATCTAACCTCACCTCCCCCTGCTCCTACAACTACCACTACTTAACCCAACGCTGCAGTATACTAATAAACACCTACTGACCACCACCTCAATCCCTCACTCACTCTTTGATCCTCTGCTAAATCCTGTGGGGGGGGGGGGGGTCATGTGAGATCCTGTGAGGTCCTTAACATGTGGCAGGTCCTTCCATCCAGGTCTTGGGCTTCCTAGGGGGGGGGGGGAGGGGGTCATTGACTTTTGCGTGTGTTAAAGTTCAGGTCAGCAGGTTGTTGAGGTCACTGGGTTGGTGTCACAGGGTGTTAAAGGGTTATGAGTCAGAGTTGGTCCCGGTGTGTGTGTGTGTGTGTGTGTGTGTGTGTGTGTGGTCATCCTCTAGTCGCCCTCCAGTCATCCTCCATCCAGTCATCCTCCAGTCGTTCTCCAGTCATCCTCCATCCAGTCATCCTCCAGTCGTTCTCCAGTCATCATCCAGTCATCCTCCAGTAGTTCTCCAGTCATCATCCAGTCATCCTCCATCCAGTCGTTCTCCAGTCATCATCCAGTCATCCTCCAGTCATCCTCCATCCAGTCACCCTCCAGTCACCCTCCAGTCATCCTCCAGTCGTAATAAATACTCCACCATGTAACCCAGGAATTTCCGACACATTCCCTGATAGAATATATGGAAGTCCTTTGATATGGTGATTACCTTGTCGAATAAATTCTCTTAGGCTACATATCGTATATCTTGGCGTGTCCTGCGTGTCCTGGTGGCTGGAGGAATCGAACGAGCTCTTGACTATGTAACTTCTATCTTGGCGTGTCCTGCGTGTCTTGCGTGTCTTGCGTGTCCTGGTGGCTGGAGGAATCGAACGAGATCTTGGCTATGTAACGTCTATCTTGGCGTGTCCTGCGTGTCTTGCGTGTCTTGCGTGTCCTGGTGGCTGGAGGAATCGGAGGAGGAGGAGGAGGCTTCTGGAGGTTAAGTGGCCTCGTTTATTGTGATACTACTTAGATTGTGAAGGAGACGAGGTAGTAAGATGAGAGAATAAGAGGAGAGATGGAGATAAATGGGTGAGAGAGAAGGAAAGAGAATGAGAGACGAATAGAGAAATGTAAAGGTTAAGAGACAGAGGTTACAATGTGTGTGTGCGTGTGTGTACGTGTGTGTGTGTGTGTGTGTATGTGTGCGGAGATTCTAATTTAGTCTGGAAACCAATGATCCCTATTTCCCCCCCCCCCCTCCTCCTCTGATGTATTTCCGTCAACACAAACTGTTTTAAATTATCTCTAATAAAAAATAATAACTCAAATAACTCTTTCTAAAACATTCATATATTAAAAAAATAATTAAAAAATTCTATTGGTATTTTTTGTAGTAATCATGAATACGATTTTTAGCATTATTAAAAAAAATTGAAAAAAAAATCATTCGCTGGATGTGATCTGGCGTCGACTATGTAAACAAACTTTTATATGTCTGCTCCCTTTTATGTTGTTATTCACATATATGACGTCACGTTCGCTGCATTCGCGTCCGTGTTATTATGATGTTTTTGTTTTTTTTATTAACGCTGTTGTGATTCGAGTGGATGGTGTGATAATAAAACTTATTAGGTCAATTATTTGTTTAATTGAGTTTTAGTATATTGTAATTATTGTAGATGGTTGATGGATGGGAAATATTGACTGTGTGTTGGTTCTCTCTCTCTCTCTCTCTCTCTCTCTCTCTCTCTCTCTCTCTCTCTCTCTCTCACTCTCTCTCTCAGAAAGAGGAGGAAAGATATGGAGAGAACTAGTAGGGAGGAGGAGAATAGAAAAAGAAAGAAAAGAGGAGAGAGAGAGGGATAAGATAAAGTAAGAATACAGAGAGAAAGGGAAGGGTAGATATGGAAGGAAATAGGTAGTAGGAGAAGAATAGGAAAAGAGGAGAGAGAGAAATGAAGAGGAAGGGTAGAAGAGAGGAAAAGGGGGAGAGCAGTAGTGAGAAAAGCCCAGTTCACTTAAGGTCTTAGAGCAGTGGTGTGTTGTGTTGTCTGAGGAGCCAATAATCTTTAAGCCTGTGCCAACGTAGAGACCGATGACGTCACAGGACAATCTTGTTGACAGAAGAAAACAAACGGACGGAGACAGACATTGACTGACTGTTTGAACTCCTGAAAACGCCCGTCATTGTTATTGTGTAAACATTACGACAGAGTTATTACCTGTTTGTAGATACGAATAAGAGGTTATTTATGTTGTTCTCCGCCAGCCAGCCAGTTGTTGACGCGGGAATATTGTAAATATAAACACAAGGGCAGCCTAATACCAGGACTGTGAGGGCTGGGTGTTGTATTTCTGTTGTCCTCGAGGCTACCTGAATCGACATGTTTGGCAGCGTTATGGGACAGATGTGTTACAGTCACGAGCGAGTGTAATCCCGCGCCAACTATTTGTTACCTCTCTAAGGTAACATAGTGGGCTGTAGGTCACGTGGGGGCCTGCTGGTAATACGCCACCCGTCCTGCTGAGGCCCAGTGTAGCTTAGCCTTATTGTGGGAATAGTGATTTCTTTAACAGACGAGGTCAGGTCAGGTTAGGTTAGGTTCAGTGTTAATCAAGTTCAATTAGGACAGTTACTACTCACCCAACAGCTTCTAGTACTGAAGAAAACTTAAATTACACTGTTCTCATCTGTTGAGTTAATATATTGAAAATTTTCTCACGTAATGAAGTCTTTCTCTGGTGAGGTGGTATGTCCCCCCGACCTGGTGGTGATCTGACAGACGTCCTCCACCCCGTGACAGGACGCTGGGCTGGTACTCGAACCCGTGATTGGCCTGTATTGCCGCGACTATAAAACGAGATTTACTCTATTTCCATTTCTGTATTTTCTTTATTAATGAATATTTCTGCTTTTATCGTCCATATTTTTTATACTATGTAAATTTATTGTCTTTAGTATTATTTAATCGCATTTATCTCTTACTCTTTTGATAATATAGAGATAATTTCCCCGTGTTATCGTTTTAGCTGTTGATTCATCCGTGTGTTATGCGATTGTTTTGTTTACGTCCTGTGATGTCAGTATTATCCCCCCCTCCCTCTTCATGGTTGTGGCAGGTATAATAGATATTCGCCTGTCTGTCAGTGTCTCAGTCGTAGGAGATGTTTGCCTCATATCTTCCTGGAGACTGTGGAAAGGGAGGGTATGAGGGGAAGGGAGATTGAGGGGAGGAAGAGAGAGTATGAGGAGAAGAAGAGAGGGAGATTTTCACTTTCATCGCTTGTATAAACATAATTAATTAACCGTATATTATGATGGCTTTCGTACACTGTTAACACCTGTATTGCCGTATCATATCAAGTGACAGTTTCGTACACTTTTTTTGACATTAGATGAGAAACAAAAAAAATTATGTTTGACTACACTTGATGTCAATTTTTTTTTGTTACAGAATTTTAACAATGAAAAACGTTTGTGTTTGTTGCGTAGTTATTGAGGGTGAGGGGGGAGGGAGTGAGGGGGAGTGGGTGAGGGAGAGGGGGGGTGAAGGGGAGGGAGGGGAAAGGTGAGAGGTGGTGGTTGCTGCGTTTGGCATTTGTACACGAAATAAATAAAAAAAATATATATGAATTTTATTTACTCGTTTTGGCATCAAATGGACTTTAACAGATGATGTTTTGTGCTGTGTTTTTTATTGTTATTCTATCATCCCTGTGTGTGTGTGTGTGTGTGTGTGTGTGTGTGTGTGTGTGTGTGTGTGTGTGTGAATATTAACCCCCAGGATATTTCACCTCAGCACTGGGACCCATTATAATCGAGACCCATTAGAACCGATGCCCATTAACAGTGACATAATAACCCTGGCGCGGTCATTAACTCTGGGGGCCCATTAGAACAACTGAGACCCATAAGGACTGTTACCCATTAATAAGACTGGGGCCCATCTTAACAGTGATATATGACCCTGGTTAGTTCATTAGGGCAACTGATTGGTGACTGCCGGTAGTATTAGACTTCTGTTGATATGATTGGCCTAATTACACTCCCTGGCATTATTAACTTAGGAATTAATGGCATAATACAATATACACGTCAGACATTTATTGTGTGTGTGTGTGTGTGTGTACTCTCTCTCTCTCTCTCTCTCTCTCTCTCTCTCTCTCTCTCTCTCTCTCTCTCTCTCTCTCTCTCTCTCTCTCTCTCTCCCATGATATTTCTTCTGTGATATTATACACCTGGACAGTTGATGGTAATTTCAGGTAGGATTGTGTAATATAAGTCTTTCATAACCTTACTCGACATTATACCAGTGATGGACGGTGCTTAATTTGAGAGAGAGAGAGAGAGAGAGAGAGAGAGAGAGAGAGAGAGAGAGAGAGAAAATTAGGAAAAGAGAAGTAGAAAAGGAGAAAGAGACAGAAGGGGAGAGGGAAAGAAGGAAGGAGAGAGATAAAAAAGAGAGAGAAAGAGAACGAAGGAGGAACAAGAGGAGTCATGTGATCACCAGAAGATGTAAACAAACACGGAGACATAATTACAACCTGCATCACCACTAACTACCTGTAATTAGGGAGATGGCTGAAGGTGTGTGGAGGGGAGGGAGGGGGGCAGGTGAGAAGGAGGTAAGACGTCTTGATGTAGCCGTTTATGTACACCTACAGTACACCGTCAAGATGATAATACTCACCCGAGGATTAGGTGGTCCCAGTTTATTTCACCTGATGATTTAACACCTTATGCCTAATCTAACCTAACTTGGTGTAATTTAATGGTAATCTAACCTAACCTTACCTAACTTGACCTAATTTAATGGTAATCTAACCTAACCTAACCTAACTTGACCTAATTTAATGGTAACCTAACGACTTGATCTAATGCTAACCTAACCTAACCTATCCTGTGGTTGTTTTATTTACATATACAAATATCATTGGAATATATTGTATTTTTTTATAACGTGTTGCAGTCAGTGAGGTGATAATATTACTACAATAAATTTATTTTCAGTGTTGAAAACTTTTGTAACCACAACACTGCAACACACACACACACACACACACACACACACACACATACATACATCATTACCTTCCGATAGTGTGTGTGTGTGTGTGTGGATTTGACTGTGAGTTTGGTTTGTATATTTTACCTTAACAACACACCTTACGACAATATACACTCCCGACTCTACACTTCCACACAGATAATCCCATAATACACGTCACCCTCTTACAAATCCGCCTTCAGGATCCACGAACGCGTCGGATCACTGAGGATTCATACAATTACTCTATGAACTTTGTCAACAAACTTTAGCGAGCGAGTCGGGGCCAATCCGGATGATTAAAGGGTCTTCCGTTTGTTTTATTATCGTGGAATTTGTCATTTAAATAAGCCATTAGTAGAATATTTGGCCGTTAGTAAGAGATTTTCTGCGGTAATGGCACTTAAGAACTGGCGTTGGAGATGGTGGTAGCGCTAGAGATGATGGTAGTGGTGCTGGTAATGGTGTTGGAGATGATGATAATGGTGGTACTGACAATCGTGGTAGTTTAGTGATGGTGGTAATGGTGAGAGATGTGCCATACGGAACTCTCTCTCTCTCTCTCTCAGAACCGTACCCATGGCAGCCAATCAGAGCTCGCGGGCAGTAATTACAACTTTATTCCTCAACCACCAACTTCCTGTCCATTCTTGGCCTCAGGGTTGTCTCCTCGCCAACTTTTACTTCGCTTTGTTATTACCATTTTTTTAATATAGTTTCCCTTACCGGTGTGTTGTTTTCTGTTAGTCTCCCTTCCTCTCTCCCTCCCCGCCCTGCCCTGCCTCCTCTCCCTCCCCGCCCTGCCTCCTCTCCCTCCCCGCCCTGCCCTGCCTCCTCTCCCAACCTCGCCCTGCCCTGCCTCCTCTCCCAACCCCGCCCTGCCCTGCCTCCTCTCCCTCCCCGTCCTGCTTCCAATCCCAACCCGCCTTGCCACCTTCCTCTTTCTCCCTGCTCTGCCTCCTCTCCCTCCCTGCCCTGCCTCCTCTCTCCCTGCCCTGCCTCCTCTCTCCCTGCCCTGCCTCCTCTCCCTCCCTGCTCTGCCTCCTCTCCCTCCCTGCCCTGCCTCCTCTCTCCCTGCCCTGCCTCCTCTCCCTCCCTGCCCTGCCTCCTCTCCCTCCCTGCCCTGCCTCCTCTCTCCCTGCCCTGCCTCCTCTCTCCCTGCCCTGCCTCCTCTCTCCCTGCCCTGCCTCCTCTCCTTCCCTGCCCTGCCTCCTCTCTCCCTGCCCTGCCTCCTCTCTCTCCCTGCCCTGCCTCCTCTCCCTCCCTGCCCTGCCTCCTCTCCCTCCCTGCCCTGCCTCCTCTCCCTCCCTGCCCTGCCTCCTCTCCCTCCCTGCCCTGCCTCCTCTCCCTCCCAGTCCTGCCTCCTCTCCCTCCTCGCCCTTGAATAATGGAAAGAAGAGAGATAATGGAGAGAGAAAAGACAGAGATAGAGAAAAAGAAATGAGAGAGAGGGGGGGGGATAAAAGAGGTACAGAGAGATAAATAGAATAAAAATAAAAAGAAGAGATAGAGAAAGAAGAGAGAAGAGACAGAGCTAGTGAAAGAAAGCATTAAAGAGAGAGAGAGAGAGAGAGAGAGAGAGAGAGAGAGAGAGAGAGAGAGAGAGTTCACCGAATGTTTTAATCAACATAGTCTTTTAAACGCTCCATAAAAGAACGTTAACCTCACTGCATAGGAAAATTAAACACGCTTAAGTGCCAATTAACTTTAATCCTTTCTAAACCCTCAGAGTGTCATTGTGTAAAAAGGCGGATTATTGCGGGGCATATTGTACCTCTGCCACCCCGTGTTGAGGGCATATTGGATGAAAGAAAGTCTTCCTCATTTGGGAAAAGATTAACTCTGTCGATCAGTCATTCACTTAGGGAAGGTTGAGGCGTATTGTGGCCGGGAGTGAGTCATTTGCTCTCTCTCTCTCTCTCTCTCTCTCTCTCTCAGCATTCCTCTTTTAATTCAAAGTTGTAAAGTTAAGGCTCACAATCTGGTGTATAGAAGGTGTTTTAGATAGTGGCAAGGTGAGGTTGTTATTAGATCAGTGATAAGTAGTGTGGGGTACGGGTTGTTTGGTTCGCACTCAGGATGGGATGGAGAAAGGAAACTCACAATGTGCTCTCTGTATACATGTTGTATTGGATGTACAATGCAGCTTGGTGCTGGGAAGGCAGCGTGGTTACAAGCGTGATGTAGAGAGAGCTGGTTGGTGAGGATGCTCAGAGGAGGACCAGCTTGTGGGTCGCCATGCTCGCCGGCGGGAGCGAGGACCGCCAGGCAGCGGCGAAGGAGGTGGTGTTGCTGGCTGGTTGGTGGAGGTAGAAAGAGAGAGATCACCACGAGGTCAGGTCTTAAATAGCGGAGGTAGGCGTGGCTAAGTAGTTGACCTCCATGATGTATGGCGGCGCTGGTTGACCCAGGCCACGAGGCATACACTGGGGAATTCATGGGGTCGGCTACTCAGCGACAAACAGCGTCTGAAGGGGAGAAATCCACTACAGTAGTACCACAAGGTTCAGGTATCGTCTATATATATTATATATCTACATCCACTAGTTCCAGGTATGAACACTTGACTGAGTAATGAAAAACCATCTCTCTCCACCTACACGTCAACCCACGTTCTATAACCCTGACTGGCATTAACCCCTCGATGACTTTTGCCTTCCAGACTCCTCACCTGGCTCCCTGTAGTTATGTAGCATTATCTTATTCTTAGTAATATTTTCCAGCTGTAGAAGTAGTCCCCTCTATCTTGGTATAAGTAACTTTCTTCACGAGGTCGTTACATCTTGGGACACACACACACCTTTCATCAGAGGTCTTCAGATGTGAAGACCATCACTCTGAGCATGGCCTCGGCCCTCATCGCGGGACTTGGCCAAACCTGACGTACATTACTCTAACCTGGTGATGACGTCACAGCTGTTGATGACGTCATAGCCGCTGATGACGTCACAGCAGTTGGTGAGAGAGAGGGGGATAGGGGGTGATGACCGAGTGAGAGGGTAAGTAGGGGGTGGAGGGAGGGATAAGAGAATAGGGATGAAAGAAAAGGGAGGTGGAGAAGGTTGAGGGAAGGAAGGGGTATAAGAGGCAGGGAGAAGGAGAGGGAGAAATTTCCCAACAATTTACAAATTATAAAAACTCCAACTGCTGTGATGTCATCACCAACTGGTGACATTATCACCAATGGCTGTGACGTCATCAGCAACTGGTGTGACATCATCAGCAACTGGTGTGACATCTATCACCAACTGCTGTGTCATCATCACGTTTTTTTTATGTTTTTTATGGGGAATAGCCCACCTGGGCACAGGTCATCGACCCACAACGGGGCCTTGGGGGTTGGAAAAATAAGAGTAAAAATAAATTAAAAATAGAAGAGAAAAACAGTATATATTAATCTTCACCACGAAGATGCTGGAAAGCCAACTTTTTTAAATGTATGAATATGAGTATGGAAGCACAGAAGAAGGCAGAGCATTCCACAGTTTGGCTGTGTGATGAAAGAAGGATGTACTATAACGGGTTATTCTAATGTGACCGACATCCACACAAAAACGGTGGGCACCGCGGGCACGACGTGTGTTACGAGCCCACGGCCTTGGTGGCGGTACACAGGATGCCAAATCCACAGAACATTGCCCGTTAAAGTACCTGTAAAAGAGAGAGTGAAGCAACATTTCAGCGAAGAGAAAGGGAAGAAAGATTATTATCAACTAAAGGAGGAGAGTCAATAAGACAAAATGCCTTTGATTCCACCCTATCAAACAGTTGGAAAGAAGAAGAACCACCCCCGATGTGAGAGCAGTACTCCAAGTTAGGATGAATGAATCCTTTATAAACTTGAAGTAAGTGCTCGTGAGTGAAGTAGCTACGGGATCTGTACAGCATTCCCAGCTTTTGGGAGGCAGCTTTAGCAATGTCGAGGATGTGTAATTTCCATGACATATTCAAGGAAATGGTGAAGCCTAGCATATCTATTTTAGAATTTGGTAGGGTAGGTTAGAGTAGGTCAGGTTAGGTCAGGTAAATAAGTCTCAATTTTTGCTTTACATTCCTTATTTAATGCTTATTATGCTTGCTTTATATGTATGCTATATTTTCTTGCTTGACATTGTGCACGACAGAGATCTATCAAGGGTAGGTGGGAGTTTTTTGGAGGATGGCTGGTCCCTAACCTCCTGAATTTGTTATATTCTTATGGGATTAATTGCTTTGATATCCATTGATTCACTAACCAACAACTTTTCACAGTCCCATATATGCTTCGGTTATCGAGGTATACCTGTACAGTACTTCAGGTGACTCTGACCTTAACCTACAGTACTTTCACCAAGATTACCCAACATCTGTGAAAAGCAATCCACCATTTTTTTATCTTTATGCAGACAGCCAGATACAATTGAATATGTTTACCTTTGGGCCCTGCCTGCTACCCATGATTAATACTTTGAAAATTGGAATGAAACAATGCAAACTCTTGCAACTTTTTTATATGTCTCTTACAAAATACTGTAATATTTGTTAGATTTTCCACAATTCGAATTACAAAGCTGAATCCTGGGTTACAATGTCTTCAATAGAGCCAAGTTTTACACATACAATGCTTTTACCGAAGGTGCTGACACTAGCTGTAGAGAACTAATGCAACTCTGTAAAAAGGCAAAACATGAGGTGATAATGCTGATAAAATTAAAAAAAATATAAACGGATTAAGATTTTAAAATGTCTGTATAAAGAACAGTGTTTACCAGCAAAGTTTATCTGTATCACCCATTAACAGGTATATACAAGTACTGTATTTTTGTCTGTTATACCGGTAGTTTATTTCAAGTTAAATCCAGATTAAAAGAATGAAACTTCTCTTTTAATTCATTGAATAATATACAGTACTGTACTGTACCAGTAAATGCTTTGACAACACCAAGTGTGAACTCCTTCAAGTCTGGGCTGGACCAGCATTAGCATGTGTTTAGGCATAAGTACATTCAACAGCTGCCTGTACACTCCAGTCACAGCTGACAGAGTTTATTATAAGCAAATGGCCATCCAAATTACTGTTAACCTCTTAACTTCAGGTATGTCACTTTTAAAATTTTATTTGGCTAACACCAGATGATTTTATTCAGCTCAGAGGCAGCCCCATACACAAGGGGTTAGCTGATAACTGATCTAGAAAATAAAGTAACAATAGTTTTAATACCCACATGACATTAAAATATGCTGTTAAAATAAGCTACCATCTGTCAGTGTGAAATTGATAATAAAATCAGATATTCTTATCACATGTACGTACAGTACTGTACTGTTCTGTGAATCCTTCAAAGTATTAAAGATGCCTGCAGTCTTGTGGTACTGTGTGTAGAGAGCAACATCAATCCATTATTTTGTTGTTTCACTACAGGCACAATATTTAGCATTTGTTTATAGCTGGTAATGGCAGTGGATATCTTCAACCAAAATCTTGCAAAATACTTAAGCCTAAATTTACTGTATATTTATGCACAGATCACCAGGTTTTAACCAACAAATCCAAGAAAAAAAGTAAATCTGTGCTGGCAGTAGCTTAGCTGATTGTTAAATGACACAACATACTGTACTGTACTGTACAGGTACATACTATCTATTAATCAAACATACAAAAAAAGCATGAAGACATTACTAGTGCAATGAATCATTCATTGCAAGTTATTTGTTCTCTTACAAACAGTACAAGTCATTTGTTCTTATACTATCTAGTCATATGAAAATTCTTTATAATATTGGTATAAGATCATTAACACCCAGTAATAATTAAACTTGGGTCAAATTTACTTGTTTAAACGGTTGGCCATTCATTATAATAATACTAACAATAATAATAATAATAATAATAATAATAATAATAATAAAAATAATAATAATAATAATAATAATAATAATAATAATAATAATAGCTAGTCTTTTGCACCAGTTCTTCCAAAGAATTCACTATTGTTCGAAACACTATGAAGTCAAGGACCTGAGAATAAAAAAAAAGAAAAAGTAGTACTGTACTACCAAAAAAAGATCACACAAAGTGACAGGTCATATATCCTTAATTTGTAACACTTCCTAAACCCTGTAATTCTCCATCACCATAGCTTCTTCTGATTCATAAGCTTTCAAAAGAAGAAAGGTCTTCGGTTGTTCTTAAAGGCCTCGGCAGAAGTCAGCTGCTTCGTGGATGCAGGCAACCTATTGTACAATCAGGGTGCTGCACAGGAAAGGGATCTAGCAGCAAAAGAACATTCCCTTATTGCTCTAGGTTCAAGGCACGAGGGATCATCACTACTACACAAAATCATTTTGGAACCTGTAGTCAGAGGATTTAAAAGGTTGGACAAATATGTAAGTGCCTTAAAAGTCATTAGGCAGAATTTTAACTCTTTCCTAGCCTTAATTGGAATCCAGTGCCATTTGATCAAAAATGGGGTAGTGGAATTCCTCGGTGGGAGAGCAAAAATAAGCTTGGCAACCCTATCCAACACTGCTTGAACTTTCTTTAGTAGATATCTAGGTAGACAGACCCATAAAGTTACAATAATCAACTCAAAACAAAATAAGTGAATGTAATAGTGTCATGAGACACTGTCTATTCAAAAACTGTTTCACAGCATATGTATAGATTTCAAATATGAAAGTTGCAACTCTTAACCACTGAATTTATATGCTCTATAAAATTCAGTTTTGGGTCAAAGTACACTCCAAGATTACGAACATAATCAACAGGACTGAGTTGTACGTACGCAAAGTTTAAAGAGCCAAAATCATTTGTGCCATCACCATCCTACATCCTTGGATGACGATAATCTCAGTTTTGCCATCAGCCAGCTTAAATTTTCTCCTCGCTATCGAAATCTTAATACTGTACTGTACTAGACATCAAGGATTTCATTTTCTTCTCGATATCCTCGACATTTATCATTTGCACATAGAGCTGTGTATCATCAGCCCAAAAATGGTAGGCAACATCATGAGCATCCAGCAGAGACACAAGACTACTGGTATAGGCTGTAAAAAGAATTGGTCCCAAAACTGATCCCTATGGGACTTCAAACTGCAAAAGGACCAAGTCTGAAATGGTTCCCCCAACCATCACACATTTACAAGGAAACTACAGGAAAGGTCTACTGTTCTATACTGTATTTGTTTTACATGCACTGCCTCCCACAATCAAAGCAAGTTAATAACTGTAACTAATTAACATTAAGCATTCTCAAGGCCCCCTTATTGAATCAGTTAATAGCTCTCTGTTCTTTAAAGTCAAGAGAGACAGGTTCAATTCTTATGACCTGACTAGATTAGTGGTGCATTAATCACCTGAGGTATGCAATGTATGTACTGCACTTACCACCAACTACATCAGTGACCTGAACTGAGCTAACTCTCACCTGGGGCTGCCATCTCACATGTTGCAGAAAGTGGCACAAAAGACCAATATTAATTTTTTCTTGTACATTGAACACATATTCCTCTGCATTACTTGTTCAAGGAAGCATATTTTTTATATATGTGATAATAAACTCTAGATGTATTTTATCATTAATTGGTGTTGCAGTCCTAAACCCGTCAAAGGTGGGTCATCTTTGATTACTTAAGGGAGCTGCTACCGTGCCTTGCCAGCTAAGATGGTGCTTGGAAGTCCTACATTTAATGTCCAATAATTGGTTTGGCAATATGAAAGGCATCTAGCTGCAAAACTTGCTTCAAATTTGCCTAATGGTTTTTAGTAACATAAAACTTCATTATTTCTTCTGGAACCATCTGAAGATCAAATGTCCTACTCAGTGCTTCCTGTATGTTCTGAAGCTCACCTAACATGAATCTATGGAACATATCGTTCTCCAAGAATGTAACCCTTACGTTGGGCAGGGTATCACTGTACAAGTATCTAAATACACTGTACTGTAAATGAAGCCAACAATTTGCTATTGAAAATTCAGTATAGTATATGGAAGGTGGACATGTTGAAAAAAAAAGTTAGGATGCAACACATGACTGTACTTATAAGTTCATGTTGTAGGTTTGAAGTAAAAAAACAAAAAAAACAGGCAAATCATATTAAAATTTTCAAGTAAGTACAGTATTGAAAGGAGACGAGTGCTGTATAAAGGCAATGAACATAGTTCACTTGCACTGCACTACGATGCTATAATTCAATCATAAAATGACTTGAGTAAGTTGTTACTGAGAGTGGACAAAAGGTTCAGTTCTGCTTAGTGTACTATACTGCACTTCATTTGTTCTTTTGCACCTCAAGTAGATGAGTTACCAATGGAGTCAGCCTGGTATGATAAGGTCTATTGGAAGAAGTGATGTAACTTCTAATATTTAAGAAAACTTGGTTGTATACCATGTGTGGATGGCTAACACAGTACAATACAAGCATTTTTTTTCTAAGCCCGATAAAATGTTTAGCAAAAGAACCGAGTGATGAATTAGGAAGCTAGTGGGAAATTCAGCACTGTAACAATGTGTTAGATGACAGTGGAGTACTAGGGTGATAAGACCCCACTGATAATGGATGTAAAAATGTCAAGGAACACTGAAAATATGATGGAAGAAATTATGGTATTACAAGGACTGCAGGGCAGCTGACCCCTATTCTGAATAGTTGCCAGCCCAGTCCAAGCATATGGGCCATTAAAATTGGTGCCCATTAGAAATGAGTTCTATTATGATTAGGCCTCAATCTTAATGGTTAGGTTGGGGACTACTATGAATGTAGCCATTTTGAATGTCTTCCTACACATGGAAGAGGGTGTGTACTATCAGACAACTCTGCTGCATGACAGGAAGATGTCATCAGTTACTGACTGGTTGTTACTGTACCTTTCTCATGAAAGGCTTTACCCCCAAGACATAACATAAAAAAAAAAAAAAAAATATACAGTATATATATAGAGAGAGAGAGAGAGAGAGAGAGAGAAATTATGTACACTATTGCTTGTTCTAAAGTTATATACAGTACTCAAGAGCTGTACAGTATTTAATTGCTTTAGAAGGTTTCTCTTAACCCTTTTACCAGCTGGCCATCTGGTCCAAATCTCACCAGTAGACTGGCCAATGATGCAACCCAAAATGCATAGTTTATTCTTTTAATTTATTTGATCATTTACAGGTAAAATTATGCAAATTTTTTCTTCTTTTTTTTTTTACTGAATCATGAAGATAAGCTACACTATCTGACTAACTGATAAAAGAACAATAGTTGTATAAATGATATGGGATGGCTGCAAAAGAGTGTAGAAAGATAATGTTTTATGCGGCAGTATGAGCGTTCGGGGTCATGGGTGACATCTCACTTCTAACAGTCCGCGTAACGATACGTACAAATATAATGTCATCGGCCAGTGAAAGGGTTAATATACGGTACATAATTTATGTAAATAAAATTATTTAGATCATTTTCCATAGGAAAAATATAAAATTATCAACACTATACAGTAAGATTTCACATTAATGGACTCTTAAAATACTGAAACTGAGTTACTATGATAAGTAGTAACAAACTACAGGAATGAGAAGGGCATCAATATTTATGTTTTTAAGAGAACTTTACTGTACTGTACATTTTTTACTGGTGCAATTCCTAGTTTTATGGCCAGGTTTAAGCATGCACTAGTGCAATAAAGTGATGTCTTACTGCATACTATTCCAACATCTGATAATCAGGTTCTCTTATTGCAAACAAACTAATTATGCTCAAGCTAAATATCTACACAATATTGAGCTGATTTTTATTTCTTTTTAATAATAAAAATATCAATAAAGGCAGCAAAACTTTAAATATATACATAAAAAAAATATATAAACAGTATATAGATTTATTGTGGACAGACCATGTTTCCCTATCATGTGTACATCAGGTACTGCCTCTTTAGATAAAATAAACTGACTAGAGATACTATACTTCAAAAAGTAAGAATTGTTGCCATATTTTCAGCTGACTGCATACCTTCTGAGGTTATGGGTATGCTAATAATATTATGTTCTGTTGCCGAGATCTGCTGCGTTGTTGTCTGTGACGACTGTTGTGGCTGCTGTGGTTGGGGTCTGGGAGCCAGGAGAGGGCCGTGGCTTCGAACTGCTGCAATAGTCTGACCTGCCATGGCTCCTCGAGGTTCTCTTGGTGTGAGTAGTTGACCGTTGTGCAGGTGGTCGAACTCAAACTTTACACGCAGTTCTCCGATACAAGACTGTGGAAGAATATCGGGAATCCATTCGATAATGAAAGGTGTTGGCTCCTTTTGTCCTGGTGATGTTGTGCCAACACGAAGCCTAGTTTTGTATTCCTGTGGCCTCAACAGTGGTTGGTTTGGGTTACCCTTGGCATAAATTGAGTCTTCATCACGTTGTTGATAGAGTTTGTATGTTCCGTCGCGGTTTTGAATGAAACTACGAGTAATTTCTAATGGCATATCAGGAATATCAAAGATCAGGCGCACGTGGAGGTCGCTTATAATTTTCCAGGTGTATTTTGTAAATTTACCTAAAGGCACAGCATCCTTTCTTATAAATGGCTGTGTCTGATTAGGCAATCTTTTCTTTTTCCATCTTGCATTTATTCTCTCCATAAGGCAATCAAAAAATATTTTTGGCATGTGAAACACTAAAGGCTCAGGTTTACCACTGAAGCCAAAATGCATCGTTTGGTTTATTCTCTCTGTCACACTTCCCAACCACGACAAAAAACTAAATGAAGCCGTATTCTCATCAACTGGTTCCTTGGCCTTCCTGGCACAGGCTCCAGTCAGTGGTCTTCTCGGTGAAGATATCTGTTGTAGGAAAACAATCTTAGTTGGGGGAAAAGACAAAGTTTTCTAAAGAAAATGAAAGAAAGTTTAAGTAAATTTCCCTTTCTAAATATACTCTTACATATAATAAATGTTTCTTTTTTTAATTGTTGAAAGATTAATACTTTTGTAACTTTTGTTTTTTGTTTTTTTCACCTTACAGTGAGAGGACATCACTAACATTCACAATGTACTCTGTTTTGGTGACTGTGAAGTGATTTTTGTTATGTTTTTTGTAACTGTAAAGTGCTTTGTCTCTGTTGTTGTGAACATGATGTGACCAGTGTCAACTGTAATAATGATATCATTGTTCGCTTTGTTTTTGTGACTATGAAGCGAGCAGTGTAACTTTGAAGGCCAAAGCACCCAGGAAAACTGTCTCTGAAAATGAAGCTTGGCATTGTGAAGCCTCTTCACTCTCCCCAGAGGCTGTGTGGGAGTCAGAGTGACGTCTCCACTCTACCTTCAAGAGTCCCCTTAGCCTCAAAAGGCACATGTAATGACAACCATGTTTGTTCATAATGATGTGGTGAGTGTTGTTTAATTGTATTGTAGGTACAGAATATTATTAGTTAAAAAATTTTTGGTAATACTTGTTGGTGTCGGACTGGCTGGAAACGTATCCCATTGAAACACGTTATAATGATCCCAGTTTATGATATTTCAACCCGCGATGGGTTTTCAGGAATGTAACTCCTGCGCAGAATTTTCATTATTTTTTTACTCAGTTACATACACACAATTCTACATAGAGAATATGAAAAAATAATTATTATCATAAGGCCCAGTTTAAAGCTTTAAGTATCAACGGGTTTCCACCGTGAAACTGTATGATGAGTTGTGTGGAGGTCGGTGGGTCAGTGGTGGATGACCATTGCTGACTTGCTAGGGATCAAAAGACAAAACTTTAAACTCACAATTCAAATGCAATTTGTTAGTACAGTATAATATAAGTGTTTTAAATTTTACACAGTAAAGCATTATTTTCACCAAAATAAAGTCTATAAAATGTGGTGACGTGGTTCTGTCATTGCTTCATTTCTGTACAAGTGGTGCATTGGGTCAGTGTTCTACAAGTCCACTTCAACCATGAATTGTACCAAGCTGTAAAGATAAAGCAGGACTTGTATGCAGTCTTTACATTTGGAGATATATGAATAATTTAAGCAAAAGTTTGGGGATATAATTTTCCCTCACTTTTTTATAACTCACCTTCTTAGTGCCACTCTCCTGGAGGGTAAGGAGAGCCGAGCTGGCTTGGACCACTGAATCATCCTGTCTCCTCTTAATGCCTGTCACTGGCAGGTTGTCAGGAATTTGATGGACAGAGATGGTGCCCCCATCTGTAGTTCGCAGGTGGATGCCCTCAGGAGTTCTCAACTGAATTTCCAGTTTCCCTTCAATTTCTTCCTGTTTGTAAAAGAATTTGTTGAATACTATGATCACTTACCATAATGGTCATTACATATGTGTAATCTTACACTAACTGTCAAACTTACTACATTATATACAGGCTGTGAAGATGTTAACGTTAGGAACTACAGTACTGTGTGTGTGAGACAGTTGGAAGTTTTTAAAATTATGAAAATTGCTGCAGCACTTGCCATAGCATACCAAGTGAACAAGTCAACATATTGGAATTACAGTACGTACAGTATATTAATGCTCCAAGATCAACCAGAACATTAATCTTAGTGGCAAAACTAGAATAAGGCCATGATCCTGGGCATGATTGATTGAGTTTCTGACAGAAAGATTTCTTTCCTATTCATCTACCTTATATTGTATTCTTAGTATTTAACGCTTGTATTACTCTAGAAGGATAATGTCTATAGATTTATTTATGGATTTGTATTGAAAATAATAACCCAAACAATATATTAACACCTTTTTCATAAAATGTACAACCTACAATATATCTGGAAACACTGTCACCAAGGTACAGTATTTGTGTTCACATCCTCATCAGTCAATGTACCAGTTAAGTCATTTTACCTGAGTAACCAGATTATCTGAAGGAGAGATTGGGATGCCCTCAAGTATTGATGTAGAGTCCTCCTGCAGCACTTCTACCTCCACTTGACACTGAGAATCTCCAGAGTCATTCAGAATAAGGAATGACCTCTCTCCTACTGTACTTAGTCCTGTGCTGCTCTCTCCTATACTAACACTGTTTTCATCTCCGCCACCGTTACTGACTATTAAACTTGGAGACGGGTTAAGATCACTGAAACAAGGAAAACAAATTCTGGATGTATGACACATTAATAAAGAAATATTAATACAAAGACTGGGACAAAAAACAAGAGCATGTATACATAAATTTTGCATTCATTATCATTCATTCATTTTCATGGTTGTAAGAGTATGAGTTCTCTTACGACAATCCTCTTCCATAATAAGATCTCATATTTGGTTTGACCTTGTCACTTCACACAAGCCAGTACCATCCAAGTTCTCCACTCTTTAGTACAGTATACACTGCATCTTTGTGGATATCTGTTCCCCTAACCTTTAATGCATCCTTTACTTCATCCATCTATCTCTTGTGGTTTTACCCTCTTCTGGTATAATTTAAATCTGACTTCTTATGTTTTATCAATTCTTCACTTTCCAATCTCTCTATATGTCCACACTATCTGAAATGCTGCACAGACTCTTGCAGCCTCTCTTGTCAAGTTCTTATCTCTGACTTAAACTTTCACTTAGCAAAACATAAGAGAAAAAAAATTTAACTAGTCAATACAGGTATAATTACAGGAGTACTTGCAGAATATTTAATGTTGTAGGTCTTTTGAAAAATTAATACAAAAATAACCACATGAAATATTACTTGATGCTCTCCAACTGAGGCAAATTTAGAGGCAATGGTATCACACAATTTTGTTTCTAGTACAAGGTATGTAGATTGAATTTTTGTGTGTTCATTTTAGCAATAACTACATTACATTAGACAGGCAATTTACATGTTTAACAAAAAGTATATATCAACATACCTCTGAATCATGTTAATATAGTAGGAAAATTCCTGAGAGAGTTGATGATCACTTGCAAAGGCCACCACACAGGCATACAAATGAACACATTTCCGGAAGGTAACATCCCGGGCGGCCGGCTGAATCTTGAAGGCTCGACATCCACAATAGTATTTGTACTCAGTTTCCTCTTTATTACGTACCTGGCAATAAAAATATAGTGATTTAAGAAGCATTCATCATTCTTAACAAGAGTGGATGATTCCATGAAAATAATTTTATAATACTAATATGATTTGCCACTTCATTTCCCAAAACAAAAATACTGTAATAAGTCAAGTGAATTAGTACCTACCAGTATATAACATTACATGCAGACATCCATTAAATATAAAACATATGTGGTAGTTTTTTGCCTGCTATCATCACCATGGCTCTATATAAACATTCTCTTAGCCTGCATCACCTCACACACACACACACGATGAACACCAACACCATGCTGCCTGTCAAATAACTTTATACTGTTTGCCACAATCACTTCTCCAGCACCACCACAATTATTTATTCAGCACCACCACAATCATTCCTAATATACACACACCATGCACAAGCAAAAAAAATAAATATCAATAGGCCAAAAACATAAAATGAATAAACATTTCTTCATGCACTAGCTAAAAGGAGAGCATTGCTAAGGGTAGGGAATAGGTGAGTCCCCAGCTGGGCTGGGTTACTATGGCAAGGCTTGAGGGAGGCCACGTGTGACTCAGCCAGCCTCTGCAAATGACTGCGGTGTTAAACTTTTGGTAACTTATTTCATGGACACACCAATGCCTCTACATCATGTTTAAGTGAGTTTGGTAGATGTACGTGTATGTGTATTAGTGAGCTACTTTAGAGCTGTACGACATCTTTGAACTTTGATTTTGGAGTGTTTTTGGCATGGGGAGTGGGAACTTTTGGGGGTCCACCTGACACATCCTTATCTCCCCATGTTATAACGGGTTTGCTTTACACAGTGTTTTCTGGGAACACAACCCCACGTTAATTGAGGGGACAGTGTACGTAGCCTAAATAAAACAGACAAAGACAGATGAAGTATTTTAGACCATGAGTGTCATACCTCATTTACTTATAATTTACCTGCTGGAAGCTGAAGTGTAAAAATCCCAATGGATGTAGAGCCTCTGGTTTACATTTAACCACCATAATATTTTTGGATACTCTTTGTACGAGGGGGCCCGGGGTATCAGTTGCAAGCTGCCAGATGTCTGATTTGATCGACTGTGGTATAGGCAAGGAATTCAGAACAGAGTTTTTTAGCGTTAGTGATTGAGCGTCTTTAAAACACTGGGACGCAGCACGGATGTGTGAACACAATGTTGGCGGCTGACTCTGAAATGAGAATAATATATATAGCTACAGTATACAGTATATTATACAGTGGGGTATGCTATAACGAACGAATCCTACTATGAATATTCCTATAACGAACGGTTCTACCTATGAAATTGAGAATGCTATAACGAACGAAACTCCTACAACGAACATTACTTAAATTTTTTTTTTTTTTTACTAATTTATTGTTTTTTATTACAAGTATTAATTATATTCTTTATTGCAGGGGTTTAGATGCATATTTATGCACTTTTTTACAATTTTTACAATTTTATATTATATTTTTCAGTGTTAAGTGGTTGTATTTGGGGGCCTGGAACGGATTAATCCTATAACGAACGAATGCTATAACGAACAAGGTTCTAGAACCAATTACATTCGTTATAGCATACCCCACTGTATTAGTTTGTGTAATACACTGATTGTAAAAGAAATATGAAGGCTTGACCAAGAAATCCCATCTTCAAGTCAAATTCATAAGTAACCAATTCACATATTACCACCCCACCAAGTCTACATGTTTGAGACCCACATAAAC
Organism: Homarus gammarus; assembly: GCA_958450375.1. NCBI lineage: Eukaryota > Metazoa > Arthropoda > Malacostraca > Decapoda > Nephropidae > Homarus > Homarus gammarus. The sequence goes on along the minus strand of CAUDMG010003668.1, from coordinate 701,213 downwards.
CTTGACACTAGACAGGATCATTTCAGTGACTTCCCATATCTTGTTGTCTTGGTCTCTTTCGTTTCACTTTCTACACATGTCTTTCTTTACCCACACCATTGAAGTTTGGTGTATTGAGGTTCTACTGTACTTGTATGTGCTAGTACTAATAAAGTAATAGGAAAACTATAAATAGATTTTTCTTGAGTACTGTATAGCGAATGAAGTGAAAAAAAAGAAGAATAAGAGAGTGGTGGAGAAAAGTGAGAAAGAGGAGGTGGCAGTAACCTTGAGGAAGCAGTATACAGCAACTAGTAACTGTAGAAAGTTACAGTAATGTTGTCAGGTTGATACAATAATACAATACTAGAGAGAGCTTCAATTTCATATTCATATACTACAGCTACAGAGAGTAATGTTAATATTAAATTCACCTCATATAATTATCTCCTAAAACTAAATGAAGTACATCATTATTATTTAAGCTGAGTGAACATTAATAATTCACAAACTTTTTATAATTACCCCACATTGTAGCTGATCAATATCTTAGGGACAAAGACAAATACTGTACTATACTGCATTCACTTTAAGCTGAATAACTAATGTATCTGTTTAAATTGCCTATATATAGTCCATAAAATTTATCTCAAACTAGACTAAAACAAAATTTTAGCTACTGTATATCTCATAGAAAAAATGAATGAGACCCCAGTAAGTCTATAGTGAAGTTTACTAAAAGATAAGTACATACAGTATACTGTAGAGTACTGTATAAACAAAACATCACATTCTGTACTTAGAACCACTAACAAAGTAAGACACTTTAAAACATTACTTAATATTCACCATTATTTTTTCACAATTCCGCTGACATGGTTCCACATAACATCTTATTCCCATCTGCACAAGCATCCTTGGATCTCCCAGAGACTCTGCACCAATGAAAATATCCCCAGACCCATCCATGGATTGAATCACAGGAAGCTGAACAAAACCACGATAGTCAGGGCCTTTGTCTCGTACTCTCACAGAATAAATCTGGAAGAGACATAGGAAATTATTATAGATCGGCCCTTTGTACATACTTGTAAATTACTAGGGTTTTCACTTAATTCTTAGGTAGCTGGCAATAGAGAAGCTAAAGAGGCTGGGGATCAAGGGGTCCATGGCTTACCCACTGTAAGTCTTAAACAGGTGAAATCACTATGACAGAGTGATTTAGTCAAGATTAATGTGTTCAGTGATGAACTAAGATTGGATCAACAATTTTTCTTGAATAAATTATGATTTTGTTCAAGAAATAATGTAAACCAGCACAAGTTTCACTTCAATAATCATATTTTAGGGTTTTAAGTGGTTTGCATCCAAGATAATTTGCAACAAACTTTGTTAGGATCAGGGATATGAACCAGCAAGGCACCAGGGGCAGTGAACAATAATTTGTCGTACAAGGTGTCTGAGGTCAAGCCCAAAATTCTTTCTTCTTTACAGCTATAAAGGACTGGAGCAATTCACCTAACCATATTGAATCCACTGATTGTATTAAACAATTCAAATAAAATAATACATAGCACTTGAAACATGATAAGTGTCTCTAACCTGAGCTTCTGCACCAGCTGTTATTCTACACGCTTCTGTGGATAATTTTCTCTTTTCTCCCGCCTCCTTAAAAATTACATCACAGGACTTGTTCTTGCAAGAGAATCCTCGGGTGCCGTTCAAGGTGCCACACTTGTGACACCTACGTACACCTCTCATGGTAGCCCTTCCCAAGTCTGTCAAGAAGGTAGCACGCTTGTCCTCTCTCGGCATCTGAAAGTTAAATCAAGACCATAAATTCGAGTACACTTTCTGCACAATACTTAACATGAATAAAGTATCTCTTCTGCTGCTCACGTTGGACAATTTGAACATTATCCTTAAATAAGGAGCCACACATATGATAAATCATATAATTTGATTTTTGTAACTTTTATTACAATTTGCATAAATCATTATTCTTTTTCACTAACTATGAGTGTATGAGGAGAGTTTGTATGGGGGAGTTTGCCTAATGGTGATATCACCTGAAAACTATTTCTGTGCATTGTCGAATTCATTTTCGGGTTTAGTATCATGCAAAAGTAATTATTGACGACTTTTCCGCTGCTGATTCTTCATAGAAATAAAAATATTAAAACTCCACAATTTCACTGTTTTATAGAGGACACTGCCATAGTTATAGCAAATGTGTTAAAAAAAATTTATTTAAAAATTCAACTTAACTTAACCTAACCGGTTAATATTGACTATTGTACCACAAACATCAAAGCATAACGTCGGTGGTATAGCATCAATATTAGTTCATAATTTATAAAAATTTGTCAAACAATTTCTTGAAATAGTGGCAACTGCTTTGTTAACCTTTATCACACATCCCATTTCTTCACTATATTGTCGAGGTCTAGGCTCATAATTAAGAAAGAGAAACTACCTCGTCTACCTCTTTAAGGACTAGCCAATAAACACGAAGAGTTTACTTTGTAAAATAACACAGGGTCTAGCTGCTCCGAAGAAGATAGCACCTTTAGGGGATTATTTCACTATTGAACAACGTCTATTTAGCAGCTGACACTTAAACGTAGTCAGAGTTTAGACACGTAGGAAGCATTGTCTAAATCATCATCTCCAGGTAACTATTACTATTGATGGCTGATTAGTCTTAGGAGTTCACGAGTAGTTTGTTGACATTCTACAACAATGGCGCCCAAGTAATATGAATCGCGCATCACCATTGGAGTATACATGGCGAACTACGACCACGTGACTCTGACGTGTGAGACCGCGCCTCTTAAACCTTCCTTCATTTAAACTACCGGGAAGAACTCATTTATATGGATTTATGATGAATAAAACTTTTCAGACATGACTCATTAAGCTTCTTGTGCTTAACTAAGTGCACTGTAAGGCCCCTGGCTTTTTGTGTAATACCTACAATAATACAAGATGATTTTGGGAAATCACTGGGAAGTTTCCTCTGAAGTACAGTTTATAGAATTATATTTTAGTAAAACATTTTATCCCATGCTTGTCCATTTGTTTTTTAAGTTCTGCTGGAAGCTGAGCTGCCTCACAAGCTTTGTCATTTCTAATTTTGCTGATAACTAACTCCACTTTTTTTTCGGGAACGGCGTACTCTCTTTTTTGTTTGTTTTTTTACCTCTGACAGCCTGGCACTTTCGTACATTTCTTTATATGTAAGTTCTGCTAACTAGGAACAATAGTGACACACTGGCCAGAGCTTTATACAGCTGGTAGCTAGGTACAATAGTGACGTATAAATGAAAACACTAATATAAATTATTTTCTATGTTGTCTCACATAATTCACTCTTTAAATGGGTATCCATGTAATGCCAAAACGTCTTAAGCTATTAAAATGCAATGAAAGTATAAACTAAAATATACACAGTTGCAAGTGAAATTATATAGAAGACTGGGTATACTGTACTGTACAGTATATGTAACTTTCCAGCAGTTAGGGAAGTGAAGATGGTTAAGTGGGGTGCCAGCCACACCTACTTTTGTAGAAAAAAGGGAAGGGGTGTGAGTTCGTCTTCCGGGATATTTACAATGTAGCGTCTTAACCAAACCTAACTTAACCTAATCTAACATATCTTAACCCAACTCATCTTAACCTACCCTAACTTAACCTATCTTAACCTAACCTAAGTTAAGTTAATGTATGCTACAGTGTAAATATCCAAGTAGACACAACTAGGTCGATAGACCGCATACTATACTAGCTCCAGTGCGATAGACAGGATACTACAGTAGTACCATATTATTATTATTATTATTATTTTTTTTTTTTAGAATTTTGTTAAGCTTGGTAGTTTAACCGCCCGACCGTGTTGTTGTTGTTTTGCTGTTGTAAGAAGTACGATGTTGTGAGAAGAGACCAAACACGACCAATGATAATTTGTATGTTCTTCATTAGATTTTATATATTGATAATATTCAAACTATATGAAAACTGGTTAGATGTGTTTTAGTTAAATGTATTCTGCTTAGTTTGTGCCTCCAGAAGAACACTTTAATTAATCTTCTTGTCTTGGGTATTTTTCAACATTGGTTATATCATTTCGGTTCGAGTACAAATGATGTAATCTTGTAATAGTATTTGTCTTTTGTTAAATTATCTAATATTACAATGATGGATTCCCTGTTGAGGGTATTTTCAAGAGTCACGAAAAGGCAAAGAAATTTACTAGCAGTGAGCAGAGTCGTAACTGAGGCACCAAAGTCAGCAAGAATGTGTATTAGGGAGTCACACACCAGGTCTCTACTGACATCAAAGAATAAACTGTTCTTACACAAGTCTCCATATTGTAAAGGTGAAACCACATGGAAGTAGTTATAAAAGGTTAATATTCAGAAATGGTCGACCACGGAACACTATAATGTATTGATTTGTACATAGGGATACAGCAAAAAAAAAAAAAAAATAGGTAAAATTATCGTCTCGGTCATCCACCTATTTGGAAGTAGAAATTATGTTTTATTTCGATGGTTTTTGATGTGTTTTGAACGCAATGAAGGTCAGAATCGTTCATAAACCATTGGAAAAATGTAATTTCAACCTAACCCAACCTAACCTTAAAATCCTGGGAAATTTAGTTTCAGCCACAACTGCTGTTCGACCACAATGTTTTTTCCTTGGTATTTGGTGTGATTCATTCGAATTTGACCTTCGTTTCAGTCGGAAAGAGTCGTTTTGGACTTATCACCCCCCTCCCCCATACAACCTGACCTAACCAATCAAAGAAACCTACCTAACCTGACCTAACTTCCTAGTCGTCCCCGCTATATTAAGCAGAAAGTCATTATTTTGATATTTGGTACCAATAAAAGCAACTTTGTTGAAGCATCGTGATGTAATTTATGTTTTTCTGTGAAAGTAAGAGTACTCTCAGATTAAGCTGGTCGTTTGTAAACAAGCAGATGACACGCGTTGACTCAGCAGATTTTTCAGAGGAATATTTCTGTAAAGAAATTATGTGATAAAGTTTAATAACCCTTTTAGGACATATCCTGCAATAGATGTATAGTTGGAATGACCAGAATTTGTGTTCCCTATCTGCAAAAGGTCATAGTAAGGGGGACATAAACATTGGGAACATAGGAGTAAGGTTATAAATGAGGAGGTAGAAACTATATGTGGGAAGAAATTAGTTCAGATATTGGAAGTACAGGTACATACAGTAAAAGAAAAAAATATAACAGAAAAAACTACTTATAGAAAAACCTATTTTGGAATCTCTTTTTTACAGTTTGTCACACTGTTGGGTCATCATTAAAAAGTCACACCTGTGGCGAACTTCGTGTACACCATGTTGGGCAGGAAGTCACGCTCCGGGGATATCTTCAGTTCCAGCGGATGGGGAAATTTGCTGTTCTCCGTGATGCATTTGGGAAGACACAAGTGCTTATTAAAGATGAGGTTTGTCCTTTTATTAAATTATTAATGTGACTTTAATGGGATTTTGCTCTTTATATGTGAAATTAATATAGTACATTATGATTTCTTATTGTAGTGCAGATAAGGAGAATTTTTGTTTGCATTACAAGTTAAACTGCCGATGGCTTCATTTTCAACATGAGAACTGATGAAGCTTATCATCTTATAGGATGTCAATCTTGTCAAGCTACTCAGTGACACAACATTTGAGTCATATGTGGAGGTGAAGGGGATTGTGTGTCACAGACCTGAGGATCAACATAATAGCGTAAGTATTACCTTTATACAGTATTGAAATTTTAACGTCTTATTTTACTTAAAGGAAAGATGTATGCAGCTGGTATGAGAAGTGTGACGTTGTATGGCAAAAACAACTTAGGTAATTAAAGAAGATGACATATGTAGGCTTTAGCTAACTGAAATGAGAATTGTGAGGTGGATGTGTAATATGACGTTGAAAGATTAAAAACTGTTCAGGGCTGTGAGGGTGGCTGGGTATTAAAAGAAAATGGTGAGGTACGCTAATATGGTTTGGGTATGAATAAAGAATGGATGAGACCAACTGAGTCAAGAAATACAGGAGTTGGAATATGGAGGAAAAGATAGCGAGGGGAAGGGCAAGACTGACATGGGGGAAAATAGGGAATTACCTTTGAGATAAGAACTAAAGAAGAGAGGCTCCAAAAGACCATGTAGCTTGGGGGAGTTTCCATCAGAAAATTACAGCTAACTCGCACAAGCTGGGAAAATGGCTGTAAAACAGTGGTGATATTATTCTTGCTTTATTTACCTGACTTAGAGCTCTCACACTGATCCAACAACCAGTGCAATTGACCCATTCAGCTAACTCCTAACTGGGTTCAAATTCTTACAATGGATCACTGTACAATACAGTAGTCCCTCGACAACTACAGGGGTTAGGTTTCTTCACCAAACAATACCTGTATTGTTTCAGGTGGATACTGTAAAAAGAATACAGTACTCTCAATACCTAGCCACCCTCTTAGTTCACTGTCATATTACCTGTCCACCTCACCATTCTCACATCAGTTTGCTCAAGTTTACTTAAGTTATCCTCTTTAACTGCCCATGTTTCACTGTCATAAAACATCATACTTCTCACTCTAGATGCATATATTATTCCTTTCATGCTATGCTGAAGGAAGGTCCTCTTGCTATCAATATAAGCAACACCTCCCTAAACTTCCTCCATCCACTTCTCACTCCTGTAATTGAGCAGGCTTTAGTACACCCACCAGCACTGATAGTGTCATCCATAACGGAACTCATTGACCTGTGGGCACATGGTTACCTGTGCATAGAGAATACTTAAGTCAGCAACATCCTGCAGTCTGTACATTATAAAACATAGTACATGGTGGTTGGTATAAAATCCCTTATTATTAAAAAAAATTGAATTTACCTCCACGATTTCTATTTCTATCAGGAAATGGCCACAGGAAAGATTGAAGTCCTTGCACACAGCTACCAAGTCCTGAGTAGGGCACGGCATGATCTTCCATTTCTGATACGGGATTTTAACAAGGTAAAAATAGATAAGTCTTGTAACCTTACATATATGTAATAATACAATATTTGAGAAGACAGTTAAGTAGTGATTTTGTAAGTAATAGAAAAATGTACAGGTGTGCCTCATTTAACCAGGGGGTTGTGTTCCTAAAAAACCTAATGTTAAGTGAAATTGTTGCTAAATGGGGATAACACTGAAGCACAGAGGGTGAACAATGGGTTGAAATGATAGGATGATAAACACTGAGTACAGTCCTGGACTCTCTATGTAACTGTTGTGGATCAGAGTTAAACTAATTAGTGAGCACAAGATGAGCCTAATTCAAACAAATTTCAAATTGCTACATTATAATGGTATCATATATTTGCACTCGTGCTGGACTCTTCCACCGCCACACACTCATAGACACTCTTTGCTTGTTGCTCATCTTCTTGTGGAAGAGATTAAATTTTATATGTTCTTGTTTTTGCTCAGGTTTATTCAAATTTATTTTTATATATTCTGGTGGTAAGTGACATACGTATTTTGACTATAATGGGTTGTTCTTGACCAACCCAATCAGGAGGATGATTCAGCTTGTCTATGGTAACCAGAGGTAGTATTTGTTGAATTCTTCAGCTAATGAGCCCAACTCAGATTAAAGTCACCTAACTACTGAATCATGCTCAGAACTTGCTTCATAACCCTGGTTTGAATAGGCTAGTGGCTAATAACAGCATTTGTACCGATCCAGTTAGGACAGTGGTCCTGGCTCAGAAAACAAGTGACCCTCTTAATAAAGCAGTTTCTGCCAGAGAGGTTGTTTTGGTAGGTACTGCCACAGGTCATTATGAAAAAATTGGGAGTTCATACATAAATCCTTTAGTTTTTAAGTAACAAAAACTTTCATGATATTTGAACCATTTTCATTAACAAAGAAAATTTACTTTTGCAGCCTAAAGAGCAGTTGCGTTTAAAATATAGATATCTTGATCTACGTCATGCTGAGCTGCAGAAGAATCTTAGATTAAAATCTCAGGTAAGTGAAAGAACCCACAACAGAGAAATGGATTAATGCAATTCATAACAGGATCTTCATATCACTGGCCAATTCATCTAATGGTTGATGGTTGGTATGGCTCTGATTGCTCCTAGAACAAGAGTTTCATTTTTTTATTATTGCCCTTGCCAGTTAGATCTTGTTGATGTGTAAGCTTTTTGGGGGATCTAGGATAGTAGACACTTATGACTCGTGCAAGTGAGCATACTGTACTTCAGTTTCCCCACTGGTAATTGTCATGTCACCCATGTAACAGAACTCACTGACACTGTGCAGGAATATGGTAGACTATCCATTAATGACAGCTGGGACTGATCTTATGAGTGCCTGTGATCCCCATTTCATTTGTCACCCTAAAAAGGAGATTGGTTGGAAATTTGCATTCAAAGGCAGGAGGTCTATATAAAGTGAGTCACGTCTGCTTAAACAACACACACAAAGTTTCAATTATGGCCACTATTTAGATTACAAGAGTCAGTCCGTCATTTCATATTCATTTCCTTGTTAATGGTAAGCCAAATGTGCCTAATTTGGTAACTTTTAGGGCATTGCAACATTCTTGGCCTTTCTTCCAGGTATGTCACTGAAGTCAAACCTTCAAAGGTGATGTAGGAGCATCAGAGAAAAATGTTCTTCCACTATCTAAATGAGACTACTACACTTTTGGGTTGTGTGGTACTAGGGAGCTCTTAAGGTTAGTTACCCTGTTTTAACCTGGTTTCACTGAGGGGTGTGAACCATATTAACATCTAGAACCCATTTCTTTTGTCCTTTCTTATGTACAGTGTAATGGTAGAAACTAATTGTTCAGGCTTAGTGGCAACTGATGCCTCCCAAACAGGCCTTTTTTAAGGATCAAAAGTTGTATTGGAAACCAGTTACTGCCTGGTATGGGCTTCAGTCTAGAAATGGAGAATTGTTTCTGAAATCCTATTTTTGAATGGATCCCATTATCAGGCAGCTCAGACACCTTCCCTCATTCATTTTGTTTGTGAGTAGTCAGCAGAAAATTTAATATAAAATTACATATTGACTCTAACGTCCAAGTGGCAGCCATAGCTGGCATAGTGGGTGTTGTGTCTAGGTAGGCACAACTGGCTTGATAGACCTCTTGTCAGATCAGCCTCCAGCTGCTGTTGGGGAATAGTCTACTATCTTAGACCTCAAGGCACCTTGCACTTTAAGAGCAACTGTGTTGCTTCAGGATCTGGTAGGAACTAGATTCCAGATTCAATCTTCATTTTACCTAATTATAGAAACAATATTAATTTACTCTTAGATAATCTCTAAATACAGTGTGCTGTATACTATTCATTTCATCACTCAGAACAGCTCTAGTTTTTTTTCCATTTGTTTAATAATGTAAAGTAGTTAAACAGCAGTCCATGTTAGGCAGTCTAGCTAAGCATATAGTAAAAAAAAACTTTGTGATATATAGAGATCTTGATTAATGAAGCACTTAAAGTCAAAACTTTAGTTTCTAGTATCAACTTTAAACTTTTGTATAATATGGTCCTTATATACTTTCTTCCTTTGTTCAGAAAAAAATCACTTTTCAGTTTCATATACTATCACCATTATATAATTCACAGGTAGCAAAAAAAATGAGAGATTACCTACAAGATAAAGAGGCATTTGTTGAGCTTACCACACCAACTCTCTCTGTCAACACACCTGGGGTAAGAAAGCTTTTTATTACTGTCCTACATTTCAGACAGGTGCTCAGGGGGGTGGGAATATACTCTTCATAATTATTAAAAAATTTAGTCTGCTTAATCCTTTGATTTGGGATGTGCTACATATCACACAGTCAGCTCCTGGTAGTTGATAATGGATGTGCCATAAATTCAGTACAGAACAGAATCCCACAGTGTGTCAAAAGTGCCACTCTAAGGAAACACTTGAAATTGAGTCAGTGTACAGTACAGTAATCAGTTTAGAAATGTTAAGGATGGGAGGTGGAAAATGGATAGAATAACTAACAAAACTGTACAATACAAGTTATGCAAGACAGAGAAGATTACCCAAATTATGGTGGGGAATTTATGGGATAGGTAAGAAATTCCTGATGATATTAAGAAGTTTTACAGGTATGATAAAGCTGGTGTCAGAGTACAGTATGTCAGGAAGAGGGTAATTGGTCCCTATTGAAAGTAATTTCCCTACAGTAAATGTATATCAGTGCAAATGCCAGAGTACTAGGTTTGTATTATAGCTAACTTATGATATCACAGCTTAAGGTACATAGAGCAAGTGGTGCATATTTTGTGTATTGAATTTCTTTTTATAAGGCTGTGACATATTACAGTACATAGAATCCACAAAATTAGAACTTGTGAAAATCTAGGTTTTACTGTATATTATACCTTTGTCTTATATTTGGGATTGTTTGTTTATTTCAGGGAGCTCAAGAGTTTGTGGTGCCCAGTAGGCTTCGTGGAAAATTTTATTCACTGGTTCAGAGTCCACAGACATATAAGCAGTTAGCCATGATTGGAGGATTTGACAAGTATTTCCAGTTTGCTGTCTGTTACAGAGATGAAGGAGGCAAACCTGACAGACAACCAGAATTTATGCAGGTGAGGTAATACAGTACTGTAAAAATATTTGTACATTATTTTCTCTATTATGTCCTAGACAGTGATGCACCTTTTATTTATCTACACAATATAGCAAAGGTCACCCATATGTTAACAGTGTAAACAAAAATTAGAATGCTGCCACATTTTGATACACCCACAAAACAGAGCAGACTATAGTATGGTATTATATATATGTCTGTTTTTGTCTCTATATACAGTGTGGTGGAACCTTGTTATGTCGGACTAATTGTAGGGGATGAGGCTGGGCCACTGAAACTGATAGCAGACCTTGGACATAGTCTGAAATATCAGATAATAGTCCTATTTCAACCAGTACTGAATATTCAATGGATATACAGTACATCCTTACTCAAGCTAATTGGAATTTTGGTTACTATTATTACTGTGTTTTCATTACCATACTGTTATCACTGTTACTACTAGTTCACTGTGTAAAATTCTATTGTCAAGAACTAAATTGTTACCACTATGCTGTGTCACACAATGGGCCAAAGCCAAACCTGTACAAAATCCTTTCCTTATTGTTGGCTGTCTTAAGACTCATGATTTAAGACCCCATACCTGCCATAAAGAATGGAGTGAACATACTAAAGTAAAAATTTACAGCTAAAGAGATATGAAAATTTTATCCAATTTTACCCAAGTTCATCAACCACAAAGCAGCATTTCCTCAAAAAGACTCATGAAAGTGCAGACTCCAGTGTATCAGGCCAATATAGTTTGCTCAACTTGCTGTGGTGCAGTTGACAAAAATATCAGTATTCTTCTGACACAATAGTTAGGTGTTATGCAGGTGCCATCAGTCAAATTGAAGGTCAGTCTTACAGGTCAAACAATGAAATTTCTCTAACTTTTCTTCGTGTAGGTGGATCTGGAGATGGCAAATGTGACCATGAGTGAAGTAAAGTGCTTGATAGAGAACCTCCTGGTATATTCATGGCCCTCAAATCTTCCTGCTATCCATGCTCCATTCCCTGTCTTAACATACACGGAGGCCATGAACACTTATGGAGTTGATAAACCAGACACCAGATTTGAATGGAAGGTAAATATTGTACTATCCATTTTAATATACTTTTTATTTTCTCTCTCATATGCCTCACTGTAAATGCAGGTGAAACATTTAATATACACCTCACCATCCCTGAATTTGTCCCACCCAAGTTTGTGAAGAGTATTACTTAACTTTACAACATCCTCACTGTATATACAAGGGGGCATATTAATTCATTTATCCTTCAGTCCTTCTTACTCTGTGTTAGAAAAATTACACAAAAGTATTCAGCATAGAGGAATGACATTATATAGGCAGCTTTTATATTGGGACCTTTGTGTTTTACAAGCACAGCACAACCTTTTGCTCGGTGGCTGGAAGAGAGTCAAGATTTTTCCTTGACCTCTTATGTCAGTGTACAGTATATCAAAATTTTTAGTTTTGTACCATAAAATTGTTATATTTATTTTAATGATCATACATCTTGATTGAGCAGCTTAAATAATTTGCAGGTTGGAAAACCCTAACTCAAACTTAGATCTAAAAAGTATACAGTACGGTATATGATTTACAACATTAGACACTCCACATGGGAATATGACCTAGAAGGGAGGTGGCTTGATAGTTTCACTGTTGAACTTAATTATGGATGCTCTGGTCTATTCTTTTGTTTTTTACATCAATTATAAATTACTCATTCATGATCAACTGCCTCAGATGCAGTCTTTGGTCACAAGCTTAAATTATGTTCTGGTACAAGCAAAAATTCATTAAACTATATTTACATCAGTTACAAGATGTTACACATCTTCTTGAAAATTGTGGAGCCAGTGTGTTAGAAAAGGCTGTAACGTCACCTGGGACCACTGCCCGTGCCTTCATCATTCCTGGTGGACAGGTAAGTGCCTGTTTTCCTTTTTTGTTTACCAGGGTGTTTTAGGATAGTCCAAATGTATGGAGAGACTGGGATGTGAAATATGGGTAAAAGGAGTGTATATTTCAGAGGTTGATAGTAGGAGGGAGATAGAAGGAACACCAGAAGTGAGGGGAATAAATTTCCCATAAGTTGTAGAAAGATTTAGGGGCATAAGTTGTACTTGGTGGGTGTGTGGCAGCTGTCAGAATGAATGGATGAGGATCAGTGAAAATTGTTTTTAGTTTTTTTATTCTTGGGGCTTTGGACTGTGACCTCTAGACCTGCTGGCTATACATTGTTACTCAATCCTAACTTGATCATATAAGAGGATTTTAGGATTGTTCCTCCTTTTAGTATTTCTTAACATTTTAATTTAACTGATTTTTATTTTCAGTCACAAATTAGTAAGAAGATGATTACATCCTGGGAAAATCTGGCAAAAAGGGAACACAATCTTCCTGGAGTGTCAGTATTCTACACTCTGGGAGATCTCACTCTGAAGGGAAACATTGCAAAGAAAATGAATCCTGCCAGCCAAAAAGAATTAGCCAAAATTCTTAGGGCCCAGATGGAAGATGTCTTGGTCTTATCAGTGGGCCCAACTAATAAAGTGGTTGGTTAATCAGACTTCTTATTTTTTTTATTGCACTCTTTACCAATTAAGTTGATAAGTTCAACTAATGTAAATGATGGTTTGAGATACATTATTTCCAAATCTTCAGGTAAGTAATAAAAGAAAAGTTATTAGTCCAACCTTAAATAAATTGTTTAACCCAACTTCAGATCATTTTAAACTTATTTGCTCCATCACCCATGTGCCCTGTTGTTACTAGTGCTTGTTTAGTGATGTACACTCATTCCAAAAAATATCTTCAAGGTGGTGACTGATGAATTTCAAAATGAACACTGCGACTCCTGTTGTCTTGGTAGGGTTGTCAAAATCCTTCATCTGTTGTGTCGCAATGTCTCACACAAATCCTTTAAGATACTTTTTGGAGCGAGTGTACAGTAAATAACCTATAGATCCCTTGACTCCCAGCCTCTTCAATTTCCTTGTATGTACAGGGTATTGTATTACAGTACTGTTGATGAAATATAAGACAGGCTCTTTAATTTTAATTGTAACTTATTTTAGGTTTTAAGGTTTCAGCATTTAATATTTCAAAAGGATATTTAAATAAAACCTTCATTATATTTTAAACATTTTGAGAATAGTTAATGCTAAGTTGCAGCTCAATAACCCTGTTGATTGTTGGTGTCACCTTACAGCTGGGGTTACTTGGTAAATTACGTTTACTGGCAGCCAAGGTCATGGAGGAGAGTGGTGTTGCTGTCAGGAATCAAGAGCATTTCAACTTCCTGTGGGTGATAGACTTTCCACTATTTGAGCTTGATGATGATACAGGGAGAATTTTATCTGTCCATCATCCCTTTACACTACCCATAGAAGAGGATAGTCACTACTTGTACACAGACCCTCTTAAGGTATGTTACTGACAAGTATTGTGTCTAAAAGTGTAAATAAAGAAATAAATAATTGGTCTAATAATTTATAACACAAGATTTCCATGCTGCAAAGTAAATGTACAGTTATGTAGCAATCTGCGTGATTTGTTCATCAGTGCCTAGCAAATTTTGTTATTCAGATCTTATAACTTTTTCATCTGATTAAAGAAAAAATATTCTGATAACCTATTAACAAGAGATAGAAATGTCTAAATCTTTGGTTTTAAATAGTTCCAATATTATTATCTTGATGATTTTACTTGTGAAAAAATTGAATCACTACTCATAATTTTCACACCAGGAAATTTATACCTTAGTTACACTTCATCTGTATGTTAGTGGTGGAACCTCAGTCATGATAATGAATTCAGAGAAGTACCGTAGTTATTTTTTCTTTAACTATAAGTAAGTTTAAATTATAGGCAAGATCCCAGCATTATGATCTAGTGCTGAATGGATGTGAGGTTGGTGGAGGATCCATACGAATTCACAACCCAGCGATGCAACGCTACGTTTTACAAAATATTATGGATATTGATCCAGCAAGTCTTGGGTTTTTCACTGAAGCCTTGGAGTTTGGGGCTCCACCTCATGGGGGCATTGCCTTGGGTAAGTGTCAACACAGTTATGATTGGTCTTTTTGTTTTAATACCAGTAATAAAATGATATTGAATATAACAGAAATATTTCACTTTACTCTATATATTAAGCCTGGACAGCATTTGAGTTCAGGTCCTGCCGAGTTGAGGCATGGGGTGGTGAACATTGGGGAGACTAATACAAGACAAATGTAGACGGACAACCCATACATTCCTAAAATTAAAACATTTAAAAATAGCTTGGCTTTTTGCATGGACCTATTAAAATAACTAGGTATAACTTACAGTAGAAGAATTTAGCACTGCGTATTATCAAAGTATGACAAGAATAAAAGTTGCCTTTACAATCATCCTCCCTCCCTCAAAGTCCTTATACAGTACCAGGATATAAGCATAAACCCACTGATTTAAAATATTTTTTATGTACTTCATCTGAGAAACTTTTAGGTGTAATCGATTTTTTTTTTTTTTTTACTAAACTATTGTGCTTCATCTCACGAGTTTCTTTTATTGACAGGTTTTGACAGGCTGATTGCCGAGATGTGTGGCGCCAATAGCATACGTGATGTTATTGCATTTCCCAAATCTATGGAGGGTCGCTGTTTGATGTCGGGTGCTCCAGGAGACATCACCCACGAAGAACAACAGCGCTACCATATATCTATTGCTCAGGATGATGGTAAAGACAACGCTGAAAACTCTTGAGGTTTTATCCGTACTGTAATGTGAAGGTTTTGTTACATACAGTTGTAACCGACTGAATTGTGAAGTTAGATTCCTACGCCCCTCTTGATACATATGGTCTTTCTCCAGATATTTAACAGTTATGTGGGAAAAATTTAGTAAGTTCAGCAACAGTTTATCTCCATGTTTTTTTATTTTTATTGATTTTATTTATTTTCATTTATTTATTTATTTATTTTATTTTATTTTTTTCTATTAAACAAGACAGAAAATGTTCTCAGGGTCAGCAGCATGACCTCAGTTGCATCTAGACTTGCTACCTGGTACTCGTGTTGAGTCCATGGTCTCACCTTCCTGGCAGATCTTATCACATAAATATTTTGAAAATTCATGTGTTATGCAATTTAAAACATCTACGGTATACAGAACAAATTTAAAATTATTTAAAGTGTTGCTTGCTGTAAATTTTATTTCCCAACTAAATGGGCAAGCGAATGAAACATTTTTACGTATTATAAAAAGTAAAGTTAAATACTTGATGGAATATTGTACATAACTTCACATTAGTTTGTAAGTAATAAATAAAATACATTGGTTTAATTCCAAGTCTACCCACTGAGAGTTTTTCTCACACATTAAACACCTATTATGATCCACTAGTACAGAAAAATTTGTTTAGTCTACATTAAATGAAAAGCCAAAGTCTACTCCAGTGTACAGTATGTGACTTATGGTTAGTGAGTAGTAATTCACTTGATATTATTTTGGCATGTATGATTGATGTGGAATAAATCTCTTCATAATATTGTTATATATGGTTGATAAAGAGTAGCATGTGTGGATAATATATTTCCCTATATTCTTTCTCACTTGTTATTCATTGATTTTGCTGTGGTGAGTGTAAAGGTGATCTCTTGAAATGCTATGTACAGCTGGTGAGTGAACACAGTCATAGACTCTGTAGTTCTTATTTGAGGTGGAGGGATAGGTGAAGTTTCCGTGTCCCAAGGCTGCACCAAGGAAGCCGAAGGTGCCATAGCTAATGATGGTGTGGTCACCCAGGGTCAGTATTGCCATATCCAGCAGTACATCCCTCTTATTACCTGATGAAGGATTTTAATGGAAGTTTAATTATGTAAAAAAAATATGTTATGCAGGTAGAGTTAAGAATTAAGGATGTTAATGAGACTGCCACCTGATGAAATTAACAGTGAAGCATATTGTTAATAAGACTACCGCTTGGTAAACTTAATTTTGGTTAAAAAAGATTTAACAGCCACCATACTATATTACCTTCTGAGTGATATAATACAGGTATATATGTTAAGGAAGTTACTGATGACTTCTTTGAAGGTTGTAGAAGAGATAGATAAATCAATGGAAAAACCAGAGTTCATGAGAGTAGAAGTACTGTACCTAAAGTAGAAAGAAAATAAAGAAAGGTAGGCACAGACAATAGGCACCTCTGTACTATACTTCCAAGATCATTGAAAGATACCACCAACCTGCACCCATGATCCCTCTATAAATTTTCCTGTGGTAAAATTACTTATAATTTCAGCTCCTTTATGTATTGTACTTCCTTATACTGAACTCTGTAATCTGAGATCCATTTGCATATACAGTACAGTACTGGACTGTATACCATATTGTTGGTAATAATCTTGTTATTTATTATTTTTACTGTTATTTATATTATTATTATTACATTTACTCACCAGCAACAACAACGTCTTTATCCTGGAGGTATTGGATGCACCATTCATGATCGGCGCTCACCACCATGAACACTGGATTTACCACACTATTGGATGTTATACATATCATCATTAGTCTGAGAAGTGATAATAATTTGATAGATGGTCACTGATTCCAGGCCTATAATTATTTTCCTGTGAAAAAACAGGTTAGTGAACAGTGTTAGATAGTATTCCTTATGTACCTCAAACCACACATGCTTAACACACTGGTTAGATAACTGGTACTGTACCATATTAAGTGTACTGTAGACAATAAGTATAGTATCCTACAATATCATAGCAGAAACCTACCCAGTAGTGTAAATGACCTTATGTCACTAATTGAAATAGCCAACAGGAGTAGTGAGATCTTAGTAAGTTGATTGGAAGATAAGTTGAACACCTCTGTTTCTAGATTAGCATTGTCTATTCATTTACTTACCGTCTTCTGTAGTAGTCGAAGGCATGTTTATAATACAGCTCATCAATCTGTGTTAAGCCATAGTGCTTCCTGAGGTACCTGGTATAGTCTCCCCTGCGGACATGGACAGTGATGAGCGTCACATTCTCCCGAATGTTAGTCTTGTTCACGGACTTGATAACATTGTTGATGTTATCCCTGGCACGCTCCAGTAGGTCTTCTTTGAAGGCAAGGACATCATGCAACACATCTCTGTGAGCCAGGATCAGGTCCCTTGGGCAGGGATGATCAGACACATAGTATGAATTCTTCAGGAGAGGCTCACTGATGAGATCTTGGGTGCCTTGAGCTCTGGCATCATCGGCAGCCTTGTACAGCATATTATAGAGGTTGCCATATAAGATACTCTCAGTGTGCTTAGTGAAGCATTTAGAATCTTGCACTGGCACTGTCACATTCTTCATTATGAGGCTCAGATTCTCATGCATCTTCTTTTTTATTGAAACCTGCAGAAGCCCAAATAGAACGACTTCTAGATTCTTACTGAGAAATTTGCACTTAAGACCAAATAGATTTTAATTAATGTTGTCCACCACAGTTATTTGAATATTGTAACTGCACGCTCTGGAGGCATATTTTCATAACTGCAGCAACTAACTATTGAACAATATACCCACTAACATCAAAGATTATGTCTCTTCAAAATATACTGTACTCAAGGAACGAATAACATCAATTTTGTTATGTCTTTAACATTTTTGCAGCATCTTGAGTATATCCTGCACACTACTGTACTGTATTTATTTTGTTCTTATAGCATGTAGAAAGTTGGTCACGAAGAATAAAATGGTCACCAAGATCATTGGCTATAAAATTACCAAATCCTCCAACAAACCAGGGACATAAAGTAGCCTTAACCTGACTCTATGTAAGGTACAGCACATTATAATTTGTCAGCAGAAAGCAGAATCCTCAAAATGGAATGTATCACCCATAGCAACTACTTATTCATCATAGCCTACTGAAACCACTGGCAATAAAGCTAACTTGTGATGAGATTTTAAACTGTACTATCAAGTATATGCAAGTTGCAATTCAATAATATATTCAACAGTTCATTAGTTTAAAGGTCTTACCTAACTTAATGTATTCTAACCTTCAGAACAGTGAATAATTCTAACATTGTGTGGCTCCCCTAAAAAAATGGATAGCTCTCTTAGTTATTTTCCTGACCCCATTGTAGGATATACAGTATTATGTTATATATTTCTTCATTTTTAGTATTTGAAGGGAACCCCAAGCATCTCTAATAAAGCCAAAGATCTACCTTTGTTTGTCTTCCAAAAGTTGTTAAGTACAATATGCTATAGTTGCACAAGATTTAGCTACAAAGTTTAGGTTAGGCTACAGTCATCTCAGGTTAAGTTGAAGTTAAAATAAGCAGAAGTTAGTTTAGATTAGAGATAAATCTGGCTAGGTTAGGTTATGGTCAGGAAATGCTTGAATATGGTTAGAGTTTTGGTTGTTTCCAGTTCAGTCATATAATGATAGATTAAAATTAGAATTGGTTAAAACAAAGCCAGGTTAAAGAAAAGGAATATTAAAACAATAGAGGTTGGGACAGATATACAGCATGTAAAATATAGCACAAGTTATGTGAGATAAGATTAGGGTAATGACCGTAATGTTTTATTAAAATCAGATTAGGTTCTGTTAGAGTTACAATATTGCAAGAGATGGTTAAGTTAAACAGCAATGTACAGTATTTAGGGCTGGAATGAATTTAGTAAGGCTTTCATTAGGCTTGTTTAGAGTTACTGTACGATAAGGTTAGAGGCAGGTTAGGTTAACTTATTCATTAGGCTTGTTTAGAGTTACAGTAAGATTAGAGGTTGGTTAGGTTAAGCTACAGTTTACATAGGATGGCCTTGAGGTAAATAAACCTTTTGTTAAGTTAAATTGAAAGGTTTTTCTTTGGGTATAGTAATGCTGTAGCTAGCCGGATATTTTTCATACAGATAACTCACCCTGATGCCGAAGAAGTGTCGCAGGAGGTACAGACTAAAGAACTGACACATCTTGTTCCCCAGACGACCACCGCTGTGCATCACAACATGGGGCGAACTGCAATCTGTGTACCATATTACATTCGTTATGTGTACAAAAGCACCAGATGCCTTCCAGGAAATGGAAGGTATTGAGTTTGTAAACTGGAAGTTGTGCATATTTTTTAGAAACAATTTAAACATATTCACAAATGTTCACAGGAGCATATACTGTATACACCACTCACTATGTCAATATAATCTGCATTGTAAATGGGACAAATACAGTCATAAACATTAAATATACAGTACACGTTCATACATTATATATATATATATATATATATATATATATATATATATATATATATATATATCCCGTACAGTATAGTCTCGATTTACGCAGATTTTGTTTACGCGTTTGGTCATTTACGCCGCACCTTGCCAGAATGAAATTTTTTAATTACAGTACTCGGTGAATATCATCATTTACTCGGTGAGCGGCGTGAGAGGTCCAGACGCACCACGTCATTTTTTATTCACACTGTCCATTCTTGACCATACGCGGGAAGCGGCACGGGGAGGGGTGCGCATAAGGTCGCTCTTACGTTATCGCTGACGTCATATGAAGTATCGGACTGTGATTGGGTCACGCATCCTTACCTCCCTCCACCGCTAACTGTGATTGGTCTAATGTAACATGACGTGCCCTGCCACCAGAGGGAAGAAGTTGCTGACCTAGCCGGGCCACTCTCATTGTTCTCAGTCTCCGCGTATACAGTTCTCTCTTGTGCCCGCTATTCCCCTCACAATGGTTTCCGCTGGACCCCCACCACCCCAGAAAAACCTTGAACCTGGACCAAGCCATGGTTATGTGAAGGAAGTCATCGAGTTGGGGGAGAAAATCAAGCTCATCCTTGACAAAGACACAGTCAAGCATCGGCATGAAGTGTCTAATAACCTTCTGTCGAAAATTATGGAGCCGTATGTCCAGATGTATTACGACAACATCAATGCTAGTCGTCAACGTAGTATTACGGACTTATTCGCCCGCAACCCACCACAACCACAGCCGGCCCAAGTCAGTGATAGTGACAGCGACGATATGGACTTTGAGGGGTTTGTCAGGGAGGCAGGGCCGGTGCAAGATGATTTGGCGCCCTAGGCAAGCCTTTAGATGTGCGCCCCCTTGAAAGTTTTGATAAGCTAATGTAGGTACAGTAACCCATTACTACATTGTTTTCATCTTGTGGCTTTATTACTTCACCCATGCAAATAACCAATTATTGTTATTACATTTAGTCAATAAATTCTTGACATAAACTTCAGAGGTCAGGTAACCTTGCCTCATCCTGACAAAGACAGGGAAGGGGCGGCTCAGCCGCCCAGGCGGTAAGGGAGGGGAGGGGATGGTGGGGTTGGGAGAAGGGTTCCTCAGATGTCAGCCTTCAGGTCACTGCTCGACAGTTCTCCAGGCCGCCAAAGATAAGGACCCGGGTTAGTCCCTCCGGGGGGTTAACGAATAATATTAAAAAAGAAAACACAGTCGGCTACCGTCTACCTACCCTCGCCTCCCTCCGACCCCCCACCCTTCTAACATCCTGCTCCGACCCTCCACGGCTCCACCACAGTGTCCACCACAGTTTTCCCTTCATTTTTAATTTTATCCAAGTTTGCCCTGAATTTGTGGCGCCCCCAGATGTTGGCGCCCTAGGTGATCGCCTAGTTTGCCTAGTGGGTAGCGCCAGCCCTGCAGGGAGGCCTTCCAAACCTTTGTGAATAGTGATAGTGATTCACCGGAGGGCAACTAATCTGCCCTCTGCCTCAGAACCAGCCGCCATTCCCGTATGCCGACCCATCTCTTCTACTAACGTAAGTGTTAAACCTTGATTTTTCCTTTACCTGGTACAGTATATTATTCTCTTATTGATATTTCTCTTCTATATTATGTGTGTGCATACCATCATAAAATTTTGATACTATTTTTACTACAACGTACGCATTGTGTCGGAAAAAGTGGGGTTTGGGGGTCGGCCCAGTCTCTATTACAATTAATCCCATATGTTCTGTTATTTCGTTTACGCATTTCTCGTTTTACGCGGACCTCCACGGGTTCAATTGACCGCGTAAATGAAGACTATACTGTATGTGTGTGTGTGTGTGTTTTTATTGTTACAGAAAAATAAACTGTACGGGGGGGGGGGGGTCCTTTTCATCAGAAAATTCCAATACTTTTTCTTTGATGTAGTATTGTACTCAGGCGTTTTTTTATAGTAAAAAGTAATTACTGTACTATTGACCGCGGAATATCTTTTAATATCAAGTGCACGTGACCTTAAAATGCAGTCCCCCCCCCCCCCAAAGCTGGGTAGGCTTCTTCGCTCGCCATGTTCCCTCACCCACATCTTCTTGGACGCCCCACCTCTCCCCTTTGATATTCCTGGATCCGCCCCTGTGTACTGTATTTATTTACAAGTCTCGAGAGTCATCCTCCCATTCACAAATTAGTCCAAAAGTAACAAGGATCTAACAATTCAATATCTCCAGTTACAGTACAGTATTTTGGTTGCTACTAGAAGATATATCACATCATCAGTAATCATTCCTTTGTGCAAGCCCTTTCCAGCTGTGACACAGTTGCTGAAATCCAAAGCGTTGTACAGTACTAACATCCTTAATCAAATTTTTTTCGTCAATCAGTAGCATTATTATTATAAATTGTTAGCATCATTATTATTACTTTATATATATATATATATATATATATATATATATATATATATATATATATATATATATATATATATACTACTGTATATTATGCACTATTATCATTCTCACTGAAAACAGTTATGAAAAATAATAAAATTTGTTAAAAAGTTATATAAAACTATAATTACTGGTGTTACAAAGAGAATCTTTGGGTATGCCGTGTTACCTTGTAAGGGAACCTTGTGGACCAGATTTTTGGGGGGTAAAGGTAGACAACCATGTTCAGGAACGTCTTGTTCTTGCTCTCTTGCTTCTTGTAAACTTGAATGTTGGACGTTTTGTCGTAAGTTAAGTTCAGAGCTTTGTTTTAAGTTAGATTCTGGGTTTTGTTGTGAGTTACCCCTAAAACCAACTTTTGTTTCGGCAGTGGATCTTACCTGTAAATGTGAGTCATTACCACGATCTAGGTGGAAATTCGTCGTGGTGACTTTCTTCATATGCTTTGCGAGAATCATAAGATTCTTATCAACATTAGGCTTGAAGTGGTTGTGGAGACGTGATTCGCACTTATTACCTGATGTGCAGCGGATTGTGTACCTATCCTCTTTATTAAAATCAAACTTGGACAGGAACCACAACTTAGGGAACTCGTAGTGCATGTACATGACCATCAAAGTCAAGGGTGAAAAGATGATCAAAAAGGTAAATAATCGCTTGAGTTTCATAAACCTCATATTGGCTAGATGGACAGCACTGCTACCATGCACGTGGAGTTGATTCCGTCTTTGGTGGGTGACTCAGAGGGAAGTGAAGCTGCTGATGAATTCACAGATGGTAATATTATAATATTATGTTTGCTTCTATTGATGTTACATTAGTCAGAATTGCAGTGTTATAAAAGTACAGTATATGGAGATGTTGGTGTTGTGGCCGTCGCAGAAGTCTTCCTTGTAGGTTTATTGTACAGAGCTTAAATAAAGTATATATACACTGTATATCAATTTATGAGATCGTGCAGTACTAGCAGTAGTGTATTGCGGTACTGTTCCTATCGTCACTAAGTTTACAGGGAGACTGTGGTGTATGTCACGAGTCACAACTCGCACCACCTGTGACAGGGGGTCGAGCAAGAGGGGGAGCTCAATCTCCTTAACTTGTTAGTGCAATATTTTTGTGTAACTAAAGATTGTGAGTTAAAGCCTTCTGGCAAATTTAGCTTATTTTAGTAGAATTTAAATTAAATTTAATAAGTTATGTGAAAATGCATACCGGGGTATTAAAAAATGTAAATGCTTGAGTATGTTTCCAAAGGAGACCGAAATAGATTCTATTAATATAAATAGGTAATTTTTCCCAAACGTGAATTTTTACATAGGCATGTTTATTTCAGCTAGATAGACGGCACATAGGTTGAAATTGGTTTGTACTGTACTGAACATGTCTGCTGTATGAAACTAGCTAGTCTGTAGTCTTTGATCTAATCGAAAACAGGGCAGTATTTTAATCACTATGTGCCAATACTGGGTAGAATTTAATATAATAAGGTCATAGTTGACAGTTATGCGGTAGTGCTTGATAAGCTGTAAAAAATTTTAAAGTTATTGTATGTCGGTGTCTAAACAAATTAGGATAGCAGGTGTCTTTGAAGACACACGTATGCTATTCACATGTGTACTAACACTTGTTATGTCCATGTTAATATGTTAATAATTTATTATCACCTGCTCATCCCCCTAATGAGCGTTGGGAGGTTCACCCTGCAGTGCACTGGGGTACTATCTGCCTGTAGTGAGCGGGGCATGAGGGATAAAGTTAGCTGCCGGGTAAAGCTCGGTGAAAACTGATCACACTGCACTAACACTGATGTCTCTACGTGCTTTGTACGTGAAGAAGTGGTAATTTATGAGAACACCACTACTACCAGGAATCGTTAGATTTTGTTCATTTTTTTTCAAAACACGTTCTTCTCACTATAATAAGTACAGGGTATTGGTGCTCAGTGGCGTTTCTAGTCTTCGGAAAGTGGGGGGGGGGGGCCCTTTGGAGCCAAAGTAAATGTTGGGGGGGGCAAAACCAAACCTGTGTACAACTTGCAAGATGCAGTTTTTGGCATTATTACACCAATTTGATTGACAAATGACGCCAGCCTAAAATAATCAGCATATGGCGGTAAAATGGCAACGCTCTTATTCCACTAATCATGATTCATTGGAGTATTGACACACTTGAACATAATCTCTAAAACTGTATTATTGCTCACATATTCACATAAAGGGCGGATGTACCACATAACAAACATTGAAAAATATAACAGTGTCTTTACAATGTATGTACAGTACATACATCAGCGAAAAAATGAATGATATCACGCTTCACCCATAATTGAGATTATGGAGACAACGTTTACGTTTTCAGACATGGGTACCGCATGCACCTGTTACATTATACACAATGGCAAATGGCAATGGTGCGGTTTCAGTTCACACGGTACAATTTTGAGAATAAAAAGTGGGGGGCCAACCCAGGGGCCAGCCCAAAATCTGGGGGGCCAACCCAGGGGCCAGCCCAAAATCTGGGGGGGGGGGGCCATGGATCCCCCTGGCCCCCCGTAGAATCGCCCCTGTTGGTGCTACTATAGTATGCGGCCTACCGAGCTGGATGTGCTCTACCGGGATATTTACACTATAGCGTCTATTAGCCCAACCTGACCTAACTTTTAACTTAATCTAATATATCTTATCTACCCTAACTTAGGTTAGGTTAATGGATGTTGCAGTGTAAATATCCCGGTAGACACAATTCCAGTTTGGTAGACCGCATACTATAGTAGCTCCAGCTCGGTAAACCGCGTACTATAATAGCTCAAGCTCGGTAGACCCCATACTATAGTAGCTTCAGCTCGGTAGACCCCATACTATAGTAGCTCCAGCTCGGTAGACCGCACACTATAGTAGCTCCAGCTCGGGAGACCGCACACTATAGTAGTGTGGGGTACGGGATATTTGGGTTCACACTCAGGATGGGTTGGAGAAAGGAAACTCACAATGTGCTCTCTGTATACATGTTGTATTGGATGTACAATGCAGCTTGGTGCTGGGAAGGCAGCGTGGTTACAAGCGTGATGTAGAGAGAGCTGGTTGGTGAGGATGCTCAGAGGAGGACCAGCTTGTGGGTCGCCATGCTCGCCGGCGGGAGCGAGGACCGCCAGGCAGCGGAGGAGGAGGAGGTGTTGCTGGCTGGTTGGTGGAGGTAGAAAGAGAGAGATCACCACGAGGTCAGGTTTTAAATAGCGGGGGTAGGCGTGGCGTAGTAGTTGACCTCCTTGATGTATGGCGGCGCTGGTTGACCCAGACCACGAGGCATGCACTGGGGAATTCGTAGGGTCGGTTACGCAGCGACAAACAGCGTTTGTAGGGGAGAAATCCACTACAGTAGCACCAATTATTTTAAGAGGCTACATTTACGAGAACCTAATAGAATCTGACCCAACCAACCAGAGAAACCTATCTAACTTTTTATAATTTCCTAGCCCAGATTGTCGGTACAGGAGTCACACTTGCGTTGATAGATCATTTTGAAAATCATTACAAGTCAGTATGCTTTTAGATTTGGTAATAATAATACCCGGATGAGAATAAATTGAGTCTCGGGTTCTTTACCAAGTCAAGGTTCGGATTCATGTCCGCTCTGAGTGGTTTGCTGAATCTGTCTTGGTAGAGTAAACGCCCGGTCCTGCACACACACGACCTGGCAACACGTGCGGCGAGGAATTTATTTGTTAATTTATTTGAGTGAAGCCTTTCACAAGTGTGAAATAACAAAATGGGAGCAAAAAGGAAGAAGAAGGTAAGATTATGTTAATTATTACGCTGATTTTGTCTTTTCGTAATGCTTATATTTGTCATTGTTATCATTTGTATCTTAGATAGTTCAGGGAGACTTTAGCTCAAGCCTGTTGGTGTTGATATCTTGTAGATAAATAAGCTGTTGCTGTTATAGAAAATCGTGTACTGTAATACTAAGGCAGTCTGCTACTGCTTTAATATTTAGTGTTTTCGTATTAATCTTGGATAATTACTGAACATTGCTTTTTAATGTAATCCTTGATGAAAGTGGTCAGGCCTTAGCACCAACTTGAGGAAGTTTTCGTTAGAAGATAAAAACTAGTGGTAATTATGACACGGTAATTATTCGGTATGGTAAATTATTGCCGACTCAATTTGCTAGTTCATGAGGAAACCACCACCACCAAAAAATGTTTACGATGGTATATAGTGAAGGTAGGATGGCTGAGAAGGCCAAATATACTGTGTCGAAATACAGGGTAATGTATGAGGAAACTGCTACCTCCAGAAGTTGTTCAGTTTCGTTCATTTTTCCACAGATGTTCCTATCATTAGAGCAAGTATTTTAGGAAAAAGGCGACATTTACTAGAACCTGACCTAACCAACCAAAGAAACCTACCTAACTTCCTGATGTAGCCCCCGGACCCCACGCCATATTAATCAGAAGTTACTTATTTTGATATCTGGTACCAATGAAACTAACTTTGTTGAAGCGTCATGGATGGGTCGGTTGTAAACAAACGGAGCAGATGACAACTGGCTGACTCGGCAGATTTTTTTATAGGAGCGTTTACGGTAAAGAAGTACCTTCTTCACGTATAAAGCACATAGAGGCATCATTTCAGTCTCATATCAGTTTTTCACCATTTTTTATCCCGTAATTTCCCCCCATCCTTCATGCCTTGCCCACTGCAGGTGACTTATAATATTATATAGAGAGAAAAAAAAAAGCTGTCGTCTCTTAAAGTACTTACTATAATGATAAGAACATCTGAGCAAAATATGAATGAAATCGAGCAACTCCTTTTAGTGACAGCCAGCTCCTCCAGTATTATTTTTATCACTGTCATCCAAAGAACATCTGTGGAAAAAAATAACGAAATCGAACAACTCCTTCCGATGTTAGCAATCTGCCCCAGTATTACCACTTTATCATCCAAACAACACCTCAAAAATATGAACTGATTTAGAGTTTAGTATGAAATAAGTAAATTTACTAGCAGTGTGTTTACATTATGGCATCACAACTTTAAACCATAGTACACTATTGCCTCAGTTACTGGCACTGGAGAGATTAAAAAGGGTAAGTAAGTTAAAGAAAGTATATTGCACTCAATTTAGTGCTAATGTCAGGATGAATGTTTATGTGACAAATTACATAGTATTATTCCATTAGCTTTTTTCTAAGTTTATATTTCATAACAAAGTGTTTTCTCTACCCTGCATATGCATACCATTACACATTATTTGGATTCAATGGTACAGTATTACCAAAAAAATTATTGAATTACATTTCAGGGAGAGTCAGGAGAGGCAGCAAAATACATAACAAGAAATGCAGCTGTCAAGAAGTTACAGCTCTCCTTGAAAGATTTCCGGCGATTGTGTATTCTGAAAGGCATATATCCACGTGAGCCAAACCACAGAAGAAAGGCACAGAAAGGAGACTCCAGGATCAAGACCCTTTTCCTTGTGAAAGACATTAGATATCTTCTTCATGAACCAATTATCTGGAAGTTTAGGGAGCTTAGGGTAAGTTTATTATTATGGTCCATGGAGGATATAATTATATACTAAAGTAGAATGTCTTTAGTTCCACATCATTAGAACCAACAGTTTTGCCAACATAGGATTTTTGTGAGGTAATGAGTGCCTTATAACATGGTTGCAATGGATTTTGAGACCATGAACCTAAGATGTCAATTACAATATGATTCTGAGTGTTTAGACCCTAAGACCATGAACACAGTTTATCTCATGCAAAAAAGTTACCACCGTCCCTGGGTTTCCAAATTAATCATAAGTTTAAGATTAGAATTACAACTAATTGTATAAAACAGTATAATTTGTTAGTTAATTTACTTGATTAAACTGATTTTAGTCGTGTTCAAATATTAACTCATCCTCAGTTAATCTCTAGACCTGTGTTAATTTCAAACTCAAGGTTGCTATAATATGTCTTGTTTATTAAATAATTAACATCACATAAGCTGGAGGCCCACTGATACCCCAGCCTCTTCAGATCGTCCTTGGGACTTGCCTTTAAACATTGAGTGAGAACCCCAGGTATATATATTTTTTTTTATTATTTAATGTTTACGGTAAGGTGAATATTAAATTTTTTTCAGACATTCTTGATAAAAACAAGCAAGGCAAAAGCTAGAAAGGAACGCGATAAAGTAGAAAACCTGTACAAGAATCCGCCATTTTATCGACTGGACCACATCGTACAAGAGCGATACCCTACCTTTGTTGATGCCCTGCAAGATCTGGACGATCCTCTCACACTATGCGTTCTCTTCTCCAAAATGGCACGAACATGGCGAATACAGGATGGTAAAGGATTATATTGTTTTTATTTATCTAATACTGTATCTTAGGTACACAAAGAATGTAACCATGATGATGGATGAGTGACTAAATTTTATAGCTGTGACGGTGAATTATTGACTAAAGTATATAGCTGTGATGATGGATGAGTGACTAAAGTAGCAATATAACTGTGGTGGTGGATGGTAGACTTGATAAGATTAGCTCTATAGTTGTAGTGATGGAAAGCTGATGAAGATATTTTTATTGCAGTAAAACAAATATATTTATTTGATGGCAGCTCTCCATGCTTCACTGTCTCTTGCATCCTCTTGTCAGATTCTTAACTTTAATTTAATTTCTTAAAACCTCTCCCCATGTCATTCTTGGTCTGCTCCTGGCTCTCCATCCCTTCTTATTTAGGCTCATGCACCTCTTGTTCCATTTAGATGTTCACTCTCTACTTGTCTGTGATGATATGCTAAGACTTATGTGGCTGCCACAGTGGATTGACTGTCTTAGTCTCTCTGATACATGGTACCTGGCACACATTGTATCAGTGATGCTGTGGATTGAATATCTGAGTCCATCTATGATACAACATGCTGATTCCAATTTACAGATACTGTGGGGTTAATCTCAATTGGTTTATGCTTGATTGAAGAACAATTAATTACTGTTACTTCTCACTATTTCTTAGCCCTGGGTAATTCTTCTTTATTGCTTACATGATGATTCATAGGTTTTGCTGTACACTAAAACTGTATTCAGTAATTAATTTTTTATTACAGTGATGCTGCATATTTGTCGTCGGTTGACTGTGGAGTTCATGCATTACGTCATAGAAACACAAGGATTAAGGAAGGCCTTCATCTCCGTCAAAGGTTATTATTATCAAGTAGAAGTAATGGGACAAACAATCACCTGGATTGCACCACATCCTTTCACTCCCCTGGTAAGAATTTTAATGTTTAAATACCTCTTACTAGATTTCTTTTTTTAGTCACTCGGACTACATTCAAGTGTTTTAATTGTCTGAATATGAAAAAAACAATTCGTGGCTGGAGTGAAGGCCCTGTGGTGAAAAGTGGAAAATGGCCATGAAATGTACATGTTATCAGTTAAATCACAAAAAACCCACTCTAGCGTGGAAATTTGCTGTAAACGATAATGTTGATGATTATATGGTACAGTATTTGCATTTTATTTATGTGTATCACTTTTTTGTTGTATCATTATTACCAGAATAAAATGGATCTGGTCATGAATTACTGATTAATCCTAAAATTTCTTTTTCCACAGCCTACAACAGATGTTGATCTTCGTGTCATGACTGTCTTCCTTGATTTCTACATCACATTGTTGGGCTTTGTTAATTTCCGACTCTATCATAGCCTGAATATCCACTACCCACCCAAGTTACAAGGCATGAAGAGAGGTAAGTTTGTTATAGTTATAATGATAGATTTAAACTGCATGCCTGTGTTCATTATGTTTTATTATTGTGTGAGTTTTTTAAACATAATCTCATGAAACCCCCAACCAAAATGGGTAAAACATCCACTTCATTAATAACTGTTCCTTAGAAAGGAAAAACCATAAGGGAACTGTTAATATACCGAGTGAGGTATTCAAGATATAAGGCAGAGTGAGGTTCAACAGCACTAACGAGGATGCCACCATTGCTTCAAATATATTGTCTATATTTATTGCTACATTATGGGTGTATCTTCCATAGTGATGTGCTTATTATGTGGGGAAATAAAGTATATTTACTTTATAAAACTGCCATAATGAGTGCAATAACTGTTTAAATTTCAAAACAATCACTGTATAGAGATGATGATATATTTTGAATTATATTTATATCTACTGTATTGATAAAAAAAAAGCACAAACTGGCAGAACATGGTAACTGGGGAACACTTAGAAAGAGGCACAGGTTCTAGGAAAAAACAGACTATTTGTGACATGAATTTGTTAAGTCAATCTGTATTATTTTATATTCATGTACTGGATGACATACTGTTCACTTAATAGTGTTAATTGTTTGGGTTCTAGGTGAAGGCTCTACATATTTCAGTCGAGTTTGTTATTGAATATATAAAAAAGAGCACCAAAGTGAACGGTGTAGTTCGTTATTACAAATACTCAATCATAGCATGTAATCATTTAATAGATCTTGACTTGTTCCATGCTTGTCCAGACATCTTTTATGTACGGATTGCAGTTTGTTCACGCCACTAAAAGAAATATACTGCATCGGAAAATTAAGTATTTTTTATTCTTATATAATTTTCTATATTTAAGGTGAAGAAGAAGAGGAAGCAAGTGAGAGTTCTATTGTATCAGGGCGTGTAGCATCACTGAATATCCCTCTGCAGAGAAATAAAGTAGACGATAATGATGAAGAGGGTGGCATTGATATGCACCTGTTGGTAAGCCTCTCTCTTTCTCTATCATCCTCAGACAACGCTTATTTATTGCTATGACAGGCTCTTAATTAATCTCTTTATTCCTATACAGTACAATACTGTACACCCAAAACCATTTATTTCATATCGGCATGACAAACAAGTCTATTTTCCACACAGTTTTCATTGTATGAACATAGATTTCATGCTCTTGACAGATCACCTTTGAAGTTGTGAGACAAGGGGTGGAGAGGTCGCCTGGTTGTTTATTGGCCCATGGTTGTGAGCGGCAGTTAACAACACAATCTACACATGATTTATATAGTTTTGCGTGTTTTTCATTTTTTTGTTTGTTTGGTATTTGTTATATGGTAGTAACACAAGACTTGTTACTATAGCCACATCCTCTTAGGCCTCTCCCTACCACTCTAGGCCAAGTTGTGAAATATGTTATGGTTATTTTTCAACTTGTATTTTTTCTACTGTGTAATATGCACATACAATCTTACATACAGAGTGTGCAAAAAAATTTATCAACTAACTTTATGATCATAGGAAGAGGATGAAGACAAGTTAAAGGCAGCACGAGAGGAACAGCAAAAGAAAAAGAAACAGCAGTCTCTCTTCAAGGGGCTTAAGTTCTTCCTGAACCGTGAGACTAACTTAGAGTCTCTCACTTTTGTCATCAGGTCCTGCATGGGAGAGGTGAGTTAACTCTTTATGTGTTATCACCCCTTATATTCTCACAGGAATCGTACATGTATGTGGTAGCTGTATTTGTGTAGGTGAATCAAGTTTATTGTATTGTATTTCCATTTTAAAAATACAACTATTGTTGGAAATTTAACAGGTATCTTGGCAAAGTAGTACAGCTGAAGGCAGCACCTTCCTGGAGACAGATGAGGCAATCACACATCAGATTGTTGACAGACCGATGCACCAACAAAATTATTTGTCCAGGTAATTATTAATTGATGATCATTAAATTTTTCTGAGCATTGTAATGATCATGTTTGTCCATGTCATAAATGTTTTTTCCAAATTTTAAAGTTGGATGGTTCATTTAGAATATTCATAGCCTGTGATTGTCAGAACATGTCACAATATTTTACCTGCGATGTGTCACTTATTCACTTATTGTGTATGTGTGAATTAGTAGTGGTAGCTATGAGCAAGTTGTTTGAAAGAGTTAGGAGATTACATCACAGAACTGTGATTTTATTTTTATTATTTGTCTAATGAAAGTAAGAATGAATGCAGAATGTAATTAAGATGTGGTGACAGTGAAACATCAAATTTCCCATATGTAGACACTGTTTTGCTGCTATCTTAGCGTTAAAATATGTTTAGTAGAAAGGCACATGTTTTAAGAAGCTTTCAGGAGAATTTTTTTAAAGGTAAATTCTAGAAGAAAGGTTATGGATGGTTCTTAAGTACTAGATACATTAAATGTACTCCTGAACATGCTGATTAATGATCTGTTGTCTGCAATTTGATATCTGTATAATTACTTGTCCAAATGACATCTAGAATCTTTACATACCTTTCTAACACTAATTACTTGCTACCTATGGTTTTTACATACTGTATGTTTGAAAAGCCTGAGAACCATCCCCAAGCTATAGTGCATCTTTGTATCTGTATGTTTGGGTGAGAGTTCTTGACCAACACTTGAATGAGCCGGCAATGGTCTATGCTAAGTTAACGATATGTTGATGTTTTCCAGGTATTACATTCAACCTCAGTGGGTCTACGACTGTGTCAATGCTCGTCTACTTCTTCCAGTCCAGGATTACTTCCCAGGAGTTAACCTTCCAGCACATCTTTCACCATTCGAAAAAGAAAATGACTTGTATATTCCACCAGAAAAGAAACTGCTTATGGCTCGACAGAGAGGAGAGGTACCCATAGACCTGCCTCAGAAAATGGAAGATAGTGACGAAGATAATGAGAAAGAAGTTTATGATTGGAAGAAAATGAAAAGGCTAAAAACGAAAGAATTTAAAGGTATGTTGTTCTGAATTAACTGTTTTTAATTGTTAGTTTTCCTTGAAATTTATCACTACTGTACCTGGATCTCAATGGTGGCTTAGACCCAGCTGTCACTTTTTGTGGTGTGGGCTCCCCCAATCAGTATTATTTTTTATATAGCTCAGAGGAATGGCAGCTTTCCATTGTTGCAGAGGGTGGGGGGCATATCACACCCATTTCAAAGGGAAAATGTTCCACACTTAAACCCATTTATTACTGACTTATTTTTGTAACTGCAATTCTATCCTCTGTTTTAGGTAACTTCTCTCAGCTCACTTAAGCTATTATGTGATCGATTGTAACTTTTCCCCAAAAATGGTTTGTATAATTAAAAGGTCTTGGTACACGTGATGGACTTATAATGATGATGTTGCCTTAGCCTTATCACTCTTGTCAGGAATTGCACGACCCAGATCATGAGATATGTCTTGCCCTCCACAGTTAATCTATAGCACTCACTGCCCAGGACTATATTTTGAGGGTGGCTACCTTTTCTTTTAAGAACAAGGGTAACACATTTTACTGTCATTTCATTGGAGTTCTCATTTTTGTATTTTGCTTTTTGTACATGTTTTCACTTTTCATTTAGTTTACTGTTGTGGAAGTGTTAGTAAGAGCTCAGGGCGAAAGTTTCTCATTGGAGGATGTACTGGAAGTTTTTATATAGAGAAAAATTGTGGTCTATGTTGCTAATACAATACAAATTCAATAATAGGTGACTGTATCCAAGAATGAATGTATACAATATGTTCTTGTCATAAAGTAGTTTCCAGTTTCATCACCTGAAAATTATTTGTAAAGGTTAATGGAAGCCTTTTTATTTCAGCAAAAAAGAGAGCAATGAAGGAAAAAGAAATGGAAAATGAAAAAGTAAATAAACCAATGGAAGAAGGAAAGGAAACAGAAGAAGTAAGCAAACCAATGGAAGAAGGAAAGGAAACTGGAGAAGTAAGTAAACCAATGGAAGAAGGAAAGGAAACTGGAAAAGTAAATACAGAAGTAAGCAAACCAGCAAAGATACCTCTTCGTAAGAAAATGAGGGTAATCCGTGGCAATGTGGCCCAACCTAAGCCAGCTGTCATAGAGAGTCAAGAAAGAGAGGAGAAGATGTTAGCAGTCATGATGATACCCAAGAAGAAGAAGAGGTTGTACAAAATCCTAAATAGGAAAGAG
Organism: Homarus gammarus; assembly: GCA_958450375.1. Classification (NCBI taxonomy): domain Eukaryota; kingdom Metazoa; phylum Arthropoda; class Malacostraca; order Decapoda; family Nephropidae; genus Homarus; species Homarus gammarus. The sequence goes on along the minus strand of CAUDMG010003668.1, from coordinate 666,950 downwards.
AAGAGACAAACTGCCAAGGTAAAGCGATTGACAGAGAAGAGGAATCTTCTTGAGGAACAAAAGAAGAAAGACAAGGCAAACAAGTTAACTGGAAGTGTACCAGAGAAATAAGTTGTCAGATGAACAGGAAATTTTTATTATGTATTATATGAGGTAGAAATATAGTTTAAACCTCATATGTGGATTTTTTTTGTCTTCGACTTTTATAATGAGATTTTGTTCTCCAGTAAAATCTCAGAATTCTGAAAATCATGAATCAAAAAAGTCTCAGAACACCGGCACACTTAAAAGATATTCTTAAAAACAAAAAAAAATCCACATGGCACTTCTTGACAAAAATAAAGGTAGAGAAAGTTTTTAAGATTGGCCCAGGTGATAAATGCATGAGTGAAGAAATTATGATTGACAGAATTACACATTATATGTACAAAACCTTACCAAATTGAGATGCAGACCAGCAATTGAAATTTCATATGGTTGTCTGAAAGCAGTGTCTAAAATTTACTACCAAACACCCAGACCACCCGGAGACTAGATAATAGAGATGTTTGTAAGTGAGAAAGGTTGCTTTTTCTCGTAATTAAATAGTACTTGCGGCATTTTGATGATATTTACATTATAAATTTTACAAAAATTTACCTAAACCTGTTTCAAGAATAAAATCATTGTCTCGGTCTCATTTAGAAAATTACAAGATTAAATATTTCAGTTTAGATGGGTATGACAGATCTAAATATATAACAAAAATGATAAAAAATAAAAAATTCTTTAATGGAAATATGGTTGCTACCTCTACAAGTAGTTTGGGGATTGGGTTCAGACCCGACTACAAACAGCACACAGGTGGCTGGAGCGGCAGAACTCGGTACGGTATATGGGTTGTTCAATTTGAGAGATGAGATATGCGATGTATATACAGTACTGAACTCTGAATACATAATGTCCACAAATTTAATGTTTTCAAATTGGTAAACAGTCAGTGTTGGATTAAATTTTTAAGTTTACCAGCTACCAATTCCAAGTTTGTGATCAGATCTTACAGTAATGCCAGCTGGTGTATGTGGTGCAAGATGAGACAGTTATGTGTAGTGGGTGTGATGTTGGGTGGCACCTGATCAGCAGCAAACTGCATCTTGATAAGCAGTCAGTGTTGGATTAAATTTTTAAGTTTACCTGCTACCAATTCCAAGTTTGTGATCAGATCTTACAGTAATGCCAGCTGGTGTATGTGGTGCAAGATGAGACAGTTATGTGTAGTGGGTGTGATGTTGGGTGGCACCTGATCAGCAGCAAACTGCATCTTGATAAGCTTGCTGTTTTTTTTTTGTTTTTTTTTACAAATTGTGATACTAACCAAGTTTCATTGTATTTAATCACCTTGGTTTCTAATTAACGTTAATTTCATAAATGGATGTTTGAGTTATATTTCATATTGTTGATATTTATAAAAACAGGTTAAGTGTTGTGTGGAATCCAGGAAAAAATCACAAGAAAAAAAATTCAGATAAAAAGCAAGGAAAAAACCTAATCTAACCTAACCTACGTGCAATGCCATCATATATATATTGTGTTGTCGATGTGCACATGTCATGTGACTTTATTTCCATCCACCGTTGTGTGGTGGCTGAGGAGACCATACCGTCTTATGTACTTATGTGTGACTGGTGGACAGCTGGTGTGAGAACTGTTATTGGTGGAGGGCCTATGTGTACATTAAAGATGGCATAGGGGTGAATGTTAACTTTACAAATGTTTATTTAGGTAAAGGTAGAAAATATAGTGGAGTGTGCCAATTCTCCCACCCTTTGTTTATTGCTGGCATTGGAAACTTGAACAAATTTTAGTTTCATGTAATATTTTAGAGTTTTATTTAATGTGAAGTTAGTCCCATAGGCTTGGTAATCCAGGGCCCAGATTCACTAACAAGTTACGAACATCGTAAAGTGCTTAAGAGTTCATAATCTCCTTTGTTGGTAAACCACTAAAGACTTACGAAGTCTACAATTCGATTTAAAATGGCTGACTTTTCTTCATAACTTACGGTGACTGCAGGTCTTATAAGCTTCTGCAGGGGTGGAAATAAGGTTATTTTCTCTACTATACAACCTGTACCAAAAACACAGCTGCCAGTATATATATATATATATATATATATATATATATATATATATACAGTGACCCCTCGTTTAACGAACACCAAGGTTAACGTAATTTCGATTAACGAACTGCCTTCCATAAGGATCTTCAATTCGGTTAATGAAGTTCTTACGAACCGACCTCAACATGTTTTCGCTTGCACTGACCGGGCAAACAGCTTTAGTATCAGTCCGCCAATACATTAATCGGTTCTAGGGCTTAAATTCCTTACTATTTTAGTAAATATCAAGAAGTTCATACTATTCAATAATTTTAAAAGTTTAATATTCAATTTTTTAGTCATTTTAACAATTATTGAACATAATTGAAGGTAAAGTGACAAGTTTAATGCGCGGCATCCAGCCTCTTAACACAGCAAACAGGAGTTAGTCTCTCTGTTTTCACTGGAGGTAACATCTTGCTTGAGACTCTCTTCAACTAAACGCTTTTTTTCTGTGTTTCCAAGCAAATTATTGGTCATTTTGAAATATATTTTACATATTGACAATATATAATGCAATGCCGAGTTGATATAAAGAAAATAATCTTGAAATACACCAAGAGAACTAAAATTTTATGGATGAAATGGTGCCATGGGGTGACTTCTCTTCCACCCCAATGCCTTTTCTTCTTCCTTCTCCACCCCCATTCTAATTCCCATCATCATCATCATCCAGGAACCTTCTACATACACACCTCAAATTAAGTGAACTTTTCTACCATTTTTGTTGAATTTAGGAAATTTTCGGTGAGCTGGAACCAATTACCCAAAAACCCATTGAAACAATGGTTTCGGTTAACGAACGACCTTCTGGAACGGATTGAGTTCGTTAATGGAGGGGTCACTGTATATATATATATATATATATATATATATATATATATATATATATAGGGGTGGTAAAATTGCCTAAAACTGGGGTTTCATTTTTTTTCTTACAAAGTTTTTTTTTCAAAGGTTTTTGATTAATAAATATTGCTCTTTTTTTGTCGCAAAAGTAGTGAAATGTATTATTTTATCCTAATCTAACCTAACCTGAACTAACCTGACCTTAACATACCTTACCCAACCTAACCTGAATTTACCTTTCCTTTTTTTATAATAAATTTGCAGAGATAATCAAAGGTTAAAATGCATAATAGTGTATTGCAAGTTACATATATATATACATATATATATATATATACTTCATTTTTAGTCCATTTAACACGCGGACTTTGAACATACAATCAACGACCTCACCAGCAAGGAATCGAACCCTCGATATGTTGGAGAAATGAATGTAAAAAGTTTATCTGCAAATATATTTTTAAAAAGATGTTGAAGTTTTTCTAGAAAACTTAATTGTTTGTCATGCTCATTGCGGCTTTCTGTGTTGTGTAAAGGCGTTGACATTACACTACAATAGTCTTGAGTTAGGTAAGGTAAGGTAACATTAGGTTAGGTTAGGTAAGGTAACGTTAGGTAAGGTAACATTACTGTAGGTTAGGTAAGGTAATGTAACATTAGGTTAGGTTAGGTAAGGTTAAGGTAAAAATACATTTCACTAATTTTGTGGCGTAAAGACATTGCTACTGAAGGTATCATCAAAAACCTATGAACATAATTTTTTTTCTAAGAAAAAATTATACCACTGTTATGCATTTTTACCTACTTTTTATTAGGTTTAATGAACGTAGATTGGGTTAGGTATTATTTAACTATGATTTCAGTGTTGAACTTTTTGTCTTTAACCATTACAATGATAATTATGAAAGGTTTGGCTGTAAATCACTTATTCATTACCTAAGGAAAATACTGTAAGAAAAATAAATATTTATAATTTCATTCCTCTTACTATACTCCCCGGTAGACTGCATACTTTAGTAGCACCATAATTATAAGGGAAAGACGATGAATTATAATAATCACAGTAAAATTCAAACACAGGTGTACAGGACGGTGAACGGAAACGAAGTCACATGTCTCGTACATATTGACAAATATATATGACGGCATTGCACGTAGGTTAGGTTAGGTTAGGTTAAGTAAGGTCAGGTTAGGTTTTTCCGTGACTTTTTTCTGACTTTCTTGTGACTTTTTTCCTGGAATCTACATGACGGGTCAATTTATAGTAGAGGACATAATTTGATTTAGTATTTTGCATTTAATTATAATTTCAGACAAAAAACCAAGACGAATTTCTTTTATGATCCTTTTCTTGCATTTTACAGTCAAGTAAAGTCCATTAAAGATTTCCCAAATAACATCAACCACCTAAAATATGAGATTGTTAATAAAAATTAACTAGAGTATTTTACAATATTTTCCTACAAGTTTTTGCTTGACAGATTACCCTCAATACTGACTGAACTCTTCTTTTCTGGTGAATGTAAGGATTATAATACTACACTACAGCGTTAGAATCCTTGGTTAATGTCACCAGCTGATGTTAAAGAGGAGTGAGTATCCATGGGTCTTCTGTACCATCCTGTGACGCTCTGTTGTTTTCTATGTGGTCTCGACCCTCCACATTTCCGTGATTCAGTTTGTGTATTTTGTGTTGTGTTGGGTCGCAGTTTCTGATGGTAGTAAAAAACAATTGGTTATTGTTGTCTTTCAAGAATAACTAAAGGAAGAGAATACATCAAATTATCGGTGAGTGTTATATGATGTGTTACGTGGTGTGTTCACTTGATGTTGTCTTGGTGTTTTGCTATTAAAAGAAGTTGTGAGGAGACTGACTGGTGGCCGTATCTTCAGTCTCCCTTTAACTCTTGCCAAAAGATACCACGAATATACCTGATGTTGATTTAGGGACCTTTTGTTTCACTCCTAAGTTTGATTTATATTGATTACGAATGTCAATATTGTGGACTGTTTTCTTGTGTTGCTATTTATCATTTTAATTTCCTTCAGCAATGTTTATCAACTCTCGAATTGTTCCTAGGTAAAGTTAATAAGACCTCTGCCAGCTTAGAAATAAATTTACAAAATGATTGCTAAAAGACTATATTTGTAATTGTTTTTAGTATTCAAAATATGTTTGTGGAGACCGTGAGATAAAAAATTAAGGGTCAGCTATTTACCCCCTAATGCAGTGCCTGTGCCCTCAACACTGGTAAGTAAAGAAAAGAGCAAGAAAGAGCAAGCAATGAACTATAGGCAGTACATTTTTTAGAAACAACAAGCAGTAATACTTGAGTGGTCTGGCCAGACTACCAATGTGAGGAAATTTCTCCATAGAAGATAAAGGCCTTCTTACCTCGAGAAACTAAAAAAAATGCAGGAAGAATATGTTTTACATAATTTCACTTTAGACTTTTTACATTTTCTGTCTCCGGTGGAACTGCTTCTGTTTACCACGTTTATTTTCTGCAACTGTATGTTTGTTTAGGAAGGATTTATTTTATGCCATAATGGGAATTTAATAACCAAAATAGATTTTTCTTATATTTTTTTTGGTGATTTGAACAAATTATGACTTATTTCCATGGAAAATGCTTATTTATGGAGATATTATCTCTTAACACTAACAATGAAAATGAATTCTTCTAAAGTGGGTAGGGCTTTAAAGATTAATGAAAATGTAGGGTTAAAACACACACACCAAAGAAACCTTTGAAAACCCAACCTAACCTTTTCTAACCTATATTATACTCTGTTACGGTGTACTTGTACCAAAAATCTAATATATGTGATGGGTGTACATAAAGTGAACCAGTGAATGTGGTTTCATACACAACCGATCAAGCAAAAACAAGGCAGTGAGGTTCATTCTTGACTTAAAAGCAAATTTTTTAATAATTTTTATTAGTTTGACAATACAGTACACAAATGCAGTGGCGGCTTCCAAGCGGCAATGTTGTTGTCGTCCTTTCCTTACGTCGTCGTCCTTTCCTTACATCGTCGACCTTTCCTTTCGTCGTCACCCTTTCCTTACGTCGTCGTCCTTTCCTTAAGTCGTCGTCCTTTCCTTACGTCGTTGTCGTCCTTTCCTTATGTCGTCGTCGTCCTTTCCTTATGTCGTCGTCCTTTCCTTACGTTGTCCTTTCCTTACACACAAATTCTTGACATCTCTTTTGGCCTCGACTTCCAGGTCATATGTGAGAGTACATAGGGTATAAATATTTTACAAACTCTTATACACAGGATAATAAAATATTTTCCCCCCTATGGACTATAGCTAAGTAAATTTTATTAAATCTAGGACGAGGACTGTTGGTGCCTGAAATATGCACCTTAATTGAGAAGTTGTTTTTTAAACATTCCTAAATTTTCAAAGAATCATATCTGAAAAATATGTTATAGGACCACAATTAGTACCTGTACAGTACGTGAGGTTACCCATATATAATGCCATGTAGAAAATCTACGCTTGCAACTGGGCCAAATAAAAGGAATCGGGTACAGGTAATTGGTTGAGTCCGAGTGAATAAGTGTGGGAATGGTGATATACTGTGGTTTCGGTAAGTGCTTGGGTGGCTAGCCTTCTGGTGAAAGAAGTTGGGGGAATCTGAAGGTGTTCCATCAACTCTACAGTGCAAAACAAGTAACGTGATTTAAGGCATGACTAAGGAGATTTTTGTACAAGTTAAATTTGACACATGGGGTGATGTTTCCAAGCTTAGGCTGTACTGAGTGATTAATGTATCGCTGCTAACAAGGAAACTGGCACCAACACATGACATGAGCTGTGAACTTGGCCTCCGATCCATATTTCTTCAAGTTTAGAAATGTATGACATGACTGTATACATGGATTATATGTCATATAAACTTATTATTACAGTTGGTGATGGAGATATTTTATACTATATAACCTAGATTTTAACTCGACTGATAACGTAGGTATGTACCCAGGTCAGAGTGAAATGTTTTACGTTACTTTTCGCGAGACGAGGCGTTAGGTTGTTTTATTCTTATGTCTTGGGGTGGGAAGCTGGCAGGTCGGGTCCTCGTCGCAAGTTCTTGAGATCACGTGGTTCAGAAGAGCCTGTAAGCTGAAGAATGTTAAGTACTTTAGCTTTATTTTAGGTACCTACTTTCCTTTGATAGTAGCTTATGTGTGGACTTACATTTTGGCAGATGTTCCTCTCATGTGCTTCACAGATTAGCACAAAAATTTCTTCTAAGGTTCATTACCTGGAGAAGTTCTTGCATGTGTCAGTGGGTCTGTTCAGGACTCCTGTGTTGCATCTCCTGAGTAGCTGCTGGCTGATTTGGGAGTTGATTTGGACTTCTTGCCTTGTATAGCTGTTAGTTGTCATTCAGGATGTTGTGGGGGTATTTAGAAGGGAGTACAGTACTTCCATTAGCACGTTTCACTCACGTGTCACTGGTATATTAATCGTGAAATATGTACTTTAGTGACGTATTTTCACAGCACTAAAACCTGGTGCAGTACTTCTTTATGTAATTCTAGTTAGCTCTCTGTTGATGTTGGAGAAGCTCAAGAAAACTTTCCTTTCCCTGAAAAAGCATTTTCTTAGACAGTGGTGTGACATACCACTGTCTAAGAACATTGCGAGTCTTTGTATACCTTCATTTTTCTAAGATGCAGCTGTTAGTTGGGTATACATACTGTACTATCAGAAGTGGAATATCAGTGCCATCGATCGCATTGGAGTCCGTGTTTTTAAGAACATAATTGTCTTCTGTCCCTATGATGGACCATATATATATAGATATATATGTGTGTGTGTACAGTATATAGTGTAGGTCTCTCCCTCCCTGGTGTACGTCTTTCAGGTCCTCCCCTTCTATGTACGTCTTTAAGGTCTTTCCCCTTATGTACGTCTTTCAGGTCCTTCCCCTCTATGTACGTCTTCCAGGTCTTTCCCTTCTGTGTGCGTCTTTCAGGTCCGTCCCCTCTGTGTACGTCTTTCAGGTCTTCCCCTCTGTGTACGTCTTTCAGGTCCTTCCCCTCTATGTACGTCTTTCAGGTCCTCCCCTTCTATGTACGTCTTTAAGGTCTTTCCCCTCTATGTACGTCTTTCAGGTCTTTCCCCTTAGGTACGTCTTTCAGGTCCTTCCCCTCTATGTACGTCTTCCAGGTCTTTCCCTTCTGTGTGCGTCTTTCAGGTCCGTCCCCTCTGTGTACGTCTTTCAGGTCTTCCCCTCTGTGTACGTCTTTCAGGTCCTTCCCCTCATGTACGTCTTTCAGGTCCTCCCCTTCTATGTACGTCTTTCAGGTCTTTCCCCTCTATGTACGTCTTTCAGGTCTTTCCCCTTAGGTACGTCTTTCAGGTCCTTCCCCTCTATGTACGTCTTCCAGGTCTTTCCCTTCTGTGTGCGTCTTTCAGGTCCGTCCCCTCTATGTACGTCTTTCAGGTCTTTCCTCTCTGTGTACGTCTTTCAGGTCCTTCCCCTCGTGTACGTCTTTCAGGTCCTTCCTCTATATGTAGGTCTTCACCCAGTCCCTGTTTTGTTTACATTCGCAACGTAATCGACGCCAAGCCCAGACGCCATAATTTTCACCAGTTTGTCATCGTGTCGTGGTGTTGACTTTTTCCAAGTAAAGGTGAGGGAGAAGTGAAGTTGTTTATGTTTGGTGTGTATGTTGTTGGTGTTGGATGATGAACTTGGGGCCGTACCTGGTGAAAAATACCCCCCCCCCCCCCCCCACCCCCCAAGGTATTTTAGTTGGTGCACTATTATTCAAGCCGTTACTGTACCAGCATTCCTGTTCGTTGGCTTATACATGTGGATAGGCTTTTTGCGTTCCTTGAGTGTTGTTTGGTTTTTAATGGTAAGAATTATTACTGGGTAGGCCTGCATACACCATTGAATCAAGATTACAGTGATTTAGTGAACATGGGAGAGTAAATAAAGAGTTGAAATTACAGAACCAGCCGCTGTATCGCACAAAACTAACTTAATCCGTTATAAGTTGTGTACTGAAACTGCGATTACTTTAGGCAAAAATTATAGCTGGTAAGTTTTTGGCTTCTCTACCTCTTAATGTTGACTTGACTAGGCCTGTTGGTGACTGTATATAATTCGTGAAAGGAGAGAGAAACACCTGACATATTGACTTGGATATCATACCGTAAAGACTTTTTTTTTATGTGTCAGGTTCATTGGTGTTGGAAGTGTCTATGGTAGTAATTTTGTGGGTTTACGTTGAGTACCTATCGTTGTGGGGTGAGGGTGGGAGTGCCAGAGGTTGAGGTGGAGTAGAAAGTACCACAGTGGACTGAGGGTGGAAGTGCCAGGGGTTGATGTGGGGGTAGGAAGTACCACAGTGAGTTGAAGGAGGAAGTGCCAGGGGTTGAGATGGAGTAGGAAGTACCTCAGTGACTTGAAGGAGGGAGTGCCAGAGGTTGATGTGGAGTAGAAAGTATCAATGTAGAATGGAGTGAGGGAGGAAATATTAGAGGATAGGGCGGCTTGAGACGTGCCAGAGAATAGGATAAGACGGGAAGTACCAGGTTGAGGGTGAGGCGGTAAGTGCCAGTCTGAGGGGCAAGGAGGTGAGTGCCAGGTGGCAGTATAGGGACGTGGCGCCCCGTCGTCACGAGTCGAAGGGGTCGTCGCTCTCCACCGTAGAAAAAAATTAACTAATCACACTTTTTCTGTCTCTCTCTTCCGCATACCTCGCGCTTCTGTGGCCCCCGCCCCTCACCCCGCCCCTCTCCTCACCCCGCCCCTCTCCTCACCCCGCCCTTCTCCCCACCTCGCCCCCCTTCTGCTGCCCTCACACCTCACCCACCGCCATTACCTCCCCTCCCCACACCCTCCACCCTCTTTTCTTCTCTCTCGATATCTACCACACTTCTCCTATCATCATTCCCCCCCCCTCCCCCACCCACCGATCATTCCTTTCCCACCCTCATTATTTCTCCCCACCCACCATATCTCTCCCACCCTCAAGACCTCCCTTAGCAGCACACATCTTCCACTTCCTCACATCTCCCCACCCACCTCCATACCCCCCTACCCACCTCCATACCCCCTACCCACCTCCATACCCCCCCACCCACCTGCATACCCCCCCCCCCACCCACCTCCATACCCCCCTACCCACCTGCATAGATTGTATTTTTTATGTAAAGTTTATACAGCAATCTAGTGATGGCTTAATACAATATACATCTATTATATATGCAGGGTATAATTATCTGCTCATACAAGATACTATGGGACTCTGTTAGGGATTAATGAGTCGTTAATACTAATTATAGTCCGACTGTAAACAAGGTTAATGGGTCGTTTAATCAGTGCTTGCTGGAGGAACACTGTGTCTTAATGTATCACTGACAGATAAGGATTTATTACACACGGTGGATGAAGTTATGTCCCCCTGTGTGTAGCGGTGTTCATATAGGCTGTGGTGATGCGCCCTGACAACCGATGGATATGTTCAAGCACTGGTGTGTGTGTGTGTGTGTGTGTGGCGATCCTCTGGGCTCATCTGATGGGCTCATGTCCTAATAGGTCCCAACTTACTATACTGTATGTCTGATTAAATCATTAGCATTGAGGTTTGGTACTAATGGACCTTCTACAGTTCAATTGGGGTTAATCATAATGGATTCAGATCTTAATGTGGCCAGTTCTGATGGTTAGGTTAGGTTAGGCTTAGGAGGCATTTCGGATTGGAATGGTCAAATGGGGTCTAGTCCTGATTAAACCCCAATTTATTTTGTTCATACTACTGGGATTAAGTTCCTGGCCTAATATGGTCCTATTTTAATCAACTAATAATAATGGGCACTATTTTATAAAGGACCCTTGTTCTAATGGGGTCCAAGTTTGATGATTAGGCTGTGTTGGGGCCCGTGTGTGTGTGTGTGTGTAAAAATTAGTTATATCAACATACACACACACGCACAGGTTCTCCAAAATTTATCTTGCCTTTACTTTAAAATTTAACGAAACATTTACTCTAACAAGGTATATTTTTTTCCACGCTGTCGAAACTGCACTAAGATGTCACCCTAAATAGATGTATTTTCGTAATCCCAATCAAGGGAAAATATTAACCTACCCGTAAGAATATTCTTTAGAGAGCCTGGACGCGGCCACCATCTGAAGTAGCTATAGACATTAACCTCCACAGGGAACGTTACATCTCCGTCAGTAGCGTTTGTTATCTGGTAGATGTTATTTATATTCTGCCCAACACACTATTTAGTCCTGGAGTAATTACTTATGTGTACCGAGAATTTATGTAGAGAAACGTCACTCGTCCCTCCAATTGGGTGCTTCAGAAGTTGAGTTTTGTGTTTCGTGTCATTACCTAGTGAGTGACGGTGAACATTACAGTGACTTTACTCACCCGTTGTCACTGCCAGATTGTTGATATTAACTAGAGTCAGGGAGGCACAGTTCTCTTGTCCTCTCGTAGACAGCTTCATCATAATCAACTATGGTGGTATCCCAAGATCTCGTTGAAATGTTTTAAGTTAATATCTCTGTTTTTATCCCAAGATCTCGTTGAAATGTTTTAAGTTAATATCTCTGTTTAATGACCCGTAATCTGTCAACAGTAATGAAGGTAATTAATTGTGTGAGACTGATAAGACCATTTTACCTCGGGTCTTTTGTTATATAGAGGATTTACTTTTCATCTGGCCACCTGTTGAACTGACCGATGCAGCTTCTTCAATCAAATTACATGGGAAGGAAAGACTATCTCAGTATAAATATAACGGATTTAACTCCATATTATCAATTAGATGGGGGGTTCACATCTAATGGACCCTCAGTATAACGGACTTCCAATTCTGTATAGTCCGTTAGATGGAGGTTTCATATGTAACGGACCCTCAATATAACGGACTTCCAATTCTGTATAGTCCGTTAGATGGAGGTTTCATATCTAACGGACCCTCAATATAACGGACTTCCAATTCTGTATAGTCCGTTAGATGGAGGTTTCATATCTAACGGACCCTCAATATAACGGACTTCCAATTCTGTATAGTCCGTTAGATGGAGGTTTCATATCTAACGGACCCTCAATATAACGGACTTCCAATTCTGTATAGTCCGTTAGATGGAGGTTTCATATCTAACGGACCCTCAATATAACGGACTTCCAATTCTGTATAGTCCGTTAGATGGAGGTTTCATATCTAACGGATCCTCAATATAACGGACTTCCAATTCCATATAGTCCGTTAGATGGGGGGTTCATATCTAACGGATCCTCAATATAACGGACTTGCCTCTCCTTATTGTCCGTTAAATAGAGGTTCCACTGTAAATGCTGTTCAAGTGATCAAAGGACAGTTATGTGACTTTTCTGATTTACTGTAAGTTGTACTGTACTGGTTAGGTTAAGTTGAGTCATGTTCTTGCATTTTATTATATTGCAAGAGGCAGATTTTCAGTACGTGGTCTCATGTGAAAGCTGATAAATCGTTCGTTTGTTTTCACTGGAGTATAATTAAGTGTGGTGTTAATGCCGAGACTAGTTGCGGTGTTGTTCAGTAGTCGGTGAATAGTAAACATCTAACGTCATTACTCACTACTGACGTCATTACTCACTGCTGGCGTCATTACTCACTACAGAAGCCCCATAATCCAGGTGTGTTCATGTGGGAGATCTCATTGTTTACCTACTGGCACCAAGGTAGGTGTGTGTGTGTGTGTGTGTGTTAACCCGCCTTAAGGTAAGTAAAGGTAAAAATCACTCCTTTGAATTACCAATATGAACAAACTCTGGGTAGAAATAACAAGATCACGTATAGATATAAACCATTAGTAAAATAGGAGATGAATTGATGTGAAAATCAATCTTGAGTAATGTGTATGTTTTTGACACGTGGAATCTATTTTTTATATTACCAGGAACCTCAGTATTTAGGTTAGGTTAAGTTAGGGATAGGTTAAGTTAGGTCAGGATAGGTTAAGTTAGGTCAGGATAGGTTAAGTTAGATTAGGGATAGGTTAGGTTAGAGTATACCATTTCTCTAATAATAAATACAAGTAATCATTACACACACACACACACCACCCTGTGACGCTGTGGTTGGCAAGAGTGTCATATTACCCGGTGTAAAGATCATATGTTTGTGTGGCAGTGGGTGGGCGTGTGATCATGTGACGACACTTCACCTGACTGCCTCACTTGTCGTTGCTCCTCATTTGTCTACATTAAAATACGTGGCCACCAACATCAGTGTGTGTGTGTGTGTGTGTGTGTTAATACTCATAGATGTATTATGGGTCGTAGTTCAACCTGTCCTCCCCCCCCCCACACGTTATATTGTCACGCCAAACTACGACACAACGACGCCTCTCTTTTTGACCTGCAAGTACCACAGGTGACTTTCTCCTCATACTGAAGGTTGGTTATCGATTACGTATCCTTTACTGGAACTGTTTTGAGCGTGAGGGTATTGTATCCTTTTGGGTTGTCCAGGAGGGTGGCGGTCAGTGGATTGTGTCTCCGTGGATTGTGTCTCTCTTAGTGGATTGTGTCTCTCTTAGTGGATTGTGTCTCAGTGGATTGTGTCTCTCTTAGTGGATTGTCTCTCAGTGGATTGTCTCTCTCAGTGGATTGTGTTTCAGTGGATTGTCTCTCTCTTAGTGGATTGTGTCTCCGTGGATTGTGTCTCTCTTAGTGGATTGTGTCTCTCTTAGTGGATTGTCTCTCTTAGTGGATTGTGTCTCTCTTAGTGGATTGTCTCTCTCAGTGGATTGTCTCTCTCAGTGGATTGTGTTTCAGTGGATTGTGTCTCTCTTAGTGGATTGTGTCTCAGTGGATTGTGTCTCTCTTAGTGGATTGTGTCTCAGTGGATTGTGTCTCTCAGTGGATTGTGTCTCTCTTAGTGGATTGTGTCTCTCTTAGTGGATTGTGTCTCTCTTAGTGGATTGTGTCTCTCTTAGTGGATTGTGTCTCAGTGGATTGTCTCTCTCAGTGGATAAAATTAGTAGCCATGTCGAAAGAAGTATTGTCGGGCTGGGAAATTGCTGTTTATTTATTACAGGGAAATTAAGAGAGAGCCTATGGTACTCTTACATGGGGGGGGGGGGGGCCACGAAGTTATCTCTCTCTCTCTCTCTCTCTCTCTCTCTCTCTCTCTCTCTCTCTCTCTCTCTCAAATGGGAAAAATAGAGATAGACGGCTATACAGTCGCTGGCAGCTTGAAAATCAGAATACTTAGTAAAGGAAGCCTCACAAACTGCCTCTCAAGCTGCCTCTTCGTTGTAACCCATCCATGTGTGTTGTGACGTAAAAGGGGACTTGTCTTGACCTCTTCCCTTGTGATGCCACCTGTGCAGCTTGGCCCTAATTATGTATCGTCGTTGACCCAGTTCACTCTTTTCCCGACCTAGAACGTCTCTCTCTCTCTCTCTCTCTCTCTCTCTCTCTCTCTCTCTCTCTCTCTCTCTCTCTCTCTCTCTCTCTCTCTCTCTCTCTCTCTCTCTCTCTCGCTCTCTCTCTCTCTCTGGTTGGGTATTTATTATTATTATTATTATTATTATTATTCTTTTAGGTATACATCCATACGAGTGTCAATAGTGAGAATCCAAGTCACCCTGCCACCCCTCCCCTCCTTCTTTGGCACCCCTGCCAGCTAGCCCTCACTAGACCCGGGTTGTACTGTACTCTTATGCCGAGCTCTCGTGTACGACAAACACATTGATCACTGACACGTCTCTCCCATTGTCTGGTGTGTGTGTGTGGGGGGGGGGGGGGGGGGTGGAAGACGGGGGATGTGGAAGACGGAAAAAGTGTCTGGCCTACAACTCGCATTTCCACCTCCATTCTGTTATATAAGAAATAATTATAATTCATTGTATTACGACCTCATTTAGTATTATTAGTGTATATATTAATTTGGTGTATTATTTTCTTCTCACCAATTCTTCTGATTTTTGTTGACAGGAATAAACTTAACTAAAGTATAAAAAACATTAAGTAGAAATAAAATCTAGTGTTATTGTTTTAAGTGACGATTCCTTTGTCTTCCACGTAAGAATTTGGGCCGAGTGTTTAGGCATGACATGAAAAAGGTGTGAAGGGACGGAAGGCCGGCGACCAGCTGTGTGTGGCCAATACCGTACCAGGATGCCCGTGCCAGCTGGTGCTTCTCAGTAATGACACCCGTTCTCAGAGACCTTACGTAATACGGCTGTTTGTGGGAGGTTGTTATGTTTGTAATGACGTAATTGGTGTATTTTATTTGTATTTGTGACGGGTTTTTATGTGTTTGTGTTGTGCAGAACTTGAGTGGTGACCGTAAAGTCATTGTATTAACTCGTGGGGTGGTTAAGGGTAGACAAGGCTGGTCTCAGGGTTACATTGTGCATTGAAGTCCAGTAACACAACACACTTGTGACTGTTGTGTTAGGCACTTACCCTTCAGCTGTGTGAGGCGCACCTAACCTTCCTAGCTGTCAGGTAGGACATATATCTTGTTTATTAAGTCCCCTGCAATCCTTTGGCTTCAGAGACCAAATACCATTGGCAAGTATCATCCCATAAATCTAATTGTTTACAAGAAGCTGACTATAGGAAGTTCACAGGGAATATTTGGGAAAGATCAATTCTCAGAAACATGTTTATGAGTTTTAGTTCATGTAAGAATAAAGAGTAGAACTACAGTGAGATTCCAAGAACATTTAGTCCTTATAAGGTAGAGAACTGCCTCCCGACACCCTCACCCTGTGAGAGTTAATTTCGCTATTATTATTTGTTTATGTGGATCCTAATCTGGCGCTGGCATGGCGGCGCGTGTGACGTCACAGCCAGCTGGTCCGGCGACACGCTCTGGTGCCATTTTGATGACAACGTCGGAGCTGGTGTGC
Source organism: Homarus gammarus (assembly GCA_958450375.1). Lineage (NCBI taxonomy): Eukaryota > Metazoa > Arthropoda > Malacostraca > Decapoda > Nephropidae > Homarus > Homarus gammarus. Next base: position 651,068 of record CAUDMG010003668.1, on the reverse strand, counting down.
CAGCTGCCAGGCTGCTGAGTAGCAGGGGAGGGGAAGGGGCCTTGTACATCTGTCTGGGGATATACTGTAGGAGTGAGGTTATGTGCATCTGCCAGAGGGACAAGGACGCGGGATGATGAGCTTCTGAATGGTGGTTGTTGGGATGAGATTTGTATTGGGAGAATGGCACACCATTTTGACAGTAGGGGTGGCTCATGCACACCTGTCTGGTCTGGGGTTAACTGTTGTAATTAAGACCCACATCCAATGGGTACCAATCTTAATGGTTAGATCAGGACCCTTTAGGACTGGGCTCATTTGACCTTACCCCTAAATATAGTGTTAGAGCCCTAATGTGTTTTACCTGTTACAGAAGACAGGTGTAGAGGGGAAAATGTTGTCATTATAGGTGAAGAGTTTCTTAGAACACTAACTAACCTGGAGACACTGTACCCTGGAAGTGTGTTTGTGTCTTGAGTGTCGTCATCGGTATCATAAAGGAATTAAATGTAAAGGTATTGTCAATAATTTCCTATAATAATCGCTTATATTTACGGTGGGATTCATCAGAGTTTCCACCAGGGGAAATATTTAATTGGGGAAAAGGAATGTGTATTTCCCTCCTCTCTGTACATTAGTTTTCTACTTTTATAACTTGTACACTATTTAAGTAATGGGATTGTAAACACCTCACCGGGACTGTGATGCTTAGTTTACATTTCCACTTGTAGACTGGATAAAAAAATACTGTTTACTGCAGAAGATATTAATAGTCAGTTCCATACACATCGATATTATACAAACACTAAATAAACATCAAGGAAATTAATAAACATTGTGTCCTAATGTCGTAGGTGTCTTGGTATCAGTGAGTCCATCTTGCTGTGCGTTGTAGGATCATCTGCCGTATCCCGTAAATTGTGTGTGTGTGTGATGTGAGTGAGGGAAGGCGATGTTGAGAGAGATAGTGTGAACCAGCGGCACCCTTGTCTTTTGTGGTGTGTGGGGGTTCATCTCCAGCACATTCACTCGTGTTGGTCATATATGTAAGGGACTCTGATTTTATCTCGATGAAATAGGTTTTTTTTAAAATGTCCTGGATGGGATCTGTGTTTGTTTACCAGTTTTTGCTTGAGTGAGTGTGTGGATGTTTCTTGAGTTGAATATATTGTTTTTTTTTTTTTTTTTTTTTTTGGGGGGGGGGGGGGGGGGGGGGGCGTAATTGATGATATGGTCTCATGTTTATCTTGGTGAAATATGTTATTGTAGTATTGTATTATAATGTCATTCTTACTTAGAAAAATGTGTTTATGTACCAGATTATACTGTGTTTGTCCTGTGTGTGTACTTGAAACTTTCAGAGAGGAACTAATTACTGGGGCTGAATCAATCCCAAGTTAAAAACAAAATCAGTTCCCGCTGGTTAACTACGAGTGACTTCATCATTGCCAGCTTTAAATTGAGGCCCCACAATGTATTATATGCCAGCAATGAAAGGATAGTGATGTAGTGTTGGAAGTGAGGTGAGGTGATAGTGATGATAGGAACAAATGGTTTATGAGGTTGGGATAGATTGGGCCCCTAGTTGGTGGTTGGGATGGATTGGGCCCCTAGTTGGTGGTTGGGATGGATTGGGCCCCTAGTTGGTGGTTGGGATGGATTGGGCCCCTAGTCGGTGGTTGGGATGGATTGGGCCCCTAGTCGGTGGTTGGGATGGATTGGGCCCCTAGTTGGTGGTATTTTGGGGATGACTTAGGTTATAGGCTATAAACAGGTGGTGACGGTAAGCAGATGGTGATGAAATGTGGAAGTAGTTTATGTAACAGGTGGTGACGGTAGGCAGGTGGTGACGGCGGGCAGGTGGTGACGGCGGCGGCAGGTGGTAGCGAGATAGGGTGAGTGGTGTAAGTGTGGCAGGTGGTGATAGGTCAGGTGGTGAGGAAGCAGGCAGGTGGTGTTGAGGAGAATAGCGACAGTCGGTTAATCCAGGTAGAAAGTCAGGTGAGATTTTGGTGGTAGGTGGTGGTTGAACTTGTGGTTGTTGTTGGTGGTGGTGGTTGAAATTGTGGTTGTTGTTGGTGGTGGTGGTTAGGGGATTAACATTTGCGTCCAGTCTAACCTTTTCCGACGCAATCCAATCCACACCAATCAGGTCAGGTCCAGTGGTCACGGCCGACAGGTGTACAGATTGCTGCGGTCGAAAGTGACAATGGTGTGTGTGTGTGTGTTTGATAGTGGCAGCTTAACAGGGCAGGCAGATGCAGTTGATGTCGGGGAGGGGGGGGGGGGGGTGGTGATGGTGGTGGTGTAGGTAGAGATGGTAGTGGTGATAGTTACAGGTGGTGGCGTGGGCGGGTGGATGGGTTGAGAGATGTTGAGGTGTGTGAGCCTTGGGAAACAGTGAGTGAGGACCAGGGTGGGTGAGGGAGGGAGGGTGGAACATATGTTGTGTTGATGTTGGCACTGGCACTCTGTCGTCGACCTTATGCTTCGCGGCCATGGTCGTGTTCCCTATACATTTTACTTCTTGGAGGTTTTAGGCCACACAGCCATCACCCTGCTGAAGGATATAATCACACATCATTACTAGTTTGGCATGTGATTATGGGTGATTGATATTGACTTCTGAACTATGCCCTCGGTTCTTGATATTCCTTGTTCTAACTGTACGGCTTTCTTGCTGGAATTAAGTCCTTGTGGGTAGCTGAAATCTGTTCCAGTGGTGTCGATATATTTACTGTATGTTGAGGTGCTCTCTCACCCATACATTAGCTGCTGTTCCTTGGGTGTCCTTGGTAAGTGGAGTGGATGAAATTACATTGGTCACTGTAGACAAGATTCCTGTAGGCAGTTTTCCCACACATTTTTTTTTTTTTTGTTCTTCAATTGATAACTTGCCTTCTGTCCTGAGTATAATTTAAGGTAAGATCATTATACCTCTATCAGTGTTTGGGTAATTTATTTCCTTATACATCATTAAAATTACTGATGCGGCTGATGAACATTAGGAAGACAGATCCCCCCCCCCTCAAAAAAAAAAAAAAATATCTCCATTGATAAAAACAGCGAAGAACTATCAGGTGTTTATATACTTGTACGTGTAAGAGCGAGAACAAGTTTGAACTAGTGGTGTGGGTCACGTACCTGGCAGCACACTGTGTTTACTCCCTCCCAGTTATTCTGTACCTTGGTGTAGTACCCCCCACCGATCACTCATCAGCCTTGTACATCCCCGTCTGAGGGTTATATAAGCTGGTGTGTGTGTGTGTTTAGTATTTTTATAGTTTGTAACCAGGTGAAGGCCAGTGGGTGGGTGGGTGATGGTGAGGGGTGGATGAAGGGTGATGGTGAGAGGTAGATGGTGGTTGATGGGGAGGGTTAGATGGTGTGGGGTGGATGGAGGGTGATGGTGAGAGGTAGATGGTGGTTGATGGGGAGGGGTAGACGGTGATGGTGAGAGGTAGATGGAGGGTGATGGTGAGGGATGGTGTTAAGAAGGACGAGGTTGGTCCCTGGGAGTAGCAATATTGTGAGTCATCAGGGCAAGTGATCCTCTCAATCCTCTTGTCTTCTCACACGTGGCTCTTAAGTGTTGGCTCTCCCCTGCTGGCTCTCTTACACACACACACACACACACACACTAAGACATTGATTCTGTCCTGGGATATGTATACACAAGTTCCACGTTCTATGTATTTTAATTTCCTGGTACTACCAAACGTGAATAACAAATTAATTTGTACTAAAAGCAATTAAGAGTCACATGTGTACGTTGTAACACCATAGAAATATATTGTTCTTCGTCATTGAGTCTATATTCAAAGAGCCTTGAGTCTATATTGAAAGAGCCAATGTTGCTGTAAATAATAACAAATGTGGCGGTAATTTCACGAGTGGAGTCACGTTAAGGAACAATTTCTACTGGAGGTGGAGAGTGGCTTTGATAGCTGTACAGTATCAGGTAAGAATGTTAAATTATACGCCTGAGTCAAGCTTATCAGGTGTTTAGTTAATACCTGTAGCCTATTTCTCTAACTGGGTTCTCCTCCTCCCCCACGCGCCTCCTCCACCACACGCCGCCTCCACCACCACACGCCGCCTTCAGGTATTGCATCATCGTCTCGTCAGGTGTATCTCATTAGGCCCGAATGAGGCGCACTACCTGGCAACACGAGATTGACAGTGGTGGGGCCACATGTCACAAGGTGTCATTGTCACTGGATACTTACACACCTTTACGTAACTGTCTAAGTATTTACGTACATGTGTGTGTGTGTGTGTGTGTGTGTGTGTGTATGATTCATTGACCAAGTTGTTTGTGTGTGGGTGGTGGTAGAGGACGGTGGTGGTGTGTGGTGTGGTATGGTGTGGTAGTGGTGGAGTGTAGTGTGGTAGTGGTGTGGTGTGGTATGGTTTGGTAGTGGTGGGGTTTGGTGTGGTGCCGGTTGGGTGTGGTGCTGGGTGGGTATGGTGTGATAGTGTTGTGGTGCCGGTATGGTGTGATAGTGTTGTGGTGCCGGTTGGGTGTGGTAGTGATGGTGGGAAAGATAAGATGGAACAGAGGGCGTTACCGAGGGATTAACCAAGTCATTCTTTTCCCAGTACAAACACGGGTTAACTCCTATAGTGAGGGTAAGTAAGTTTTTTTCCCTAGTCTTAATGTACTTGTCCGACAAATACATTAAGGCCATCAATAACAGGAAAAAAACCCGAACTATATAGACTGTATATCGCCACTGAGAGCTAAGTGTGTTTTTGTTAGTTAACTTTTTTCATGGTAAGCAAACATTTAAACCACCAATTACATAGAAAAATACTAATTTCTATACTACTACTAAATGGTAATCAATTTTTCTGGGGGGTTTTAGATAGAAAAAAAAAACACTATGGCCACTGAGAGTTTAATTAATTTTGTTTTTATTGGTTTTATAAGACAGACGAACAAACAAACATTTAAACCATTAATTATAAAACAAATAAATAAATTCTTCGTAACTATTAAAGGGATATCTGTTTTTATTTTCTTGTGTTGGATTTTTATGTGGGGTAGTAAGGGATGCGTCAACAGGCTTTTTAAAATGGTTGAAAAACATGTTGACGGGAGGAGCAGGAGGTAGTGGTGGCGGTGATCTCAGTGAATGTTGAAACAATACATGATGAAGATTGATGTGTGTGTGTGTGTGTGTGTGTGTGTGTGGCTTTATTTTATTTGTTTATTTTTATTTTTTGGGGGGTAAGGGGGGGGGGGGGCTCGTAGACACACACACACACACACTTTGAACCCCTGAACTGGAGGTCCCTGAACGTGTTTATACTTGATGATACATGTTGAGTCTTTTGTTGTGATAAGTTAGTGAAGAAATGGATTGTTGGTTCACTTGTTAGTGTATAGGCTGGGGTGGTGTGAGGGGGTGGACGTGCGGGGAGGGGTGTGAGGTAGTGGGCGTGCGGGGAGGGGTGTGAGGTGGTGGGCGTGAGGGGAGGGGTGTGAGGTGGTGGGCGTTAAGGGGAAGGGGAGCGATGGGAGAGGAGCTTCAGGTGGTGGGCGTGAGGGGAGGGGAGTGTGAGGTCGTGGGCGTTAAGGGGAAGGGGAGCTTCAGGTGGTGGGCGTGAGGGAGGGGAGTGTGAGGTCGTGGCGTTAAGGGGAAGGGGAGCGATGGGAGAGGAGCTTCAGGTGGTGGGCGTGAGGGGAGGGGAGTGTGAGGTCGTGGGCGTTAAGGGGAAGGGGAGCGATGGGAGAGGAGCTTCAGGTGGTGGGCGTGAGGGGAGGGGAGTGTGAGGTGGTGGGCGTTAAGGGGAAGGGGAGCGATGGGAGAGGAGCTTCAGGTGGTGGGCGTGAGGGGAGGGTATAGTACCTCTTAACAATCCTGATCTACAAAGGCTAATGCGTCAACCATCTTAGTTATCTGGAGGTGTGAGAACTACTTTCCTACCTCACGTAGACGCTATCATTGTGGGAGGTTTCAATAGGACTCAGCTTAACCTAACAATTAAGACTTGATCCTAATCTTAATTGAGGGCCTTTATGAGTGACCATGGTTAGTGTTATACAGGAAGGATAAAGGCAGCAGTGTATAATTGTTACGTCACTGGTGTATAATTGTTACGTCACTGGTTGTATTAATTGTGCCGGGATGATGTATACTACAGGTCGTCTACCACATCTTGTACACGTCAGTCTACTGTATACACACTTTGCTCCACGCTTCCTCGTTTATCTCCTCTTATTTATTATTGGACGTCTTTCCTTAAGGCCAAACAAAATATACAGGTGATTGTGGTTACAGGATGAAAAACGTTAGGGTAAAGTTGGTCGGTTTTGGGAGAACGTGAGGGTGTAGTGTGTTATGGTAGGGCAGCTTCGTCGTCATCACGGTTAATATCATTCTGGTGGTCATAACTCAGTCGTCTTTAACAGCGGAACTTGTTGGGTGAGTGACTGCCACACATCAGTTGAGGAAAGATGGTATTTAAGGAATTAGCTGAAGATTAGACACCCCAGCTTATTTCACATGAAGGTTAGTCACCCTACCGCCACCTGAGGGGAGGGGAGGATAAGCTAACTTACGTTATCATGGAGAGTTTTATTCGGTGTGGTAAAGAACTAGCCTGTTAGACCGTCTGGCGTAGCACCTGAAGATTTTAATTTATATCACCTGTGACATCGTTAACCTGTATACAGTTTAAAAGAATGTGGGCACCACAACACTAGCCGGGGGGGGGGGGGGGGGTGTACCTAACCGGTTGTTTGTGGGATCACGAGAGTTCCACACCTGCATACATGTGATCTTTTGTCAGCCCTGGGGTTACTGACCTTAGTGCTGACACCACATATACAGTGTACGCCTTCACATATCATGTACTGACAGCAGTGTAGTGTTGATACACGAGATACTGACCATGATGTCTTTATACGATCTGAATTGTTTAACGTGACGTGAAACGAGTGACGGAGGTGCGGCGCGGGCCATCACGCAGGACACTTCCTCAGTATGTTGGTTTGGTGACGTCACAGTCAGCTGGTTACGTTGCCCCCTCCTCCCCGCCACCCTTCTCCTGGCAGCCAGAAATATGGGTGAGTCTTGTTGTTGACACGCGAGCCATGCAGGAGCAGGTGTGGGCGTGGCAAACAGTGTGGGGGCTGGGCGGGCTATGGCATGTGATACTCTGGCACAACGAAATGAGTCCCTGCGGCCCACCACCTGCCTTCATCCATGGTCCCTCCCTCTAATTATCTTATTAACATTTTCTCTCATACGTGTTTACAGTATTATACCCGGTGGTCATGTTTTGTTTATTCGTTTAATTTTGTGTTTTTTTTTTTTTTTTGGTGTAGTGTGTGGTTGTTGCTAGTACAGTGAACATACAGAAGCAAGTTACAAAATATTAGAATAGCTCTTACAGTATATCAACTATTATGGTGATTAATTACACTATTCTCATGTATAATACTTGAGGATCTTCACTACATACAGCAGGGGGGGGGGGGGGGGTACAGTATACACTGGCCGGGCATCAGGGCTTACTGTACCTGGCTGACGTCATGAAACAATCAAAACAAACAACACCTGGGAGAGGAGGAAATAAATACTGATGTGTTTAGAGATTAACACCTGAGTCGAGAGAATACCTTTCCTACTATGAGACAGATGAGATAAATGACTGTCTCTCTCTTATAGGAATTAATGTAACTTAAAAACAATAAAGACAAATGTTTTAAAATACATTATGTTGTCTTAAAGTATCGTGTATTGTATGTTTCTTTGTGTTTAGATCATTATTTATTATTATTATTTAATGTTGCGTCCTTGTGATGAAAATGTATGAGATGGTCCACAATCCTAATGGTCCTAACCTAAACTAATTGACCATTAGGCTTGTGTCCCCTCAGTTCTAATGACCTATGATCAATATTGGGTCCCAGTTCTATTATCCTTAGTAAACCCCAGTAATTATAGGCACAGTTATAATGATGTGGTTAGGTAACTTGGGCTGGGCTGGGAGCTCTCCTGGTTACCGTTAATGCTGGATCTCATTGACCGAGGGAGGAAGTATTGTAGAGTGGGAGAGAGTGTCAGTCGTGGGTGTGGCGCACAGCCCACTACCACATACCTGCAGGCTGTCTCCCCCCCCCCCCCTCAGTAATGGCTATATCTATAATAGTGACTGGATGACATCATGCCCTCTCTCTTTATCTTCCGTCTTTGCCTCTCCCCTCCCCCCAACACACACACACACACCTCTCTCTCGTGTGTGTGCGCTTTGTGAGATAGGTTAAATGCGTAACCTAACCTAACCTAATTATAAATATGGGCCAAGGTTAAATGGGCTTCAGTCTTAATGGGTAGGCTAGGACTAAGGACTATTTGACCAGTACTTGATATAAAAACAGACTGGACGAGAGGTGTGTGCAGGAGTGCCGGTCTGTCTGGGAAAGTAAGGTGACGATCGTGAACAGTGGATAGTATTTAGGTCATGAGGGTTCGTCCACTGCTGTAGCCATAGAGATTCAGTGACCAGGTGTTCGTCTGTCTGTTGTCTGCTTCTCGACATAGACGGACTTTCGCTGACCTTGGTACCCGGTAACAGTAATACGGGTTAGTTGTACTCATGTTCGTGGACGGTCGATCTGAAGGCCACCTAGACGGGGAATTTGTTGAGGGTGTGTAAGCCACTGCCAACATAACAACCACATTCAGGGTTGGCGAGGTGTATGACCCGGTGTTAAATATTAATCCAGGAACACCGGACGCCTTGTAAATCGCACTGGCTAACTCTAATACCCACAATACAATTTGCCAATCGAGTAGCACCCAGCCAGGTCCGCCACTACTGCTGGGGTAGACAGTGGTAAATGGCGAGACGAATCTTCCTCATAGTTTCGCTTTGCTCCCCGGGGATTAAACCTGGGCCTGACCGATTGCCTGGCGAGTACACTGGATTGGTGACGAGCATGAGATCAAGTGGCTAAATTAAGAATAGGTTTAACTTCTTATACGTCTGTCTGTCTGTTTGTCATGCGTTTCGTAAATAAGCTGGGCTGAGGTGTGTCATCCTTGAAGTGTCTTGAGTTTTTTAGTGGACTTGACGGAAGACTTCAAGTGGGGCCCCAAACTAAACTACTCACGAGGATTAGGTCCCTCTCCTAAAGGGCCCCATTCCCAAGGAGTTTGTTTCTTAATGGGCCCCAGTCATAATGGGTAGGTGTGTCGGAATGAATTTAGGTCTCAGGACTACTCAACCTTCCCCCCACACTACTCCACCCCCCCTCCACACTACTCCACCCCCCTCCACACTACTCCACCCCCCTCCACACTACTCCACCCCCCCTCCACACTACTCCACCCCCCCTCCACACTACTCCACCCCCCCCCCCTCCACACTACTCCACCTCTCCCCCCACACTACTCCACCACTCCCACCCACACTACTCCACCACCCCCCTCCACACTACTCCACCACCCCCCTCCACACTACTCCACCCCCCCCACACTACTCCACCCCCCTCCACACACTACTCCACTTCCCCCCCTCACACTGAACACGACCTTGTCCTCCCTGCCAACACCTGCTGACTCACCCACCACCAACCGCGTCCCCAGCTGCTACACGTGCTGCCCCCAACCCCCCCAACCATCTGCACGTGCCCGCCTGACCCCCACCCACCCACCCACCCACCCTCAAACGTGTTGCCCTAACCCTCCACTCACACCTGTTACACGGTCTCCCCTCACACCTGCCCTCACACTCTACCCCACACCTGTTGTGCTTATATCAATCCTTCCTCACCTCTTATACGTACTGATATACCACACCTGTTCTCACACCCCCCCCCCGTCACAACCACCATCCCCCCCTCCCCCCTCCGTCACCGTCAGGGAGGCTGGCTGGGTGAACGGGGACTCGCCAGGAGGACACGCCATCAGATAATGTACCAACGCTGGAGTCTGAGGAGATGGAAACACGTAGAAATCAATATTAACTTCGTCCTTGATGCTAACACACTTGAGCCTGAGTGTATGACTTGAGTCTAGTGAGGGGAAGAGGGAAGGAAGGGAAGGATAAAGGAAGTGACGAAAGAAAGGATGAGGGAAGAATGAAGAGGTACGGGAGAGACGAAGTGATAAAAACAAAGAAAGATGAAAAACTATGAAGAACGTAAAAAAGAGAATGTAAGGAAAATACCAACACGAAGGAGATGGAAATAGAGGAAGATAAAGATGGAGAAAAGTGGGTAACAAAAAACTTGGGACATTCCTCATTTAACTACAGAGTGATTCAGTATAAAGCAACAGTAATAGTATCTTGTTATGGAGGTGACGCGTGTGAATTCATTCTTACCTTACAAAATACACCAGGCGATATGTATAAAATCATAATTGCCAAAGTTCTTTAAAAAAAAAAAACTTCAATAACAATGGACTCTGAGCCTATTGTTACCGCTAATGGCATTGGGAAACTTTTATAATTAAACCTAAGAATTCAACCGTGATGACTATTTACCAGTTGACCTCAAGGTAACGTCAAGGTACCATCCGACGATCTCAAGGTAACGTCAAGGTAGGTCGTTAATCGTCAGCTGCTGAACGCTACATACCACCAGGTGAAATATGCACTATTGTTTTCCCAGAGAGCGCACTGTCTACCCACCAGCTTGGCGATGACAGCAGGCTATCAACTAGTTAATAATCGTGAGTAAAATGGACTATAAGTTGTCGGGGAGAGAGAGAGAGTGTGTGTGTGTGAGTGAGTGCGTGAGAGTGTGAAAGAAAGTTCATAATGTGAGAGGAAAATATTAAGGGGGATCGGCTGGGGTGAATGATATGTGAATGTGGGGCGTGTCGTCAATAGATCTTCTTGCGGCGGTGGTTGGCACGAGGGGGGCGTCGCCATCGTTCATAATATGTGTCCTTGATGTTCCTCCTCCTTCTGCATACCTCAGCGTTTGAGTATTTAAGGCCTTCGTCGCCGCATGCTTCAGGAGACACCTCACTGGTTTATGTAGTGAGAGAGAGAGAGAGAGAGAGAGCACTCGGGGTAACATACATACACTAAAGATCTGTTATACCTGTCCTCAATAGTGTCCCATATCTACTACTCTCACCTGACACGCACACACACACACACACACACACAAAACACACGATGAATCTTCAGTCAATTGAGTGTGTTGAGAAATATATCGCATCTTGACTTTAGGTTAAGATATAAACTTATTTTATAGTTGGGATATACATTATGTTTACTGTAGTCGGTGCCAACACACAAGTACGGTAGTTATTGGGGTGACTTTGACAGTATTAAGTAGTTCAGTTTATGTATGTGATATAGAGTGATTAGCTTTACGATATAGGAACGTTGTGTTGTTGGTTAGATTAGGGTAGGGTAGGTCAGGTTTGGTTTGGTTAGGTTAGTTAATAGCCAATGTTTTAATGCTATCGTCTCGTTTATATATTTATTGAGCTGCGTATCATTGTAAAGACATTTGGATTATGTTTTTCAGTGTATTTCGAATATAATTGTGAACTAATATAATGTAGAACTTGTGTGTGTGTGTGTGTGTGTGAATAATTATATAACCCGCGTAAACATATAAGAAAAAGTATCATCAAGGTTATTTACATTCTTGGGGTACATATGTTTATCACTTTAATATGGCATCTTAATTTACTGCCGTATATAATATTAGGGAGAAAGTTTCATTCTCCTCTGCTTTAGGAGGAGAATATATCAGATCGTTGAAGCCCTAGTCCTTCTGTAACATTTGTGTATACTCGTACAAGAACTTATTTACCGAGGTGCTGAAGGGGGAAAAAACTGATATATCGCCTGCCAAGAATTCAGTTTGTGTAGTACCTCAAGATCAGTGACTTACCGGTGGGTGGTGTGTTAACCCTCCAGTGAAAGGATATGTTAAAGGTCTTCTTGTTAACTGTTGCTGTTTTTATGTAAGGTGAATACATGGATTTTAATCAGTTATTGAAGCAGATTATAACATGGGGTCTCTTTTTTTTTAATGTTTGGTGATGGGGCTTTGATGTAGAGTGTAAGTTAATGTTTGGATCAAAGGTACACCGCATTCAGGGAGTTTTAAGTAGTGCCAATGTTTGGATCTAGTGTTTGTTGATCTTTTTGTTGTTTTTTTACTTCAGTTTGGAATGTATTGTTTTGTTAATTATTTATTCCTTTTATTTTTATTTATTTTTTGTTTTGCCTAGATGATACCAGACATTTTAAGGGGATTAGTTTTCATTGCCATAATTGTTCGATTAAGTTAGTAGTGCTGTTCACATGATTAAACGGACTAGCTTTAGCGTCCACTCCTATTGCTAGAGGTAGAAATTATATAAACCAATCTCTCTATTTTTACCATTAACTGTATCAGAAACCACAAGTAAATAATGTAGCCTTGGGTCCTCGTAAAAACTTGCTTATCAGACTTGTGTGTTGGGAAACGTTCTTCGTTGTTTGTTTATCTAAGGATGTCTCTCTGAGGCGTCGTGGCCAAAACTCTCCAGTGAGGTGGTTCTGTCCGCTCAGTACTCTCAGGAAGCTCATTTAGGTGAGTAATACGGCGCTCTCAGCACTCAAAGTAAACGCTTCCAATACATTTAAATTCTAATAACTTACTTAAATTCTAATAACTTACTTGAAGGTAATGGTGGTCGAATATTTCCTTTCAGTTTAATCCCAAGCTTTAATGTAATAACTCCGTCAATCACTGCAATAACGAATGAAGTGATTGAAAATAGAGAAAAAAAAACAGCGTTATTGACCTTTTGTATCTGTAATTGGATAACATTTTTACATTGGTTCGCCTCATCGTGTTTGTCACAGAGCTTTCTATGATGTGATTAAATTTCACCTGTTGGTCTTGAGTGTGTGATAAGTGTTCCAGTTAAGTTGTTGGGGGCAGCAGTGACAAGTTTAGTTTCAAGTGACTTTTACCCAGTACAATATAGTTCACTCTCGCTTGTGTGTTGTGATCTTGTTGGAGAGAGCAGTGTGTGTGTGTGTTTAATTCTTCAGTAATCAGTTGTGTCAATTTCTATACTTTGTGGTCGTGTATCAAGGTAATTTATATTGAAGTTTTCTAAGACGACTTGCTGGTAAAATAGTTTGTGTTGTCTCTGAAGTTGTTGTTCGACCAGTAACAAATACAGCAAGGAGCAGCAACACGTAGATCAAGGAACAGCAACACGTAGACCAAGGAACAGCAACAAGTACAGCAAGAGGAGGAGGAGGAGGAGCAATGCGGGGACGTAAACTAATCACTAAGAGAGGATCAGTGAGTTGAGAGTGTCGGCCATACACTATTGGTGATCACAGCTCCGTCGCCTGAGTACATTCCCTCGGTAAACCAGGGAGCGGGGACATCAGAGCTCAGTACTAAGGCCAGGCTGTGATGTCTACCTTACAGGATTTACTGTAGTGGTCACATTTACCCTCGAGCCTTACCCACAGTTTAATGCTGGATAGTTTGTGTCCTTATAGAAAAAAATATTAATGGTTACGAATTACTGTATAGAACCATTGGTAACCGCTCTTAGTATATTCAAGAATGAGATACAGTAGTTGCCTTAAGGACGACTAATTCCAGTGCACCTGGTAATGGAGGTAGAACTATATCATGTGGACTTAAAGATTTTGCTTTTTTTGCATTGACCGACTCCTTATTCCCTTGACAGTTCGTGTTATGATGAAAGAGTGGTGTCGGTACTGATGTTAAACTATACTAACAATAATAATGATAATAATAATAATAATAAAAGGACTACTATCTATAAAAATGATGCCAATGTGTGTGTTCGTAGTGTTTTGGTAGAAGGAAGTGTGTGAATATATCTTTAACTAGTTGGGTTGAAGGTTTATGTGCCTTACCTAACCTGGGCCACACTCCAAATAGTTACATAAGTTTTGAATGTTACGGGACTTGGGCCTAGTAAAACTGGGCCTCTGTTCTAATGGGTTAAATTTAGGCCTATTAAACTTAAGGCTTATTTGGCTAGTCACATTTTTGTGTGTTGGTTGGGTAACGTGAGGAGTGAAAGGGTTGGGGAAAATACCCGGATTTCGGTGAATTCCCTCATTGGCGTCGACAATCGTGGTCACTGTGAGATTGATCCTCACTGTGTACAGAAGCGGCGGCCACTCTCCTCACGTTTAGAGGTAATGTAATCTGTTCCTTTGTTGTAAATAGGTGACAGTGTGAAATTTAATACACGGTAGCTTAAACTGTGCTGTATGTAGAGTGACTGGATGTAAAACTTGACAGACTCGCAGGGTTAAAGAACAAAGATAACCAAGAATTAGTCATTGATTGTATTAACCTTCCCTTGAAAAAAAAATAAAATCCCTACGTGCAGAAAATCATCCATATGACGTGACAACAGCAAAGAATTCACTTGACGGAGGCAAAATTTACCTCCCATGTATAATGAAGGAAAGTTGTACGGGCGAGGAAGTAGCGTGGTGTAATTTGTGGTGGTAACCCCAGGGTGTGTTCCACCTGTAAGTTAGCTCACATCCGGCCAAGCCCTGGTAGTAGTTTACCCCGGCGTCACTGTAGAAGGTGAAGTGAACGAACTATACCAGGATATTTACTTTATGCGACCTGACGTCAAATTCACGTGTAAATAAAAATGTGTTGGTCACTGGACAAACCATGAACAAACTGGGAAACTTTGATTCACTGTGTTCAAAATGTTAGTTAATTTGAGAGAATCACTTGGTAAAATATAACAAGTGTTGTGTTGGTGTAACTCGTGTTGTTGTCGATGTACTTGGTTAGGTCATGAACTTACTACCCAACTTGTTGCTGAGATAACTACGCCATCTTTCTGGAAAATAAAATCTGATTTTTCTGGTGAATATTTTTGTATGAGTTATGAATATATTATCTACACCCCCCCAAAAAAAACTAAATTAACTGGTTTTGGTAAGTTGGGTTCAGGATGTCCATGAGTGATAGAGCTTGGCAGTATTCGGTAACTGAGAGGGAAGCGGTACGCGTCACTTAACATTCTCACATAACTTTCACCTGTTGGCACCACTGGTAACGTCTACACACACACACGCACGCGCTTCATCTACAAGCACAAGGTTAATTATTGATTACTACATGATATTAAACATTGTTGTCTCGCTTTCTCTCTTATATTTATTAACTCTGTAATGTTCTTTCGATGTTTGATGCTTTAAACCGTTATTTACAACGTAGTAATATTTTTTGGCATTATCTGTTGTTTATATCGGGAATTATATGAGCATTACTCTTTCTACAGGTGAGTGTGTCTGGGAGGAGGGGTACATGTGGTACAAGTATGTGGCAGAGGTTGTGTGGCGCCTCTTGAGTGACAGACAGTCGCCCCTCATACTGACCACAAACTTCCCACACCACCACTACCACCACCACTATCACTACCACAATCACTACCACCACCACCACTATCACTACCACCACCACTACCACCACAATCACTACCACCACCACATCTCACGGACCCGTATAGTTATGTATGTTGGCAGTGTCTTCTTCTTCCTAGGTAATTTCGTTGAGTTGATTGCCACAGTTTTATTTATACCCTCGTGGCAAGTGTTTCTGTTCACTCACTCACTCACCAGGAAGTTAATGTACGCAGGAAGTGTCTCCGCCCCCCCACACATGTAGGTCACGCAGTCACCCACTCAGTACCTATCACTCACCGTATTGAGTCTCTGTTTATTGTGCCTCATGAAGATTGACTGAAGTTGTACAGTAATGCTTGAGTTTCGCCTCCTTCCTGGCTGGACCTTGTGAGAGTTGAGGTAGAGAGAGGGAGCTGGGAGTGAGAGGTTGGGAGAGTGAGGGAGCTGGGAGTGAGAGGTTGGGAGGGAGAGGCTGGGAGTGAGAGGTAGAGAGAGGGAGCTGGGAGTGAGAGGTTGGGAGAGTGAGAGGTTGGGAGAGTGAGGCTGGGAGTGAGAGGTAGAGAGGGGGAGCTGGGAGTGAGAGGTTGGGAGAGTGAGGCTGGGAGAATGAGACAGGGAGAGAAAGAGAGAGAGAGAGGTTGGGAGGGAGGGAGAGGGAGGGTGGTAGTGATGATGGAGGCTTCCCGTACATTGTTGTGCTTCAAGGTCTCGTACGGTCGCTGCCACCACCACCACTTTTAGCAAGCAGAGAGAGAGAGAGGTGTTTGGTATATACTGTACATATTTTATTATATATGTGTGTGTGTTTGTGTGTGTGTGTGTGTGTTAATGAGATGAAAGCTAAAACTCATTGGTTCTTATGATATACAACACAAAGCCACACAATCAACTCGCCATTAATCGACTACTGAAGAATATTAATAACATTGTCCAAGATACCCAGCTGTAACCAACCACTTACATAACGTTACCTCAACACAGTGAAATATTTCCCTCAAACCTGATTGTCTGACTCACACTCGGAAAACAATTGATTTCTCTGATGGGACTACTATGACCTATCAGGACTACCTACTGTGATCTGTATGGACTAGAGTGAATTAATCGACTCAGGTGCCATTGTTACTGAAGCACTTACATACCCACTGACGGAGATATTGTGTGTGTGTGTGTGTGGTTTAAGATGTTGTTGTGTTGTCTTTTATTTGGATTCGATTTGATGTGGAATTCACCGTAGAGTTTTGTTGGTTTAATTCTGTATTGGTTCAAGAGTGGTGGTGGGACAGCTGGTTCAAGAGTGGTGGTAGTGGGACAGCTGGTTCAAGAGTGGTGGTAGTGGGACAGCTGGTTCAAGAGTGGTGGAAGTGGGACAGCTGTTTCAAGAGTGGTGGTGGTGGGACAGCTGGTTCAGGACTGGTGGTGGGACAGCTGGTTCAAGAGTGGTGGTAGTGGGACAGCTGGTTCAAGGTGTGGTAGTGGTGGTAAGACAGCTGGATTAGTTGGGTGTTGTGGGGGTCGGGTTATAGGGGTGAATTATGGGGTAGGGTTGTAGTGGGGGTGTTGTGGGTGAGGTTATGGGGTAGGGTTGTATTGGGGGGAGTTGTGGGTGAGGTTATGGGGTAGGGTTGTAGTGGGGATGGGTTGTAGGGGTGAGATTATGGGGTAGGGTTGTAGTGGGGATGGGTTGTAGGGGTGAGATTATGGGGTAAGGTTGTAGGGGTGAGATTATGGGGTAGGGTTGTAGTGGGGATGGGTTGTAGGGGTGAGATTATGGGGTAGGGTTGTAGTGGGGGTGTTGTGGGGGTGAGATTATGGGGTAGGGTTGTAGTGGGGGGTGTTGTGGGTGAAGGGCGGTGGTGGGTTAGGACAGACCATGAAGAGTTGATGCCATAACCGTCGGGAGTAAATAAACATGCCAGGTAATGCATGATGTGGAGGGCGCAGGTGTGAGTCTACGCTGCTTGCCACACACTGACCTTCCGTTAGCTGACTCTCTCACACCTCTACAAGGCTGCTGTGTGGCAAATATTTATACCACCCCCTACCCCCTCCTGTAGATATCCACCACACCACCACCTTCCTACTTTCCCGATATCCATTCCCTTCCACCCCTCAATCACCTGCCTACCCTCCCGTATCCACCCCCTTACCTCCACCCCCCCCCCCACCTCTACTTCTACCATCTCCACCCCTCCTCAACTATGCTTCTGTAGATAAACTGTTCCAATATTTATCTATTTCAATACCTGTCGCCCATAGAGTTAACACGACGAGAAGAGGACTTGCTGTTGCCCAGATAACGAATCAACAACCCGGACCCTGATAGTTTGGGGTGCGTGTGTGTGCGCGTGCGTGTGTGCGTGCGCGATCGTGTGTGTGTGTGTGTGGCGCCGGTAAGTGCTTTATACTCTGATGGGTGTTAACGGGTCTCTCTCTCTGGCCTAAGAACCGAGAGAGACTAGACTCGCCAAGTTGATGAACCAAGCGTTTAACTCGACCTTGTAGCTCCTGGTATTCTGCTTTATTTAACTTAGGTATTTTTTTTTTACGCATTTTTACCCTAGTGTGTTAACAGGTCCCAAGGGGCGTGCGGTGGATGAGTAGATACAACACTCGCCTCTTGTTCTAAAGGTTCATTGGTTTGCGTCTAGGGTGTAGTCTCTCTCTCTCTCTCTCTCAACTAACTGTGAGTGATTGTACCTCCCCCTCACCTTCCTCTTACCTGCCTATAACTTTTCAGTGGGAGGTGTGAAAGTGGTCGAGTGTTTTGCCTGCCCTAATAGGTTCCAATGCCCTTATTAGTGGGTTTCAATTCTAATGGATCCCTGACTTAAAAGGACTCCTGACCTAATTGGCCTCGATTAGGTTAGTTTGTGTTAGGTTAGGTTGGATTAAGTTAGTTTGGATTAGGTTAGTTTGGATTAGGTTAAGTTGGATTAGGTTAAGTTGGATTATGTTAGACTGGATTAGGTTAAGTTGGATTATGTTAGACTGGATTAGGTTAGTTTGGATTAGGTTAAGTTTGATTATGTTAGACTGGATTAGGTTAGTTTGGATTAGGTTAAGTTGGATTAGGTTAAGTTGGATTATGTTAGACTGGATTAGGTTAAGTTGGATTATGTTAGACTGGATTAGGTTAGTTTGGATTAGGTTAAGTTTGATTATGTTAGACTGGATTAGGTTAGTTTGGATTATGTTGGACTGGATTAGGTTAGTTTGGATTAGGTTAAGTTTGATTATGTTAGACTGGATTAGGTTAGTTTGGATTAGGTTAAGTTGGATTAGGTTAAGTTGGATTATGTTAAACTGGATTAGGTTAAGTTGGATTATGTTAGACTGGATTAGGTTAGTTTGGATTAGGTTAAGTTGGATTAGGTTAAGTTGGATTATGTTAGACTGGATTAGGTTAAGTTGGATTATGTTAGACTGGATTAGGTTAGTTTGGATTAGGTTAAGTGGTCTTTTTCAGCACCCCAGAACCTTAAGACCAGGTATACCTACATTATATAAGGATAATTTCTATGTTTATAATCCCAATATTTTTTTTTCCTTATTGATAAACAAAATCCTTAATTAATTGTTAGTGAAAGAACGTTTACCTGGTGGTGGTGTGGTAGGGGAACAGTGTAGTGATAGTGTGGTAGGGGAACAGTGTAGTGATGGTGTGGTAGGTGGACAGTGTAGTGATGGTGTGGTAGGTGGACAGTGTAGTGATGGTGTGGTAGGGGAACAGTGTAGTGATGGTGTGGTAGGTGGACAGTGTAGTGATGGTGTGGTAGGTGGACAGTGTAGTGATGGTGTGGTAGGTGGACAGTGTAGTGATGGTGTGGTAGGGGAACAGTGTAGTGATGGTGTGGTAGGGGAACAGTGTAGTGATGGTGTGGTAGGTGGACGGGGAACAGTGTAGTGATGGTGTGGTAGGGGAACTGTGTAGTGGTGCTGATGACTGTAAACATCTCTCCTCTTGGTAGGTGTTGATGATACCTGGACACGTTGACACCTGCGCTCCAAATTAGCCGCATGAGTTGATTGTCCTCTGTGGAAGTTGCCCCGTGAGTACAATAGTTCTGGTTGACTGACTGACTGGTTGAATGACTGACTTGACTGGTTGAATGACTGACTTGATTGGTTGAATGACTGGCTTGACTGGTTGAATGAAAGATTGACTGGTTGATTGACCGGACGGCTGACAGGTTGATTAATTGACTGATTGGACTACCGATTAGCTAAGTGACTGACTGAATGACTAGCTGGTTGACTGATTAACTGGACAACTAACTGATTCAACACCTCACTGAGAGAACTTTTGTATCCACCAGTCTGCACCTTAACTGTTTATGACTAGTTAAGGGCCCAATTTTTATGAGACAATTTGGGCGGTTTTAAACTTTTCCCAGAAGTCTTTAACAGAGGAAATAGTTCACTTGTGGGCGGAAAGACACGGGTTGGTGGGGTCCAGAGAGACGCCGGCGAAGGTGAGGATATAACGGATTTTCCTCACCATGTAGTCCGTTAAACAGAGGTCTCACTGTATATGATCTGTGTGTGTGTGTGTCCTGGGTCCAGATTCTCTTCAAATACTTCTCGAGTCTTAACTTGAATTAGATGTACGTTCACTTTGCTTCACTTAACGAATAGAATTAGTCTACATAAACTATGTCACTTTTAGCCTTGTACTAAGTGAAGGAATCCACTTAAGGTCATGTCATTGTAAAAGACCATGTCAGTGTTAATAGTCATGTCAGTGTAAAAGATAATGATCAATGTAAGTTTTAGTAATATTCTTGGTTGGCTTCAGTGTAAATCAGTCAGGTAGCTACATCGAAGCAGCCTCAGTCAGTTAAGTGGTTTATCCCCCGTCTGAACCTTGAAGACCTGGGTTCAAATTACCTTCAGGTGTGTGTGTGTGTGTATGCAATTTGCTTGAGGTGATTTAACGTGTGTCTCACCTGTCCTAACCTGCCAACATATTAACTCGTTACTGTCACCATTATGTTGCGGATTGTTCTTGCATGTTTAAGACCCTGGAGTTGACGATAGCTTAGCTCTGGGGAAGAAGTACAATGAAACCTTGATTTAACGGACTTATATTGAGAGGAAAGTCCGTTATATCGAGAGGTCCGTTAGATGTGAAACTTCCCATCTAATGAACTATATAAGAGATGAAGGTTCCGTTATATCGATTGTCCGTTAGGTATTATGAAACATTCTATCTAACGGATTGCATTTAGATGGAAGTTCGTTATATGGAGGTTTTACTGTATATTGGGTGTAAATTCTTCTTGCTAGTTGAGATGGTGATTGGGCAGTTGGGTTCAGGAATTAATGGACCTCAGATCTATTAGTTTTCAATTCTAATGGGACCCAATTACAATGGTTTAGGGTTCATTCCTAATAGACCCCAGTCCTAATAGGCCCGATTCCTAATAGAACTCACCTCCAATAGTAAAGTTAGGACCAGGACCCATTTGACCTGCAGCAGTTGCGAGGGAAAAAAATAGATTATAACAAAGTGTTGAAAGAGAAGTGGGGGGGGGGAGGGGGGGGGGGGTAGAGTGAGGTTAAAGCAGTGTGTGTGTAGGTGTGTGTGTATGTGGCTGTAGGCGGTGTGTACGTGTGTGTGTGTGTGTGTGCGTGCGTGTGTGTGTGTGCGGGTGGGGGGGGGGGGCGGGGGTGCCAGCGGGTGCCAGGTGGTGATGTCGACGAGTGCCAGGTCTCAGTGAGGCCAGTGGGGCCAGAGATAGAGGTGGCTGCCGTGCCTCCTCCCTGCCGTGTATGTGTGGGCGTCAACCTCCCAAGGTGTATATATGTGTGTCGACCTCATCCACCCATCCTCTAGCTGTGGGCGTAAACGTAGACCCTCACAGTGTAGTGGTACCTATAGCTGTGGGTGTGGGCGCGAACGTTCAAGGTGTACATATGTGTGTGTGTGTCGGTATCACCCATCAAACCTCATATTGTGGGGGATGTGAACTTGAACCTAGATAACACACTTGGCCTAGCTGCCCCACCTCACTTAAAACAACAGTGAGAGTGAACCAATTTTCCTCCCACCTCCGACAATACAGCACACAGGAAAACAAAACAAAACCAAAATTTAGCAACTTTGATAATAATACTGACAGTGAGCTAACAGTGAACTAACAGTGAGTTCCTGCAGCGTGGCGTCAGGCTCTAGGAAATGCCTCATGATTGTAGTGAAAATAAAGACTTAACTTATCGTGTATGGGGAAGATGAAACTGCTGTCCCTGTACTTGATGGGATATAGTGAAGTACAGTGCTTGATATTGTGTTCTGGATCAACTGATGGTAATATCCTGTGTCTGTGTGGCTCGTTCTATGTGTACATGGTCTTGTGTGGCTCAGATGGTGAGTGTACTGTTGATCAGTGATTTTGTAGACATGACCAGTGTGATACATCGAATTTTGAGGTCAGGTTAGGTCAGGTTCGGTTAGATCAGGTCAGGTCAGATTAGGTCAGGTTAAGTGGGGTAAGGCCACAGGGGACCACAGGGTAGTCAGTGTGCCAGACAAGGAATTAACGTTTGCAAGGCCGCACCCCGCTGCTGCTGCTGCTGCTTCTACCGCACTTCCTCGTAGAAACTAAAACTGTCGTACCCATCCAAGCTCTCGCTACCACCACCATCACTACCATCGACCTACTGCTGCCACCACCATCACCTCCACCTCATCCACGATTCGCACCACCATCACCATAATATCTTTCACCACCACCATCACCACCACCATCACCACCACTATTAAACACCGTCTATTTTAGGTATAAGTTATGTGATATGTTATTTAGTTTTTATTTCATTAATTTTACGACCAAAACACTAACAACTCCTGAGGTGATTTACGTTTACTGTAGGTTAAGTTAGGGCAGGTTTGGTTAGGTTAGGTTAGGTTAGGTCTGGTTAGGTTACTCTTCCTTTTCTTTGAGCGGGTGAATTAGTGGGTGCAGGAACACACACCCACCCACCCCTACCTACCTACCTACCTCCATATTGATTCACCAAGCTTGGTATATCAATTCACTGTGGGTATGAAGTGTAGGCACCATTTTCGTTTGCTTACCCCCGTCACGTAGACAACACCTCAATTGTCTACCACCTTGAATCATTCTTTAGGAATCGGAAAAAAAATGTCTCCTATATCGATGTTTTAATGTTGGTTTATTAATGTTATCCCCGGTTTAAATTTATTGGTTTAATTTAATATATCGTAATGTTTTCGTAGATAAGGTCCCTACAGCGCATGCCGTTGTTTACATTCGATTTCCAACTCATGGCTTGACTCCCGCTGTGTTCTTTATGGAGCGCTGTCACCTCCTTCGTGTGTGTTTATGCATTTCAATTAACTTCTACATCTGTGTTAGTTTGTGTATGTATGCGTGAATGTAGAACTATAGCTAAGTGTGTGGTAGTGTATGTTCCGTTGTACTTACTTATATAACGAAAGGAGAAATCAGGCAAGTTTTATCGTCAAAAATCAATCCAGTGAGAAAAAAAAATAAAGTTGTTTGGAATTGTTGAAGGAATATCACTGATGGGGAGTGATAGTCCGGGATATAAACAGATGCTGGTAGGTAGAGGCTGAGGAAGATGTAATACTGACAGGAAACACTTAGCTGCTATCTACCATACCCCTCTCCCATGCCCCCTTCCCATACCCCCTTCCCATACCCCCTTCCCATACCCCTCTCCCATGCCCCCTTCCTACACCCCCTTCCCCCCTCCGCCGATGGTGAGTGCGATTTGGCGGTACTGTCGAGTGTAGCTTATCAGTCAGGTATCAGGAGTGTGTTGATAAGGGTATTAGTGGAGTGAGGCAGATGTAAAGACGAATTCAGTTAATACCACCTCTATTTCACTTATACCGAAGGTCTAAAGTTACATTAATTATTGCCGTCTTGTGTCAGTGTGAAGTGTACGTTATCTGTTTAATGTTTCTCGTTATTGATAGTAAGTAAAAATAATGAACGATTCCTACTTGTGCAAAGATCATATGATAATAAGCCTTCCCTCCTTCTCTCCCTCCCTCCTTCTCTCCCTCCCTCCCTCCCTCCCCAAGCTTATAATCACCTGATGAACTAAACACACAAACACTACCTGGGGGGAAGGGTTAGGTTAGGTTAGGTTTGCGTTAGGTTAGGTTAGCGTTAGGGTGTTTAATCATTAGGTGAAATTTAAGTTGAGTATTAATCCTAATTTGTTCCTTATATAATGTAAACAATACTTGATACTTTTAACCCTCTATAATAATATCATTAATTTTTTTCTCATAAATTAACGACAGATGATTTATTTTTTACACCGTTCCTATAGAGGTATTTTGATCAGCTTCGGTAAATACGGTACTAAATTTTCACTTGTTAACACACTCACGGTTTGAAGACACTTTAGGTAAGTGTGTCAAGGGAAAGGAGTGGGTGGAGGAGGAATGAGTGAGTGGGTGGGGGAGGAATGAGTGAGTGGGTGGAGGAGGAATGAGGGAGGAGGAATGAGTGGGTGCAGGGTAATAAGGAAAGAGGAGGAATGAGTGGGTGGAGGTTAATAAGGGAGGAGGAGGAGTGAGCTAGGGCGGTGGAAGGATTGTATTGTGGGGGTGGTAAGGGGGGAGAGGAGGGGAGAAGGAGTGTAGTGTACTGAGGGAGGGGGAGGGGGAGGCTACCGTGTTCCGGGGTCTGTGTGTGAGTTAAGGGGGATGTGAGGGGGGGGGGGCCTCTCTCTCTCTCTCTCGTGTTTTTACTCGAACATTAATTCCTCTTAAGCGCTGATCGTATCTTAGCGACGTAAAGCAAGAGCCATGATAAATCACATTAGATTCTGACCCTATGACGACGCCGGGAATAGAACCAAGACTGGGTCAGGGTCACGGGCAGGAATAGAGCCATTGCTAGGTCAGGGGTCACGGGCGGGAATAGAACCATTACTAGATCAGGGTCACGGGCGGGAATAGAACCCTTACTAGGTCAGGATCACGGGCGGGAATAGAATCATTACTGGGTCAGGGTCACGGGCGGGAATAGAACCATTACTAGGTCAGGGTCACGGGCGGGAATAGAACCATTACTAGATCAGGGTCAGTGTTTGAAACAGTTGATATTACCATTGACTGTCTCCTCCAGGGTGTTTATTTACGGATTATAAAACGTAACAAACTGCGGGAAGGAAACTGAGGACAAAACTTAAAGAAATAAATAAATATAGTTTAGGTGTTAGAAACATCGTCAGTTATATATACCGTGAATACCTGAGACTCCTTCTGTGTTGTACTGCGCCACACACATACACACATTGCAAGTTGAAGGTATGAACAATTATGTGTTGATATTGTTGTTTAGCGCTTGTCGTTATTTATATTTTTACATTTAATTTTTACTTGTGTGTGTGTGTGTGTGTGTGTGTGTGTGTGTGTGTATCTTTTGCGCCGTGAGAGGAAGAGATAAATAATAGAAAAGTTTAATTGCAATGAACTGGATGGTATTTTTTAGTCTTGTTCTTTTGTCACAGGATTACGAAATGCGTTAGTCAGCTCAATATCCGTCTTTCTTGACTTGACTTACACATACGAGAGGATGATGTAAGTAGGCAGGCAGTAAGAAACCGTACCGGGAACTTGGCTTGGCTTGGCTTGGCTTGTTGTAGAAAATATCACGGATGGTTCAACACCTCACAACAGCCACAAGACATCCCACACATACCAATTCGGGTAACACCATTGTCAAAATAATTATATATCTATTTTTGTTTTTCTTGGTAATGATAATAGTGTGAAAGTAGTTTGAAAATTGTGTACTTAACCTCACCTCATCACGCGAGAACTAAGTGTTGAACAGTTAACTTGACGGCATAGAAAGAGTGGATAAACAGTGCTGATGTGTTCATGGTGATATTTTTATAACCAGAAAAAAAATAGAGTTTATCGTAGGAAGAAATATAATAAAACAGTTAATTTTTTCAGTTTTTAAGATAAGAAAACTAATTTGACAATAGAAAAAAAAAATATGTTAAATTAAACAGTGAAATTTAGTAAAAATTTTATAGTGTGAATACCTCGTCCTGCGCCTCTGTGTTTAGTGTGGCGCCAAACATTGTGACGCACGGAAACACTCAGAGTCGCACGTCATAAGAAAGTGTCGACGCTCCATTACCCTGCCCGCACTGTGTTGATGCCAGAAACCCGGAAAATATTCTCCACCTAACACTGTTGAAGGTAAGTACGCATGAGACCCAATGAGTGTTACTGTGTTAGTCTGGGTTTGTTGAGGGGAGAGAGAAGGGACATACTTAGGTCTTTACTAAATTTTGAGATGGTGAAAACCAGGAGAGGATTTTAAGGAGACTAGACATCAAGGGGCAGGTGGCTTATAATGTATAAATTATTAGATAAACGCGATAAACTACAGCGACTTTGAAGGAAGAAAGGGAGAGAAATGTGCTTTAGAATATAACTAAAGTCGGAATAATCTTTTTCTTGATAAATGTTGAAGGAATAATGAGAAAATGGCCGACATGTCAGTTGTTTTAGTGTATTATAATAATAATAATAATAATAATAATAATAATAATAATAAAAATAATAATAAACGGTTTATTAATAGAGTTGCAGCCGGTGGCTGAAAATATACGAACTTACATGTGATTTAGACAAAATGATATGCGTTGAATACATTTACAGGGCTGTACAGTACATAAATCAGGAGTTGTTTATTATTTTAACAATAGATGGGATGGTGCTATTCTTATATCTATCGGTGTGGGCTTTTATGGGCTGAATTTTGTTGTAGTGGCAGACTGCGCGAGGTGGGCGGGGGCTGCCGGTGGCAGGAGGTGGCGATGACGAGGAAGGTGCAGTAGTCCACTGCCAAACCTTGCTAGTGCTTGGTGGTGGAGGTCACTGAGGGATGGGATTTCCAGGGTGGAGAGGGCGTTGTTGTAGCTGGGGTAGTCTGCGCCGAGCATGATTCTGCAGGCCCTTTTCTGTACCTTCTCTAGCTGACGTTGTGTGTGTGTGTGTGTGTGTCTGTCTGTCTGTGTATTTTCTTCACCTCAGATTAAAATACCAACATAACCTCCAAGAGTACCAGCTGAATTACGTACACAGCAATTAAGAGTCAGAAGTTAGATACTGTACACACTCTTTGGAAAAATTATCCTTGTTAGTTTTTGTGTTGTGTTAGGGAACGTTTATGGATAAGATAGTTTGTATTTTTTTTTTTTTTTTTTTTTGGGGCTCATTTTCTCTTTCTCTTATCTCTATGTCTCTATCGCCCTGTCTCTTCTTTTTATCTCTATTTCATTATCTCTTTCTGTCTCTCTATCTCTTTCTCTGTCTGTCTCTCTTTCGTCAAGTACAATCATCATTATTTACAATTTATATCCACCTTTTTGAACCATTTGAACATCTTGCCGGGCACTGTGGTCCAGCCGCGTAAAACAGACAAAACTCAAATTGTGCGGGAACGAAATCTTTACCTGGGAGCCTTGACAAATGTGTGTCAAGCCATTGTGACCTTGGGCTTGTTAGTGTACACCTGGCCACCGTGTCTCACCTGGCCACCGTGTCCCACCTGGCCACCGCGTCTCACCTGGCCACCGTGTCTCACCTGGCCACCGCGTCTCACCTGGCCACCGTGTCTCACCTGGCCACCGTGTCTCACCTACGCTGATCTTCTACACACAATATTTCAACAACACTTCCTTAAACACTTCTTCTAAAGGACAATTAATCCCCCTAAGTAAACACAACGCTGGAGTCTTTTCGCCACTATTTAAATATTTTTTTTATATGTCCTCTTGAGATTTACTGTCGTCTTATTATAAGTCGACTGTTAAGGAAGTTGTTTATATCTTAGCGCACACAACTGGACACAAATTTAATGCCATCTATGTAAAATATTCGTCGAGAAGACCAAACAGTTTAATTATATTACTCTTAAGATTGTGATCTATTTAGGATGACAATCTTTCTGCACGGAGGCCAACTCTTATGTCACGAGGGCAGAAGGGAAGTCATAAAGTAAACTGATAAACCAAAATTATCTAGGGAAACATTTTGGGTGGCGGTGTGTGTGTGTGTGTGTGTGTGTGTGTGTGTGTGTGTGTGTGTGTGTGTGTGTGATGGTTCCTCGGTATCTTATCTCCTGATCTTCCTTCCAACATTCTTATATATTTTGTGGGATAGTTGTACCGATTAAATTGTTGTTTTACTAAGCGGTTTAACCTGTGTTTTTGTTTCTTGTGGGTGTTTTATAGTGAGTGTGGGTGTTTTATAGTGAGTGTGGGTGTTTTATAGTGAGTGTGGGTGTTTTATAGTGAGTGTGGGTGTTTTATAGTGAGTGTGGGTGTTTTATAATGAATGTGGGTGTTTTATAGTGAGTGTGGGTGTTTTATAGTGAGTGTGGGTGTTTTATAGTGAGTGTGTGTGTTTTATAGTGAGTGTGGGTGTTTTATAGTGAGTGTGGGTGTTTTATAGTGAGTGTGGGTGTTTTATAGTGAGTGTGTGTGTTTTATAGTGAGTGTGTGTGTTTTATAGTGAGTGTGGGTGTTTTATAGTGAGTGTGGGTGTTTTATAGTGACATATTTTTATTTATTTATTATGAAACGAAAACAAAAATCTTGTTTAATTTAGGAGCTTCTGAAATTACGTATTCCGAGGTGAAGGTAGTTAATGAGAGGTACTTAAGAATGACACTCAAGGGACTATAGGGGTTAAGATCTTTACCATTCATCCGGTACTAACGATTAACTTTAGCCGGATAACAGTACCGGGTGTCTGTAACTGGTCAAGACACCGGTTATCAGTGACAAATTTATACGCGGGTGGAAGGTACCGGGTATGAATCGGGTTTTATAAGAGAGTGTGTGTGTGTGTGTGTGTGTGTGTGTGTGTGTGTGATGCAAGGGATGTAAGAGCTGGTTGGCACCCTCACCGTCGCCCCTGAGAGAGCACTTTTTGAAGGTGTTGTGTCCTTGGGTGACTATAAATGGTCGTGTCTGAGTGTAAACATCACACATGTCGTCCTCCACGTGTCTCTTACCTGTACGTTTTATTTGTCTCTGTAATTAGTTAAGTCTCGGTGGCCTAATGTCCTCCAGGTGTTTATCTTTATGTGGCGTTGATATGAGATGATTATTATGTTGGGTTTTTTTTCCCGTCATGTCTCTTGCTGGTTTATGTTATTATACACTAGGAAAGGGAGAATGTTTATGTGGTTTAGTCAGTGTTTATATCTTTAGGGTGTATAGTATGAATGAGCCACTTGCTGTACGGTGCTCCCTCAATATATCAACACATACGAAGTGCTTGTATGTTTTCGTGTTTTGGATTTCCATAATTTTAAACCTTTTCTAATTTTTACTTATGTCATTTTTTCTTCTACTAATAACAACTAATTCCATGAGTTCACAATGGAGTGTATGTTAACTACTGTGATTGCCATTAGGTTAATTGTGTATGTGGTTAACGTATTTTATGGCTTGTGGACTGAAACATAACAAGTGAGTTTGTTTAGTAGAGGCGCAGTGCCCCTCCCACCTGGCACACCTCACCTCCGCCTCTCACCCTCCCTATACTGTTGGTGGCACCTGGTGTAGGCCACACGCCTCTGCCTCCTTCGTCTGTCCATCTCTGCCTTCAGTGTCATCGTGTGTCCTAGCAGTAGTAGCAATATACTTAAGAGTCTAGCTTCGACCTACGATCAGACACCTGGCCACTAGCAACAATATCGCCAGCCCACTAGCAGAGGCAACACTTACCAACTGGGCGTCAGCACTAGCCTACTATTAACAAAAACTCCACTAGCACCAGCAACACCTACCCACTACCAACAGCATCTGCCCACTACTAGCAGCACCTGC
This sequence comes from Homarus gammarus, assembly GCA_958450375.1. Classification (NCBI taxonomy): domain Eukaryota; kingdom Metazoa; phylum Arthropoda; class Malacostraca; order Decapoda; family Nephropidae; genus Homarus; species Homarus gammarus. The sequence continues at coordinate 621,812 of CAUDMG010003668.1, read as the reverse complement.
CCACTAACAGCATCACCTGCCTACTAGCAGCACCTGCACCTGCCCACTAGCAGCACCTGGCGGCGACCTGTGTGCCAGCCACCCACGCTTACCATCTCCCTTGCCAATCGCCCACCGCATACCACCTACCCAGCCAAGTGTCCGCTCCACCTCCCTCCCTCTCCCCCTCCTCACTCCCTCACTCACTCACTCACTCTTTACCTCCTCATCTCCCTCATTCCATCTCAACCTCCTCTTCCTTCCTTCCAACCCAACTTTTGCTTCTCTTCTCTCCTCCTCCAGCCTTCCTCGCTCACATTCCATCCTTGCCTCCTTCTCTCCCCCATTCCATTTAGTGTTTGGGCTCGAATCTAAATCTTGTGAGAGAGAATGAGATGATGTGTATGTATTTGGAACCTAACCTAACCTAATCTAACCTAGCCTAACCTAACCTAATCTAACCTAACCTAACCTAACCTAACCTTCAGCTCATTAAGCTCTCAGGAACGTAGGATAGGTCTCGGCTGGGTAGGTGTGTGTGTGTGTGTGTGTGTGTGTGTGTGTGTGTGTGTGTGTGTCTCACGTTGAGATACATTCTTACCAGGTACACTAAAACAACACTAAGGGAGATAAGGGAGAAGGGAGATTAAGGGAGGGATTAAAAGGGATGTAGGGAGATAGGGGGAATTTTAAGCTTCTTGGTGAATGAAAATAGGGAGAATAGGAAGGATTTTTAAACACCAATGGGGATAGAAGTAGGGAGGGAAGGAGGTAGGTAAGGAAGGAAGGAGGTAGGTAAGGAAGGAAGGAGGTAGAGATGGAAGGCGGTAGGGAAGGAAGGAAGGAGGTAGAGATGGAAGGAGGTAGGGAAGGAAGGAAGGAGGTAGAGATGGAAGGAGGTAGGGAAGGAAGGAAGGAAGTCATTAACGGCAGCATCTCTCAGCGTAAGGAGGTGAGGTGTGGAGGTGATGTGCCTAGCTGTAATGGAAGCTCACACACCAGACCGTTGAGACAGGCAGTAATGAAGTGACTGGTTGGCTTGGTGAAGTGACTGGTTGGCTTGGTGAAGTGACTGGTTGGCTTGGTGAAGTGACTGGTTGTACGGGGCCCAACGTCTAAATGGGCCCCAACCTAATCTGAACATTAAAATTGGGGCCCAGATCGAATAGGTTCTAGTGCTGATTGGATTGTTGTTCTAATTGGCCTCAGGCGTAATGAATTTTTATCCTGATGGGGCCCAGTCCTCATGAATTCTGGTCCTGGTGGGCCCCGATCCTATATAGGTCCTTTTACATATTATCCTCATCCAACTGGGTCCTTATCCGAACAGACCCCAGTCCTAATAGATCCTGATGGGTTTCTAGTGTCGATGGGATCCTACCGTAATTATGCCACACTTAATAGGATCTCCACTTATAAGGCTTGAGTCTGAGTCCAATTAGCCTTCAACTCCGGGTTTTAGGTACAATCGGCCCCTTGACGTTGGCTGACGAGAAACTTCCTGACCCTCTGAGGTTAGGTTATGGAAAGGTAAAGGTGAATAGATACTGAATATTAACATTGAAGGGAAAGGTGAGAGGATGGAGGGAGAGGGGAAGGAAGGAGAAACGAAGGAATGTGAAAGTAAGGAGAGAAGGGAAGGAAGGAATGAATACGTTGGATAAGGAAAGAAGGAAAGTATTTATTTTAATGGATAAGAGAAAGAATAGTGGATGGAGTAAGGAGTTGGATGGGAAAGGAAGGATTTGTTTTGTTAAGGGAAAGGTGATGGGTGAGGGAGGAGTGTGTTGAGGAAGGGAGAGGAGTAATTAATTTTTTTTAGGTAGGTAACAGGAGGAAGGAAGGGAGGAGCTATAGGTTGGTAGTAGGTAGAGGTGAGAGCGCCATAATTTGATGAATGAGGGAGTGAGAGGAAATAGGTATTGTAGATAGGTATGTAGGTAGGTAGATAGGTAAGTAGGTTGGAAGGTACTGTAGGTAGGTGGTTAAGATGGGTAGGATAGGAAGTGATTTACTATACTTAGTCAGCGTATCCAGAGCAGCATAATGACGCAATAACTTACCTTGACGCAATAACTTACCTTGACGCAATAACCTACCTTGACGCAAAACTTACCTTGACACAATAACCTACCTTGACACAATAACTTACCTTGACGCAATAACTTACCTTGACACAATAACGTACCTTGACACAATAACTTACCTTGACGCAATAACTTACCTTGACACAATAACTTACCTTGACACAATGACTTACCTTGACGCAATAAACACAATAAACGAGGTATATTGATGGGGTAATGGGACTAATGTACTGTCACCTTGAAATAGTACCACGCCAGGCAGAAAGGGATGGGGTAGGGTAGGCAGACGTTCGCCAGGATTAGATTTCATTTTGTCGTTGTGGTTTTGTGACGGCGGGAGATACAGAGACTGGGTGTGAGATATGTCGAGTCATCCTCCTCCTCCTCCTCCTCCTTCTCTTCTTCCTCTCCTCTTCCTTCTCTTCTTTTTTTCGCCCTCTCCTTCCTCTTCATTCTAACTGGTGTTTTTTTCGTCCTTTCCTCCTCTTCCTCTTGGTCCTTTTTCCTTGTCCTTCCTCCTCTTATACCCCGCCCTTTCTCTTCCTCCCCGCCCTTTCTCTTCCTCCCCGCCCTTTCTCTTCCTCCCCGCCCTTTCTCTTCCTCCCCGCCCTTCCTCCTCCTTCCTCCCCGCCCTTTCTCTTCCTCCCCGCCCTTTCTCTTCCTCCCCGCCCTTTCTCTTCCTCCCCGCCCTTTCTCTTCCTCCCCGCCCTTTCTCTTCCTCCCCGCCCTTCCTCCTCCTCCCCGCCCTTCCTCCTCCTCTTCGCCAGGGGGAGAGTGTCGGGGGGGGGGGGGGGGGAGGTAACACTAACACAGTGGCCAGAGCTCCTCCATTGCACACAACTAGCGGTAGTCTCGCTCGTAAACATGATTCCCTTCCCCCTCCCTCTACTCCTCTCCCCCCCCTCTACTCCTCTCCCCCTCTACTCCCTTCCCCCTTCCTCCTCCCCTCCCCTCCTCCTCTCCTCCACTCCCCCCTTCCCCTTTTACCCCCTCCCCCCTCTACCTCTCGTCTCTGAGGCCTTCCCACTTACCCAGCTAATTTGGGACCTCGCTGGGATATTTTGGTGTGGGAGCCGAGAGAGACGAGGAGGAGGAGGAGGAGGAGGAGGAGGAGGAGGAGGAGGAGGAGGAGGGAGGAGGAGGAGGAGGAGGAGGAGGAGGAGGAGGGACCTTCACTGGTAATTCTGCCTTTCCTCCTCACATCCCCCTACCCCCCCTACTCCTTCTACCTACCCCTCTTTTCTCTCTATCTCCCCCTTCCTTCTTTCTCCCCCTTTCATTCCCCCCCCCCCTTCCCTCCTTCTCCCTCTCCCCTCTCCCCCAGTCTGGCCGTGTTATGTCTACAGGTCTCCATCACCATTACCACCACCACCACCACCTTATTACCACCACCATTATTACCACCACCACCACCATTATTACCACCACCACCACCATTATTACCACCACCACCACCACCACCATTACCACCACCACCACCACCATTACAACCACCATCACCACCATTACTACCACCACCACTCCCCATATTTACCCCCCCCCATTATATAGTTACACATCATTAAGGCTCTAGTAAAATATTGGTACATCTCACTATTTCTTTTCGTTGTGCACCGCCACATACTGTAGGCCTCTCTCTCCTGACTCAAATAGGCCTCTCTTTCTCCTGTCTCAAATAGGCCTCTCTCTCTCTCTCTCTCTCTCCTGTCTCAAATAGGCCTCTCTCTCTCTCCTGACTCAAATAGGCCTCTCTCTCCTGGCTCAAATATAAGTTATATCTCCAACCAGGACTATACCATATGTTTTATCTCATGTTTTACCTAACCTGACCTGACCTGATCTAATCTACTCTAACCTAGCCTGGTGTGTTGATAGCTGGTGGTGGTGGTGTGATGGTGTAGGTGATAGTGTGGTGTGGTGTGATGGTGTAGGTGATAGTGTGGTGTGGTGTGATGGTGTAGGTGATAGTGTGGTGTGGTGTGATGGTGTAGGTGATAGTGTGGTGTGGTGTGATGGTGTTTAATTTGTACTCTGCTAGATTATGGTCTGGAATGGGTCCAGATCCTAATGGGCCCCGATCGTAATGGGCCCCAATCCTTCTGGGCCCCAATCCTTCTGGGCCCCAATCCTGATGGCTATATTAATTTAGGCTTCGTTGGGACTTTTATGTTAGTTTAGGTTAGGTTAGGTTTGGTTAGGTTTGGTTAGATTAGGTTAGGATTTTTCATGTAACTCCAGTATAATGGTGTTGGCGTGGTGACTGTCAAGAGGTAGTGATGATAGTGGTGATGGTCTCGGCGTTATTAATAAGCACCGGAAGTGGTGATTGAGGTGCTGTCATGGGTGGAGGTGCTGTCATGGGTGGAGGTGCTGTCATGGGTGGTGGTGCTGTCATGGGTGGTGGTGCTGTCATGGGTGGAGGTGCTGTCATGGGTGGAGGTGCTGTCATGGGTGGAGGTGCTGTCATGGGTGGAGGTGCTGTCATGGGTGGAGGTGCTGTCATGGGTGGAGGTGCTGTCATGGGTGGAGGTGCTGTCATGGGTGGAGGTGCTGTCATGGGTGGAGGTGCTGTCATGGGTGGAGGTGCTGTCATGGGTGGAGGTGCTGTCATGGGTGGAGGTGCTGTCATGGATTGAGGTGCTGTCATGGGTGGAGGTGCTGTCATGGGTGGAGGTGCTGTCATGGGTGGAGGTGCTGTCATGGGTGGTGGTGCTGTCATGGGTGGAGGTGCTGTCATGGGTGGAGGTGCTGTCATGGGTGGAGGTGCTGTCATGGGTGGAGGTGCTGTCATGGGTGGAGGTGCTGTCATGGGTGGAGGTGCTGTCATGGGGGGTGGTGGTGTCATGGGTGGTGGTGTAAGGTTACGCTCTCTTATTGCTGAGCGAAAGTGTCAAGTTTTTTGGGTAAGTTGGTGAGGTGAATGTTAAATTGTGGGCTAGTTGTTAATGTCACTTTCTAATGTGGGGAGTACACGACTGTCACTGTCTGGATTTGTCTTTTGGAGTCATTTGTCTCTGTGTCTGTCTGTCTGTCTGTGCTTGGAGGATTTCGTAAGAGATTTCAAGAGGCAGGAACAGAATTTGACGAACTTGGTCACTTTATTGTATTTAGATGTTAGTTAATTGAAGTAAGGGCAGTGTGTGTGTGTGTGTGTGTGTGTGTGTGTGTGTGTCAGGTAAAACAGTGGGTCCCTGCCTTAATGAACATGACTGGGTCCCTTTTGCCAATAGTGTTCATTTAACCAAGTCACCTCTGAGGCGCGGGTGGTGGTGGTGCAGTGGAGGCGACGTGAGGTAGAATGTCAGTTGAACCAGCAGCACCAGCAGTCATCAATCGCGGCCCCCACGTCACCTTCCACAAATGGTGTCTAAATATATTCATCGTAATGCAAACTATCAACTATATTTACTCACCCTGTCGTGTTTGTTGCATGGACGGTATGGACAGGTGCCCCAAATAGGACAGATCAATGTGGAGGCAGGTTAGTATTTGGAGTGAAAGCGTTATCACCACTCACTGTAATTCACTGGTGATCGTGGCTTCCTGTGAGGAGTGTTGGCAAGCACGAGAAACTGCCGCCAAGTATACGGACGTAGGCTATAAATGTACAGCTCTATATTATTATATTTAGACCGGGACCCACTCCAAGAATATATTGCCGAGTGACTTTCTTTTTGTATGTTTTGGTAACCATTTTTTTTTTTTTTGTATCCGGATTTAAGGTTGTTGACAAGGCTTATGTTTGTGCTACACTTCGGTGGTGGATAAGGGGGGCATAACTGCACCTCAGACGGGCGCCAGTCTTAATACACCCTTACATAATCACACACAACCATTAGGATTGAGGCTCACTGGGATTAGGGTCTATTTGTACCAGGGTCTATTAGGACTAGGAGCTATTAGTTCGAGGGTTTAATAGGACCGGAACTCATTAGGATAAGGCCTGTATGGACAACACTTCAATATATTTGTATCAGATTTGGAACACATTGAGTCTTGGCATCTTATACTATGGTCTATTATGTCGTGGTACGTGTGGTTGACCCCTAGAAAGGTCACAAGGGCAGTGGTTTATGAAACACATTAATAGCACCGTCTCGATAAGGGTCAATTGACTACTAAAGATACCCCAAGAATTCATCATTGTCTTCGTTATGCCTCGCTTGCAACAACATTCCTCACACACGACAAATAGAATCAGCTAAATCAGTAAAGACGGGAATGGGGATGAGGAAACAACAGCCAAAACCTTACCATCTGAGTGTTGTTAAAGTACCAGCAGTCACAGTTTGTTATAGTCATGAATAAAATGTTAAGTAGGGGAGGGGAGGCCACTTCCTGCATCCCGTCATATGGCAGTGGATGGTGTGTGTGTATCTAGTTCCTTTGGTTCTATTTCCTGTGTTTATTCCTTAAGCTTGTAGTGTGTGTTCTTCACCCTAGTCTCCTCTGGTCGGGTGTAGAATAAGGTATAGGTTAGGTTTCACTTTGGCTTCTTCTTCGTCGGTATTCTTGTCATTTTTTTACCGGATTATCGACTTTTCATATTGGTATAAACTTTATATTTTTCTCCTTGGGGATTTTAATTCAATTTTTAGGTCAATTAAAGGAACAGACTCATACCAAAAGATTTCTCTCTTTAAAATTATGTACAAACTTTCCATATGATCGTAGCTGACGTAATTGTTATGTTATTTTTAGATGTTATATCACCGTACAAACCTCTATGAAATCCGCTCTGTGACTGGTACTAAGTGCTTGTCCTCTCTGCGTACTTGACCCATCATTTGTTAGTGAAGAAGTCTGGGTATCTAACTTTAGGTAGGTGACAGCTAGGTTTATGGTCAGTACAGCAGCAGGAGGCACCAGCGTCGCATATACTGAGTCTGGTAGTGTGAAACAGTCAGAGTCATGTGGTATTCTCTTTACCCCATAATGATGACGCTGTTATGGAAATAAGCCAAATGAACGTTCACTCAATTCTGGCTACACCGACGGGAATTAAGTGTGTGTGTGTGTGTGTGTGTGTGAGACAGAGATAACGAGAGATAAGAAGATGATAGTGTAGTGTACTAGTGTGGGGGACTCACGATTTATGGAGGCGTTTCTACACTTCCCGACACCATTTATTGTTCCTCATTGCATTGTTGTTGGGTTTTATAGTGTCAATGTTAACAGAAATTAACCGTGTGGGCATAACTGTCTCTCTCTCCACACACACACACACACACTCTGGCTGGCTAAAATCAACAGCAACACACAAATTCTCACCATACATTGTCATTCGTCACGTGAAGATCTGACACCTTTGTTTATTTCACTTTAAGAATAACTACCCTAAACCCAACCTAGGCTAACCTAACCTACCCTAAACCCAACCTAAGCTAACCTAACCTAACCTACCCTAAACCCAACCTAAGCTAACCTAACCTAACCTACCCTAAACCCAACCTAAGCTAACCTAACCTAACCTACCCTAAACCCAACCTAAGCTAACCTAACCTACCCTACCCTAAACCCAACCTAAGCTAACCTAACCTACCCTACCCTACCCTAAACCCAACCTAAGCTAACCTAACCTACCCTAAACCCAACCTAAGCTAACCTAACCTACCCTACCCTACCCTAAACCCAACCTAAGCTAACCTAATCTAACCTACCCTAAACCCAACCTAAGCTAACCTAACCTACCCTACCCTAAACCCAACCTAAGCTAACCTAACCTACCCTACCCTAAACCCAACCTAGGCTAACCTAACCTAACCTACCCTAAACCCAACCTAAGCTAACCTAACCTAACCTACCCTAAACCCAACCTAAGCTAACCTAACCTAACCTACCCTAAACCCAACCTAAGCTAACCTAACCTACCCTAAACCCAACCTAAGCTAACCTAACCAAATACAATAGCAGAATACAATACCTCTATTATTTGGTTTTATATGTACCTGTATATAGAGCCCCGTGGATGGTAGGGGGCATAACAATAACACGTTTTAAGAGATAACATAAAGATAACGCAGAGACGTGGTCAATCGTGATGGATGGTCAACTGTTGGCTGGGGGACAAGACCTCGTGATGTGACACTCGGTTCTCTCTATTTATACTTCCTGTAATCACCACCAAGTGTAAATAATGATAAGGTGAGGGTTGTAGTGTATGTGTGTGTGTGTGTGTGTAGTGTATGTGTGTGTGTGTGTGTGTGTGTGTGTGTGTGTGTGTGTGTGTGTGTGTGTGTGTGTGTGTGTGTGTGTCCCCCCCGTTAATAACAGATGCCATCACTTGCTTGGAGACAATATCGTTCTAGTTGACATCACCGTTTTAAATATTACATTCCTTTCTTTATTATAAAATTCTAGAGTAAAAAAAAAATGTCATTAAAATCTATTACCATCTTGAAATTCCTACATATAAATAATTTCAGCATGGAGAATTTCTTTTAGTGGTTCTGAGGTAATGACTAAAATTGGATGTGGAATTGTCAGAGGTCTTGAGTCTTAGTTTACAATACCTCGTGCCTCATTGTTGACGTAATACTCATGACGCTTGTGTGTGTGTGTGTCTGTGTGTGTCACGTGCATTCCTGTCCTCCTTCATTACCACCATCAATACTAACACTTTAACCACCACTACACTCACACCATTAGACCTATGTACTAGTATGGGTGTCAGTTAATATCACCACCTCACTAAAATATGAACGTGATCCATCCTGGTGAAAAATAGGACAATATCACCCAGGGACAAATTCCTACAATCTATCTACGCCTGTCACTCTACGACACACGGGAGTATTACGAGGTTATGCCGACACGCTAAGATTCATGAGTAGATGTAGCAGTGATGGAGAGCTTGGGAGATGGGTCATATGGCTGTAGTGGTGATGAAGAGCTTGGTGGACCCCTGCAGTAGTGCCAGTAGTAATAATAGTAGTGGTTGTAGTAGTAGTAGTGGTAGTAATGTAGAGGTTGAACTTGAGAAACGTGTCATATAAAGTGAGACAGTTAAGTACTACCTGTAATAATAAGGATGGGAGACGACCCAGCCACATGACGTCCTTAATTACAGTATCAGCAGAGAATGAGGTCAAGTCATTCTTGTGTTGGAGCTCTACACCCAGGTCACCTTTCACGACGACATAACACTTGATATACGGACACCATAACAAGTGGTGTATTGTACCTGGTGTGGGTATACATACTTGGTTAATATATTCACAGCAACTATTGTCCTTGTCGTCCTACTGATTGGCTGGCTGGCTCACTGAAAAATGAACCACCCTCATGGCCACCAGGGAGCGTCCTGCCCTCTTGGCCACTGTGCAGTTTTCCGTGTCACTTTTTAATAGTACACATCATCTTCACAGCCGTTGGCAATATTTTAAGCTGAATGTCTTTTTAGTTGGCTGTAAACAACTTACTTGCCAGGAACTCACTTGCCCGATTACTTTTTATATCCAGTATACTTATATGTTTTTACTACGGTAACAGCTGGGCTAATATGTGGCCGCCTTTAAACCTGCCTTTTGTTCATGTTGTTTACACTTATTTATGTTTATTAAGACACATTTTGATGATATTGTATCTTGTAATAATTTGTACAACAACCACATTACTTTACCGTAAGATGTATAGTTATTAAAAAAAAGTTTATCACCATGATGTGCTCAGATAATGTGGGATGGTGGTGCTCGTTTGTACGCTCGTTTGTTGTCCTCCTGTGAGTTGTCGTCAGTGTCCCTGGAGCTACTCTCTAGCATAGACCTTGGTGCCTAGGCTCAGGTTTTGGTGACCGGCCAAATTAGGCGGGGTTTAATCCTTGCGCTGCCTAATTCAATTTCAGACTAGTTCCCAGCTGTGTTAAGAATAGAGGGAACAAGGAACATGAATTATACGGATTTAATTATTGGATTTTTATTATTGATTATAAATAATTGAGTATTACAACTAAGAAAGTTAAGTTGGAAGAGAAAATAGCTAAAAAAATGAAGACTTACCTTGTCTGGACAAAGTTTACCCTTACAATATTGTCAGAGGGAGAGAAATATTGCTGTTAGAGGAAGGAATTAGATCTTATAGTGGTTTTAGACAGATTCAATGATGTTCTTGCAGTTATATAATACGCTGAGTGAGTTATATAAATTGACTTCGTTTCCATAATTTTAACCCTTTGAGGACGATTTATTAACCCTTAGATGACGATTTAATCCTTTGAGGACGATATTTTAACCCTTTGAGGACGATGATTTAACCCACTAGGATTCAAAGGACTAAGCAAGGAACAGTCAAGGTGAGGATATGGGTCTTATTGGTTAGTTTTATCAATAGCACAAAACCAGCATCCAATCAGAGCGGGGCGGGGCAGTGGTGTTGGGAGCTGATGACTTCACTGATCACGACAAAGGAAGACTTGGTGGTGGAGGTGTATTGTTCTATCCCAGCCAGGCATAGCGGAGTGAGGGAGGGGATGGATGAGTAACGTTGCCGCTAGCTGGGGGAGAAAATGCATGAGAGAGAGAGAGAGAGAGAGAGAGAGAGAGAGAGAGAGAGAGAGAGAGAGAGACTGGAACGGTTTAAGATATTCCTGGAAAAAAAAATCCATGAGTCGATGAAACAAAATATGTTCACCAAACTCTTCATCTTTCATCCATTGATAATATTTATGACTTAACGAAGCTGTAGTTTGTCTGTTTATTTGATACGATGGTGACTTAGCCGCTGGAGTGTTGACCCCCTCCCCTTCACGTCTTGGGACCTTCCTGTTAAATATTTAGCGACAACCCGTGAAGGTGTCCGGTCCACCACCCATCATGGTCTAGTGGCGTGACTCTGTTCAGAATTTAGAATTATATAAAAAGTCGATGAATGACATACCAGGCATGATAGAGGTGACAGATAGTTTGTTTCACAGTGGTGTCCTGTGCTCTTGCCCGCGGCTCCTGGCACTCGTACCAACCACGTGGCACCGTGCCGCAGGAAATGACGTCATAGTCTCCACGGTAATTGCAGTGCGTCCCTCACCGTCCCGACTCGATGTGACCATAATGATGTTAAGTGTGACGACCTTAGTAGGGTGTGGTGGAGATGGTGGTATGATGCTGCTGGTAGTGGTGATGTTGGTCTTGGTGTAGTATAGTGTTTGGTGTGGTGTTGATGGTGATTTGTCACTACTGGTGGTGACATACCATAAGTGTGGTGTTCCTGGTGTTGTTATTGGTGGTGATGATTTTCGTGTTGGTAGTGTGTCAATGTTGTCACGGTCCATAGTGTGTGTTTGTTGTTATGTTGTCAATGGTGATGGTGTAAGTGTGTTGTCAGCGACAGTGTGTTATTAATGTTGTTGTATTAATCGGCAATGGAGTTCGTATGTTGTCAGTAGTGATGATGTTGTCAATGGTGGTGGTGTACTTGTCACAGGCAAGATCGTCTGTTATAGCTGTGTATTCATACGTGTATATGTATGCGTGTGTGTATGTGTGTAATCGTAAGTGTATGAGTATAGGCCAGATCACCTACCTCACCACACCTACACTGGCTGCTGTTACCCTACTGAGGTAAACACATGACGTCACCGCTCCTCAGCCAATCACAACTCCCCCTCTACCTATATCACATCATTGAACTATATTTAGTCTGGCTTGGCGTGCCTGTCTCATGAACTATGGGGAGTTGTGCCTGCGCCTTATAATAGGGACAAGGGTAGGTGGCGCGTATAGGGATATTTGGTAATGGGTTATATATAGTCGAGACGTGTGGCTCAAGGCGTCACGGCGAGGCGGCTTGTAGGGGACACTCTGGAATATTGCAGACGTGTTGGTATTGCCGATCGTCTACCTCTAACTAGCAATGCTATTTTTTATACTATATGTGGGTCTCGATGTAATAGTGTATAAGAATAAAATGAAAAATGAATGTTATGGGGATATACACGTTGTTATGTTTGGCAATGGAGTGTTGGTATTGGTGGGAGAAGCCTGTGTGTGTGTGTTGGTCTGGGGGCTTCCTGTACCCTACACACTGTTGTTTCTTCTGCTGCTGTGTTCTTCATGGTGGTGTGTACTGTCCTTACTTTCACGTGAGATTACGAGTAGTCAGGTGTGTACTACAGGTGAACTAATTGCTTCAAAGGACAACACCTGGGGAAATCGGATTGGACACCTCAGGATGTTAAAACCCCCCACTAAAATACCTGAGTAGGGATGGTGGTAGAAGGTGTAGTAATTGGATTGACTTTTAGTGGAGGAGTTTTGGGTTGTGTACATTGATGTGAGATGTAAACACACACACACACACACTTTATTCTCAATTCTAGTTAGGTTAGGTTAGGTTAGGTTAGGTAATCTCCAGGAACCAAGTAAAAGATTCCTATCAGTGCGTCGGCCGCGTGGTGGTGCCTGCGACCGTCTCCCTGGCAGCCCCTGCAACAAGTACTCGGGGGCAACGGCTGGTATCCGAGAGTATTTAACCCAGCGGTAAAGGAAAACAAACTTGAGACTAATATAGACTGTGGGTGTTCGGTGGTGGGGGTTAGGTTAGGGCCTATTTGGACTGCGACCCATTTTACGTCCTAGTTTAGTTTTGCTTTTTAAGGTGAAGGAGTCGTAGTGTTGGATAGTGGAAATTGTGGTTGAAGTACCATAGTGTGTAAGGGAGGTGGTAATGTCAAGGTGTATATGCTGAGGAAGGGGTTTAGAGAACGGCCGCACATAGGAAAACATAGAGAGAGAGAGAGAGAGAGAGAGAGAGAGAGAGAGAGAGAGAGAGAGAGAGACGCCATTATACAGCACAGATAAGATGAAAAAAAATCGAATCGATGCTTACAGGAACCAACTGTTTAATTCCCATAGGAGCAAAAATTTTGTCGTTAAAGAATAAGGACAGATATTGGTACCGTTTCTTACTGACATCGGTATCGTTTCTTACTGATGGTGGTACCGTTTCTTACTGACATCGGTACCGTTTCTTACTGATAGTGGTACCGTTTCTTACTGACATCGGTACCGTTTCTTACTGATAGTGGTACCGTTTCTTACTGACATCGGTACCGTTTCTTACTGATAGTGGTACCGTTTCTTACTGACATCGGTACCGTTTCTTACTGATAGTGGTACCGTTTCTTACTGACATCGGTATCGTTTCTTACTGATAGTGGTACCGTTTCTTAGTGACAGTCGACGGTACACACCCAAGTTAGTGATCCAGGGTTTAGAGTCGATGAGCTTACCGTGGTTGTATGTGTGTCTTGCTGTGTTTTGTACTATAATGTGGGACCCATTTGGCTAAATCTTTGTGTCACTCGCTTTTGGCACGGTCACTCGCCACACACACCTGGTTCTCTCTTCACTAACAACTTACAACACAGGTGCTTCTCAAGACGTGCACACTGGTAAAAAAAATTGATAAATAACTAAATAAAAGAATTGTAACTAAACCAGGAATTAGGAGTAAAAATAATAAATAAATCCACCTGCGTAATATTAGTAAATTAATAGAATTACCTGTAGTTAATTGTTAAACAGGTGAGATAGATAAAAAATAGGGAATTGGAGAAAAAATAATAATGATCGTAGGGCAGTTAATGTAATATATATTCATTAATGAGACGTACTTAAAAAAAACTCCATCGTGTGGGAAAAATGTTGTTGACTCGTTGACTAAGGAAAGGCGGGACTTGAGTCTTAACTAAAGGTAAATAAAAGTAAAGATTCAAAAACAACCTGTCTCGGGTTTTGGGGTTCAACTTTGGGGGTTCGAGTTTTGGGGTTCAACTTTGAGGGTTCGAGTTGGGGGATTCGAGTTTGAGGTAGAGTAATTGATATTTGGCATACTATGAAAAACTTGTAAAAGATGTTCTGAAACTTAACCTTTCATTAGTAAATATTGCAAACAAATATATAAGAAAATTAGCTGGATTTGGTTTGGACGTCTTGATAAATGTCCTTGAAAACGCCCTTGAAAAACACTGAAAGAAATACATAAAACGTGTCTTATGTATTTGACTGAAATGTGTGAGATGTTCTGTCAGGTGATGCTATCTGGTGGTGAATGAGGCGGCGGCAGAGAGATGGCTGTGATCGTGGTGGGGGTGAGATTAGATTTAGAGGGGAATAATATCAAGAGAAGACCCCATAAAACTGCCACAGTCCGCGCATGTGTGTGTGTGTGTGTGTGTGTTTACTACTCCCTCTTCCCATTTATGCCCACTCTATTTCCCAGCCTCACCAAGCCCACTCCAAACACCTCTAATATGCATGTACCCCACTCCGCCCATCACTCCCACTCCGCCCATCATGCCCACTCTACCGACTCATGTAATGGCCAGACCTATCCAAGAGAGTTTATACGATTTGTTGTTTTTATGCGAGGTCGTTTTTTCTAGGTTAGGTCAGGTCAGGTCAGGTCAAATATGGAAAGATAGAGGTATTGACTTTACTATTCCCATCTTTGCTTGAATCAATGTTTATATTTCAGGGTTGTGGTCTTGACGAGGTGCGGGGAGGTGAAAGTAGCGGGTGTGTGTGTCTGTGTGTGTGTGTGTGTGTGTGTGGCGCTTGATAACCTCTTCACCATGATAGCCACTCGACTTACTTAAGGTGAGTCTGTTCTAACACGTTCATCAACTTTTCTCTAATTGATTCATTGTGATTGCTTGTAGTTGTTGGTCATGTGATTGATTTCATTTTGGAGTTTGTGATTTAAAGTCGAATTCGCTATATATTCCTAGATTGGTAGTAGTGGGAGGAAGAGGAAAGAGGATGGGGTGGAAAATGAACACAAGAACATAGGTCGACTTGTGAAAGAGACTTAGCGGTAGTTGTAAGCCTGGGTCCTACGGCCTAGAAAACAGTGCGTTAATATTCGAAATAAGGCAAACAGAGTATTTGGTTTTATATCTAGAAGTGTAAGTAATAAGAGTGCAGAGGTCTTATTGCAATTATATCTTGCGCTTGTCAGGCCGCACCTCGATTATGTGGTTCAGTTCTGGTGCCCTTATTATAGAATGGATATCCTTCTTTCCCATCTTCGTTTTTCACTTTTTGTTCTATTTCATTATCTTATTGTCCTTCTCCCCCCTCCTCTTCTATTTCTTTTTCTTCATTATTTCCTCCTCTTTATCATATTCCTCCTCCTCGTCTATCTTCTATTCTTCCTCATTTTCCACTCTTTCCTCTTTTTTTTCCCCCTCTTCCTCCTCCTCCTACAACCACTACTACCAATCTAAGAATATATAGCAAATTCGACTTTAAATCACAAATCCTCTCAACCTAGGAGTAACGTTCACCCATCCCATTTGTTAGTCCATTTTATCACCTCAAGCCATTTGGCAGGATGTGAAGGGAATAATTTAGTATAACTGGTGGAGGATGGAGACAGATGCTGCTTGTATTTGCACCCTAGGATTGACTTCTCTTTGTAGGATTGACTTCTCTTGAGTAATACTGAAATATCTTTACGGGGAATCTTAATAGTCGAAACTGTCCTCGACTTCCTGAGATAGTATGATCGAAACTCACTCTTAAGAATTTTTCATTAATAGTATTTTGGTGTGGGTTAAATAATACGGTATATATAGGTGTTAAGATATTGGTTAACTTAATACGGTATATAAGATAGTATTTTTGGTATGGGTTAACTAATTCGGTATAATTGAGTATTTTGGTATGGGTGTGTCCGTGTGTGCATATGCGTGTTAGGATTTAGGGGAAACACGTGAGGTAGTCTGGTAGGAGACCTAAAGGCATAACCGCTGCAGTTTCCGTGTACAAAAGCGAGCTGCCACTGTTTATTTACCTTGAATTAGTGTAACAGGCGTCTCTTTCCCTGTGTGTGTGAAGTGATGCTATGGGTTACACGCTTGCTATTCGTCCGGGCGTGAAGGGATGGAGGAAGGAGGAGAGAGAGAGGGGGTAAGATGGAGGGAGAGAGGGAGGAGGGGAAGCAGGGAGTGAGGGGAAGGTGAGGGGGGTGGGGGTTAGGAGGTGCGCACTATGTGTTGGCCTTGATAACATTGCTACCACCTGTCTTTGTTGTTGTTGTTGTTTTTTCATAACAATGTCACTTGAACTGCGGTAGTGAGACAGTTTTTTATTTTTTATTTATTTTTTTTTGTGTGTTTTCTTTTTCTTAATTTGGGCACTTTTGTTTTTCGTTTGTTTTACATTTATCAGTAACTAGAGGTGTTGTCGTGTTCAGGTCTTCCATGTTTATTATTTTGTCGTTGCTTGAGACAATTGACGAGGCAACGAAAACAAAACAAAGATTTACAAGGTCTTTATATATCTTGTGGTCACTTGAGGTTGTTTGTGTATTGCCTACGTCAGGGTCCAGAGTCTCAAAAAAAAAGGTACTTTACACTGATTATTTCTCGTAAGTAAAGACTCGTAAAAAGACTCACAACTGATACCCTACTGTAAATGTCGATCGAGTCTCAGGGTAATTTTCATGTTATTTTGGTTCTTTAGCTATCGTCAACCAAGGAAGGTAATTTATTCACCTGTCATATACCTTTAGAATTAATAGGGAAGCGTCGGTGTTAAGTCTTGAGGGTATGCAGTTAACTCCTGGTTTCGTCTGTCAGCAAGAGTAAAGACTTGGGCTGTGTTTGTGCAGATAATTTTCACCTTAAAAAAAAATCTTGATCACTTATTTTATGTGGCTTCCTCTCCCCTGGCATGGAAGCTTTGATCCTGGTGTCAGCTTTAACCGTTAAGTAGTGCCGAAGACATTACCAGATACTTCAATATTGACCACAAGCCCAGATGAGTGACCTTGACCCCGTTTTTTCAAGGTCAAATAGGGCCGGTTTATTGCAGTATAGTATAGAATCAACATGAGGCGGGTAGGATTCTTATTGAAGGATAGCTATATCCTTTAAGCCCATTGTACTTAGAGGGGAGTAAGGAGATACCAGCGGCATGGAAGGAGGGGGAGGTAAAGGAAGACGATGAATAAATAGGAAGGAATAGGGAAGGAGTTGGATACTAACGAGAGAGGGAACACAGGACCGACTTTTGTTTGCTCTGTTTACTTTCAATTTGCAGCTTTAGTTTACCTTCAGTTTACAGCTAGTTAATTACCTCGTGTGGTAGTTTTCAGCACCTCACACACACTTGGTTTCTTCAACACCTATAATGTGACGGGTTTTAACTATACCACCTGATTCATAAACATATTTAGCTGGGTTAAATCATCCCAGCCCCCCCCCCCCCCCCTGCCTGCCCTTCTTGACCTGACTGATGGCGTCTTCCGTGTGAGGGATTGTTTTTAGTTTTCTAGTTCAGATTAACGAAGGTCAAAAGTAATTTCTTGGTCATCCTTGTTATTCGGCATGTGATGTTTACGTACTTATTAAATGTTGTCTATTGTGAAAGTGAGGTCAGGTCAGGTCAGGTTAGATTAGGTTAGGTTAGGTTAAGTGTCGTACTATAAGAAGTAGTTAACGTTACAATATTGAAAGGTTTGGTTAGGTTAATTGGGTTGGGTTAGGTTAGGTGTCCATGTTAGGTAAAGTTAGTTAGGTTAGGTTAGGCAGGTCAACCCAGGTGATCAGTGTCCAAAACTAGGTCAAATGGGCCGCCCAGATCTAATGGACCCTAACAAGCAAGTATAGGTGAGGGACTGTGAGGACTACAGGGCCAATTTGACTAGACAATAGATTTGGTTAGGGTCTACTGGGTGAGGGGATGGGGGATGGGTGTTCGCTGGAGCCCTCTTGAGACATCAGGTGAGGGGATGGGGGATGGGTGTTCGCTGGAGCCCTCTTAAGACATCAGGTGAGGGGGTGGGGGATGGGTGTTCGCTGGAGCCCTCTTGAGACATCAGGTGAGGGGATTGGGGATGGGTGTTCGCTGGAGCCCTCTTGAGACATCAGGTGAGGGGATGGGGGATGGGTGTTCGCTGGAGCCCTCTTAAGACATCAGGTGAGGGGATGGGGGATGGGTGTTCGCTGGAGCCCTCTTGAGACACCAGGTGAGGGAGTGGGGGATGGGTGTTCGCTGGAGCCCTCTTGAGACACCAGGTGAGGGAGTGGGGGATGGGTGTTCGCTGGAGCCCTCTTGAGACATCAGGTGAGGGGATTGGGGATGGGTGTTCGCTGGAGCCCTCTTAAGACATCAGGTGAGGGGATGGGGGATGGGTGTTCGCTGGAGCCCTCTTGAGACACCAGGTGAGGGAGTGGGGGATGGGTGTTCGCTGGAGCCCTCTTGAGACATCAGGTGAGGGGATTGGGGATGGGTGTTCGCTGGAGCCCTCTTAAGACATCAGGTGAGGGGATGGGGGATGGGTGTTCGCTGGAGCCCTCTTGAGACACCAGGTGAGGGAGTGGGGGTGGGTGTTCGCTGGAGCCCTCTTGAGACATCAGGTGAGGGGATTGGGGATGGGTGTTCGCTGGAGCCCTCTTAAGACATCAGGTGAGGGGATGGGGGATGGGTGTTCGCTGGAGCCCTCTTGAGACATCGGGTGAGGGAGTGGGGGATGGGTGTTCGCTGGAGCCCTCTTGAGACACCAGGTGAACAACTTCCAGTAAACAGATAATAGACGTTGATAAAAGGTGACTGGTTAAATGGGCTCCTGAACTAATGGACTTCAACCTAACCAACCTAACCTAACCTAACCAACCCAACCTAACCTAACCAATCCAACCCAACCTAACCAAACCAACCCAACCTAACCTAACCTAACCAACCCAACCCAACCTAACCTAACCAACCCAACCCAACCCAACCCAACCCAACTCAACCCAACCCAACCCAACCCAACCTAACCTAACCAAACCAACCCAACCTAACCTAACCAACCTAACCAACCCAGTATTAATGCTGACTGGACTACTTAAAGGGATCACGTGTGTGTGTGTGTGTGTGTGTGTGTGTGTGTGTGTGTTACATGATTGTTCGTTTTTTTCCCGGAATTGATATTTAAGATTTCCTGTGACAAGCGAAAAAACGTGAGGACATTCTTTCTTTCTTTCTTTCTTTCTTTCTTTCTTTGCCTTAAAATCAAATTGGTGTTTTAGAGAGAGAGAGAGAGAGAGAGGAAATTCAAATAGTAGCTCTCCACGTAACAGCCTCCGTAAATCACACACACACACATGAGAGAACGCGAGGCTCTTACACTAAACATTGTTGATATATTTGACCGGAAATTACTGACTGTAGCCATGTTTACAGTAGATGTGGGTCAAAGGTCGATGTGTGTTTTGTGGGCTTCTTTTTTCACTATAAACAGCTGGTGTGTTTTTTCAGGTGTTTTTATTTGGTTGATTTTATTGTTTTTGTTGTTTAGAATTGTTGATAAATATGGTGGGTGTGGGTGTAGGGTAGTGGTGGGTGTGGGGTAGTGGTGGGTGTGGGGTAGTGGTGGGTGTGGGGTAGTGGTGGGTGTAGAGTAGTGGTGGTGTGGAGTAGTGGTGGTGTAGAGTAGTGGTGGGTGTGGGGTAGTGGTGGGTGTGGGGTAGTGGTGGGTGTGGGGTAGTGGTGGTGTAGAGTAGTGGTGGTGTGGAGTAGTGGTGGTGTGGAGTAGTGGTGGGTGTGGGGTAGTGGTGGGTGGTGGGTGTGGGGTAGTGGTGGGTGTGGGGTAGTGGTGGGTGTGGGGTAGTGGTGGGTGTGGGGTAGTGGTGGGTGTAGAGTAGTGGTGGTGTAGAGTAGTGGTGGTGTAGAGTAGTGGTGGGTGTGGGGTAGTGGTGGGTGTGGGGTAGTGGTGGGTGTGGGGTAGTGGTGGTGTGGAGTAGTGGTGGGTGTGGGGTAGTGGTGGGTGGTGGGTGTGGGGTAGTGGTGGGTGTGGGGTAGTGGTGGGTGTGGGGTAGTGGTGGGTGTGGGGTAGTGGTGGGTGTGGGGTAGTGGTGGGTGTGGGGTAGTGGTGGGTGTGGGGTAGTGGTGGGTGTAGAGTAGTGGTGGTGTGGAGTAGTGGTGGTGTAGAGTAGTGGTGGGTGTGGGGTAGTGGTGGGTGTGGGGTAGTGGTGGGTGTGGGGTAGTGGTGGTGTAGAGTAGTGGTGGTGTGGAGTAGTGGTGGTGTGGAGTAGTGGTGGGTGTGGAGTAGTGGTGGTGTGGAGTAGTGGTGGGTGTGGGGTAGTGGTGGGTGTGGGGTAGTGGTGGGTGTGGGGTAGTGGTGGGTGTGGGGTAGTGGTGGGTGTGGGGTAGTGGTGGGTGTAGAGTAGTGGTGGTGTGGAGTAGTGGTGGTGTGGAGTAGTGGTGGGTGTGGGGTAGTGGTGGGTGTGGGGTAGTGGTGGGTGTGGGGTAGTGGTGGGTGTGGGGTAGTGGTGGGTGTAGAGTAGTGGTGGTGTGGAGTAGTGGTGGTGTAGAGTAGTGGTGGGTGTGGGGTAGTGGTGGGTGTGGGGTAGTGGTGGGTGTGGGGTAGTGGTGGTGTAGAGTAGTGGTGGTGTGGAGTAGTGGTGGTGTGGAGTAGTGGTGGGTGTGGGGTAGTGGTGGGTGGTGGGTGTGGGGTAGTGGTGGGTGTGGGGTAGTGGTGGGTGTGGGGTAGTGGTGGGTGTGGGGTAGTGGTGGGTGTGGGGTAGTGGTGGGTGTAGAGTAGTGGTGGTGTGGAGTAGTGGTGGTGTAGAGTAGTGGTGGGTGTGGGGTAGTGGTGGGTGTGGGGTAGTGGTGGGTGTGGGGTAGTGGTGGTGTAGAGTAGTGGTGGTGTGGAGTAGTGGTGGTGTGGAGTAGTGGTGGGTGTGGGGTAGTGGTGGGTGGTGGGTGTGGGGTAGTGGTGGGTGTGGGGTAGTGGTGGGTGTGGGGTAGTGGTGGGTGTGGGGTAGTGGTGGGTGTAGAGTAGTGGTGGTGTAGAGTAGTGGTGGTGTAGAGTAGTGGTGGGTGTGGGGTAGTGGTGGGTGTGGGGTAGTGGTGGGTGTGGGGTAGTGGTGGTGTGGAGTAGTGGTGGGTGTGGGGTAGTGGTGGGTGGTGGGTGTGGGGTAGTGGTGGGTGTGGGGTAGTGGTGGGTGTGGGGTAGTGGTGGGTGTGGGGTAGTGGTGGGTGTGGGGTAGTGGTGGTGTAGAGTAGTGGTGGTGTGGAGTAGTGGTGGTGTGGAGTAGTGGTGGGTGTGGGGTAGTGGTGGGTGGTGGGTGTGGGGTAGTGGTGGGTGTGGGGTAGTGGTGGGTGTGGGGTAGTGGTGGGTGTGGGGTAGTGGTGGGTGTAGAGTAGTGGTGGTGTGGAGTAGTGGTGGTGTGGAGTAGTGGTGGGTGTGGGGTAGTGGTGGGTGGTGGGTGTGGGGTAGTGGTGGTGTAGAGTAGTGGTGGTGTGGAGTAGTGGTGGTGTGGAGTAGTGGTGGGTGTGGGGTAGTGGTGGGTGGTGGGTGTGGGGTAGTGGTGGGTGTGGGGTAGTGGTGGGTGTGGGGTAGTGGTGGGTGTGGGGTAGTGGTGGGTGTAGAGTAGTGGTGGTGTGGAGTAGTGGTGGTGTAGAGTAGTGGTGGTGTGGAGTAGTGGTGGTGTGGAGTAGTGGTGGGTGTGGGGTAGTGGTGGGTGTGGGGTAGTGGTGGGTGTGGGGTAGTGGTGGGTGTGGGGTAGTGGTGGGTGTGGGGTAGTGGTGGGTGTGGGATAGTGGTGGGTGTGGGGTAGTGGTGGGTGTAGGGTAGTGGTGGGTGTGAGGTAGTGGTGGGTGTAGGGTAGTGGTGGGTGTGGGGTAGTGGTGGGTGTGGGGTAGTGGTGGGTGTAGGGTAGTGGTGGGTGTGAGGTAGTGGTGGGTGCAGGGTAGTGGTGGGTGTGGGGTAGTGGTGGGTGTGGGGTAGTGGTGGGTGTGGGGTAGTGGTGGGTGTGGAGTAGTGAGGGTGTGGAGTAGTGGTGGGTGTAGGGTAGTGGTGGTGTGGGGTAGGGGTGGGTGTAGGGTAGTGGTGGGTGTGGGGTAGTGGTGGGTGTTGGGTAGTGGTGGGCGTAGGGTAGTGGTGGGTGTGGGGTAGTGGTGGTGTGGGTTAGTGGTGGGTGTGGAGTAGTGATGGGTGTGGGGTAGTGGTGGGTGTAGGGTAGTGGTGGGTGTAGGGTAGTGGTGGGTGTAGGTTAGTGGTGGGTGTGGGGTAGTGGTGGGTGTAGGGTAGTGGTGGGTGTGGGGTAGTGGTGGGTGTCGGGTAGTGGTGGGTGTGGGGTAGTGGTGGGTGTAGGGTAGTGGTGGGTGTAGGGTAGTGGTGGGTGTGGGGTAGTGGTGGGTGTGGGGTAGTGGTGGGTGTTGGGTAGTGGTGGGTGTAGGGTAGTGGTGGGTGTGGGGTAGTGGTGGGTGTGGGGTAGTGGTGTGGGGTAGTGGTGGGTGTGGAGTAGTGATGGGTGTGGGGTAGTGGTGGGTGTGGGGTAGTGGTGGGTGTAGGGTAGTGGTGGGTGTGGAGTAGTGGTGGTGTGGAGTAGTGGTGGTGTGGAGTAGTGGTGGGCGTAGGGTAGTGGGTTAGTGGCGGGCGTGGTGGTGCATTGTTGGCAGTGTGGGGGTGTAGGGGTGCCAAGTGTTCCGTGGTGATGACGCAAGACCTAACCCCGCCCACCACCACTATCACTACCACCATCACTACCACCCCATTTATTATTATTATTATTATTATTATTATTATTATTATTATTATTATTATACATCTTTTACTGTGAATGGTGGGTGGCATAAGTGAAGGGAAGCTATCGTGTTGATGGTAAGAAAAATGGTCGAAGATGATGTGAATATTGTACTGTACTGTGTGTCAGCTGTTTTGGGGGATTCATTTTGTCAGCACCGTCCCCATCCTTCCTGACAATGGATAGAAGAAGTCTGTTGTTGTTTTTCTGAGAGCTAGTGGTGCGTATCCCCTTATTCTGGGAAAAAGATGCGTTTATTATTTTTATTATTATTAGTAGTAGTTGAAGTAGTAGTATTTTTTTGTTATTGTTATTATTATTATTATTATTAGAGGTGAACACACTTTACTGTATAGATAACCACTCCTCCTCAGCACCATAACGCTAAAATTATACTGAGGATATCAATTACAATGTACCTACCTAAACTACTTTGGTTCATTGGCCTTAACTGCAAAATAATGGTACAAAATATTTCTTAAAAAGTCTTATGTTATCACTTTATCCTGGTGATGAGTGAACGTTTGTAGTGGTTAAATTTCAATTCTTTTGTGTGGGCGGGGCGGGGCGGGGCGGGGCGGTGCGGTACGGTACGGTAGTATAGCTTGGCCGCCACGCCCTACCGTCCTGCAGCACACCTGTACACGATTAAGATAAATATCACCTGTAGGTGTTCCCCGTCATAATGTGTCTCTGATATATTTTGTTTTGCTCCTGCAGGTAAGGGCGGCTCGTGCGGTCCATCTGTCTACTACCTTGACATGTATGGTAAGATTAAGCCCGTGTTTGCTCTTTATTACCTGTGTGTGTGTGTGTGTGTGTGTGTGTCTTAGGTATTTTGGTTCATATATCCGACATTGTCCTATACCTCTACGCCATTTATATTTAAAAACAGATATTATTTTGTGTTTTGGTTAATTTTTGGGGGTTTATATTAAAGATACCCAGGAGAGGTTTAATTTAAATCTCTATAAACAACTTAGGTGTAGTTAAGGAAGTTGTTTATGGAACTAAAGTAAATATAAAACGTGTAAGAAAAGCTCCGTTGTTTACATGTCGGCAGGGACACGCCCACCCACCCGAGTGTCGTGGCAGTGGTGTTGGTTATAGACAGAAGACCTCAGGTGATTTGATCTCTTTTTTTTTTATATTATTGTTTACAGAAGAAAATACAACGAGCGATATCATCTTAGTGGGTATTTATGTTCACTGTGTCCAGTTGCGTCGGTAGCTTTATACTTAACACTGTTACTGACTGATTTCTCTCTCTCACTGGCGAATAAATGTTTATGAGCGACATTTATGGATTAGGTGAAATTAATTTGTCGTTCACTGATGGAGAGGTATTGGATTATTACTCTCACTCACTCACCGCAACTCACTCAACGCACTCAACTCACCGTACAACTAATCCCTTGTACCTATTAATTTAACCTATTCATCTCTCGTCTTTACAACACTTATTTATATTCGGGATTAATAAAAACAGATTAACTCCACTTACCAAAACAACACACTAACGTTTATACATTATATGACAGGTTAAGGATTTGTGTCTCTAGATAACAGTTTAAATACTTATTTTATTACTGAATAGATAATCGAATTGTGTTTGTTTTGTGAGTCTTGTAAGGTTAGGTTAGGTTAGGTTAGGTTAGGTAAGGTAAGGTAAGGTAAGGTTAGGTTAGGTTAGGTTAGGTTAGGTTAGGTTGAGGATAGTCTCACCCAGGGTCTTTTAGTTAGATCCAGGTCTTACCTGTACCCTGCTCCGCCTACCTGTGATTACTGAGGGTTGATGCCCCCTCTTGCTCGCCCTGTCCCACACAGCCTCACCCACCTATGATCACTGAAGGTTGATGCCCCTCCTCTCATCCCACCTCACCCCACACCGCCTCACCCACCTATGATCACTGAAGGTTGATGCCCCGCCCCACCTCACCCCACACCGCCTCACCCACCTATGATCACTGAAGGTTGATGCCCCTCCTCGCCCCGCCTCGCCCCGCCCCGTCTCCCCCGAACAAGAAGGGTTAGTGTGCCATGAAATTCGCCGCCAAATTACCCTAAAACGTTGCAATAGTTTGGCACTGTGACGAAGCTCCTGTCTCTGCCTGTTGGTGCTTCCTCCTTAGTCTCGCGTCTCGTCTCGTTTGTTCTCGTCTCCTCTCTTTTCGTCTTCTCTCGTTCGTTCTCGTCTCGTCCGTTCTCTTCTCGTTCGTTCTCGTCTCCTCTCCAATGAACGTCATCAAGTTCGTCTCTGGAAAAAGTAAAAATACTTTCGTGTCTGTTGATAAAAGTTTGTGGATGAATGAACGGGACGCAGCGGCCATGGGTACACGGGACTCGCTGCGTGTATTAAAGGTCATCCTGTAGCCCACCCATCCTGTAGCCCACCCATCCTGTAGCCCACCCAGCCTGTAGCCCACCCAGCCTGTTGTCCACCCAGCCTGTAGCCCACCCAGCCTGTAGCCCACCCAGCCTGTAGCCCACCCAGTCCTGTAGTCCACCCAGCCTGTAGCCCACCCAGCCTGTTGTCCACCCAGCCTGTTGTCCACCCAGCCTGTAGTCCACCCAGCCTGTAGCCCACCCAGCCTGTTGTCCACCCAGCCTGTAGTTCATCCGGCCTGTAGTTCACCCAGTCCGTAGTCCACCCAGCCTTTAGGTGATGGGTGGCAAGAGAGGTGATGGGTGGCAAGAGAGGTGATGGGTGGCAAGAGAGGTGATGGGTGGTAAGAGAGGTGATGGGTGGCAAGAGAGGTGATGGGTGGTAAGAGAGGTGATGGGTGGTAAGAGAGGTGATGGGTGGCAAGAGAGACGATGGGTGACGAGAGGTGATGGGTGGTAAGAGAGACGATGGGTGACGAGAGGTGATGGGTTGTGAGGTAGCTGATGGGTGGCAAGAGAGGTGAAGGATGGAGAGAGGTGATGGGTGGAGAGTGACAGGATGAAGGGTGGCATGAGAGGTGATGGGTGGCAAGAGAAGTGATGGGTGGCAAGAGAAGTGATGGGTGGCAAGACAGACAAAGGTATTGAGTGGTGGAGAGTGCCAGGATGAAGGGTGCCACAATTTTACCATGAACGGTGCCATAACTTAAGATCAATGCCAGGATCTAGGGTTAAACTTCACAATGGTTCTTTGGCTGAACATTTCTCATGACTGATGATGTAAGAATGTTCCTGACAGGTTGAAGTGCCTAATAAACTGTGTCAGCTTTAGTTCGACTCTTTGGTACAATCGTGGCACTCTTTTTGGACGCGTGGTACAGTCTTAGCACCCTTTTTGGACCTTTGATTCCCCTTTTGGACTCGTAGTACACTCCTGACACCCCTTTTGGACTCGTGGTACAATTTTGACCCTTTTTGGACTCTTGACACCATTTTTGGACTCTTGACACCATTTTTGGACTCTTGACACCATTTTTGGACTCTTGGCGCCCCTTTTGGACTCTTGGTGCCCCTTTTGGACTCTTGGCGCCCCTTTTGGACTCGTGGTACAATTTTAACACCGGTTCTAGTTGTTATTTTTTTGTTTCAGATTAAGTCAAGGAAATGCTTCCTCACGTCTCCATGAACGAGGAACATCCGCCACACAAACCTCAGCGCATCACACACACACACACACACACGTGTCTTGATGTTGTAATCTCCCGGTGCAGTTTTGACAACATTTTGGCCGCCATCTTGGTTATAATAGAAAACATTACGAATCCTAGGATAGGTTTAGTGCCATGAAGGGGGCGGGGGGGGGGGGGGGGGGCGCTCACTAAATCACTAATTATGTAAAACTCTTCTTTGTGTTATCATCTTAAACTAAACGTAATTTTTTTTTATAAAGAATTGTTCAGTATTTTTCAACGCTCGTATTAGGTCACCTGGTTTTAAGTCCTAGAGGGGTTAATGTGATTATGTCAGGCTGTCTCTTGTCTGTCAATACTTAACCTAACCAAACCTATAGGCCTCATTCTACTACATGTTCCCTTGGGTAGTTGTGAAGTAGTTCCCTTGGGTAGTTGTGAAGTAGTTCCCTTGGGTAGTTGTGAAGTAGTTCCCTTGGGTAGTTGTGAAGTAGTTCCCTTGGGTAGTTGTGAAGTATTTGCTATAGGTAGTTCTGTGGATGGTTTTCCTCTTGTTAATACGTAAGATTAAAGACTAATATATTTTAATCATAAGCTTCACATCGTCACTTTATTAAGCTAGACATCCTTGCCTGCCACTTCATCATCTTGACAGCTCTTTTGAAACTCGAGTCGACACGAAACATACATATGAGTGTATGTACAAAATGAAGATCTTTTTTAACGAATACTCAATGCATTTTATTCATTACTGTGAATAATAGAATTTTCATTATTTGTTTGTGAGAGTTGACGTTTAGATTAGCCACTTTAGTCTATTTTGCCAGATGATTAGACACCGGAACGCTACCTATGGTTGGGTTAGGTTAGGTTAGGTCATCAATTAAGGTTATATCGTTCTAGTTAGTTGAAGTAAGGTGTGTGAGGAGCAGTAAAATAATACCTGCCGAATTATCCAGGTGTGTGGGTTAATGAGTACGTGAAGATAGTGCCGAGTTATATTGTGGAGAGAGAGAGAGAGAGAGAGAGAGAGAGAGAGAGAGAGAGAGAGAGAGAGAGAGAGAGAGAGAGAGGTCCCTGGAGGATGAGTAGGAGGTAGCTGGAGGGTGAGTGGGAGGTGGCTGGAGGGTGAGTGGGAGGCTGTATATGAGAGGCAGGGGCACATGGGGCATTAATGGTTGAGTGGCAGCAGGTGTGAAGGTGTGGTGGCGGGAGGGACAGGTAGGTGCTTGTTTATGGCAGTATTTGGCGGGCCACCTGCACACCTGCCACCACCACCCAGGATATTATACAGCGGTGATAGCCCCGCTGTACACCTCCGCCATCACCTCGAAATTATACCACATCCGAACTTCAAAGAATCCTGTAACCTAACCTAACCACATCAGAACTTCAAAGAGTCCTGTAACCTAACCTAACCACATCAGAACTTCAAAGAATCCTGTGTTATTTAATTATTTCTCCCTACTTAAAACATACATAAACGCGTGTAGTTCTCTCATAACTGTTGGTCTCGAGTAACACATGATACTCCTTGTTTTTAAGTCCACTACAACTGACATATATATCCAAAGTAGTGGGTTTTTTTTTAGTACAGCATGTTCTGTAGTGGAGATGTAAGAGTGTCCAGTGAATTAAACAAAGAAGAACGAGGTTTTGGTGTGTGTGGATATGATGTTAGACTAAATGGAACTTTGGTGTGTGTGGATATGATGTTAGACTAAATGGAACTTTGTATTATAGTAGCGGTGACATTGTTAAGATTAGTGGAGTGTTGTGATTCTGTGGACGAGTTGATGGAATAGAATGATGGTTTAGGGTAACATTGATCTTGGTAATAGTGGTAGATTAGAGGAGGTTATAGATGAACTGACGTGGAGGTGAGGAGAAGCAACGACCAACAGGGAAAAAAAAATTATCTTTCTCGACATATTGAGGTATTACATCAACATAATTACACTATGGTTATGGTAAGGTCTATTAGGATTGGGGCCCCTCTTCAGAACTATGCCCCAGGAATAATGATTGGAAGGTATTTTTACTGCAGGGACCCATTTAACCAGACGCCGAAGTGGATATTGTTGTCGTCATTCAGGTGTGCAACAGGTGAGATAATACAGTACGTCTCCATAACAAGCTTGAAGATTTTAACATATTCAGGAGGCTAGGAATTGGCATGAGTTGGAGTGTTAGGCCGACAGACACAATACAAATGTCTTCTTCACGTACACAAACACACACAGATACGATAAAGCCATATGGTAGCCAATTTGCACCTCCGATAAGACCCATCACAGGCGGGGGACGTGTGAGTGAGGCAAGTTATCCTCGCTCCACCACAATGACCTTCAGTGGGTTAATATTGGACTTGTCTTGAACGAAAAGTTGTAAATAGACTCTGGATCTTTGTATGATGGTGGTGGCCTGGCCTATAAATACCACCTCCTCCCCCCCCCCCAACCCCAAGTGTACGTTTAGGCTTTTTGTAAATACATTGTTTACTTTGTGTTATCCATGTGGTGTGTGGGGGCTATAAGTGCAGGAAACAATCGTTGTAGTAATCGGGGAGATCTTGCCAGAGGACTTGGACCACCCAGTTTACCAGTCTATTTTAGTAATGAGCTTGTTGCTTAATGACTCACTGCAGTGGCTAGTGGCTGTTCACTGTCTCCAGGTAATTATAAGTCCTACCTTGATGTCACTCAGTGTGTCCCTGTATGAGTCATTCCAGAGCTGTATACACTAATGTACCGTAACTGTGGCCTCCGTTAGTTGATAATGAACGTTTTTATTTTAATATATTCAGTAAAATAATCTGTGCAGTGTAAAGACTTGTTATTTATTTACTTCACCTATTCACCTGTGGAAAATAAACATGACTGTGTTAGTTTTGATTATAATTTAAAGTGTAAAGTACCGCAGCAGAAGGCAGGACAGAGCCACGGCAGTAGACGTCCTGGTTCGTGGAGTAGCGCCACATCTCAGTCCAGTCGTATTTACGGTGACGTGGTCATGGTCTCTCCCTCACAGGTGCAACATTCCTCTCTCCCTCCCTCCTCCCCAACCGCACCTCACACTTCCTCGGGATTCTTACTTCCTTAAGTTTTGTCATGCCGCAGCCCATAAACCCCCTCCTCCTCCCCCTCCAACACCCCTCTCTCCCCCTCCAACACCCCCCTCTCCCCCCACTCCCCTCCCCCCTCCATTCCCCTCTCCCCCCCTCTCGTTATCTAGCACTGTTATGTTTTACTCACGCTCCCATCATTAACTGTTCTCCAGATATTTCTAATTACTCTCTTGTTTATTTATGTGTACTTGGGAGACATTCGCCAAGTATGTTTACTGTAACTGCTACAAATTCACCAAATTGTTAATATATCTATAATTAACCGGCAGTAGTTGGTTAGGTTTAGTAATGTGCGTGTGTGTGTGTGTGTGTGTGTGTGTGTGTGTGTCTTGTTTGTTTTTCGTGATATTTTAGTTTTATTTTTTTTGTC
This sequence comes from Homarus gammarus, assembly GCA_958450375.1. Taxonomy (NCBI): domain Eukaryota; kingdom Metazoa; phylum Arthropoda; class Malacostraca; order Decapoda; family Nephropidae; genus Homarus; species Homarus gammarus. Next base: position 592,159 of record CAUDMG010003668.1, on the reverse strand, counting down.
GTGGAGGAACATTTGTGAACAAGTCGATAAGTACAGTAAATTAAGTTGTATAAATACTTAATCTTAGACTAGGTTGGGTCAGGTCTGGTCAGGTCAGGTCTGGTCAGGTCAGGTTTGCGTCAGTGAGTGCTTTAATTTATTGATGTAGGTAATTAAAGTGTCTAAACTTCCATTTAGTCTTTAGCCTCATGCGTGTTGGCGCCTTAACTGTCGTGTATAGTTGAGATGATTCGAACCCCAATACCTCAAGATTCATTCGACCTATTCGACCCATACTGTAACATAGAGTTGGGATTCGAACCTGAAATTGAACACATTTAGGGATGCTTATTGACCCGGAAGTAGATTATCTTTGGAGGGCCTTCAAGTTCCTGTTCAATTCGGGTAGTTCCTTGTTAAGACTGTCGGGTTAGATTAGATTCGTTGACTCCATCGTTAATATTGAGATTAGATGAATCAGTTTAGGTCAAAGTTTCATCTAGGACTTTCTTTCTTTCTTTCTTTCTTTCTTTCTTTCTTTCTTTTCCAGACACTCAGACTTTATCACCACCACCACCACCACTACTTGCGCCACTACCATCACCACCAGCATCACTACTTCCCCACCCCTCTTCCCTCCCCCATCCCCCCTACACCACTCCCCCACCTACACCACAACCCCCTCCCTCCCTCCCTATCACACCAATAACCACCCCTATTACCACCACCTGCAACACCCCCCTTAACTACCTTGGAATGAACGTTAAAAGCACTTTCAGGTCACCATTAAAGTCACCAGGATATACCTCCATGCATACTTGTCTCTCGTACATCACCTTTACGAACTCTATATTTTTTTTCATCGGGTCGTAGTGCGTCAAATGGAACCTCTCGTAATGTTTTTGGTGACGGAGTGGTGACTGCCCTGTTAATTCTGAGTTGGGTCTTATTTTACTACTGTTGCTTCGTGTATGGGATCGAGAGGTATTATTAAGTGTGTGTATGTGTGTCTGTTTGAATGTATATGTAAGATAGTGTGTGTGTGTGTGTGTGTGTGTGTGTGTGTGTGTGTGTGTGTGTGTTTTGTAGGTCTCTTTGTCTCAGTCGTGTTGTTGTTTATCGTTGGTGAGGAGAGGAGTCGTGCATCATCCGTCATCCTATTCAGCGTCATCCATCAAGCAGTCATCAGAATGGAGACTTTATTACGTATTATATGACGGATTAGACTGTCGCAACAACTGATATATTGAGAGTTTGTGGGACGGGGCGCCTGAATTGGCATTACTGGTAAAGTGGGGCCCCTAACTGAACACAATCTAGCTATTAGTATTGAGGGTTCAGACCTAAGGAGGACCGTTTGTATTAGGTCCCAAATATGACCTAATCACCTGTGGGTCCAATCTTTAATGGTTCCAATTCTAATAGCCTATAGTTAAACAATCTAACAAAAAAATCTTGAGATCCAATCCTAATACGTAGTCTCTAGTCCTAATAATCGCTAGTCCTCATAGTCGCTAGTCCTCATAGTCGCTAGTCCTCATAGTCGCTAGTCCTCATAGTCGCTAGTCTTAATGGTAGCTAGTGAACTTTGATAACTATTCGGATTAAGGCTTGATCTTAATGGGTTCCAATCCTCTTAGATCCCAATCGTAAAGGCTATATGAGATTGAAGTCTATTAGGACTGGGATTCATCTTGTCTGCAGTCCCACCATACTCTCGTCCTCTCCCAGGCAATATTATTACTTCCCTTATGAACTATAAAACAGACACCCGTAAATATCACTTCACCTGTACCGTATTTATCAACTAAATTTATGACCAGGAAGGCTACCATTTTGTTCTCATTTCAAGAAGATTAAAAGTTGGGTTTCCTGGTCGTAAATTTTTGCCTTGTGGTTTGGTTACGTTTTGATGGTCATTTATGGCAGCCTTAGAGTCAATGGTTTTAGTTTAGTTTTGATTAAGCTGATGAGTGGATATACTTATGCTATCTGGGGGAATATTGAAAAACTTTTACGAAAATCATATAATTTTAGCAGCTTCCTTCTACCTAATTCTCTTCTTTACCTGACCTTACTGATTATGTATTTTCTGTACGTGGGGGGTTTTTGTTTTTGTTACTTTAATGATGCAGTTAATGATTAGATGTTGGTATTTTTCAGTCTTTCATTGGCGTTAATAACTTAATGTGTACAGCTCAGTGTATGGTGGTGGTGTGCCAGATGCTGCAAGACGGGCTGGGAACCTTTCTGGCGAGTAGTTGTGTTCCATATGATGTTTTGTTGAAGGAGACCACGAAACCTGGGCGCCTTGTACTCCATGATATTACGTCTTTCAAATTTATAAACTCCTGTGCAACTGAAAACAAAAAACAGCAAATATTACGATGAGGATAATTTGTGTCAAGCTGAGTCGTATAAGTATCGAAGTATAACCATTTACTGTTGGGTCTCGTCTTACACACACGACAGTACCAGCTTTAGACAACGAACTATCTCAAACGCCCGTGCCTGAAAGTCTTTAAATAGGAGGATAAGCTGAAACCAGATTGAGCGAAGGTGTTGATCATGAGATGTACTGAGAAATTTCCACCATTCATGTCGTAAAAAGCAAAACAAAACACAACGTAGCCGAAAATTATTGACTTTTATGGGTATAGACACTAATACTCTTGTGAAAATAACACATAAACAGTTTCCTTACCTAGTCACATCTCACCTGGTAACCATATGTTGGGTCATCATAACATAAAGCCCAGGTACACGAACTTTTATAATCACCTTTATGACTCTCCTTTATTCCTCTCAGTCGCCATTATTCGTACCCTTATACAATGTTGTTAGGGTAATTAATCTCAACTGCCACATATTTACTTAGGCTTGTGCGAGGTACGTTCTTTGATGTGGTGATCGTAAATCGGGGTGTTGAGGCCGTATGTTGGTGACGGAGTGTGGTCATGTGTCAGCTGTGTGTTGGGACGGGGAGTTGATCGGTGCTCTATGGTACACAGACTCACTCATCATTTACAGTACTCTTCCTCTTCTACTCCTGTTTTTCCCACTTGGTTTTTAGTTCCTCATTTAAACACTGCCACCACACACCTCTCTACCTGCTAACTCTTTCATCTTCCTGTCTTACTCTTTCATCTTCCTGTCACGGAGTTTGATCTTTTTTTTCCTGCACTTTTAATACTCCTGTCATGCTAACTACTCCTGACGGTACATTCCCAGCGGTATTTTATTCCTGTTGCATCAGGTATTGTTGAAGATATACCGTTCTTTACTTACTGGTACGTGGCAATATACCACACACACATATATACACGCATTGACTTATATAATACTTCTGGAAATATCAGTTATGTAGAGATAAATAATATGGCTTCCTTCACTGACGTCACACAAAAAGATAAACAATATGGCTTCCTTCACTGACGTCACACAAAAAGATAAACAATATGGCTGCTTTTACTGATGTCACACAACAAGATAAACAATATGGCTTCCTTCACTGACGTCACACAACAAGATAAACAATATGGCTGCTTTTACTGACGTCACACAAAAAGATAAGCAATATGGCTGCTTTCACTGACGTCACACAAAAAGATAAACAATATGGCTGCTTTCACTGACGTCACAAAAGGGCCCTTCACGTCTGTCTGTATGTAAATGATGTAAATGCGAAATATACTTAAAACTCAGGGTAAAATGACACGTAAATACAAATAACCTAATGAAAAAAATGCAAATTATGTTCTCTGTTGCATAATTGGCATCCTAGTGTTGACTCCACGTTACTCGGTAGTCTCGGTATTAACTTTACATGTACCGGTCTTGCTATTTACTGTACTAGAGAAACATTTACGAGCATTTTATGAATGTGGCTGTAATTCTCATGCGATTATTCCCATGTCAGTATAAATAGTGAAAATAAATATGTTTGTTTTAATGTTTTAACGAGTTATATATTGTTTTTTTGTGATCTTTGGAAAATTATAAATGACTCGTATTTGTGTTATTATCCCTACAGATTAAAGCTCTATCCAATCACCGCCAAGAACGATGTTAAAGTCTCGTGATATTTTTTTCTGATTCTGTAGCTACCTGTCAGTGATGAACCTCTATATAAGGACCTCCAGCCTTGATAAACCACGTGTAAACCCCCATATAAGGACCACCAATTAATAAACCACGTGTAAACCTCCATATAAGGACCTCAACCACCCTTCAATTATATCCGCATTGTGTATCGGTATGTGAAGTATTATTCTTATCAATATTATATTTCTTAATCTCAACCCGTGACATTCCTTAGTGTGGAGTCTCCTTGATAAGATGATAAAGGTGCGTCTTGAGGCTGATAATGATGTGTTATCTGGTCGTATCTGTCCTCCACTTGATGTTTTTTATCAGTGGTGTATTGCAGGAGCTCAGGGGGTGTATTGAGGGGTGTATGGTATTGAGGGGTGTATGTCATTGAGGGGTGTGTTATTGAGGGGTGTATGTCATTGAGGGGTGTATGTCATTGAGGGGTGTATGTCATTGAGGGGTGTATGTCATTGAGGGGTGTATGGTACTAGCAACACCGTCATTAATATGCTGCTAGTGTTAACTTGTCTTGGCACGCCTAACGACAGCACTTAACCAGATACTACACGTAATATTGACACCAAGACTTTACCAGTGTTATCCTGTTCTCAGTGAGGCCGTAACATCATACTTGTATTAGGATTATCAGGTAGGATCAAGAGCGTCAAGGTCACTCACTCACACTCGCTCATGCATTCACTCACTGACTCATTCACTCACTCACTCGTGGGAATGGGCCTCTAGGCATCACTTCTGACCACTAGACTTCCAAACTAACCTAACCTAACCTAGACCCTTAGAACCAAGGATTGTTTCTTATTGCAGGCCGAGCGTGTGTAGAATTCCTCTTCACCTGAAAATAGTCATTCCCTTGAGATAAATATACCCCATGGTCCTTGGTGAGGAAGAAATGCCTACTGTATCAGACGCTATACGGGAAGTGGAGACAAAGTTGACGGTGGATTGGATGTGGATGATGTTAAAATAGTGTGGGGGTGTTGTGGATGATGGCTGGTGGAGGGAGGGAGGGTGGATGATGTTAAAATAGTGTGGGGGTGTTGTGGATGATGGCTGGTGGATGATGTTAAAATAGTGTAGGGGTGTTGTGGATGATGGCTGGCGGATGTAGGGAGGGTGGATGATGTTAAAATAGTGTAGGGGTGTTGTGGATGATGGCTGGTGGATGTAGGGAGGGTGGATGATGTTAAAATAGTGTGGGGGTGTTGTGGATGATGGCTGGTGGATGTAGGGAGGGTGGATGATGTTAAAATAGTGTAGGGGTGTTGTGGATGATGGCTGGTGGATGTAGGGAGGGTGGATGATGTTAAAATAGTGTGGGGGTGTTGTGGATGATGGCTGGTGGATGTAGGGAGGGTGGATGATGTTAAAATAGTGTAGGGGTGTTGTGGATGATGGCTGGCAGATGTAGGAAAGGTGGATGATGTTAAAATAGTGTGGGGGTGTTGTGGATGATGGCTGGTGGATGTAAGGAGGGTGGATGATGTTAAAATAGTGTAGGGGTGTTGTGGATGATGGCTGGTGGATGTAGGGAGGGTGGATGATGTTAAAATAGTGTAGGGGTGATGTGGATGATGGCTGGTGGATGTAGGGAGGGTGGATGATGTTAAAATAGTGTAGGGGTGTTGTGGATGATGGCTGGTGGATGTAGGGAGGGTGGATGATGTTAAAATAGTGTAGGGGTGTTGTGGATGATGGCTGGCGGATGTAGGGAGGGTGGATGATGTTAAAATAGTGTGGGGGTGTTGTGGATGATGGCTGGTGGATGTAGGGAGGGTGGATGATGTTAAAATAGCGTAGGGGTGTTGTGGATGATGGCTGGTGGATGTAGGGAGGGTGGATGATGTTAAAATAGTGTAGGGGTGTTGTGGATGATGGCTGGTGGAGGGAGGGAGAGTGGATGTGGATGTTAGTGGATGAGTTAAGGTGTACAGTAAGTGGAGTGTTTGCTGGCAAGATGAGGAGGTGACCTTAAGCCTTAAATGGGTGTGACAGACGGCATACCATAGTGCCTCGTGCTCTGAACCAGTAGCCATGGGGGTGGTAAGGCACAGGTGCTCTCTCTCTCTCTCTCTCTCTCTCTCTCTCTCTCTCTCTCTCTCTCTCTCTCCTGTTCATTTCTTATTCTTTACATTTTTGTTCTTTTTCTCTATTCATCCACGTTTACCTCTTTCCCCTCACCCTTTGTTGATGCCTCTATCTGTGTGTGTGTGTGTGTGTGTGTGTGTGTGTGTGTGTGTGTGTGTGTGTGTGTGTGTGTGTGTGTGTGTGTGAAGGGGATGTTTTAAGTCATGCGTTACGGGGCTGTTTGACCGAGTTGGCAGGAGGCGGTGAAGAGCGCCGCTGCTGACGTCCTGTGTGTATATATATATATATATATATGTATGTGTGTGTGTGTGTGTAGGGTGTGGAGTGTGTAGAGGGTGTGGAGGATGGGGAGTGTGGACTGTGGAGGGTGAGGAACGTGTGACGTCATGAGTTACGTCTTGCTACCCTTCATCCTCAAACAAACACAAGAATGTCCCACCTCACACACACTTTCTCTTCCTCACATTCCACATTTCCTTTCTTGTTAGTGGGCGACGGTGTCCTCCCAGTATACATCTTAATCCGGCAACATTCATTATCGTTTTTCTCTTCTTTATTTAGCAGATAGTTCTCACGCGGTCCCCCTGAGGTGTAAATTGGCACTGTCTCTAAATGTGTTCACGCCCGCACCTTTTCATCATAATTAGAGAATATTTTGTTGTGTGTGGGAGGGAGGTTAGTGAGGGGATATGACAAGTATGGGGAGTGGTCCCCTCTCCCTACTGACATAAACAGCTAATTCAGGTACACTTAAAGCAGCTGCAGGTACCTTTCCGACCCACTGCTACCACTATATGCACACGCAGACAAAATTATGGCGCTGGTAAGTAGAGACAAGAAATATTCCATTCATCTGTTTGATTATACTCGAGGCATGGAGCAGTTGTCTTAAGATGTTAAGCGTTTGGTTATTTAGGACGTACATTGTAGTTTTCATTCAGCTGTGTACCTGACTTACTGAAGAGTCTACTTATTCTCACAGGTGTTCAGTAAGCAATGGTGTGGTCAGTTGTTTATTGGGTCTCTGTGCTATATATCTGATCCTTGTTAATTTCAGGTTGTTAGGATTCTACTTATGATCCTTTTAGTTGAAAATTGCTTTCCCTGCACGACCTGATTCTCAAAAATTCTTACATCATTTTGGGTGGTTAAGTTAGGTTCGGTTCGTTCTTGTATTCTGGTAAGTGAGTAATTCAGAACAGGAGTCGAAATAATCGGCATCGCATCGCATTTCCCATGAGAAGACGGCCGCACTGGGAAACAAATGTAAATAACTTAGCAACTTTTACAATTTATTCTCAGTGTAAACCATTTTTTTCTGTTCAATATTTTTTCTAGGCTCTGTAACTCCTCACAAACTTAAAATTAATAAAGGTTTCAAATAATAGGCCCAGTATATGTTGTAGAAGCTGAACCAACCCGTGTGCTCAGAGTCATTTCGTCATGGTACTTGGCTGTGATGCTTGCTCTTCCATCATCTTACAAAGAGAGACATGAAAGAGAACTGTAGCATCATACATAGGAGAATATACTGTAACTTGTAACATGTGTTTATGAAATGTGTGGGCGTGACTTGTTAAATGGGGCCTCAGTTCTAAATGACCCTAATCCTAAACTTAATCGTTAGTATTGGGGTCTAATTCTGGTAGGTCTATATATATAGTCTTAACAAGACTCAATCTAACTATTTAGATTGTATCCCAGTCCTAAAGGTTTGTTAGGTTAGGGTGCATTAGGACTGGGGCCCATTTGACTAACTGTGTACACCCTGGCGCAGCTGGTAACGTGAGGGCTGGCAGGCAAGGTTTGATGCCGCCTGATGCTCTCCCGGGATGCTTACCTAATCTCCCTCCACCACTCGTCCACTTCCTGGCGGCAGACGTTTGAAGTTGATCTTTGCGGATGTGAATGAATACTTGGTTACATCTCGCTTGCCCGGGTACACCAGGCTCACTCACCTCCACTTACATCCTCTAGTCGGCCATGCCTTCCATTGGTGGAGGAGGGGAGGGAGGCAGCCTGGACGAGCCGGGCAGAGTCGTTCTTCCACTGACGTGTTGTGAGAAAGTGACACATGGAACGCGGATGTTGTTGTTGGAGTTCTCGCCGTGTTTACCTCGTGTGATAAAAATTACCACGACGTATTTTGGATTAACCTGGGAGTCCTGTTTATCCTCTCATCTCTCCAGCGATTGACATGGGCCTTTTGGGTTTTGTTCAGTTAAATATGTTTTCTCTGTGAAATCTCTGCCACCAAGGTAACAGTGATCAGTTTTGTATCGTTTTGGGAGTCATTACAGATCTTGTTTACGTCAATCGGCATCTTCTATTGCCTTATTACGTACACGACTGGAGGTGCACTCACGGCCATAGACTACGTACACACCTTGGGCGCCGCCGTCCACGCTGTCTGTCTTATTTTCAGCCCTCTGTAATTATGTGATATTTAATAATGCATATTTTATAAGTAGTGTGTGTGTGTGCGCGTGCGTGCGTGTGTGTGTGTGTGTGTGTGTGTGTGAAGCCCCAGTACAGTATAAGTGGGTCACCTGCTCACCTCACTCACCTGGTCACATACACCTTACTTGTTCCTCCTCCTCCACCTTCTATATTTATTTGTGAGTACTGTCCACTTACTGTACTCTAGCAACACTCCCCTCTTAAAATCACACTCCACAAGGCCACACACGACGTTAGGACAAACGAACACTGACTGCAGCTTAAAGAAAACGGTGATAGGGTAGGAAAAGTCTGCACACTTAATAATTTTATATACCACATGACTTATATCGTTAATGTGGATTATTCCTTACTTAAATCACGAGTGTTAATGCCTGATGTTATTTGGATAATCGTAAATCGGGAGATACCTGTAATTTTACTAACCATTGAGCTATTTCTTACTTCTACCAGAGGGATAGGAAAAAATAATATCTTGTGCAAAATTTTTGTATGTTTGCTAAATTCTTGTTTGATAATATCTGCTAGTTTCTTTAAGTGTCAGGGTATTATTTGGTCTAAAATTGTGGAACCAGTTTATTATTAGTGTTATTTTTGCATTATTATTATTACAGTATGTATTGGGTAATTTTACTCTACAGTACAGTATTTATATTCATTAGTATTATAGTGATCATTTAACATATTGACAGTGATATGTACTGTGTATATACTGAATATTCATCTTTAGAATGACCATTTATTTTTACTTTTTTCTTGTTCTTTTCAGGAAGTTGATGGAGAAAAGCCAACATGCAGATGGGTCGAATACTATGGTGCTGCAGCTGACAAGTTGCAGATGTTGTCAGGAGGCCCCCTTTTCTAACATCAGGCTGGCCTCTGTAGTTTTAAAAGTTTAAAAGTGCCAAAATTAAAGATAGACATAGAACAGTAAACAAATCAGAGTGGGCCTCTGTGGAAAGGGGAGGCCAGGCCATATTTGTAGTGGGTTGGGCCACAGTATGGACTCTGCGCGGCTGCCTACTGACACGCGCAACATCCCCCACATGCAGCTCTTCCACCATTTGAAGCAGAAATTCCCTGATCTGAAGGACAATGATGTCAATGAAAGTATTCAAAAGGTAAGCTGGAAGTCTCCAGTTGAATGCAGTACAGTCCTGCACTTGGTGCTACAGTATTTGATCTGCAGAGCTTTGCACCTTTGTGTATAGCTTCACTGAATTATACTTGAGTTAAGCACAGTATTTAAGGGATGTACTGCACAGATTACAAGGCTTCTGTATGCTTACAGGTTCCTGGCCTGTGGCCCTTTGCTTCTTTATCTGGCATATGGTATAAATATTTAATAGGTTTTTATCTTTAAAACAATTTTAGTATTAACTGTATTGTATTGATTTCTTGTAACATTGTTTTATCATGTATGGTGCTTTTGTTATTCCCTGCTTCTCTGTTGAGGGACATTAGAAATGATGGGCATGTGTGTATGTGTGTCTGTGTGTGTGTGTCTATGTCTATGTGCGACCAACTTTGTGAACACTTTAATCAGAACAAGTAGCTGTGTAGTTTAACCTGAATTGATATATAGATTTATCATGATCTTATTTGCTTTTGATAATCAGGCTTTTCAGTCATTACTGCCCAGGGTTATGGCTCCAGTGGTGTGGCCTATGGCCACCTTTAGTGGCAAACACCTACAGTATTTATCATGATTTGTAATAAAACCTTATTATTAAATTTATGCAAAGGTAAACTGGAGTATGGATTTCTTGCTAAAAATAATGATTATTTGAGGTATTACTGATTCACATACCATAAATGAGTCTTAATTACTATGACTCACTCATATTTTTAATGAATGACATTAAAGGGTAGTTGGTAGCTTCCATGATATAGATTTTTTTCTTTTCTGCCGTGTACGGTATTTCAAAGATGTCCCATTTCACTCGACTTGACAGCTTGCCACTCACTGTCCTGTTTCATATCTTGTAATGTCTTTGGTATCTGTCGAAAAGTAATTTCTGTGCATCATAAATCTTGTCATTTCCCAACAGTGCCTCGGTTACACTCACCTGTTTACCTCCAACTTAGACCTTGTACAGGGTAGCTACCTGGTAATTGTACATATACTATATTATTTTAGGGTTATTTTACACATGACACTAGAGTATTTATATGTTTAATGTAATTCTCTCTGTTAGCTATTTTGAGATTGTTTTAATAAACTTTTGAGTGCAATTTAATAGCTACATATTATTTCTCACTCAAAAGATGAAGGTGAGGTTATGTATTAGTCCCTGTGTCTAGCTTCATTCTCTGGACTCTGGGTCAGAATGTATTTTTATTACAGGTATTGTGAAATTGTGGTCAAATGTATAAATTTTAAGGTATCAAACTAAACCATGTACAACTAGGTAACAGCTGTGTACACTATGTATATTTTGTGTGAGTCCTCCACAACTTGGGACAGGTAACCCTTCCTACTGACATTGTTTTATCAACCTTTAGCCCTAACTACTTATTTCTAACATAACTGCTTGTGTGTGTGAGTGCACACCAAGCTGAATAGGGATAATTGCAAAGCAATGATAACTTTCTTTTTACTTGTTTTTAAAAATCAAACTAATCAGTATATGGTCATGTACATACCGTAATCATAATACAGTAATATCTCCGTTAGCCGGAATCACTCAGACCCGGAACTCTCCGGTAGCCGGAATTCAAATTTTCTCGGAAAATCGTTCCCAAAGTCAGAATTTTCCGGAAAATTACGGCTTTGGGAATGATTTTCCGAGGGGGGCACATTTTCTGAAAATTCTATGAAAAATTTTCCGATACCCGAAAAATTCCGGGGATGGGGGAATTTTTTCCGGGTTTGAGAGATGAAAATCAGGTGCGTTTTCTGGAAATTCTGAAAAAAAAATTTCCGTTACTCGGAAAATTCCGTGGGATATTTTTCGGGGTTCGAGTGATGATGTAGTGGGTAATTTCTGGAACTTCCGAGAACATTTTTCCGTTACCTGGAAAATTCCGGGGATGAGGGATTTTTTTCCGGCTTTGAGAGAGTCATCTCGTTACCTGGAATTCTCTCATTCCCGGAAGTGCTCTGCACCAATTTTTCCAGCTAACGGGGATATCACTTTATAAACTACTGTATATTTAAATAACATTATGACTACTGTAATCTAGCTCAACCTACCGGGATGCTATCTAACTTTACCTAACCTAATTTAGTTGTAGTTTTGTTTTGTTTTGGTATTGTTTGTGTGTGTTTGTAGGGATGGGAGCTCCATGACTTGATTAGAGCCAGTTTTGGTGGAAAATGGAGATTTATCCCAAATCTAAGAGTACCAATGAGTTTGGGACCTAACAGCTCATTAGGGGTAGAGTAGATACAAAACATAAATTTACCTAAACAAGAAAGCAGTGTGTCTTACTATGCTTGGCTACCTTCACTTATGGGGTCACTTTAGATGTCCCATGCATGAACACGCAACCCCTGAGATAGGAGGCAAGCACAGTATCCATTTGGCTACTACCGTACATTCTTTTAGATCAAGAGCACATTTATATTACCTCTACGGTATTTTGAGGGCCAGAGGAGTTTTCTCATGACCCGTACTTTCTATGGCTTAGCTCCTGTTTCTTTTAGTTAACATTTTATATCTGCTTGAATCCCGCTAAAAGGTAAATAGCCCATAGCATAGATCATATTGTTTTCTCAACCCCCAAAACCAGGGAGTCCATTTTGAAGATGAAATAAGTTAAGTATTATCCTAATTTGTATGATTTTTTCCCCCCTTCCAAACTCCCCTGATGTGTGCTTCAGTTGTTCGTTATCTTCATAGTTTAGGTCATCTGTTTTTCTCTCTTTTGTGTAGGAACTTTACTGGAAAAGGTGTCATTTTAATTTAGACACACACACATATCCAAACCAATTTTGAACAAGCTTTTAAAGATAAGAACAGAGAGAATCCATGAACATATTTTACCATTTCTCAGTGCTAATTCATGTTGTATATTTTGTCTGGATTGAGTGCCAAGGTCCATACTATGAAGAGGTTGATAACACGCTTACCAGTTTTACAGTTCGTTCTTGTTATTTGTGGGGTTGATTTTGAGGTTACGGTAATAATTGATTCCCCAGCTTTTGCATATGCTGTACTGTACCATATTTATTTTTAAATTTACCATTTTGTAATATCTAGTCGATGTTAAATTTAAGTAAGATTATTTTTACAATTACTAAAAAAAAAAAAAACATTTTTGCGGATTTCATAGATGTGTTTCAAATTTATAAAGGATGTGATAATGATATTGCATGTGGATATATAAAAGCTAAGTTAATCTTTTTCAAAATTAAATTAAAATACCTGTATTATAGTGGTATTTGTTATAGAATAAAAAAAATAAATGGTGGGATGAATGGTATTAGTACTGTACGTGTTAATTGAAAGCAAAGATACTGTATTCTCATGAAATTTATAAAGATGTCTTACTTTGATTACCTTGATATATTTTATTTGTAATGGTAGCTATGAATTTTGTTACCTGATCTATTAAGTCTAATACTATGTACTGGATTGCCATACTTTTATTGAAGTTGGTTTATTCATATCCATACAGTATTTTAGGCCATGTATCAAAGTAAACAAGTTGGTTTTGGTGTATTTATAGCTAACTGTTGGGAAAATTGTGTGTATGCATGACACATAATTTGTGGCATTAATGATTCATGTGGCTGCACTGTGTTTATATGTTGTATTAACTACAGTGGCATTCTTGACAGCCAACAGTAAATCCTCTTGTGATGCATGTTCAACAGAAGGGGCACACCACCACATAGGATTCCTGCCACTTCTTCTTGAGCCAGGAGCAAGCGTAACGAATGATACTTTCGGCTTAGGCCTACCTTTTCTGTTATACTTCACCGGCACACACATCATCACATCTATTGTTGAACTTGAAGATGACACAGGTGGGCTAGCTACATATCTTGTGATAGCTACGATGTATCACCCCCATCAGAGATTTTCATGCCACTGCTATTGGTTTATAAATTCCTATAGATTTGAGGGAACTTGTGTTCAGCTTTTGGCTGCCTCATGTGCTAATGCACACTAATAATTATTTAACTGCCTGCACTAATTCAAGCACCACAATGGCCACCTATTCATCAACTATTTCTACTTTTTTATAAAATTTAATTTATTGTGTTGATCCAAATTGGTGTCAACTGCAAATGTGGCAAGAGCTTTTTGAATGCAGATGTTCAGCTTGTAGAAAGATCTTTACAGAAATGAAATTTTTTTTTTAATTTTTAATTGCAGAATGGTTGGTCCTAGTCGGCCATTGAAGTACAGATATTAACAAAAGGGAAAAGTGGTGATAAAAAGAAGAAAAAAAACAATAGAACTTGCTTTTTCTTTTGGTGATAATTTTTTTTTTCTCAACCATATATTGTTTAATCCACTAATGTACTGTACCTGAAAACACATACCATTACAATTTTCAGTTCCCTAAATTATTGACATTTTCATGTGAACTCAGGCAGTAGTGAATAGGGTTTCAATGATTGTGTAGGATTTTGTGAAGAATATATTGGTGCAGTACCCCTCATGGATGCTGAGCAAGGAGGGTTAAGGGAAGGAAGAAGGAATTGAAATGAAAATCTGGGATAAACTGATGTAGGAGGCAAAGTGAATAAGACCTGAATTGTTCAAGGAGTGTGGCTGTCTTATTCACTGTTTCATATAACATGATTTGAGAATGGATTTATTTATTTTATATGAACATTCTTTTTCATTTTATGGTACAATACAGTAATTATCACAGAAAGAAATTAAATGGTGGTGGCATTTGGTACAACATTGTCACGGACGGCCATGTGTAACAAAGGTTACATTTATCATCTGGAAAATGAATATACAGTACTGTATAGTTCAACATTAGATAAATACAATTTCACAAATTTTATACATTTTGTAGAGTAACATACAAGAATTTTGTGATCATTAAAAATTTAATTACCGGTACTGAACTCTGTGTTGGGATGAAAATCAAGCATGGTGGGCCCCACATGACTTTTTGTTGTAATTAAAATGACATATTCTTGACTTCCTCCTGCCATCTTTTCTGTTTTTTACCCTTAGCCAAATAACTTCTGTAATACAGGGCTGTGTACTGGTGGGTTGTGTGTACTGTACTCAGATAACCCTTGTACAGTATTACCAGTAATCACCCTATCCTCATCACACCATTTACCTTAAATATAGAGGATTAGGTGCAACAGTTACCCCGTGGAAGCTAGGAAGTCTTGTTAGACCAATATCTGCCAACCAATACACCTTGGCTACTGTTTGTTATCTTAGATTCCAGTCAACTCTACCATCAGTTCCTTGATGACAGTCTGAGAGGACAGTTGTAGTGGATAGGCTCTTCCTTTCTTTACTTGTATTCTGCAAAAACTAAGTGTTGGGCTCCATGGAACACTATAGGGTCTTATAGCTAGAGGTACCACAAATTTTCTAAGTGTTATTACAAAGTATGATCAAAGTTAGGCACGGAGTATGATCAAAGCTAGGCATGGAGTATGATCAAAGTTCGGCCTTACAGATCAGTTTCTGAAGTATGTGAATGTATCTTACAGATCTTTCTGTGTCCACATTAGCATGCTAGCCATAACACTGTTGCTTGTTGACCACTTCTCACTAACATAGTACCTTACTCCATATATTTTGTTGTTTGTTGAATTGCAAGTACCAAAACTTGCTTCAGGAGGATTGCTTTTGACCATTGTAAAAGCAGTGGGTAGCTGTGAGGCAGTGAATGTATACTCTTACGTAAATAAGATAGCCCCACTGGTTTTTAACAGCTTTTCATATTATTATTTCAAATTCCTGGCAAGTTTAATGTGGTTATGTTTTATTTTCATAGATTCATCTTGTATGAACCCTTCAGGGAGACTGAGCTTGCCTGAATTAGCTACATTGTTACATTTGCATAGTGGGTGAACTGAAATTCCCTAATACAGAATTCACTAATTGAGTTACTGTACCTCCACACAATTGTATTAATGAATTACTTGTATGATTAGTGCCTCCAGAATGGTTGGCCCCAGGGGAGCAAGGATATATCTAAACTTAGATATTTTACTCATTGGCTAAACATATGTACAGTAATACCCCGCTTTACGCGTTTTTTTTTTTTTACGCGTTTCTACATTTACGCGGTACCCCGCCAGAACCGGAATGTTCACTTTACACGGTGCATCTACTCATATTTTCGGGAAGCGGCGGGCAGGGTGCGCACAAGGTCGCCCAGTCATCAAAACATTACCGAGTTCTTCACCCGCCACCCACCACAGCCGACCCAAGTCAGTGATAGTGAGGATATGGACTTATATGGACTTTGAGGGGTTTGACAAAGAGGCCCTGCAAGCCTCTGTGGTCGATAGTGATACAATTGATACAAGTGATACAGGTGAGGGCCAATAATCTGCCCTCTGCCTCGGAATCAACCCCCCATCCCCGTGTGCCCAGCCATCTTTTCTACTAATGTAAGTGTTAAAAAACCTAATATTATTGATATTTCTCTTAATTATTAATTGTGTGTGCATACCATCATAAAATTAAGAAGTTATTTTTACTACAACGTAGGTATTGTGTCTGAAAAAGTGGAGTTTGGGGGGTCGGCCCAGTCTCTATTTCAATTAATCTCATATGTTCTGTTGTTCACTTTACGCGGGCCTCCGTGGGTTCAATTGACCGCGTAAAGCGAGGTATTACTGTATACTGTACTTGACTTGTAAAATTTACAATTTAACATGGCCAAGTCATTTTAGCCAGCTTATTGTGATTGTAAAGGAACATTTGATAATAAGAGAAATTAACCTTTAAAAAGATTAGTGCTTTGTTAAATAAACCATGCAGTGCTTAGTGCAGTGCAGTCCTGTTTTCTTTCATTGATGTAGAACAGCTTTGGACTTTGGGTTTTAGCCAATGTTCTGATCAGTAAAGAGGAGGATGGGTGCTAGGTTGAGTGAGTGAGGGGTACTTACTGCCTAGGGAGATAGTAAAGGCTCTTTGAAATTGGTTGTGAGATTTAAGGTAAGATGTATAGAAGTAAAAACTCTTAGACTTTCATTTTATTTTAGTTATCAGATCTGTTTATATATTTCATGTACCGTAGTCTTGAAATTTAACTGGATTTTCTCTGATGGGCAAGACAGTTTTGTCCTGTAAATCTGTACCAGAAAAGAGGATCCTGTTTGAGGCAGTAGCAGTAAAGAAAGGTAGGTAGAGGATGCAAAAGAACTGTGCAGTGATAATGATGGAATGAACATTAGAAATGAAAAGGAAATAAAGGTCAAGTTACCAGTTTTGGAAACATGCCGAGATAACTGCAGAATGAAAAATAAGGCTTTCGGGGTTGACCAACTTCTTTAAGAATGTCTAGAACAGTAGGAATAGGATTAAATAAAATATACTGTACTGTATACCAGTAACTGTCATTAACGTTAAAAAAAAAATATTGTTTATGCTCTTACCTAAATAACCAACAATCACCGTTGTCTAGGAGTTTATTGGGGTAAATCCATAAGGTTGGATTTGTATATTCTTGGGCTGCTTCAAGTAAGTTTTGTTGTAAGATGTATTCACCAGGTCATCCACTTCCTATTGATTGGAGATATGAATCAGGGTGTTTTGACCCATTGGGAAGGTATGTGATATAGGAAAAATATTAAGTGGTTGGGAGTTCTACTTAGTGCTAGTCCAGGGTGTGAGTGAGTTATGGGTAATGAACTATTAACAGAAAATACATGGGCTCTCCTCGGTGCCCTTGTTTAGCAGTATTGGGTGCCTAATGATGGCACTATCAATATGCTGTGTTGAAAGTTTCCTGGTTTGGTTATTATTGTTTATAGTATTGTGTTTTTTCTGCACTGAATCAAGGAGGCAAAGTGCCACATTGCCACACCTAGCCCTCAGATGAGAGCAGTGTACCACCAGTGGGAGCACTTGACTAATATTGGTTATATGTTTTAGTGAACAAGGATCTTGTATGTGTTTTGCCTTGAATACTTGGTGCTTGGACTGTCTTGGTTTGCATTATTTTTCTAGTCATTTTAAGTTGTGCGGGCTAATTTTAGTCTTGTTCATGGTTCAATGGGGAGATTTATTGGTTCTGGAGTGGGACACTCTTAGGTCTTCCCCTCTCCTTCAATTTTTTTTACTTGCATGGAAAGTAAGTACAGTACAATATTGTAGTTCTCTTATTGGAGAAGATTTCAACTGAATTTTCACTGTTGATTGAGGCTCTGACTTCTGATGGCTCCTCTCTGCCAGAGGTTCCAGGATGCAGTAACATCCTTTTGGTGACCCGGTCAATTCTCATTGGGGATGTGCGGGTGTATTGCCCAGGGGTTGGCAAAATGCATCCCATGGGTCACAGCCATCCCACCAAGTGAATCTATCTGGCCTGCCACTGTGTCTAGCAACCAAGGAAAATTAAGTTTTTTCCAATTCCAGAAATAAATCATTTTAATTATCTCCTAAATAAAATGGGGGGCTCGTCAGTCATGGCAGCAACACTTTACCTGCCCACTACCTCTTCCTTATTGTCATAGCTGGTTTGTGATTACAAGAGCTGCATAGCTTAAAGGTAAAAGTAAAAAAATGTAGGGTTAATCCTGAAATTCGTTTTTCTGGTGAAGCCAGTAGCTAGGTGACCTAAAAATCTTGCTTCCTCCCTTGGTTCCTTGATTAGGCAGCTGGAATTGAATTAGAAAATCGAGGAAAGGGCTGTACTGATAATGAAATGTGGTGGACAGTAACCTGGTGTTTTATATGCTGATTGGCAGATGTGGCTCAGATAAGAACTCATAACCTTCAGAGGTTAACTTTATGCCAAAGTGTTCTCATTTGAGGCTGATGGTGTGATGGGGGAAAGAAGGGTTATCAAAATACTGCAATTCAGATTTGATTATTAGATCTACCATGTCATGCATAATGGTGGATTGTCTGAGAACAGAACACCCTAGTAAACATCCCTGAATTACAAGAGGTCCTTGGTTGAGGACTATACTATCTGAACAATATATTATAGGAACAGTCCTTCATTTATGTTAACACGTTACTTTATATTGGCTCACAATTCAGAGTTTAGAGTACCTGTACTTCATGAGTTTTGCAATGTTTATTAAATCCTACGTTTTGCCACTATTAATTGCTTCTTCAAATTGCTACTACCTCTTTGAATGGATGCTTTTTGATTACTGTAGTTGGTTAAACCTTGCATCTTTTTTTCTAGCCAAGAAAAACTATCCTACATAACACAGTATTTGGACAAATGGATGGTAAATGATGTTAAATGCATTATTTTCTTAATGATGCAGAAATGGCCCTTATTAACCCATCTTTTTAATTTTTTCTCATTTGTCAGTTTTAGTTTTGAATTCCATGTGTATCAGTGCTTTGATAACTAGCAGTGGCATAATTTTTACCATCAATGGTGATTTATGCTTTTCAGAAACTGGATGAAAGGTGTGAGGTTCATGTGTTTCTACCACAGTTTGGTCAAGGCTTCCAGAATATGGAATGATATTTAATGGTGTGATATCATTAGCTAATGCAGCTTAACAAATAGGCTAGTGGAAGACATAATATAAATTGTTCCAGCAACATCTATATCATATGTCATTGTATAAACCCCTTCGGTTGATGTATTTGAAATGTTCAAATTTTACAACTGCTCTGACCTCAAATTCTTGATCAACTGCTGAAGCATCATAAGGCATTCAAGTACACAAAGAAATATAGAAGCAGTTTGTCTGTTAGATACACAAAGTACCGAAGGGATTATATGTTGGTCGCCTAAAATATCAAGTGCTTTTATCCCCATGTTGATTATTAAAGGTAAGGATTTGAATTTGTTTCTTTTTTAAGCAGAGAACCATGGAACTGCCCTGTTCATTCTACCACCACAGTTTTCATTATTTGATTTAGTATTTTAAATAATATATATATATACACATACATACACATACATACACTGTAAAGGGTACCAATATTTTATCAAAAACTCTTAAATACATAAACTAGATTCTAGCCACACACTTGCAAGCACACAGGATCTAGTGATGGAGATACAGTACTGTATTGTGTATGATGTACTGTAGTGCTTTATATTTCATGTTGAATCTTTACATAAAGAATTTATTTATTAAGGTTCTAGATGAAGGCTATACAGTATTTAGCTCTTCTTTTTCTCAGATGTTACTTGATGTAGCAGAAGGCAGGTTATATACTGTACTACAACATTTATCTGTGGCTTTCTGGTACAAGTATATGAAAATTCTTATTCAAGTCAACATGCAGTCCAGTTTGAACGCTAACCCATAAATACAGTACTGTACATTATTCAGTGTACATTACATTATATTGACCAGTGGTATGACGGTATCACAAACTTGGAACTCACCCTATAAGCTGTAAAGCATGGGAGATCAGTGGCAAATAACTAACTATAGTATTTTGGCAAGTTAGATTTTTGTTTTAGCTGTGAATGAGATGTAGCTCCTTGTTTCAGTTTATAATAACAATAATAATATTATAGGTAGACTACATAACTATGAAATATTGTATTATTATATCTTTTTAATGCTTGTGGTGCTACAGTATAAATCTTTTTAGGAATTAGATAATTATTACAATGCTCATCATGTTTTATATCAATTGAAACCAAATAACTGTACTAAGAACTCCATATTGTCCCCTACATTCGTGTAGATCTTAAATTAAGGCGTATTTTTGCTTTCAGTATGGACTTGACCGTGAACGTTGTGAGGAGGAGTTATCTCAGAAGACCCAAATCCACCATGGTGGTTACTATGGTCCTTGGGGTCGCTCCGGCAGCGGACTATCATCGCCCTCAATGTCACGAGTTACCTCACCTATCAGAACAGGCATACCGTCCACGCCTACCACACCTGTTCTTACTACCACAACCACTCCCACAACTCAGATGTCGCACCACTCCACTGCAACACATCATGTGTTTGGGCCATTGCAGCCCAGTGGCTACCTAGTATACAGTTATGGCCCTGGGCCAGTTTATACATCTCCCACCACTACTGCTTTAACTACCAGCCCTGTATTTTATCAACCTCCAATCAATAATCCAGTAGGTTACGGGTGGCACCCTTCTGTCTCCAATGGATTTCGTGCAGCTGGTGTACAACCACCCACAAGACAGTTACAAGGGAGCTGTAGTAGACAAGATACTCCATATTGCTCCCATGAAGCTTCCAAGTCTCGATCCAGCACACCAGTTCTACCTAACTCAGCCCCAGTTGTACCCAATTCATATGACCCATTTATCGGTTATGAAAACAAAGGCCCCCCAGAACGTCGTAAAAGTGCAGAAACACATTATGAAGGAAGAAGAGGACTTCCATTTAATATGCAAGAATTTGAACAACAGTTTGAAAGATTGAATGACAGTCCACATCATTCCCCAACTCCCCCATTAAACAATATCATAAATTCTCCATCTCCAACAGCAACAACTACTACAACGATCACCACCACTACGAGCAACTGTATAAACCCCAACAACATCAATGGCAGCAGTAGCAGTCGACCTCCACCAGGTCCGAGGCATATCTCATCCTTATACCTTACCCCTGTCCCTCCCCATGGGGCACATCATGCCCCCGGACCTCCTTCAAGTGATGGCACAGTTTCAGTGTGTGGTCGATCATACACATCAGTAAACCTTCAATTAAGACAGCCATCCAGTGAGCCTCAACCACCTATCCAAATTCGCAGTAGTGGCTCCTCCCTCACCTACTCCACCTCTTCCCTTGACCATCGCCATGGCTCACGTTCCTCCCTCCAGATTTCCATAGGTCCCACTGGTGGCACAATCTCTGCCATGCGCACAAACCTTGACAATAAAAATTCCCAGGCCAACACAGCGTTCCACATCCAGTACAGCTCAAGTGCAAATGGTGGTTCCACTCCCACGGGAGCTGCATTCCCCACAACGGGGGATGTGGTAGGGCAGGAGGGGGTACAAGGACAATCACGGCGCCCACAATCCTGGTACATGTCTGATTCTGTGCCCCCTGAATCAAGACAGCGCAAATCTTCACTACCAGAGTGTGTGGGGCCTCCAGTGTCCTTGCACCCCCTCCACTACCCCCCAAGCACTGAGACTAGCCTGGGTTACTCTGCAGGAGATCCCATATGGGCAGTGCCACCTGCCAGGCCTGATTCAGACCACATGCAAGGTATAGCAGCATGCACTACTGCTGTGTGTCCCCCGTACACCCCTCAGTGTGCTGCCTGATACCCACTTACACGGCCCCACAACCTGTTTAATGTGCCCTGGGGCTTTCTCTGCTGCCCTGTGTCAGGAGGTTGCCCATAGATTGATTATCCTGTAATTCTAGATATATGGCTACTAACTTTATATATATTTATATATATATATCTTCTTTTTTTTTTCACAAGGATCCACCTTTTGTGCAAAGTAGAATGGTTAGCTTGCTGTTAGATGTTTATAACAAAAAATATGAGCAATATTGTGTTTGGCTGTGTTGGGAATTTTTATTGATTTTACATTAATACAAAACATTTTGTTTTCTCTCCTGATATGGCTTTTTCCCAGTTCAGTAATATTGATAATTTAGTGTGTGCCATGGCTGACCTGGATCTTGCATGATGCTCATAGACCAGAGGTATTTTCATAAGATTCATGGAAATCCTTCAGTGATGTTTGATTACTGTCTAATCCCACTTTTTATGTCTCCAGTAAACGAGTGGAGGAACCAGTTTAGAACTTTATTTGAAATGGTCATATAGTTATAGAAATGCCTGTTAACTACTTAAGTTCAGCTTTTAATTTGGTAGTAATTTTAATGATATACTGTACACTATATTTTGATACTTAATAGCAAACCGAGTTCAAGTCATTCATGCAGAACTGTAATTTTTATATATAACTGAAACACTGTACAATACAATAATGTAGTATTGATTTTAATATCTTAGTACTGTACTGTACCCCACTTTATTTATACCTTTGTTAAAAAAGATTGAAGTAAAAATGAGGCATAACATGATGTACAATTGTACAGTATAGTGCATTTGAGAAACTAATTTTAAGATCCTCTGTATATTCAATTCAACAGCACTGGTACAAGAGCAGATTGTACGCAAGCAAAAGCTTGAGGCTGAACTAGCAAAACAAATAGAGGAGAAAGGCAGATTAGAGACAGAGGTGGATATGATGATGCGTGAATTAAATGAACGAGAGCAGCAACGCAAGCATAACGCTGACACTAACACTATGGTAAGAACTTTGCACTGATAATTAGTTTTTTTTGAATAGTATATCATGTAACATAAATCTGATGTTTGGATGTTTATCCTGGGTAGAACAGGAACTGTTAATACCTTGCAGTAAAGCGAAAAATAGGATTTTTCTTAAAAAAATTATAACAAGACAAACTTTTAATGGTACAGTATAATCATTTTATATACTGTATATGCATTTTACACTTAATTTATATTTCAGAGAATCGAGGAAGTACAACGGGAGAATCAGCGATTACAATCTGAATGTTATGAAATGGAAAATAAAATTTTACGCCTTGGTAAGTAGTTACGTCTTCTCGGCTCATTTATTTGAATGAAGTGTAGGTTCTAATAGGAAACCAATGATGAACAGGCAACATTGTTTAGGGAAAATGCTCCTAGTATACTGTATATGCTCAGTATCATGTTCCCTTTGGCAGTACAGTACACTACAGTACAGTACTTATGTTTGATACTTGAATTATGTTTCTTTGTCACTTCTGTTTGAAGTCTTACCAAATGCTCTTAACATTATTCTCAGTCTCATTCACCTCACAATCACTTTGTTTTTTTTACATCTTTGGGAGTTAAATATTCTCACTTTCACTGTACAAAAGGCTTGGAACCAGTACAGTAGACCCTCAATATTTGTGGAGGTCAGGTTCTTGAAAAAAACCCATGAATGCAGAAACTGTGAATGTGGTAACCTTATTTGAATGGGGAAAGGGGATTAGGCTCTTGGTATGAGTGAATGTAGAGGGGAAATATTAAATATTTAGAACAATGACTGCAACAAACACTGTACAGGTACCTGTAAATAATAACAATCTATAGAAAGTATAGTGAATGTGTTCTTCACTGATCTTTGATAATAATTAGAGGCATTGTGCCTGACAGTGACAAATACTGTCCAGTACAGTACAGGTAATGCAAAATTTGCATTTCAGGAAGTTTGAATCAAAGTTTTGAAAATGTAAATAGCCAATATTATGATATACTGTACAAAATTATATTATTTCCACCTGTTATCCCAGTTCTGCACATTTCTGTCTTTTACAAGATGAACATGACATTAAAGCAGTATCAACAAAAATTTTTGAATGCCAAAAAATTAAAATTTATGAAATTTTTGGGGGATAATTGCCACTTTAAGGTGTGTAACACAGACTGAGAAGAAAATGTCCGAATCTGGCCATAAACTCAACACCCACACTGACTCAGATCCAAGCATTATTAGTATTTTTTTTCTGGAATCACCTTTAGGTTATTAATATTCATACATAATCAACATTGTTAGCTGAGATTCCATACAGGCTGGCACAGAGCTAAGCTGTTATCTTGAATGCTATAAGCTAAGCCATTTTCATTAATAGTGCAGGAGGGGTAACCTGTTAAATCTTTAGAAATTAAAAATTATATTTCAAGACATTTTTCATATTCTACAGGAACAGTATAGGATTTTTTCACATTTCCCATGTACTGTACAGGTACATCAGATGTCGTAATGCACATAATTCTATGTAAAATTAAAAAAAACACAGATTTAGGAATGAAGTTCAAGCGACCTAGCAGTTGTATTGTCAGTGCACATGGTGTTGATATCCCAAGCCTTGTTTATTATTTATTATGAAGATATTATTACAGTATCTACATTTCTAGTGACCTAACGAAAGAATTTCAAGCTGTAAACCTGAGTAGGATAATGATTAGTGATTTCTTAGCACCAAAATATGGAATTCAAATTGCTAAACATGGCACGGAGGTTAAATAGATAGTGAAAATTTACCTTAACTCCATTTGTACGGGGTTTTCTCTGAGCTGAATAAAATCGTACGCCGTTAACAAAATGGAATAGAATAATGTAAAAATTTGACTCTGATTTTTAGGTATATACTGTACAGGGTATTTGAAATTGGTTTATTGGAAGTAAATATTGTGTTACCCTCAATGCGCTGTTACACTGAATGATATAGTGTGGATTATGACATTTCACACTCCAATGATACTTGTAATATACAGTACTTAAATTCCAACCCCTTGAAAAATCATAAATACTAGATCAGGTTCGTGAATGGTGAATAGGTTTTCATTTACTAAATTGCGAATCCAGAAACCACACAGATGGGGGGGTTTACAGTATATAGTATAGTACTGTATAATACTCCTTACCAGTTTAGCACTTTAACAGATCCAGCCATCTCATTCTCTCTTCCCTTCCCCAAGAGGTGCAAATTTAGACATGATTGTAGTAGTGTACATTAAGATGTTATTAGTGTAAATATATTTTAGATCATTTATACTTGCCATGCTTACATTATTTACACTTTCAGCACCAGACATGGAACCAGAAGGATACCCAAACATACCCTCCACCCAACCTTACAGTGAAGTTCCTGCAGCCTCTCAACTAACTAGTAAGTATTCTCGAGCTGTCAAGATCTTCAAAGCTATCATGGCAATGCAACACAGAGGCAGCAGAGAAGCAATGGAGGAGGGGGAGGAGGAGGAGGAGAGCAAGGAACTTCGTATAATCTTTAAGGAGGGAAGCCTGGATATCATTGTGGAAGATTGGGACAGTAAGCACCCATAATGGCATTGTTTGTAGGGTTTCTCCTGTAACAGAGAAGCAACCATGAAGTTACTCACTGTAGAAATATTCCTGTACCAGAAAAATAATTGGCTCTCTTGTATCGATAGAACCTGTTAATTCAGTTTGATGGAAGAACTAGATCCCTGTAAGCCAACACTCAGTTATATGTGGTATTATCAACATATGTTTGTATGAAAATAGATGTTGAACAGTATAGTATTATTTTTTCTTCCTGACAGGTGGGGAGGATGTAACATGCTGTGTGGTTTTAATCATAAGTTGTCAGTACCTGTTAATTCAGTCTGTAATGAAAATTTTATAAAGTTGATTTCTTTGAACATTTATCAATAGAATCCTTAATTTGTTTGAATTCTGGGAATGTTGTGTCTAGCACATTTTTACGTTACATGTACTAAAATTTTACAATATACAACCTCAGTTTTACAGAATGCTAGTTTACTTGGAAGGCACATAATGAATCATGAGAAAAAATTTCCAAACTTTTGTTACTTTATACAAGCCTCAGCAACACTACAGAATCAAGTAAAGTGTAAATTGGTGCTGCTAGCCTTGTCAGAATGTACGTACTAAAATTTCAGGCTTTACCAGATACCTGTACAGTGTACAGTACTGAGAAATGAAAGTATTCTTTACTACTACTAGGATCTGATTGGGAAATGATATAGTGTAATAAAATGCAGATACCGTATTAGACAAATGCATACACTCACGACCCAATGACAATGTGTTGGTGGTCTGGAAAAATGTAGACTAACATTGGTGGCCTGAGATTAAGATTTTGTGAGGATTGCCCTGACTGAAATGTATAACTTTTTTGAAATAGGAATTAGTGATTTGACAAAATTATTTTATTATTGCTAGTCTCTGGGTTGCATATTTTACTCTACCCTTTGTAGGTTTTTAAGTTATTATTTATTTATATATTATTATTTTATTGTATTCATTTTACTATACATGTACTCAGTCATATTTTTTCTTCAACAGGAGCAAGTTCTGGTTCAAGTTTGGGCAGTGGAACAGGCACACCTCAGACTCCACACACGCCCCACACACCGCACACGCCCCACACGCCCCACACACCTCACTTGCCTGGGGCTTACATACCTCCTAGACCTGCCGCCCCTCCCCCACCACCACCACCAACATCAGTCCCCAATCATAGTTACCAAGAATTTCAGGTATGTTATTTTTTTTTCCAGTAAATGGTGTCCAGAAAATTTAGCGAATACACACACTTGCATATTATCCCTTCTTTTATTGAAATTCACTACTGTAATTCTTAAAGTTGTATAAGATATGTTCTATTGTACTCCCCTTCCACAATTAAGTATATGTCCCTAGATTGTGTAGAAGAGTTCTATTACTTGGCTGACATGATCAGTGCGGAGGCGGTGTTGAAGTTAGTTCAATTGCAAGAGTCAGAAGTGGTTGGAGGAAGTTTAGGAAGTTGCTGTCCCTATTGACAGAAAATGACCTTCCTTCCTTCCTTGTGAAAAGAAAGATGTATGCAACTTGCATGAGAAGTGTGATGGTATTTGGCAGTGAAAAATGGATGATAAAGAGAATAGCATGCATGGCTTTGAGTGAGCTGAAATGAGAATGGTGAAGAAAGATAGGAAACCCTTCTCAGAGCTAAGAGGGCAGCTGGGTATTTAGAGTATTAATGAAGTCTTGCATAGAGGTTGGCTGAAATCTGTTTGGGCATGGAGGAGACCAATTGAGTCTAAATGGTGAGGTGAGGATCCTTTAACTTGTGATTGATTTTGTCATATGTGCAACTTTGAGTATTAGATGATGATCAAGTGAATAGGGATTATCTTCTTGTTTGTTTTCAGTAGGTGGTCCTCATTTTCTTGTTTGCTTTAATTTTTCCTTTGGAATAACTAACCCAAATGGTATGTGGTGCAAATCAGTCAATTGTTACTTAAAACTGTCCATGCTGTGTAGGAAAAATTTGTCTTGGATCTTATTACTGAGAAGCATTCATTGTTTATTAGTGCTTGTCGTACTTTACTGATTCTCAAATGTAATCATATATTGTATCTATCATTAAAGATAGCTTCCGCTTCAACCTCCTTCACACATAATAAGTACACTTTCTATACGCATAAATTATGTTACTTCACTGCCAGGGAATACTTTGTGCTTATCCACTAATTCATTGCTATTTACCATCCTATTGAATCCTAACTGACCATTGTTACAGTTCGTGTTTTATAACAATAATATGTAAGTCATTTATATAACCTCATTACCATTCACCAGGGAGTGCGTGGGGAAGCAGTGGATGAGATTGGTCCAAAGTGGGGATGTACCAAATGCACCTTCATCAATCATCCAGATATGAACAAGTGCGAGATGTGCGACTATCCACGCTTCACCATAGGTACGGCTCCCTCCCATCATGCAGCTCTCCCCCCAAACCACCAGGGCCTATGCTACTGTCACCGTCATCATACTCCAGGTTCTGTTGCAGGTTCCATAGGGGCAGCTGCAGCTTACTCACCTCAGGGTTCCTGCTCCTCTCTTCCGCTTTCTAATGACAAACCAAGCCTAGCTAACATTCTAAAGGAAAAGCTAATTGGGATGCGTGATCGTTCAGATAGTGTATGACGGGTTCTTAGCTAGTCCTTAGTCCTGTAGTGCTATTTGAGCATTTTTTCTATTAACAGTACTTAATTTTACTAATTAAAGTCTGCTTTATATGATATGTTCCATACATTAGTGCACTTACTGTATGAGGTATAATTTTTTTTGCCCCCGGTCAGTTGACAAAAAAGAAAATACAATTTGTTTAGGAAGTTATCATATTGTTACAGAAAATTATAAGGGAATATTTTTAGTAGGACGGGTATCGTCCTGGGTGTACACTTCATTGGCCGGGGTTTTGAATCCCCCATCAGCGGGTTTAAGGTTGACAAGCTAGTTCATTGTGTTTAGAACCTGTGTCAAGAAGTTTGATGTGTCTAAAAAAGCCATAAAAGTCAGAGTAATTCCAGCTCAAATCTCAAGAATTTTAATCATACACCAAAAATTCAAGTGATGGGGAAATATATCCAAATCATGGGAATTATTGTACATGTTTAAGGTCAGGGTTTCATAGTTGGCATGACAGTGAATCATAGGCCAATGCAGTATAAGAAATTAGTACATCCAAAAAAGTGCAAAAGTCAGTGGAACATATTGTGTATTACAGTCTGTCAAATATATATATCTCAGAATTATGACAATATTTATATATTGTACACATATATATACTGTATATATATTATATAGCAATAAGTTATGTTTAGATGACTAACCACTTAAAACACTGACTGTTTGGTGAGTGTGGTTTTGAAAGGTTGGGTTTGCTTGCTTTTTCAATGTTACAATAACAAAGGCATTTTGAAATTAAACTTTCCTTCTTTTTTTTTCTTGAAGTTGCAAGGGAAAAACTCAATAACATGTACTACTCCCTTAACTGGTCATGGGTTTGCAGCTGTTTCTCTTTCATGCTGTCTTGTCATACTCAACACTCATTGCCTGGTATTGTAGTGTCCTGCATTTTGTATCTTCTACTAACATTATATACATAGGGAAAGTTGACACCAAAATTGAAGTTATTTTTTGTTGCATTTTATAAACCTTTAGTGTTATGTGATATTATATGAAAAGTCATGATTTAATTATGTAGGATTAAATTCAATCAAAATTTTAGTTTTGTTACGATTAACATCTGGATTATTTCTGATATTGATGAGATGAAATGGAATTCATTATAAAGCCTGTTTGGTAAGATGATTCACATACCTGGAGAGAATAGGGAGACAATATAGGTGAGTTCCAGTGTTTACTAATAATGATTATCATTGAAATAAACATTGCTCAATTGCCAATTATGTGCAATAGTTGTACTATGAAGTGGTTTTCATATGCCTTAAACATTTGGTTAATTACATTAATGTTTTCCCCACATATGCATTTCCATATTAGACCACGGTATGAGTAACACATTCAAAAAGTCATTATATCTATCTAAGATTACCAATTAAGTTCACATAGTACTGCCATTATTCTAACTCCTTCCTTATTACCTTTTACTTTTCTGGTAATGGTTTTTAGAGCTACGCTTAGTTTCTTCCTTCTTGGGACAATTGCAAATGATTTTTGCTTCATTTATGTGACAGCCAAATCTGATAACATGTTTCCCAATGAATAATATTGTTGGTGGGTTATTGATTTTGAAGGTATGGAGATGATTGCCACAATTGGTTAGGACACATAATCCCTCTTCCCCCCATATTCAGAGAGTATTACTTTAAGTAACCATTCCCTTGCTTAAGAAATGTTTTATAGTGGTAGATCTTATAATGATGAAATGACATTATAGCAATAGAATTACAGAATCATCTTTCCAGGAAGATTTGGGCAAATTATTCCTCTTAATATTTCCTCTGTGGACACTGAACCACTTGCCTATTGAACTTTTATTTTGTACCAGAATTAGCATCACCTTTAAGGTTCAGGGATGAAGAATTAGATCATCAAAAGTAAAATCAAGAAGTTGATACTGTAATTTGTGTATTTGGGTGGAGCAGTCTTGGAAAATGGGAGACCAGAGGTAGAGATGAGAAGATTACAAATGGGCTATAAAATGGAAGAGGGTGGTAAGAGTTATGGAGGATGGGAAGATCAGATTAATCCTGGAGGGGAATGTGTTCAGCAGTTGATTCCACCCCACCTCAATGGAATAGACTAGATATGATCGAGCAACAGCAGCAGTGGCTGCAGGTACAGTATATGAGAACTGGATGAGAATGGTAGCAGGAGTGAAGAGACAGGATAGAAGATAGAATGAGTTATGACGGGGAGATTGGAGTGGTAAGGTCTTTTGACATATAAGCTAATGAGGTTATACTGAGGTGGATGGATCATGTACAGTGATTTGAGGAGGGAAAGCTGGTGAGAATAAGTGAATGGAGGGATAGTTATAGAAGAGAGGAAAGCCTAGATAAGAGATAGGAGGAATGTGTTAGGAAGTACTTGTAAGGCTTGCATTTCATTTCTTTAAATTGCAGATGATCCTATATTCAACAAACAAATGCTTTTCAGAGCTGGTATAAAATAAGTCTGTTAAATGCATAGTGAATACTGTGGTACCATCTGTTTGTAATTAGAGCAGTTCATTAAATTTATCTGAAAGTCGTTTAAGGACATTTTAAGTTTTGTGCATCCATGTGCTCTGGGAAGTTTCAGACACCTCCAACATTGCCTTTAGTTGGTTTCAGAATTTGTATGAAAATATACTGCTAGAGTACAATAAACCTGTGGATTAAGTCTTTTTTTTTTTAACACCTTTAGTTATGGACCACCTTAATACTGTATATGAATGTGTAATTTTTAACTCTTGGACTGTCATTGGGTATGAAGCATAGATACAGGAAGAGGCAAGGCTTAGTGATGATTAGAGCAGATTCCATATACTTTTACCCAGGTTTAGAGCAGACTGACACGTAACCTACTGTTCCTCAATTAACATGACTTAATCAGGATCTCTATACTTTCAAGTTTGAAAACCCATTGATAATATTATACATGTTTAGTAGTTGTCATTTGTACCGAGAAGAAAGGTCATAGGAAAAAATTGAAGTTGTCACATAAAGCTTGCTAATGATAAAAAATCATGAGAAACCCTGAAAAGATATGGAAACTTTGGAGTTAAGGGAAACAAAGAAAGGTGAGAGAAAATTATAAACAGCAGTGCAGTATTGAAGGAGTAGTGTGAAGTGGGAGAACATTAGAGATAAGTGTGGTGCTACAGTGTAATTATGGCAAGTGGTTCCTGGTTTTGTGGGGAGTCATGCATGGTATTATTCCTGAAAACACATTTTTCGTAAACAAAAAATTCTGTTGAAGTACAAAAAAATGGTGTTATAGGTACAAATTATTGAATAGATTATAGTGTATTGCTTTTACCATAACTTAGAGACATTTATTCAGTACAAGGGTATTAGAAAAATTTACATACCGGTAAATACCAAAAATGTTTTACGTGTTTATCAAGGCAGTGGTGGTAATGTCATTGAAAGAAAGTATTATGTTTGAAAGTTATAAGCCTGTGTAGTTTATGATTGGGTAATGACTGAGTATTTTGTCCATGGTATGTGTTAATGATTTAGACTTGTATGTCTTGTGGTTTTCAATTATGTACAAAGTTATGGTTATTGATATTTCCTACAAACTAGTTAAGAGTAAATGTCTCTTATCTTAACACACTGTTGTTTGGTGAGAAGGTTTTTTGTAATTTAATGATTAATAATGTTGTACTGATTTCTTTCTTGTTTTTATATGGAGGAAATCCATCCAATAGCTTTTCCTTAAAACTTATAATGAGGAATAACAAGGTAAGAATTCTTTTACTTAATAAACTTCTGTTGTTTTGTGGTACTTAGTGCATTATGGTGTAGCACTTTATATGTATATATACTATATTAAAAGGGGGAGGGAGGGAGGGGAAGAGAATATATAGCAGACGAAAATGGAGTTAAGAATTAGAAGATAAATTATATTATATGTTTTTCAGATTCCTAAGTCCATTGGTTGTGGAATAAACTTTTCTTTTTCATATTTGAAGAAAAACATTTCAGTATTTCTTTCTAATCTTGTCTCCTTCCCTTTTCTTCTAAGGTAGTTTAACAATATGAAGAGCTGTAGGGTCATTCTGTAACTAGTTCAGTAGCCATAATTTATTATTTATTTATTTATTTTAATTAATGTATAAACAAAAGGTATACCATGCCAGCTGGTTTGTTAAATAATGTCAGGATAAGATTTCTTATTAATTTAATTTTCAAAAACAAAATTGTTGCTTATTTATATAAAGAAACAAAGGCTTGTGATGGGGGTGCAGCAGCAGCAGTGTATTTGCTTCTCACTGCTGTCTCCCAGGTTCAGTGCCTGGGTTAGATGTGAGAAGGGTGTTATCTAGTGTGGCACTACGGTACCAAACATTGTGGGTTTTCTCTGGGCATTTTAGTTTCCTCATGTACTAACTCTGGACATTAAAAGTTATAACAAAGTAACATAGAACAGAATGACCACCTGAACAGCTAGTGAGCTGACAAATGGTGGAAGTAATAAAAAACAATATTATTCTATTAGTATTAATATTATTATTGCTATTTTTGTTATTAAACATTGGACAGGAGTTAATATATTAGTACAGTATCCACAAAAATATTGATCCCTATAACATTTTTACCGCACTTGACTTTTAATAAAAACATAAGTTAAGGGCATATAGAAAAAACACTAGCCAACTATTATATTATTTATTATTTTGTCATGATTTCTCGTAATTTTATATGCAGTTGGAGTCAATTTGGCATTGATTCAGCAAGTGTTTGGAAATGATCATTCCCATCTCCATACTGTAATCTGGATTTGCTTAATCTCCTACTCCTGCTGCAGGCGAGGTATTGATGATGTGTTCTGTTTTGACAGCTCGTATATCACCTGCGTCCATGCATTCTCTATTGGGTTTAGGTCCAGTGGGTTCCCAGGCCACTTTAGCACTTGAATATGCTTCATAAGGAGTTTTTTGGGGGGTAGGGCGAGGTGGTATGTTCAGCTCCTTTTACAGTTAGTAATAAATTGTTCATTCTAACATCTCTTGAAGAAGGTTATGAGGGACTTTATTTCTGCTGCAGACATTGTCAGCTTACTCATCATTTCTTATCTAATAAACATGTCAAGTGGCCTCGGAGGTCGTTCTGGGCCTCCCCCCTTCCTCCTGGATTTTCTTAAGAGGATTTTTTTCACCCAACAGGGCAAGAATGTGAGTCATACCTTCACCTGACATGTTCTTGGGACCCACGGTGACTGTTCTGAGAGATAAAAATTGAGCTACTGGGTAGTATGGCTCTTTGTGGGTGGGTGCATAATTTATTTTATTTATTTTTTATTTTTTCCCATCATCACATTACAACAGACACTGATACAACTACTCTAGGATACAGCTGAATACATGACCGTGTGGGAATTGTGTGCATAGAAATCTGAGCATAAAAAGACACCTTTGGTTACTTAAATGGTATTAATATTTTTTGTGGATACTGTATCATCTTCACTCATTTATAAAACAAGTAGAAGAGTGAACCCTGTAATAATTATATAATTATTGCTAAATTCAATAAAACTAAATTTATGAATCAAGACATTGTAGGACAGTATTATTGGTGTTAGGTCTTTAATATTGACTCATTTCTCAAATTCATAGATAAAAATTGATACAGTATGGGCAAATGTTATAATGTCAAGATTTATTTCATTACACTGCAAATGAATAACTTTATGAATGTATATTTGAAGAAGTGAAATTGTAGTCAAGATAGAGAAAGGTGTGAGAAAAATTGGGGAAGGGGGTTGGTAAAGTACAAGATGGCATAATTAGTTGTTGCAGTTATTTGTACAGTGAATGTGGTGGGAGTTACTGTAATTGTAAAAGAATTGTTTACTGAATGAGGTGATTAGGGCCACATAATGCTTAAGATGAGGTGCAGTGAGAGTATGGGATAACTTGTGTTGTTTTGTGATAGGAAATCAAAAAGGAATTATATATAGAAATATGCAGGTATTGTGAAGTGGAGGTTTAACTGCAGCCTCCTTATTGCAGAAGGTTTGTACTACACCTTGGGTAATCTCGTAAATCATAACATTTTATAAGAGTATTTTTCATGCTTGGAAAGTCAGGAAGTTTTACAGAACTTACTAATGTTATGAAAGTACAAGACAAGGACTGCTTATAATATTATGGTTGTCTGTATATGATAAAGAATATGTGAACATTTCTTAATATATTTTCATGTACAGTGTATATAACAAAAAAGAGTGTAGAAATTAGGTTTTGCTTGAATAGGAAATTACCTTTTTTTTTAGAGATATACTGTATATTCACCTCACTGTAGGAGAATGCATTATAGAAATAGATTTTGAATGGGCTGTAAGAATCTTGACTTCATTTGAGATGGGAGTGAAGGAATTCAGTATGTATGAGGAGATAGGTACTGTACCCTTTATTCTTCTTGACTTGTATTAAGTGAATCTGGTAATATTAACAGACTGAAACCATTGCATTACACAAAATTGAGTGTTTTTAATATATATATATCCTTTCATGAGACCATAATTTTCACTATTTGAGATAGAATTTAATGTTTACTATTACATGAGCATGATTTATTACCGTGAAGTACAGGTATGGGACCATATATCCGGCATGCTTGGGACCTTGGGGTTACTGTGTAGATATTTTCTGGAATTTAGAGCACCAGGTCTAAAATGTACAGTAAACCCTCTGTGAATTGCTGTTAAGACTGTGTTCAGATAACTAGTGTTGCCCCAAGAGTAGATTTAACCGTATTAACTTTAACTGGATCAAAACTTAAAACTGAAGGCATATACAGTATACGTCAATAACAAAAGCATCTAAATAACAATAATGAAAGCATAAAAAGAGCAAAAATCACACAAGTTAGAGTACAAACTGCTTTAGCAATGCAGCAGCGTCCTTAGCAACGTTGCTCCACGCCTCGGACCTTCCGGCCTCTCCACACACACACATTCTTGCCACATATCTTCATGGTGGAGACCCATAGATACGTAAAACTTAATCCTCACTTGACACAGGATTTACTTGGTGCTTGTTTTAAATACTGTAATTTATTCCAGAACATTGCCGGTTTTTGGAGCATTCCGCGTACTGGGACACTGAATAAACGGTTCCATACCTGATATTGATGCTGAATGAGGGAATTCTGTATGATGATATTAAAGAATAGATGATTATATTATTTATATCATAATGAGTATGTATAAAGATATAATTCAAATCCTTGTTCATAATTTGCTATTGCTTAAGGCTACTTCTATACTGTCCTCTGTCAGAAGGTTTTATTTATTCTACTTTCATTTCTCAGGAGATATGCAAGATATTCATATCCAAGTTAGGCACCAAAACTTCCAATCTCCACGTAAGCCAGAGCTGCATGCCTGGGGTGGCGCCATTCTGCTTTTTCCCTTGTCAACACACTGGGGATATTCTGTTGTATTTACTTAACCAAGTTATTAGTAACCATTTTTTCTGTGGAGATATACAGTTTTAACTTTAACTTACTCTTAAAATTGTTGAAGAAAATTTATTTAAATCACTTAG
Organism: Homarus gammarus; assembly: GCA_958450375.1. Lineage (NCBI taxonomy): Eukaryota > Metazoa > Arthropoda > Malacostraca > Decapoda > Nephropidae > Homarus > Homarus gammarus. The sequence goes on along the minus strand of CAUDMG010003668.1, from coordinate 556,356 downwards.
AGTACATTTAAACTTAGTTATTAATGTACAGGTACCCCTTTATAAAATAAATTTTTAAATTTCACAAGGATAATAAAACCTAGTAAAGAAACTTATTACGTAGTAGCTCAAGTGTATTGGGGATTGTGTATGATTTACCAGATGGTAATAGTCATTGCAGTTTTTATATAAGGGACAGTACTGAGGTGTATGAAGATGGATTGCCTGCCATTTCTCATTAACGACAACTCTGTTAACTTTATCTCCATTATTTTATCCTGAATAATCTCAACATTTTTTGTAAATTATTTGTATGGAAATAAGCGCTCATTTATGGTTCCAAGACCTATACAGCAGGGGCATTGTACTGCATACTTTGTTCCATATAGTGCGTCATGATGCTATTGGGATGATATAGCCATATAATACATCATTTTTATTATGTTGTTAAACTTATCAGTGGCTAAACTTGCCAATAAAGTTATGTACATTTCAAATAAAAATTTATTTAGCTTGATTACAAGAAACATTATTCTTGAGTTTGTGTAATGATTTCAAATACAACCGTATCTTAAACTCAGTACAGGTAGATGATTTTAGGGGTTGAAGGTAATTGTGACCCAAGTGATCATTATTTTTGTTCAACAACCTTGAGGGTACAGTACTGCAAGGTAAAAGGATGAGTTGTTTTGGGGGAAATTACCACAGATAAAGATTCTTTATTATTGACAACGTTGAAGGTTAAACTGTATAAAGTATGGCTTTTCCTGATAGTAATTAATAGTTCTACTTAACCATTCAATGTACAAGAGATATTAGCCAGTGGCTGAGTTTGCCAACAGTCATCATCAGAATATCCCCATTTAGCAGTAGGGCCAGTAGTGCTACAATCCATGGTAGGAGACAAAAATCACCTGGACCAGCATATCAGCAGTCATGTTACAGAACCTAGGATTAGATTTATATACAGTATATATGTAAATATATTAGGGTTTTCTTTATAGATATAATAACCCTTTTAACTTCTCTCCTGTGCATTAACTTAATTCATGATATATATCTTAGTCTGCCCTCGAGAACAAACTCGGTCCAAAGCTTGCCTGTGACACCAGCTCTAGTTGTCTGTCAGAAAATTAAACAAAATGGTTGTATTACACCAGTAATATACTTTTTTGTTTCTTTGAACCAGTCCATTCCATTCCACATCTTAACTTGGCTGCCAGTGTCAGAGGTTACTAAAACAAATGTGAAAAATCACATTGATTGTGCCATATACTTTGCCAGTGTTTTAAATAACTCAATGGGTTTAGAATCTTTATTGAAAAATGAAGCAAGTTTGTATCAAACTGTGGGTGACTCAGCTGTGATACATAAATTGTACTTTCTAGATCAGGAAGATAATACAATCTAAATATTATCTGGATATTAAAAGGTTATGATAAGTCCAAGAAAATTATTTAGTTTGAAAATGCAGTACATTGACTTCTTCTTGTGTGTTCACATTCTCTGCACACTCAGTTGTTTGCAAGGAGATAGCTAGAATTAGCTAGGTGTGAGAACAGACTAAGGTGGAAATCATGACCAAAGCTATTTATGTAAGGAAGAAAATTATCTTTCCTACCTCAAATTCTTTACCTTTTGCTGTACAGTACATGTGATACACTGCTCACATTTGTATCAGTTTTATATGTAACACCATTTCCCTTAACATGAAATATAGGTGTTTGCATGTACAGTTTGTGCATTTTAGTGAAACAGTTTGGGACAGAGAAGGTAAATAAAATTATAGTTTACTGAGCAAATACCGGTTGTGTAGAATTCTGTATTTAGTATCTCCAGTATACTGTATTATTACTATTGTTCTTGTTAGTAATGGGATTTTTGTATTAGATAGATTTCCACTTACAGCGAATGTTTGAGAGAAACTTACAAACTCTGTGTTTTTTTTTTATGCTTATGTACAGTTGGAGACAAAATTACCTGAATGCTTGGCAATATCTGGCATCTACTTTTGGATCATAATTGTATCTAATAATGCTGCTTTTCATCACATTTTGTGTCAGAACCACAAAATGGAAAAAAAAAACGGAAAGAAAAACCTGAGAAAACAATTTAAAATTCAATTCCTCATATGTAATGATCCTCTAGTAGAGACATGTCATATACTGTACTGCCAAATGTCCAGGGAACTTTGTCTCTAACTGTAAATGAAAGGCTGCGCTAAATACATGGCAAGAAAACCTGGCAGATTGACACTGTAATGATTTTTATATGCTTGTGATGCAGCTTCTTGATTTTAACCAAAGGTGCCCAGTCAGGCAGTAACCAAATCACAGAGCTAATGTGTCATCTAGCATCCTTTTTCTCACATAAAATTCATTGCAATGTGTTGAATAATTTTGATAGTTCATTTGTACATTGCTGGGATGCATTTATTTACTCTATTCAGGCACATTTATCAAAGGAGTATTTTAGTCTTTCCCATTTCTGGTCACTCCCTCAAATCTTGAGTCAATGAATTTGAAATTTTCCATGTTTTTATTGGGTTTAACATGCCCAGTGATCTTCCTTTCACACCTTCAATATCCCAAGTTTTCTTTTATTTTGCTTTATTAGTTTTAGATTAGTAGATATATTTTACAGTATTCACTATCAGATGGTAAACAGCAGCCATTTTGAGTGGAATTCATAGTTTTCAAGAAATGATGTTGATTAGATAATGATTAATAATTGCTGGTTTATGTGTGTGTGTGATGCAATCCCCACTATATACACTTTAAAGGAAATGGGATTTTATCAGTAAGTAAGAGTCAGTTCTCCCTGAACATGGTTAGTTAGTGGGTTAAGAGGGTCAGTATGCTGTATTGATTGGAAATACTTTCATGCATAGTAAAGGACAAGATTTTTTTTCAGTTAATTAGGTGTTCCTGAGTCTTCTCTGTTTTGTATCTTCAAATATTTAACAGAAGGAGCCATAATTAAACTTAATATTAAAGTAAAACATAGTAGCATAAAATTCTAATTATTTTTGTTCCTAAGTTTAGTGGTAGCCGGACATCTACTGTACAGTTTTTCCCTTAAATACTGTAAATACTTGTGAATATTGACAGAGGGATGTAACGTTGTTATATGGGCATATGGAGGATTACAAATGATTGTCTCGTGCATGGATGCTAATATATAATAGTATAGTTCCTGATTATTAGTTAATATAAGGAGGGTAAGAAGATAGCATTGTGTTTTAGTGTATTTTATTTTAAGATTATTTCGTAACAGTATGACAAACAGTGCTTAATATAGCAGGAAATTATGTAGAATAAATCATTGGTATGTAAAAAAAAATATTATACATATACTGTATATAAGACTGTAACTAGCTCTGTGTTTTAATTAGCTTTTGTGTATAGTATTCCTATTGCTCGTTGCTTGGCTTACCAATATGTATTGCTAAGCTGAAACTTTTTGAGTGAGCTTTTTTTTTCCTGTGCATGTTTCTTTATCTTGTGTGTTTACTGTTGTTATGCTGTTATGTCAAAATTTAGGATACAGTAATTACATTTTATTGATACTATTTCCAACTTCACAGACTCATATTGTAGCATTATAATTTTATACATGTAGGCGGGTAGTCTTTGATTACCTCGGGAGTTGCGACCCTGTTTGCCAGTTTTGCCTCCCTGTGGGTTAGTGTTAGGAAGGGATTCCAGCCATAAAACTTTGCTTCAACATGTTTGATGGCAACTGGGTCATCAGAACTGAACCCATCCCCTGGTTTCTGCTGCATTTTCTTGGTTGGTGCCCTGGGTTTGGGGTGGCGGGCATCCTGTTCTGGTTTTATCCAACAGTTGCCATCAGGTAATCACAGCTAACCCACACAAACACAGAATATGGCTGTTAAATGATGATGATGATGATGATGTTGTTGTTGTGATGATGATGATGATGGTAATTATGAAATTGCTTTATTGTTCACCTCTATCAGTATCATTCAAGTCAAAGGAAGAATATATGTTTAATTTAACTTTACCTTCAGCTGTCACCTCGACCTTTGGTATTGGTTGAGTGTGTTTTTATGCTGAGTGTTGAGTGAAAATATTCAGGTGAAATTTAATCAATATTTATGTGTGGCTTTAATGGATGTGGAAAAGAGTCTATGATAGGTGATAAAAAATTGATGTGGAAAGTATTGAAAATGTAGTTAATAAATGGAAAGCTGTTGAATTGCCAACCAGAGATTCTATTAAAATTGCCATGTGTGTTTATGTCATTAAGAGACAGGGACACTGATTCCCAATAGAAGGACTTTATCAGAGGTATATAATGGCATGATTCATCGGGTGGTAAAAGAGGTGAAAACAGGAGTAATAGAGATCGGTGCAAATTGGGTAATTACTGGTAGAAAATGCATAATGAAAAATGCAAGACAATTGCATGTTTACACAGTCATTCTGCATATGCATGTACACACACTTCCTGCATACATCACTGTGAAGGGTGCCTATTTATGTAATGAATTAGATATCAGAGCTGTAATTTTTCCCCAAGACATGCATGCTGTTGGATTCCCTTCATTAGATATGCAGTGATTGTAAATATGATTACAGTAGTTTTATCCACATGTACAGTCTGCTGCTTGCTGACTAACCACACCCGCTCTTTTGACTTTCTAGGGTCACAAGAATATCCAGGCTGGGCGATGGTGTAAACTTCTCGTTCCTTGCTTCCTGTCTCTGGCACAAAGGTACACATGCACTTAACCACTTTCTTTAACCAACTGTACTAATACTCTTCATTGTTAATATCATTATGACGAACATGATGCATACAATATTGTTAATTTTGCCACTGTTAAATAGGTAGGCCTTGGGGTACAGTATATCATGGACAGTATTCCTCATTTGTGGTAATTCAGGGGCAGATCTAGGAATATCACAGGGGGGGGGGGGTGTAAAGAAGTTGCGGGTGGAGGAACACGGTGAGCACAATGAGCCCACCCAGCTGGGGGGGGGGGGGGGGTGCAAACAAATGACTGGAAGAGGAGTAATAGATGCTGCTTCTGCCTGATAATGATGCTGTTTTTGGTGTAGTTTGTTGAAAGCTACAGTATGTTCAATGGTATTCATGATGAAGAAGGAACTCTGTGAAAAGGAGGTTTTATATCAAGGGTGAATGATATTGTTTACTTATTGGCAAGTTAAATACTTGATCCACATTTGTCATATCATCACCATTTTATGACAAGTACTACTGTACCTCATTAAAGAAAAAATTATTACTGATATAAAATAATATACTGTACCCCTGTTCACCACAAACTTTGTTTTGAAAAGTTGCAATTTTTGTAATTACTTGTCCAACTGAATTTTGGACAAATTTAATTCCTTTTTCAACCTGTAATTATTTTGATGCTGACTTTTGGTGTTTTTGTGCTTTTCTGGATATACTGTAGTTATACACATTAATTCCCTGTGAATATGTGATTTTGGAAAGAAAAATTCTTGTTATTCTTCTTTAGTTTTAATATTTTGCTCAAAATCTAAATATTCTTGTTAGTGACTTATTGAGGGGGGGGGGGTATTATCTGGTAGTGTGGTGTGCAAATAGTTGATCTAATGAGTGAGTGAGTTTTTGAGAAACCGGTAAGCAGATATTTTTCTTGATTTTCCCAACTTCAAAAGGAAAAGCAGACCAAGTGGAAACTAAAGTTGTTCAAAATTAGTAACAAAGTTTTCTCAGGGTGTTGGTTAAGACACAGTGCTTACTTTGAGTGCAGCTAAAAAACTCGACTGCATAAGAATTTTCTGATATCTAGTCTTATATTTTTATTTCCTGCTTGTAATATGTATCCATGCACTTTTAAAAAGGGATTTTGGTAAACAGTTTCACATCAAGAATATCTATGCTGAATCTGATTATCATTATTTTCCAGCTTCATTAAATAGAGCTCCAGTAAAAATTTTTTTTTGCAATGATAATCCCATTTGCCATAATGTTGCATTTCTAATCCATTTAGTAAATTAAATGTGGTTAAGGCATATGATCAAAGAAATGTCTTGTGTTAATGAAAGAGTGTGCTTTGCCCATATTTTTACATTGTACTGTATAAGGTATCTAAATTTTGCTAGTCATGATCATTTTATAAATAATTTTAATTGTTATGTAGTTTTTTAACATTTCAGTGAGAGACCTTCCTTAACACTGTTGTTGTGGCACCACGGCAATGGGACCTGTGGCACACTTTTTCTTTGGGTGCCTCACCTGCCTGGCACTGAACACATCTGGTTGAAGATCATGTGCAGCATGTTTGTCTTTTAGCAGCACAAGTATACCCAAGGGCTGTGTGCACTCTATCTTCTTCCCTCTGGGTAGATTGCACCACCCAAGGAACGCAAGTATACTTTCGTCAACCTTTGCCTGGGTTTGTCGACTGTGTGAGGTCGTGCATACCTTTCTCCTTACAGGGTACTTTGCTCAATTTTTCCAAGGCATGAGGCATTATCAAGCATTGTTCAGGGGTTATGTCTGCTTGCAAGTCATTCTCATCAGTAACTTGCTTAAAAAAAAACGACAAAACTTGAAATGTTCCATTTTTTATGTAAATTTAATGTAAACTTTTTAAGTTTTTTAAGTTCTTCAGTGAAGTTGATAAATTAAGCAGACTGGCACCCAATACAAAATTAAAATTTTAATTTAAAAGTACTTAATGCTTTTAGTCCCTCAGAATTTAAGCTATTCCCTGGTAAGGTGTTCAAGTTGCACGTGAAGGGGTTTTGCTGTAATAAATGTTTTTGGTACTAGTGGTTCACATGACCACATTTGCTCACCAATGTTAAGCTAAAGAAAGCAATTATAACTAATTCACAATGACTACTGTGAAAACAATAAGAGTCTTACTTTTGCATAGTCAGATGATGTTATTTAAAACAAATGACTTGCTAAGTAAGTTTTTGCTTTTGGAAGAACTTTCATGCAACTGCATAGAATTTGGTCTGTATGTCAAGTGATTTTATTAATATGATAAGTCATAGTATGGTTGTGATATTTGAAGGAATATTTGATTACTGTACTAAAATTTAGACACTTATGTACATTATATCACTGACATTTGTAAAACCTCTCATATTCAGTTGGTAAATTTCAATACTGTTTACAGAGTGAATACATGCCAATTTTCCAAGGAAGTTTAACAGCTTATTGGGCATCCCTGTTTACCTATAACTGATTATCATTCCATGGGCCAGAGAACTGTATATCAGTTTCCCTAATTCTTTTAGTCTTCTGCCTATGCACTTCTTTAATGATGAAGTACACAATGGATATTGCTGTATTTATATTCCGAAGATTTTAATCATTTCCATTTAAAGACACTGTGGAAACCTCTGGCCCCACAATTTTTGTTTAGACTAATAAATGCTAGGTGTATGAGGCTTAAATCAGTAGAGTATCCTGCTGGCAAACCAAAGATGTTCACATTTGCCTCCTAGAGACACGAGGTAAGCAGATTTATCAGGGTTATATTTTATTGACAACTCAACTGATTATAAAGTCGAATCAAACTAATGTGGTAATTTATACAAACATTACAGTAGCATCATGAAGAATTTAGGGTATTAAGACCCTTTATCCATACTAGGGTGAATTTGTTATTCAGAGGTAATAATTTGTAAATACTGTACATGTATTTTGTACTACATATGTACAATGTATAAATGTTCAGGTTCCAACTTCTGACAGGTATCAGGTAAATCATGTATGTTGAGAAAATCTAAATGCTGCTTATCCTCTTACAAACAGAAACCTCTGTTATTTTGTCTTGTGAACAGGACCTCGGTAATGGAAACTAGCAACTTTGTATACATATGACAACGATGTTGTTGCATTAAATCCTACGATATTATCTATTTGTTTTATTCATGTTACATATTTTGTTGACCGTTATTCTCCTGGTGGCTTGTATATATATGACCCTTTGAGACTCACCTTATAAATATGTAGTTTTTGGCTACACTTTGTACTTATAATGTCTGTGATATAAAAGCAGGTGTCCAAGGAATTAGTTTTGGGCATCTCAGGTGAGCAGGAGTATGTAGTCTTGGGCATCTCAGGTGAGTAAAGGTGGCAGCATACTGGGCACTTTCCTCCAAACATGTTGCCCAATTTGCTGGCTTCTGGCTTGATGACCCAACAAGCAACAGGATTTCGGCTGTTGCGAGAAATGGACAACGGTTTGGCCCGTGAGTCCTGCTAGCCAGGTTAGTGCTCAAATGAGCTTCATAGGTGTTGAATATTCAAGCAACAATCGAAATAAATCATGAAAAAGTAATAATTTAAAGTATAACACATAAAACAGTGACATGTGTGTATTTATTCATCACTTTAAAACGTCTTTTGTATTGATAAATCATTATTCAGGGTCTTCTTTGACCAACCAGCTGCCACCACTTTTAAACTGACTTCACGACGCACCCATTGTCGTTTCTTTAGCTTTTGCAGATTCCTCACTTGCTTCAGCAATTGAAGAACTATAGCACAATCCTGCAAGGCCTTAACTATAGTAACGGGATCCATGGAGAAGTTCATCTAGACGCTTGGTTGTTGTTTTTGTTGCGTTGGGCAGATGTGCCAACAAAACATCCCAGTGTGACACAAACACCTCTTTGTTTTGCTGGCCGGACCGTGTTTGCCTAACATGTTGGGAGGAAAGTATCAGTGCCGCCACCTTAAGAGTACTGTACAGTATAGTCTTGAGTGTCTCAGGTGAGCAAGAGTACTATAGTCTTGGGTGGATTAAGTGATGAAGATATCACTGGATAAAATATATGGTTAACTAATTAAATATATGAAAGGAAATACTGATTACTGTAAACTAAGATTAACCTTGAATTGTTAACCATAAATTCCACTCGTGAACAAATAAAGATGTGATCCAGATAAATTTGTAGATAATGAATGTAATAAAGTTACTAGGCTCAGAATAAATAACTTATAAGGGGCAGTTAAACATGATAGTAATTTTATTATAGCTATACTGCACTTAATATTAACAAACAAACACCAAAAATTTATGTAAAAAGTTAAAGTAATACTAATACAAGAGAAAAATAAACAAGATCACCGAGATCACTGATAGTTGGATAACAAATATGTTCACTGATATAATGGAAAATATTAATATAAACACTATGATGGCCTCAGATGGAGAAATGCATGGAACACTTTGGTAAGAATCACTGGTCAAGGAGAATAAAAGTCCTTCTCCTAATACAGTATAAAAAATAATCACTAAGAAGATTCACAAATAGGACACACAATTGTTAGACTAAGCCTGTATCTAAGACTGACACAACCCTAGACCTAAGAGACTAACATGAGTTAACTGGCTGTGATGGGACCCGAAAATGCGCTGGAGATAGGATCCACCACAGATCGACACGTTGAAGAGAGAAGAGGACCCAAGGAAATCTGCAGAACTCTCAGCTCCTGAACATCGTAGTGGGAGGAGCTTGAAATTGCTGAAATGTGGGTGAAGAAAGTGCTAGTGGTGCAAAGGCTAAATGTGAGAATGCTGGTTTGAAGTAGTTATTGGTAGGTTCTGTAAGATTCAGGTAAAACTTATCTGTATAGGCCCCACAAGTTTGGCTAAATGAGGAGGAAAGGGGTAAATTCTGGATGAGTTGCTGCATCTAGTTGTAGAGCTTTGTAAATGGGAAACGTGCACTGATTGGTGACCCACAAGTCAAATCTGTGAAGACTTACTAAGTTATAAAGGTGTGTACAGTGTGATGAAAATGTTTCAGAGCTAGAGGAGGCTAGGTATTAAGAGTATTCACTAAAGCAATGTACAGTACAGTATGGCCCAACTACTCATGGCACTGTCCCCACCGCTTTTCATAAAAAGATATTGAATTATATCGTCTACTTTAAATTGCTCCCATTCTTAACTAAATTCAAGGTAAAACTAATAAATTTAACATTTCAGAGGCTAACCTAACTTTTGCTCGCTATAGGAAACCTTAAATTACTGAAGGCCCGGCTGAAGTAGACTGGTTCCATGTTGTTAATAGCTGTGGACAACAGGTATGGGCCGACGAAACTCGATAGGGTCAATTTATAGTAGAGGACATAATTCAATATTGGTTTTTTTCTAATGATAAGCTGAGAAAAAATGTGATGTTCTTCTATGACACTTTTGACGTTATAGATGGAATTACCTTATAATAATCCCATCCTCGTATATCAATATATGGTTTAAGAAGACAGAAGGAACGTCGAATGCTTGTTCTAGTCACCTTTAAATGGTTAATGCTTAGTACTGTATATAAGGTAAGACAAGATATCTATTATTCTTTGGTTTAAATTGTCACTTTACAAGAGAGAGATTTCCGATATGCCAGATGTACAACAAATGTAATTGAATTAAATATTTGTTATGTGACATTTTTGCACATTTATTAACAAATATTCATATACAACACTCTTCATAAATATTAAAGTAGTTTTGAATATAAATATAGGGATTACTTACTGGAGTTTTAAATACGATAGTTTGTGTGTTTGTGCTAGAGAGTGAGAGTAATGTCAGCTGAGTGAGGACGTGAGGTGAACTGTTGGTGAATTTGTGTAAGTATTGTACTAACTCTTCAATTCATATATTATTTTGGCTAATAGATTGATTTTCAGGACAGCATCTTGTTACTGGAGTTATTTTATCCAAGTCACGCCCACATATGTGTCAGTGAATTTGACCACGACGATGTAGTGTGTTGTGTTCACTAGGCACAGTTGATAGAAATAAAGAAAATATTCCTAGTAAAGAAAGAAGAGGGCAGAGATTTAGGTAATAACAAAGTCTAGGCTAAGTTCTTATTAACACTAGCTTACCATGAGTGCGCTCTGATTGGCCAAGGAAGTTAGGTAGGTTTCTTTGGTTGGTTAGGTCAGGTTCTGTTAGGTTCTAGTAAATATCACCTCTTTTATAATAATAAATTTCCATACAAGTAAAAATAATTATCTAACCCAATTTATTGATGCATGGCTTGAATTGTAATTGGTTGCTCAATGGATCTCATCTGTGTTATTTCTTGAGAATGTACACTTCATCTCTCCTTGAAGATATTGCTAGACTCATAAAGGGCTTTGATGAAAAACAAACTTATAGTGAAGCTCGGCAGCTTGTGACTTTATCCATCTTAGAACTATTGTTTATAGGATATATGGTACAGTTTGAGACTCTGCTGTTGATCATTTGTCAGAGAACATTAGCTCAGATCTTTAAAAGGTCTGACGCACTGTGGTGACTGATGCTGATTCATCTTCCTCATCCTACTCTCATCACCACCTAACCTGTATCAGCTAATTCAGTCTCTTCATCTACCTCTCCTTCTACTTCCTGCCTAATAATAGCTTTATATATAATGGGGAGGGTTTAAAAGAAGTTTTGGTTCTTCAGATTTATAACCAGTTTTTCCAACGAGTCCTTAACTTAAAGAAGGTAGTTTTGCATGTTCACTGTTTTGTTCAGTCCCTAACTTTCAAATTTTTAAAGGTCAATTGTGCAATATACAGTAGTTATGAATAGCTTTAGACAAAAAATACTACTGTACCACTCTTCCAAACATAAGTGAATGACACAGGCCTCGTGTGGCTCAATTGTTGACATACTGCTGATTTTAGCCAGTTAGGCTGTGTCCAAGATGTGCACAACTTCAAAAATTACAAGATTTTTCCTTTTACCAGTGGAAGTTTTGGTGTGCAGGTCAAACCTACAAAGATAATACTGTATCAATAAGGCTTTTGTAGGCTTTATACATATTTTTTCTGGCAAAGATAAATATAGAATTAGTTTTTCAAATATTTTGACTGCCAGATACATGCAGGTACACTACTGTACTACAGTCATAGTGATAATAAACATCATTATTATCTTTGCACCTGAAATTAATGGTACTGGTTGTTTAATTTTCAGCTGTGTCAAGATGTCAGGACGAGTTCGTACGCGGGTGGATCGGGGAACAGGAGAAATTGTAGCATACAGTGATGCTGCTGTACGGAATAATTTGGGTGTCATCGAATACTGCCGCACATCAATGGCTGCTTTGTCTGGGGCAACAGCAGGTTAGTGTATTGTACTTATTTTGAAATAATGTAGCAGTAAGGATAATGGTATAATAACTCATCTCAGGCCACCTTATACACTGTGTATACAGTACAGTACTGGATATATGTACAATAGACAAAAATATCCTTGGTTATTTACATTTTGCGCACACAATATACGCATGCAATTATTTTCCTTGTTTTTATCTTTATAGTACTGTACATTATACAGTTATCTCTTTATTCATAAGACAGATTCTATGGTTACTTACATATAACACTTTGTAGTATGCAACAATCATCTTGGTGTGAACAGTTGTCAGCAACCAGACTTTTGGACTTTAGTGTTTTTCGGAATGTGGTCTGCCCCAATTAGTCCGGAAGAGTTCCGTTCCTGAAAATCTTTCCTTATCACGAAACCATTTTTCCCATTGACTCCCGTTATATGAGTTGAGATGCGTTTTTATGGAAATTGTTTGTGGCCCAAAAACGTATCGTAAGCACATATATGAATGGAAATAGACAGTTTTAAATACGTGCAATGATTTATTCATGATGTAACATGACAATAAATGCACACACTTGAATTGAACTCCCTGGAAACAGTGTTGAGTGCTGCAGGAGGTGGTGAGGTGTGGTGGAAGTTACCGCCTTAAAACATCATGTTTATTGTCCAATGTAATTCCTTTATGGAATCTTTTATCACCAATGCTTTTCCTTATCTTGATGGTCATTTTACACTCCTCTTTAATAAGGGTACAAAATGACACAGATGCATAACTTAACACAAACTGGGGAAAGAATTCAAACTGAGCAGCGCCATTGTTGTGGTGGCTGCTAGGGTGAGCGGCCCTCCAACCACCAAGAATCCACTTGATATAAATTTAAAAATTTGGGTGAATTTCTTTGTTATATACTGTAAAGCAGTTTTTGTGTTTTGAAAATTAAAAAATTCACCAAAATTCTGTAAGGGCGAGGTTTTGTCCATGTCGTAAATTCTTTGGTCATAATTTCAAATTTTCCTAAGTTCGAATTTCCTTAACCGGGATTCCGTATTGCAAGGGTTGCCTGTACAGTGGTCCCTCGGTTAACGAGCACAATCCGTTCCAGCAGGTTGCTCGTTAACCGAAAATCTCGTTTACCGAAACCATTTTTTCAATGGGTTTTTGGGTAATTGGTTCCAGCTCACCGAAAATTGCCTAAATTCAACAAAAAAGGCAGAAAAGTTCACTTACTTTGAGGTGTATATGTAGAAGGCTCTTGGATGATGATGATGATGATGTGAATTTGAAGTGGGAGGTGGAGGAGAAGGGAGAAGAGAAGGAAGTGGAGGTGGAGGAGAAGCATTTTACTGCTTTTTGGAAGGTGAGTCACCTTCCACGAAAATGTCAGGAACCTCTGGACTGACAGATTCTCCACCATGAACATCCTCTCTCCTTCTTGAAGTGGAAGGCTGAGGGATAGCATCTTGTTCCCTCTGCCTTTTACTGAAGAAAGTGTCAATTGCGGTCTGTGGGGCATCTGTCCTCCTCACCATTAACTTATGTTTAAAGAAGGAGACCACTGAGTCCTCAACATGACACAAAGTTAGTCCACATCTGGGTGCTTTGAAGCCAGTTCCCTGAACTTCTCCCAGTAGTAAATCACATCTTTCAACTGTTTAGCTGACATGTGGTCATCACTTTCAATTTCCTCCTCACCACTGTCAGCCTCTACCTGTAACATCTCATCCAGTTGCTTCAAGTCATCAGGAGTAAGTTCCTCCTCATGAGACATCACAAGCTCTTCCACTTCCTCCTCCTCCTCCACTTCAAGGCCCAATGACTGACCAATGGACACAATCTCCTGGTCCAACTCTGTTTCTTCCTCATATCCCTCAAAATCATGGACCACTGATGGCCACAGTGCTTTCCATGAAGAATTGAGGGATCTAGTGGAGACTTCTTGCCATGATGACACTATCAATTTTACAGCCTCCAGGATGTTGAATTGTGTCTTCCAGAACTGTTTCAGTGTTAGTTCAGGATCATTGGAAGTTGCCTGATGACACCTAAACATTTTCTTCATGTACAACTTCTTGAAGTTGCTGATCACATTCTGGTCCATTGGCTGTATGATTGATGTAGTGTTTGGAGGCAAAAACAACTCTTTCACAAAGTCAAATTGATGCTCCAAATTTCTGGCAAGTTCAGGGTCATGACCAGGAGCATTATCCATGAGGAGAAGAGCCTTTAAAGGGAGTTTATTGGTGGTTTGGTAGCTCTTGACAGAAGGGCAAAACACATTAACAGCCCGTTCATTAAAGAGCTGTCTTGTCACCCATGCCTTACGGTTGGACTTCCAATAAACTCCAAGCTTTGTTCCTATCACTTTCTGTTGCTTGAATACCCTGGGGTTTTCAGAGTGGTAGACAAGCATAGGCTTCAGTCGGAAATCCCCTGAACCATTGGCACCAAGCAATAGAGTGAAACTGTCTTTCATGGGTTTATGCCCAGGTAAAGAGGCTTCATCTCTGGTGATGAATGTTCTTTTGGGCATCTTTTTCCAGAACAGCCCAGTTTCGTCCACATTGAACATTTGCTGTGGAAGATAATTTTCTTCTTCCATCAGTTCTTTAAATTCAACTAAAAACTTTGCTGTCCCTTCCTTAACAGCACTAGCAGCTTTACCATGCCTAACAACACTGAAAATGTCACCTCTTTTCTAAAAATTTTCGACTCAGCCTTTGCTGGCCCGAAAATCTTCAAATTCTGTTCCTGAAGAACCAGGTTGATCTGTCTTTAAATGTTCGTAAATCTCCCTGGCTCTTTTACAAATGAATTCAATAGAAACTGAATCACCTTTCATCTGTTTTTCCCTAATCCAGATGAGAAGTAACCTCTCAGTTTCTGCAATTAGGGATCTACTTTTAAACACTCTTGTAGATTTGTCTCTCACTTTCACTTCTTTAAATTCGTCTTTCTGTGCAAGAATTGTTGACACAGTTGATGTCGACATGCCATATTCTTTGCATAGCGCATTTGTTCTAATGCCTTGTTCATGTTTTTTTTATGATTTCCTGCTTGGTTTGGATTGAAATCGCTTTTCTTGATCTCTTAGGCCCCATGCTGGATTCAAACAATGTCAACACGTGTTTTTTATAGTTAAACTTGTTGTAAATAAAGAATATTTTCTTTAAAATAACACTGCAGTGCGCTATATATTGCCAATATGTAAAATAAATTTCAAAATGACCAATAATTTGCCTGGAAACACAGAAAAAAAGCATTTAGTTGAAGAGAGTCTCAAGCAAGATGTTACCTCTACTGAAAACAGAGAGAGACTAACGCTTGTTTGCTGTGTTAAGAGGCTGGATGGCGTGCATTAAACTAGTCACTTTACCTTCAATTATGTTCAATAATTGTTAAAATGACTAAAGAATGTAATATTAAACTTTTAAAATTATTGAATAGTATAAACTTCTTGATATTTACTAAATTAGTAATGAATTTAAGTCCTAGAACCGATTAATGTATTGGCGGAATAATACTAAAGCTGGTTGACCGCCAAGTGCAAGCCAAAACTTGTTGAGGACGGCTCGTAAGAAACTCGTTAACCGAGGGATTGCTCGTTAACCGAAGTTAAGAATTTTATGGGAGGTAACTCGTTAACTGAAATATCGTTAACCGAGGGACCACTGTATATAAATACTGTAATAAATAAACTAAAAAATACACAAAAATTATATACTTTACATATAATTTTTATTTTATTTATTTACAGTATGTCTATGTATTTTAATCTTTTTCCAGGAATGCTTGGTTTGACGGGGTTGTACGGCTTCTTGTTCTTCTTCTTAGCGGGTTTGGTGTTGTGGCTGATGCTCCTTCTTAAGGCAGGTTCAAAATGGCAGCAATATTTTGTCAGTCGCCGAAGCCTTCTTACTAGTGGTCTTTTCTCTGGACTCTTCACATATATTCTTTGCTGGACATTCCTTTATGGAATGGTTCATGTATATTAAAATATAAATTTCAAAATAAACTCTTAAACAATAATTCATATATTATTTAGCAGATAGATGCATTAGGGAATATAATTCTCATCATAGGACATTTTCTTGTACTAGTTTTCTTGTTATACCACAGGTTAACATAAGTTACTTTGTTCAGCAGGACATTCTAGTTTGAGGCTTTATGTAACTGAATGACTAGGCAATACAGTAGCATATTTTTGAAACGTCTGTAACTGAGAGGAGTTTATATGTCATGTGTTGAGTGTAGTGTAGTTGTAGTCATCAAACTAAACAGTGTATGTATAGTACTGTATATTCAACCCCATTTTGTTTATAGTGTACTGTACTATAATTTATGAAAATGAAATTGCTTTCTCTCGAGAGAATGAGTTGAAAAAATGTAATGACAATTTTTGGTACTGAATTAATAAAACATGTTAGTATTGTATGTTTTATAGTTTTTTTAATACAGGTAAAGGTTTTATGGCATCAAAGGTTATGAATTGCTGTATTCATGTGACAAAGAGAACTGGAACTGAATCATTGGACTAAAAGATACCTAGAACTGAGCTTGTCAACTTGGAGAGAACTGGATTTATACTTATACCTGGTTTATATATACAGTAAGTAGCACAGTACTGGAGCCTGAAATCGGCTTGCATACTGAGAGGCATGCTACCCGAGTTCAGATTCCAGTACTGTCAATTGGAGGCACCAGCCAGTAAAACACTTGCCCAGAATCCTCTATACATTTAGTGCACTGACCCAGAAACAGCAGCAGAGACTGGGATAAGACCCTGCTTTGGCAACCCAAATGCCATAGTGAAAATTTAAACAGGTTGTATGGCTGGATGACCTTCATATAGCCAACCAGCTTTCATAAAGCAGCTGGGTATTATATTTGGGACTTCCATGTCCCCTCCTGCATGGCCAAGGTGGGTAAATTTTTTTAGTTCATTTAATCCTGTAACACTCAAGATTAACCTCTTTATCTGTTCTCTTTGCTCTCTTTGTTTTCTTTATCTGATTTCTTTGATATCTTTATCTGCTTTCTTTACCTCTTTGCTCTTTATCTGCTCTCTTTGATCTCTTTATCTGCTTTCTTTACCCATTTTCTCTCTTTATCTGCTCTTTACTTTCTTTATCTGTTTTTTTTACTTTCTTTGCTCTCTTCATCTGCTCTCTTTGCTCTTTATCTGCTCTCTTAAGGGTGCAGTTTTTCTTACTGTCTATTTTTGTCTTGTGTACCATTTTGTCCAAATGCCATTTTTACCACATGGCCCATTTTCTGACCCCTTTTGTTTTCAGCTTCTCTTTTTTAGGATATAAATATACTGTAGTTCTCTTTCATTTTGTTTATTATATATTTTTATTTACATGTTACAAAATTAAGTTACTTCAAATTCTTGTAGTTGCACTATTTATTGAAATGATTGGTGATGCCACCAGTGGTTGTGTCACAAGAATCATTTAGAATCACTACTTGGTAACTGGAGTTGTAGTAAACAATAGTAAATATTCACGTGGCATCAAAGTGGTCACAGATTTTTTTTATTAATGAATTATGAGGCTATTACTTATGAAATAATAGGAACGTACCACACCACCCTGTAGCATGATCATTGGTCCAACATACTGTGGGGTATGAGATTGTTTGGTTCACACTCAGGATGGAATGGAGAAAGGAAACTCACGATGTGCTCTCTGTATACATGTTGTATTGGATGTACAATGCAGCTTGGTGCTGGGAAGGCAGCATGGTTACAAGCGTGATGTAGAGAGAGCTGGTTGGTGAGGATGCTCACAGGAGGACAGCTTGTGGGTCGCCATGCTCGCCAGCGGGAGAGAGGACCGCCAGGCAGGCGGAGGAGCGAGGCCCGCCGGGCAGCGGCAGAGGAGGAGGTGTGCTGGCTGTGGCTGTAGGTAGAGAGAACGATCACCACGAGGTCAGGTCTTAAATAGCGGGGGTAGGCGTGGCTTAGCAGTTGACCCCCGCTCCGTGGTGTATGGCGGCGCTGGTTGACCTAGACCACGAGGCATACACTGGGGAATTGGTGGGGGTCGGCTAGGCAGCGACAAACAGCGTTTGTAGGGGAGAATTCCACTACAATACAACACCCTGTTCAAGTTAAAAATTGCAGGATCTTGTCATAATACTGGATATAAATTTAATTTATATCCAATATTATGACAAGATCCTGTGAAATATAGGTTTTGATAATTTATTAAATTATCAAAACCTATATTTCACAGTAACAATTCCTTGAATGGACTAAAAAGGCCAAGAAACGACCAAAATATGGTTGGCCACCAATAACTATTAAGGCCAGCTAAGCCTCATAAGGTCAAATTGGCCTTTTAAGGACAAACCTCGAGATGAGTACTCTTACGACGTGGCATTGGCTTGGTAAACTATTGGCAATTATCTCTTATTACATAATTTGACTCTTCGATAATAACCGTTAAAGTTTTACATAACATTCTTATAGACTTTACATTCCTCATCCCTTTTTCAAGTGCACATCAGAATTTTGATATATTTATCAACTGAACGGTTAAAATAATATAATATAATAAAGTGTATTGTAATAAAACTACTAAAATATAGGTACTTTGCACTCTACTGTACAACAATTTACATTCACAGTGAATTACAAGACTATAAATTCAGCTTTCTTTGTTTGTTTGATGACAAACTAATCCAAATTTTGTAAGTGATATTGGGCATTCAGATTCTTTTAATAGAAAGGATGAACATACACTATTTTCCAGTTGAATTTCGATCATAACTAGCTAGAATTACATTTGTCACACTCGGGGCACTACAGGAGAATTTACACACCAATGCGTCAGGGATTAGCCCAAGTCATTTAATTCAGAAACGTGAGACATACTAATATAGGCTATAACTGATCATATTCGTTTAATTTTGAACAGTCTAAACAGTAAAACATATGCACCAAAACTGTAATGCTATTAATTACAATATATTACACTGATGAGACACTCGTAGACAATTTAGTGGGTTTTTAAGCATACTAACTTATCTTTTTCATCCATTTTACCAATAACCGTAATTGTGGCTTCTGACCGACGCTAAGGAACGTTGAAAATACACTGAAAATGTCACACCGAGTTTTGTGTGCCTGCCTAAAATTCTTTGATTACTGGACTTTTAATTGCTTGTAACTTCTACAAAAATATAGCCTTTCTGAGCTTGCGAAGTGTCTTATTTCAAATTTGTTGAAATACAATAGAATACAATACAAAAATAAGCTGAATTATAATCTCGTGAGCGGAATTTATTAAAGATTACTGTTATAAATTTTATAGTAACTCGAAAAGAAAGTTAAAATCATATTAGCTTCAGTATACTTGCTAAGGTAGAGCGTTTGAAAAGATGAAGATGCGACATCCAGAGCTAGAGCATCTTATATTACATTTATAGAAAACGTAAATATTTAAGTGGGTAACTATAGGAACACGCATCAACACAATCTTGTATATTCCAGTGCAACTACCGTTATGTACAGATAAATTCCATGTTACAAATGAATACCCACAAACACATATATAGTCTAAATTACCAAGTTTCCATTAGATATGATTAGTATTTCCGAGGTATAGCGGTAATAATAATCTTTCCGTGTCACTTTGATCACTTTGAACAATATGTGTAAAGGTCGAAAAAATAATAGAAATTATCTCTCTCTCTCTCTCTCTCTCTCTTGAAAAATTTGATACTGACAATCCCGCAAGTGGATGAAACTCTGGAAACACACATGTATGATGACTGGGAATTTTCAAGTTCCTTTTTATCTTCACAATTCAAGAAGGCGTAGAGATTCTCATGATCTTAATTTTGTGGATTATGTTACTAATATGTGCTTTGGGTAGTTGATCACTATTCAAAGAAAGTAATTTACAAAATTTTTCTAATTAATTTGTAAAACGAAAATTTTTAATTACTATGTATAATCTTTTTAACAGCAAATTTCTCGAACAACACTTCAAATTCCTGAAATGAGGATGTATCCTTTTTGGCTTTTTTTTTTATTAATCATCGATTTTTTCAACGACTTGTATCACTTCTAGTAGGTACAGAGATGCTGTATCCTTCAGTACCTCCTCCCTGCTGTATTCGAGAACATTTTGTTATGGCCGCACGTGACTTCTATTTTCCTTCGGATCAAAGGACCTGTCCGAGAACCATACTTGGAGACTAATAGCGCTCCCAGGAGTGTTCTATGACGTGTTGATATTTATCTCCCCTCATATATAATGAACGTTGACCATGGTGTCGTAATTGCGTTCCTCCATGACCAGTGGGCAAGTCTTAGGTCGTGGTGGCGGGGAGTACGTCTCGCTCCTCGGTTGTAAACACGGAAGCAGTCAGAACGAGAACCTGTAATCCACAAGGACCGAGGGGCTCTCCGCGCACCGCACTGTGCAGTACTTCTATGTAATTTGCCACACTGGGATACCTTTGGCCCCTACTACGAGCGCACATTCATATTGTGTATCAAAACTCTTAGCTTTCGTGATAATGTAAGTGATGATAAAGATAGGAGGATATTGTTATTGGTATTCATTGTGACTTACACTATTGGAGGAATAGTAAGCGTAAGGGTAGTGATGTACGAACAATGATGAAGTACATATAGATGTTTTTTTATGTCATTTCCGCATCAAGGGACTTTGTAAATACCCAATAAGTCACGCTTGGGTATTTTTGTCAACTGAGTTATGTGATGATGCAGCTGCGTGAACAAGTCCTCGCTCATCCCGGCTAATACTGCACCAGCGTAGATTTTAGTTGTAAAATTATGTATTTACGGAGTCATTAATTTTTTTACTCTACGGTATATAAATTTTCATTGTACTCATCATATGTAATTCTAATTTTATGTTAATTTAATTTTTCTCTTCCAGTTTTGGTGGGGTGAAGCGCAAGGAAAAAGCAACTGGGTAGAGTTACTGCTGCATTTTGACGCCATGTTTGGGAGGCATTTTTAAAGTTAGAGGTGGTGACGTCAGCATCAGGGTAACTTGTTCAAGGCAATACAACTTTAAAGGTTTAGTGTAGCGGCTGAATGGTGCCAAAATATTGTATCATGTCAACTGTGAACGTCTGAGGTGTACTGTAAATAATATATACGTATACAGTAAATCTAAAGAGGGTTGAGGAGGTCATGAGTGGTGTGGTGACCCGACATTGACAACCTTAATATAATGTACTAACAAACATCTCCCCAACCCACCTGCGTATTTGTACACTGTTTATGGCTCACCTTAAACGTTCACAATTAATTTAACATGACACTAGTGATTTCTGGTCCAACAGACAACAAAAACAGTCACGGTTATGGGATTGATGTAATTGCTTCTGTAAAAGTCACTGACGTTTTTTATCGTATGTAAGTAGGAGAGAAACTTTGTGTCAACAGTAGCTCAGATGTTGACCGTCGAGGCACAGTAAGTGGTCATGAACTCAAAGTCAACATTAACACTTTTATTTAGAATGGTTAAGGTGTACTTTGAAAACTTAATACAAATTAAAAGTTTACATAAAATGTCATAATCAAACGTTGGTAACAATCCTGCGATAAAAGTGATGAGAAAAATTAAATTGAGAAAGTTACAAAGTGATATTAAAACACACGCCTGAAAACAAACGAGGGTGGGCGGGTGAGCACTTACCGGTATTAAACTCTAGGGTGGAGGAGCATCGTGTTTCGTATGTCAGCGTGGATGTTAATATTCGTAAATACATCTGATATGCTTGTTAACATTGAGCCATGTGTTTAACTTCTCCACGGTCTCTCTGTCTACTCCTGTGTGGACACGTCTGCCCAAAGAATACATGATAGACAATATTAGATCTCATCGTTGCCTGTTGGGACCTAAGGGACGATAGATACAGTAAAAATTAAAGAAGAGGAAGGCGTACAGTGCCATCTTCTTTGTATACAATTAACGAATGTGGAAAGATTGGTGCGCTAGTTCTATATACATGTATGACAGAGCGCGCTCAGAATATTGAATTTTTAGAAAAACTTATGCCATAAAATAACGGAAAAAGTACTAGTGTGACGCCACCTTAATGGTGATCCTCATTGTGGTCTTAAGTCAGCTTCTGATCAATCTTCTAGAGTGAAACCTTCCCATATGCCTGCGCGTAAAACAAATTTAACATAGAAAAATGTAACGAATGCGATTTTATTTCAATTATGTATTATTAATGCAAGAATTTTTTTCTTAATGTATGCATGGCTGTTAATTTCATGACTTTTCTTACCTATATCTGTAAAAAAAATACTCATTAGATGTGAATTTTTTTAATGCATGTGAAACTATTTGACATGTTGAGTATTGTATGTATTGTTTACAAGTAACCAACTATTATTGTTTTTTAAGAGTATATAATTATTGTAAATGTTTTATTGACTATACTACATAATATGATCTTTGAGGAGGGGAAAGTTTTGCACTGATCACAATCGTACATGTTAGTTTACTTAGTCACATATTCATATTACGCTCAATAGTTCATAAAATATGTAGCTAGTATAATGTGTTTCTTGATGTTCTTGGTGTTTCCCTTGGGGCCCTGCTACCTTTTGGGAGGGCCACTGGGGGCCCTGCCCATGCCTCCCCACCCCTACCCCCATCTAGGATGGACCCTGACTACCATGGGAGGACCCTTAGGGACCTTCCGCCCCTGGAAAGGCCTCTGGGGTCCCTGCCGCCCTTTTGGAGGGCTCCTGGGGTTCCTGCTGCCCCATGGGATGGCCTCTGAGGGCCCTGCCGCCCCCCGGAAGAGCCACTAGGGGCCCTGCCGCCTTCTGATAGAACCCCTGGGTGCCCTGGCACACCCTAAGAGGGCCCATGGGATCCCTTACTTAACTGTGATTGGTGAACTAAAATGTAAATCCACCAAATTACAGCCAATAAGATAACAGAGCGGTCAGTCAGCACAACACGCAAACTTAAGTTTTCCTGTTAGATATTTATTCTCCTTTACATTGTTCATGATGTGATGATACTGGAAATGAAATGGGCGGTGTATTTTTTTAACGTCATATCTCCCATTGTTTTAAATAGTACAAAATCAACTGCCCCCAGCAGCCCTACAGGGGCAGTGCTCCCTGGGGCTCTCCCATTTGCCCTACCAGGTACGGCGTCCCCAGAGGCCCTCCCAGTGGCTTCCACGACCACAGGGGTCTCTTACGGGAGTCGGTGAACCCAGGGGCCCTCCAAGGGGTGTCAGCGACTGCAAGGACCATACTAGAGGCGGTGGCGACAATAGGGGCCCTCCCAGTGTCGTCGGCGAACCCAGGGGCCTTCCCAAGAGCATCGGCGACCCCAGGGGCCCTGCCAGAGGCGTCGGAGACCCCCAGAGACCCTCCTAGGGACGTCGGAGACCCCAGAAGCCTTCCCAGTGGTAAGGCCAAACCCAAAGGCCCTAGCAGGGGTCCTCCCAGGGGTGGCGGCACACCAAACGGACCTCCCAGTGGCAGCGGCGGACCAGGGGGCCATCCCAGAGGCAGCGGAGCACTTAGGGACACCTGCCAGGGACGTCGGAGACCCCAGGGGACCTACCAGGGGCGTTGGAGACCCCAGGGGCCTTCCCAGTGGCAGAATAGACTCAAATGACCCTCTCAGGGTAGGTGGCTCTCCCAGGGGCACCTCCCATATTAACGGTGATCCCAAATGGGAGGCAGTGACCCTAGGGGTTCACCAAGGAGTGGTGGCACCCCAAGATGTCTTCTAGGGAGCGGCGGTGCCTCCAGGCGCCTTCCCAGGAGGGGCGGCAGCGCCCCATGGGCCCTTCTCAGGGGCCCTCCCAAGGGACTACCCAGCAGCGACGGCGCCCCTATGAGCCCTCCCAGAGGCAGTAGTGCCTCCAGGTGCCTTGTCACGGGCGTCAGCGACCCCAGGGACCCTCCCAGAGGCAGCAGTGAACCCTGGGGCCCTCCCAGAGGCTGGAGTGACTCCCAGGGGCCCTCCTAGGGGTGTCGACGACCCCAGGGGCTCTCCCAGAGGCGGTGGCGAATCCAGCGGTCATCCCAGTAGCTGGAGGCGCCCCTAGAGGCCCTGCCAGGGGCGTCGGAAACTCCAGAGGCCGCCTCAGGGGCGTTGGAGACCCAAGGAGCTTACCAATGGCAGCGGCACCCCTAAGGATCTTCTCAGGGGCGGCAGACTCCCATGGGGCCCTCTCAGGGGCATCGGCTAACCCAGGGGCCCTCTAAGAGGCGACAGTCACCCCAGGGGCTCTCCCAGAGCAGTGGTGCCCCAGGTGCCCTACTAGGGGCGCTCCCTCCCAGAAGCCCTATAGCTTGCTTGGTCGTGCTGTTGTACATATTACGTACGTCCAACAATCCCTTACTTAACTGTGATTGGACTAAAATGTAAATCCACCAAATTACAGCCAATAGGAGAACAGGGCAGTCAGTCAGCACAACACCCAACTTATGGTTTCCTGTTGTATATTTATTCTCCTTTACACTGCTCATGGTGCAATTATACTGGAAATGTGATGAACGGTGTATTTATTTAACGTGATATCTCTCATTGTTCTAAGTACTGCAAAAACAACTGCCCCCAGCAGCCCTACAGGGGCAGCGCTCCCTGGGGCCCTCCAATTTGCTCCATTAGGTAAGATGTCCCCAGAGGCTCTCACAGGGTTTTCGGCGACACCAGGGGCCTCCCAGGGGTGTCGTTGGGAGGTGATATTGGTTCACACTCAGGATGGGATGGAGAAAGGAAACTCACATATGCTCTCTGTATGCATGTTGTATTGGATGTGCACTGCAGCTTGGTGCTGGGAAGGCAGCATGGTTACAAGCGTGATGTAGAGAGAGCTGGTTGGTGAGGATGCCCAGAGGAGGACCAGTTTGTGGGTCGCCATGGTCGCCGGCGAGAGCGAGGACCGCCAGGCAGGAGGAGGAGGTGTTGCTTGCTGGTGGCTGTGGGTAGTAAGAGTGGTCACCCCGAGGTGTGGGTCGCCGGCGGGAGCGGTGATGTATTTCCAGTATCATCACATCATGAACAATGTAAAGGAAAATAAATATCCAACAGGTAAACATAAGTTGGGGTGTTGTGCTGACTAGCTGCTCTGTTTTCCTATTGGCTGTTATTTGGTGGATTTATATTTTAATCCTCCAATCACAGTTAAGTCAGGGATTGCTGGACGTATGCAATATGTACGACACCACGACCAAGCAAGCTACAGGGCTACTGGGAGCGGATGCCTCTGGTATGTCCCCTGGGGCGCTGCCGCCTCTGAGGGGGGTGTTCCTGGGGTCACCGCCTTCACTGGAAGGGCCCCTAGAGGCACGACCGCCTCTTTCTGGGCCCCTGTAGTCACCACCATACCTGCGAGGGCCCCTGGAGGCGTCACCTCTCCTGGGATGGCCCCTGGTGAATCTGCCGTCTCCAGGAGAAAGCCTGGGCGACTAAACCCCCAGGGACCCTCCCAGATGCGAAAGCGCCCCTGGGGACCACTACAGGGTCGACGGGGGCTCTAGAAGGCACTCCCAAAGGCGGCGGCGCTCCCAGCAACCCTCCCTGGGCGCTGGCACCCCCAATGGCCCTCTCAGGGGCGGTGGTGACCCCAGGGTATTTCCTAGGGACGGTGGAGTCACCAGGGGCCCTCACAAGAGAAGTGGCGCTCCCAGGGGCCCTCGCAGGTACGTCAGCGACTCTAGGAAGCCTCCCCGGGGCGGCTCCAGCTCCCGCCGGCGACCTTGGCGTCCCTCAAGCTACGTGCCCTCCTCTGGGCACCCTCACCAACCTGCTCTCTCTACTCAATGCTTGTAACCATGCTGCCTACCCAGCATCAAGCTGCATTGTACATCCAATACAATGTGTACAGAGAGCACATTGTGAGTTTCCTTTCTCCGTCTCATCCTGAGTGGGAACCAATATCACATAACTCCACAGGATAACCAATCACATTCTCCTATCATCTCTTATTTAAGTTCCTTTAATAATAATAATTTTAAAAGGTGAATTTAATCTCCTTCCTGCACATGGATCACAATTATTGGCCCATATGCCTAACAAATGCTAATAATTGTGATCCATGTGTAGTATATATATATATATGATCCCTCAGTTACGTTAAATTATATATTAAAACAATTTATCGTCAAAAATATTAATAAGAGAAATAAATAAATATAAAAAACCTAAAAATTAACAAAAATACTTTAACAAATAAGAAAATTAATTGAAAAATATATTTATATTATTAGTCCCTTTGCTATTATGATCAAATTACGTAATAAATGTAGTTTATAAAAATAAGTTAAGTCATTAATTAATTAGAGATTATTTTGTTATTATAAAAGTTAAGGTAATTGATTGATAGATAATAATTGATAATAATTTAAGTAAAAAATAATAATTATTTTAGTTTTCATTTGACTCAGATGTTTACATGGTGGAGCTTTTGATCCAAGAATTCCATTTGTCTATATGTTTTATGTTAATTTAAGCCATAAGCCATTTACCCGGAAGTGATAATTAAGACAACACTTAGTCTACTTCATGGTGAGTTAAAATACGTAATAAGTTAAGTTAATCAACTAAAATAAGTGAAAATAAGAATAACTCCTATCAGTGTCATTGAGATGTGGTTGACTGTCAGTGGAAACTATTGTTATTTTTATTCATTCTCTCGTGATTTGATAATAATTGAGAGAATTGAGATAATGAGACAAGATATGAGAGAAGGAGGAACATTTGGTGGAGGTAACGATAACGTGAGAGGTGAGGTAAGGACAGGTGAGGTGTGCGTCTCCAGGAAGCTGCTACCTGTTGACACTAATAATGGTAATATTTATTCAACAAATCAGCAAGTATATACACAAGGCAGGTGAATATAGACACGGCAAGTGTATATTTCAGCATGTATATAGACAATGCAGGTGTATATTTCAGCATGTATATAGACAATGCAGGTGTATATTTCAGCAATTATATGCAATGCAGGTATACAAAATCATTAGTTGCTAAAATTCCTGGTATTACGAACATTATATTAATTTATAAGTATGTACGGTATGTGTGTATGTATGTATGTGTGTACCTGTATGTATGTATGTAAAAAGACCTACATTACCTAACCTACCCTGCCTAACCTACCCCAGCCTACCTAACCTACGCTACTTAACCTATTCCACCCTACTGTACCCTACCCTACAGCGGGTGAGCATTAACGGCACTAAACCCGATTGGAGTAATGTAACTAGTGGAGTACCCCAAGGCTCAGTACTTGGACCATTATTATTTATTATACAGTACAGTATAGTCTGCATTTACGCGGTCAATTGAACCCATGGAGGTCCGTGTAAAACGACAAACACGTAAACGAAATAACAGAACATATGGGATTAATTGAAATAGAGACTGGGCTGACCCTGAAACTACACTTTTTCCGACACCATACGTACCTTGTAGTTATTTATTAAATATATTTATAATAATTTTAGTGCTATTATTATTAATATTATTATTACCATTATCATCATCATCATTATTATTATTATTATTATTATTATTATTATTATTATTATTTTATTAAATTATATTATATTATATTATATGTTCGCCCCCCAGGCCTTGATGTGGGTCATTAAAAATGACCCGTGTCCGGGTAGGTTAAGGCCCATAAAAAAAAAAAATATTAATAATATTTAAGAGAAATGTCAATAATATAAGGTTTTTTAACACTTACGTTAGTAGAAGAGATGGCTGGGCACACGGGGATGGGGGGGGGGGGGGGTTGGTTCTGAGGCAGAGGGCAGATTAGTGGCCCTCATGTATCACTTGTATCAATTGTATCACTATCCACCACAGAGGCTTGCAGGGCCTCTTTGTCAAACCCCTCAAAGTCCATATCCTCACTATCACTGACTTGGGCCGGCTGTGGTGGGTGGCGGGTGAAGAACTCGGTAATGTTTTGATGACTGGGCGACTTTGTGCGCACCCTGCCCACGCCACTTCCTGCGTAAATGATAAAATTTACCGTTTAATTAAAATATTTCATTGTGGCAAGGCACCATGTAAATGACCAAACGCGTAAACAAAATCTGTCGTCGATTTAACGCGAGATACGTTCCAAGAGAGGTCACTTTAAACCTAATTCGCACGAAATCAAAGTGTTGTTTCAATGGTATAATTTAGTTTGGTACTTGAGAGAAAAACAAAATACTAACAGACTTTTATTAACTAGTAAATATGAGAAAAATATATGGTGTAATGATATATACGACAAACACTCCCTGCTGTGGAGTTGAGAGCTGGACGGTACTGATACTGCGTAGTACTGTCTGCTGCCTCGGGCCACTGACTGAGAGTACACACCCAGATGCACCTCAGCCCATCTCCTAGAATAAACAAAACATTGTTTTGTATAGGCTGTAGTATTATGCTGAAACAAACACTCATAAATCAACACAGCTAAAATTACTGGATGTGAAATGGTCTGTTTACTAGTAATCAGCTGATGGAAGAGGGTGGTGCCACCCGCCTCTCGTGTGACTCACTTTCCTCTCAACTTATTTTTTAATTACTTTATGATATAAAAAATAGATTTTCAATCAACTTTGGTCAGGTAATTCATCCTCTGAGGATGTATAGCCCAACCAGACGAGCTCATCATCCATATCACTGTCTAGTGGTGTGGCTGTTGACACGCGGGAAGCACCGGATGATGGCCGTGTCTGCCCAGACGTAGATGGGCCAGCTACCTCAGGAGCTGAAGGAATGGAAAACATTAATTAAATTATTGAATTTCTACCACATAATTATTACATCGTACACCCAAAATTTAATGTTTATTTTTCCGAGCAATAAACACTCGGTTTCATAACAAACTCGCCTGATGAGGATAATGGACGGAAGAATGAGGTGATTTTCTTCTGTTGCTGGGCCATAACCAGTTGATCTAGCAGCTGAGAGTACATAGATACAGCCCGATTCAACGCCTCCACCACTGGCATACTGGGTTCCATATCAGGATCATGTGGTGGCAGAAGTGACGTGCTGCATAAACTCCCTCAGCTTAGGAATTGTCAGTTCCTTCCCCACTGTTTGGGGCTTATCTGTTGCTTCCTCTTCTTCCTCGTGTTTCTCCATCATCTCCAAGACTTCTTCAGAAGTGAGAGGATCCTCCAGGCTAATAAGCAGTTCAGTAAAATCCTCGTCTTGGATTTCTTGAAATCCTGAATCACCTATCACTTCCTTAACAAGGTTCATGATGTCTTTCACGTCCTTGCCTTCATCAAAGCCCTTGAAATCATGGACTACCTCAGGCCACAGATTACGCCACACTCCATTTAGTGCAGTTTCTGGCACGCTTTTCCATGCAAGTGTGATGTTAATTATGTCATCTTTGATGGTGTAGCTCTTCCAAAACGTTGCTGCAGTCATATTGTTGTCCTTGTTCATAGCTTCAGCCATTTGCCTCATGGTATTCTTGAGATAATATCTCTTGAACAAGACAATAACACCTTGATCTAGTGGCCGAATAAGTGAAGTCACGTTCGGAGGGAAAAACGTCAAGTTTACGTCATTATTCACACTGCATGGGTGTTTGGAGTGGCTAGATGTGTTGACCATGAGAACCAAGGCCTTGTTGTTAAGGTTCGGTTTTTTGTTAACATTTTCGATGAATGGGGTGGCATGGCTCATGTACCACTCATAGAAAATATCAGAAGTCATCCACACCTTCTTGTTTGATCGCCAAATTACAGGAAGTTTTGGGATGTGCACATTTTTCAAGGCACGAGGTCTACCCGAGTGGTGGATGATGAGTGGCTTCATTCGTGCGGTGCCCGATGCGTTGGCAACGAGGAGAATCGTCAGTCTGTCCTTGCTGACCTTAAACCCCTGGTGCTTTTTCTTCACTCTTCATCAGATAGGTTTTCTTGGGCATTCTTTTCCAATACAGTCCAGTTTCATCACAATTCCACACTTGGCAAGGAGAATAACCATTTCCTAACACTACTGTATACATAAACAACATAGATATCGGCGTCGACAGCAACATAAGTAAATACAGTATGCTGATGACACTAAAATAGGGCGTGTAATTTAATCTGACGAGGACTCCGCAAAACTACAGGAAGATCTAAACAATTTTTCGAATGGTCTGAAAAATGGCTGATGAAATTCAATGTGGATAAATGTAAAGTACTCAGTTTAGGAGATGTAAACAGGGAAACCAGATACCAGATGAACATCGATGTTATTGAGAAATCCGACTGCGAGAGAGATTTAGGAATAATGATAAGTAGGAATCTTAAGCCAAGTAAACAGTGTGGATTTGCTCGAAAGAAGGCTAATAATGTACTTGGGTTCATACAAAGGAGTGTTAGTTACAAGACTACTTGCGTTTCAGTGTAAAGTGCCGTAATAATAAATGGTAAACAATTTGCCTTCGGCGCTCGGTGTTTCGGGCACAGCAACCCTCAGTTTATATGACGTAGAGTGTTTTTAGTGAAAGTTTTCTGAAATGAGTTTTATATGCCATAAAATATGGTGCTTTATTACCCTAATTTGTTGTTCCATTACCCTCATAAACTTGAGTCGACCAATAAACGAGGCATATCGTAAATTAATGATTTCTTGGTCAAAAATCAAGGTCGACCTATACACGAGGTAGAATTATAGACGAGTATATATGGTATATCATATTGAAGGAAATGGATAAATAAATTAATAATTTTACGGATCTTTTTCCTTAACCCGAGACATTTACTTTATTTCTTATGGGAAAATTAAGTTTGATTTACAGGTAGTCGTCGACTTACGACCGAGATTGGTTACGGCCAACCGGTCGTAAGTTGATCTGGTCGTAAGTCGGCCTATGTTATAATTACCTTACGTATATTATAATGTGTAATCATCTTTAAGTCATATTTTATCAACATTTTCTTTGTTCATTATTGTTACGGTCGTCAGGTTTAAGTAAATCACTGCATATTACAGTACAATTGGTTTATTATTTACACAACATACAAAAAAAAAAAAATACAGGTGCAAAACATATAAAACATTTTAGTTGCAAAACATACAAACATACAAAAAACATCTTATTGGCCGCTGGTGCTTGGCTGTGGATCGTCGGGGTCGTCAGCTGGGGCAGCCTTTGGGGTAGCCGGAGGAGTTGTTTTTTTCATGAACATGGTGAGCTTTGTCTGAATTGTTCGTTTCTTCTTCTCCTCGTAAATTTCTTGATATGGACGAAACGAATTGCGTGCCATCCGCTCAATCCTTGCAAATCGTTCAATGTTTGGGTCCATTCCTTCAAAATGGGCAAGAAGTTTATTTAGTAGAGATAAACCTTCTGATAATCCCTTAGTGGTGAACGTCCTTTGTGGCTCCTCCTCCTCTTCGTTATCCGCTGCTTCTCTCCTTTCTTCTTCTGCTACATTTTCTTCTTCCAATTCGATTAGCTCTTCATTTGTAAGTTCCTCTGATTCTTGGTCTAGCAACTCCTCAACATCTTCCACTTCACATTCCAAAGAAAGATCTTTTGCCAGTTTTACTATTTTTTCCCGAATAACTTCAAGCTCATTTTCACTGTCAAATCCTGCAAAAGTATGAACATAGCGCTTAACACACTTTTTCCAGATGCCATTCATGCACTTCTCCGTCACAGCCTCCCAGGCGTTTGCCAGATTCTTGATACCCATAAGAATGTTGTACTGTTTCCAAAAGTCACGCAACGATAGTTCTGGGTCGGCATCTATAGCGGCTATGGCTTGGGCAAAGGTGGTTCGGAGATAGATAGCCTTGAAAGTAGCAATTGAACCTTGGTCCATAGGCTGCAAAATTGAAGTCGTGTTTGGCGGCATAAAAATCACTTTCACGTCCGGATGAATATCTGATAGATGAGGTGGATGTCCAGGCGCATTGTCCAGAAGCAATAAAATCTTGAAAGGAATTTCTTTCGTCAAACAATATTCACGAGCTTGAGGAATAAAACAATTTACAAACCAGTCTTCAAACAGTGCCTGTGTCATCCATGCTTTACGGTTAGAACGAAAGTAAACGGGCAGCGTGTGCTTGTTTACATTTTTCAACGCCCGCGGGTTTTCTGAATGGAAGATTAGGAAAGGTTTCAGCTTAAACCCCGCGATGTTCCCGCCAAGCAGCAGAGTAAGCCTATCCTTAAATGCTTTAAATCCAGACATGCTTTTGGCTTCTTTTTGGATGTAAGTGCGTTCTGGCATCCGTTTCCAATACAATCCCGTTTCATCCACATTAAATATCTGCTCTGCTAGATATCCCTCATCCGTAATTAATTCATCCAGACTGTCAACAAACTTGCGTGCTCCTTCCTCGTCTGCACTCGCTGCTTCCCCAGTCACTCGAACATTATGAAATTGAAATCTTTTCTTGAATCTCTTGAACCAGCCAGTACTTGCTGCAAATTCTTGACTGTAGTCTTCTCCGGCGCACTCCTTCAAAGTCTGAAATAGACTTCTAGCCTTCGTCTGCACAGTAAAAAGGCTTAACGGTGTCCGTTTCTGGATCTGATCTTCCATCCAAATGTAAAGTAATTTCTCCATTTCGTGGAGAGGCCCAGTCCGTTGCTTCGTTATAACTGTCGCTTGCATGGGTGCAGAACCTTTCACAGCTTCACGAATCCTTTCTTTATCCTTCAAAATCGTTGACACAGTAGAGTGTGATAGCGTCAGATCACGTGCAATCTCATTCACTTTCTTACCCCCTTCGTGCTGTTTAATCACCATCATTTTAGTGTTTAAATCAATGGCCTTTCTTTGCTTCTTGGCAGGTTGAGGAGTAGATGAAGACAGTTTCCTCTTGGTAGACATCTTGGGGGGGGTGGTGGTTCAAGAAAGATTTCCGAGACAAAAGAAAGGCACAAGGCAAACAGACACGGAGGGAAGTGTGCTGTACCAGCGAGCGTGTTTGTAATTGAGCGCGGGGATGCGCGCGGCTCCAGCTCCCGGCAGCGTCAGGAGGCTGGGGCCAAAACTCTCGTACCGCCGGTCGTAAAGTCGAACGGACGTAAGTCGCATAGGTCGTAAGTCGACGACTACCTGTACACGTTTTTTTATTTACACGTTTCTGATTTACAAGTTTTTTAGTTATATGTTTTTTTATTTACATTAGCCATTATCAAGAACGTGACCATCATGTAAATGGAGAGAACCTGTGAGTGTTACCAGAATAAAGTTATAAACTAATGTTTGTGTACATCTGTGGGTGACGTGTTGTGGCTGACGTGTTTGTGGCTGACATTTTTGTGGCTGACGTGTTTGTGGCTGATGCGTGTAGTAATTATAAGATCAAACAACGTGTACCTTGATGGATGGTTAAATAAGGTCCGGTGATGAATGGTTGAATAAGGTCGAGTGATGAATGGTTAAATAAGGTTGGGTGATGAATGGTTAAATAAGGTCTGGTGATTAGGTTGTCTCATGGTGGTGCTGGACTTCAGAGAATCATTAATCGTAAGACAAAATATTGAGGAATATCTATCATGTTTTTATGATCATTTTATATTAGAAACTGATTTTGCTGAATGAACTGGGAATGGATATTGATACAGTGATACCTCTGTTAGCCGGAACAATTGGTGTACGACACTTATGGAAAGAGAGATTTCCGGGTAACTAGACGACTCTCTCAAAGCCGGAAAAAATGCCTCATCCCCGGAATTTTCTGGAATTTTCCGGGGAATGGGAAAATTTTCTCGAAAGTTCTATAAATTACTCATTGCATCGTCTCTCAAACCCGGAAAGAAATCCCCATCGGTGGAATTTTTCCTGGTACCATAATTTTCTCTGAATTTACCAGAATGAAGCATTTTCTCATCTCTCAAAGGCAGAAAACAATCCTCCAATTCCCGGAATTTTCTGGGCATTGGGAAAATTTTCTCAAAATTTTCCAGAAAATTGTTCCCAAAGCCAAAATTTCCAAGAAAATTATAGTTTTTGGAATGATTTTCTGAGAAAATTTCAATTCCAGCCACAAGAGAGTTCCTGCATATTGCTGTTTAAAGCTGTTGGAAATTCTACTAATGTTCCTTCTGTTCACTTAATGATGTTATTGATGAACATATTAAACTTGTCAAAGACACATTTAATATTATGTTCAGTGATAGACATACTGTACTGTAGGGTCCAAACTTATCAATAATAATGTTCTTAATATCGGTGGTCATAATTTAAACAAATACCGTGATGCCAGACGTAGAAATTCGGGAGTTAATTTGTTCAGGAGTATTAATACTAGTTTTGGGGTAGATTAAATTGAACTTAACCTAACTAAACCTAACTTAACTTAACTTAACCAAACTTAACCTTTATCGAGATGAAAATGTTATAATAGATCAAGTTTATACGAGTACTAAGCTTATGTTTTAAGGATAATAATTGGTTCTTGACTCATAAGGTCTACTCGAGTTAATATTGTTTTATAGCTTAACAAGGCAGTTGGTTTTATCTTGTCCAATACACATGTTTCATTTTGTAATACAGGCCATCCCCGACTTACGACGGCGATGTGTTCCTGGACCCATAGTTTAGGTTAGGTTAAAGCCCATACAAAACAACAATAATATCCCATATATGTCATGGAAGCCACACATAATCAACATTGCTCAAGCTGCCTCCCGAAAGCTGGGAATGCTATACAGATGCCGTAGCTACTTCCCCCCTGAACAGTTGCTTCAAGTATATGAAGGATTCATTGGTCCTAACTTGGAGTACTGCTCTCATATCTTGGGTGGCTCTTCTTCTGTCCAACTATTGATAATCTCTCTTCTCTTCACCACAATGTTGCTTCACTCTCTCTTTTACAGGTACTTTAACGGGCAGTGTTCGGTGGATTTGGCATCCTGTGTGCCACCGGCAAGGCCATGGGTTCATAACACTCGTCTTGCCCGCGGTGCCCACTGTTTTTGTGTGGATGTCAGTCACACTAGAATAACCCGTTATAGTACATCCTTCTTTACTCACACAACCAAACTGTGTCTGTGTGGATGTCGGTCACACTAGAATAACCCGTTATAGTACATCCTTCTTTACTCACACTGCCAAACTGTGTCTGTCACACTATAATAACCCATTATAGTGCATCCTTCTTTACTCACACAGCCAAACTGTGTCTGTGTGGATGTGGGTCACACTATAATAACCCGTTATAGTACCTCCTTCTTTCCTCACACTGTGGAATGCTCTGCCTTCTTCTGTGTTTCCATACTCATACAATCTGTCTCACTTCAAAAAAAAGGTTTTCCGTCATCTTCGCGGTGTAGATTAATATAACCTTTTTATTTTTTTTTTTATTTTTACTCTTATTTTACACAAGTTGATTTAGTCACTTGTAGTTTTCATTTATAAATTGCACTTTTCTAAGAATATTATCTAAGGCAAAATATTTTGTTTCAGATACTGTGATGTCACATCTCAAGACCAAGTGTTACTAAGTAGAAGTTCACAATGTCAAGCAGAGATAAAAAGTTCTCCTGTGAGGAATGTGGGCAATGTTTCTCCCTGAAGAGTAATCTCAAGAAACACATTCTTGGACACGATGGTGTGAAGGAGTTTAAATGTTTGGAATGTGGGCAATGTTTCTCCCTGAAGGGTAATCTCAAGAGACACATTCTAGGACACAATGGTGTGAAGGAGTTTGAATGTGAGGAGTGTGGGAAATGTTTCTCCCTGAAGGGTACTCTCAATAGACACATTTTTGGACACAATGGTATAAAGAAGTTTAAATGTGAGGAATGTGGGAAATGTTTCTCCCAGAAGGGTACTCTCAATAGACACATTCTTGGACACAGTGGTACAGTAAAAACAAGTTTAAATGTGAGGAATGTGGGAAATGTTTCTCCCAGAAGGGTACTCTCAATAAACACATTCCTGTACACAATGGTGTGAAGGAGTTTGAATGTGAGGAATGTGGGAAATGTTTCTCCCAGAAGAGTAATCTCAAGACACACATTCTTGTACACAATGGTATAAGGAAGTTTGAATGTGGAATGTGGGACACATTTTGCATAAAGGAGTACTCTCAAGAGACATTCTTGGACACATTGTTTGAATGTGGGGAATGTGGGAAGTGTTTCTCCCAGAAGGGTCATTTCAAAACACACATTCTTGGACACAATGGTATAAAGAAGTTTAAATGTGAGGAATGTGGGAAATGTTTCTTCCAGAAGGGTACTCTCAATAAACACATTTCTGTACACAATGGTGTGAAGGAGTTAGAATGTGAGGAATGTGGGAAATGTTTCTCCCAGAAGGGTAATCTCAAATGTCATAAACTTGTGCATAAAAAACAGAATTCAATAAATGTTTGAATGACTTTAACAGAAGGTAAATGTGACACATACACTTGAATACAGTGATATACAGCAATATAAAACCACTTGAACAAACTCTATGAATGTACTCGAAATAAAGACAGTGACAAATGCCACTTTTATAGATATTAAACACAAGTTATAGTTATCTGCTCTTAAGATGTAAATTTTTTCTACCATGGCCTTAGTGTAGACATTTGGTGTTGGTTAAATATCACTCATAATAATACTCCATTTTGTTAACTCAGCCTTTTTAATAATATTATTTACAGTACAGTAGTAAGCAAAGGTTAAACTTATCGTCTATGTCTTTAAAATTTCATCTTTACTGGATAAGTTGTGTTGAGCATTGATGAACTCTCATTTACTATAATTTGTGCATCAATAGTTGTGTCAACTGTGTACGTCTGTCTTTATTTACACATGACGTAAGTTTTATCACAAGTACGTACATTAACACGGGTAGTAAATCATCTTGGTAAACCTTTTGTTATAGTCAAGGTGTTGTCATTATCTCACGGAAACTCTTCAATCTCTGTTGAAATTGTACGTAAATATTTGATAAGTTTTGCTCAACTCTGACGAGATATTTTGTCTTGACTAAAATGGTTGGTAGTTTTGATTTATGTTTTAAATATATTCTTTTATCACTTACAGATATATGGTACAATTGTCTGGTAAATAATGGTTAGGTTCATATATACAGTCAACCCTCACTTTACGCTGTCCCACATTCCGCGTTTCCACGTTAACGCGGTGCCCTGCCAGAACCCAGGATGCTCACATTCTGCGGTGGGTCTACCCCTTTACACGGTGAAGTATAATTTTTTTATTTAGCTCATAAAATTCATACAAATTACCCGGCCAGAATATAATTTACATTGCTGGAATTCTTACAATTTGATGATCATTTTGAATATAAACATCATATATTTTGCATTAGACATAAAATTTTTAGATATAATGTTTAGTCTGAGTAAATATCTTATCTTTTGTGCAAAATATATGACATTTATATTCAAAATGTTCCTGGTCTTACAAGGAATCCAGCAATGTCAATTATATTATCCTAACTTCAATCTGAGGTATTATTTAATACTAAATGTTAAAATCTAGTTTTTTCACCCACTCTTTCTCTTGAAGGGAGGGTTGGTGGGAGGTGGGGGGGAGGGTTGGGACGGACTGACCATCTGGCCTTGGAAGAGGGGGGGAGGCAAGGTGGGGTACTTTGATTGACAGATAGTGTTGTGAAGAATATTTTTTTTTTTTATTAACTGAAGATATTTGTTTTAGCTCATAAAATTCATACAAATTACCCAGCCAGAATATAATTTACATTGCTGGAATTCTTACAATTTGATGATCATTTTGAATATAAACATCATAGATTTTGCATTAGACATACAAATTTTAGATGTAATGTTAACTCTGAGTAAATATGTTATCTTTTGTGAAAAATATATGACATTTATATTCAAAATATTCCTGGTCTTACAAGGAATCCAGCAATGTCAATTATATTATCCTAACTTTAGTTTGAGGTATTATTTATTACTATACCTGGTTTTCCCCCAAAAATTTCTCAGAGGGAAGAGCCAGCGAGTGTAGTGTGAGAAGAGGGGGAGGGAGTTGAGTCCATTATTTGAATGGACATTAGCTTGGCGACTGTATTTCTCTATTTCTCTTAAGTATTAATTGTGTGCATGTACCATCATAAAATTAAGATGTTATTTTTACTAGAACATAGGTATTGTGTTGGAAAAAGTGGAGTTTGGGGGTCAGCTGGTCTCTATTTCATTTAATCCCATATGTTATGTTATTCACTTTACGCGTTTCTCACTTTCCGCGGTACCCTGTGGGTTACATTAACCGCGTAAAGTGAGGGTTGACTGTAGTACCTGGTGTTATGGGGCAGATGAACTTTAACAACTCTTAACTGTATATAATATCATGTTTAATATATTTTTCAGTTAGCATCTTGTACCTTAGTTAGGTAACTCTTCTTGGTTATATATAAATTCATCCTTGGGCAATCATTTTCTTAAAGTAGCCAATGCTGAAATATGAAACTCTGGGTTAAAATTTGTTTTTTGATCATGTCAAGTAGAAGACTTGTTTAAATTAACATACAGTATTTAGATATTTGCTGTTCTTATATACAATTTTTCCTAATAGTACTGGCTTGTGTTTATCTAACAATGGTATTTAAAAAATGAATGCTACAGGAATGGCATATATTTTGTGGACATGACTATAGAGTTTTATGTTAATACAGGCCGTCCCTAATTTACGACATGGATAAGTTCCTGGACCCATAGTTTAGGTTAGGTTAAAGCCCATACAAAACAAAAAAAATATCCTATATATAACAAATAATGTAAATAAAGTGATGTTAAACATTATATAATGATAAAATAATGAAAAAATGGGATTTTAATTTACAAAATTTGCAGTGAATGTATTGGGATCCCGTTCACAAGTGCGGGTGATGGTAAGTCGGACGGTAGTCACTCGGGGACTGCCTGTATACACTTTATGTTTGGCCATGATGTGCCCCAAACATAAATATCTTACTGAATGAGATATGTGTATTTAACTATTGCTGAATATTTTATTACAACCCCAATATTGTAGAACATGTGTACAGTAATGGCTGGTCTTCAGATACTGTATGTGCATGTCTTAAATTAATATTGTTGTAATTGCCCTAAAATTCTTTATGAGTAAAGAAGCATTATATTAATAGGTTTTTGTATTTATGGAATTTAATGGGCACAATGAGAAGAAGATTCCATGGCTGGTTTATATTTTGGGTTGAGAGCCAAATGTTAGATTGGTCTGGACAACGCCCGGGGAGGAGCTAAGGTAATATTTATGATAATTTACTGTTTTATGACTTTATTTATTGCTGGAAATGAGTCTAGATAGAATAATATTAAATAACATGATGACAAGCGTTGAAGGTGACTACCAATAACTCACAGAGACGAGTATTTTACATATAATTTTGGGTCACTAGTATATTACATTGTGTATATAGTAAACTGGAGTCAGTATTTATTGTCCAGATCACTTTCCTGGTGACTGTTTTAGTGTTTGTTTGACCAAGATTCAGCATTATCTTTGTAATATATGAAGCTTTAACCTTGTACTGTACTGATCATTATTATACAGTACTGTACTGTATTGTAGTGTACTATATTTCAGTTGTAGCATTAATGAGGGACAACTGTACTGTACTGCACTGTTCTGTTCTGTTCTGTTCTGTACTGATCCATATTATACTGTACTGTACTTCACTTGGGGGTTAATATTCAGGTTCTGTCTTCACACAGACAAGGATGTAGTTTTGGAGTTTATGGCCATATGTCTGACCACACACTTTACATTTAGTCTTGTTCACATGTGCCTGAGGGACATACTGCCAGAGTGTGTGGCCATATGTCTGGCCACACACTTTACATGTGGTCTTGTTCACAACTGTCTTGGGGAACATACTGCCAGAGGTACTTATATTCTAACCTTAGTCTATCAGTTACAACATCTTATAAGGGTACTGAAGAGTGGTGACGTACAGTACAGTGTCTGCAAAA
The DNA here is from genome assembly GCA_958450375.1 of Homarus gammarus. Taxonomy (NCBI): domain Eukaryota; kingdom Metazoa; phylum Arthropoda; class Malacostraca; order Decapoda; family Nephropidae; genus Homarus; species Homarus gammarus. Next base: position 516,344 of record CAUDMG010003668.1, on the reverse strand, counting down.
AAAAGAAAAGCTTCCACTGAGAAGGTATATTAATAAACCCTGTACCTGTACCCTAGTGGCAGGAATGTGGACTGCGGACGACTATATGTACGGTAATAACACAGTAAATATAGTTTATACCTTTAGAATAGTTCAAGAGGAGATACAAGGCACTAGAGTGTGAAGTAAGAAGACCATCTGTGGCGAAGAGGAGAGAGTAAAATAAACTTAAGGACTTGCCATAGTTTCCCTTACCAAATTTACACTCTTAAATAATAAATGCTTATACAAATTACTTAAATAATTGAGTGAACTAGTGTTTAAGGGCTAACTATTCCCAGAATACAATTATATTTAATAATTTCACTAGTATTTGTGAAAGTATGTTTTATAAGATCATTGCATTAACTTGTAATTATAAAGTAGAATATGGTATTAAAGTGTTATTTGATTATTACTGTTAATAATTATATAATTACATAAATTCATGTAGCTCGCCGAAATGGTGGCATCCTAAAGTAATATAAGTAAACTAGGCTTCAGGGGGAAGGGTTGGGGATAGGGGCGAAAATTAACGACCACTTCGAACTTTGTTTCTTCCCTCTAGCTTTCAATCTTTCCCCTGTGTTTTGATGAGAGGAAGAAGAAGAAGAATAAGAAGGATTAGTGTTTTGATGAGAAGAAGAAGAAGGTTTAAGGGGTAACTATTATATTTTATGACAAGAAATGAAGGGGTAACTATTATATTTCATGACAGAACTCTAAGAAGGGGTAACTATTATATTTCATCCCATAAAACAATTATATTTAATGATTTCACTAGTATTTGTGAAAGTATGTTTTATAAGATCATTGCATTAACTTGTAATTATAAAGTAGAATATGGTATTAAAGTGTTATTTGATTATTACTGTAATTAATTATATAATTACATAAATTCATGTAGCTCGCCGAAATGGTGGCCTCCTAAAGTAATATAAGTAAACTAGGCTTCAGGGGGCAGGGTTGGGGAGAGGGGCGAAAATTAACGACCACTTCGAACTTTGTTTCTTCCCTCTAGCTTTCAATCTTTCCCCTGTGTTTTGATGAGAGGAAGAAGAAGAATAAGAAGGATTAGTGTTTTGATGAGAGGAAGAAGAAGAAGAAGGTTTAAGGGGTAACTATTATATTTCATCACAGAAAACAAAGAAGGGGTAACTATTATATTTTATGACAAGAAATGAAGGGGTAACTATTATATTTCATGACAGAACTCTAAGAAGGGGTAACTATTATATTTCATCCCATAAAACAATTATATTTAATGATTTCACTAGTATTTGTGAAAGTATGTTTTATAAGATCATTGCATTAACTTGTAATTATAAAGTAGAATATGGTATTAAAGTGTTATTTGATTATTACTGTAATTAATTATATAATTACATAAATTCATGTAGCTCGCCGAAATGGTGGCCTCCTAAAGTAATATAAGTAAACTAGGCTTCAGGGGGCAGGGTTGGGGAGAGGGGCGAAAATTAACGACCACTTCGAACTTTGTTTCTTCCCTCTAGCTTTCAATCTTTCCCCTGTGTTTTGATGAGAGGAAGAAGAAGAAGAATAAGAAGGATTAGTGTTTTGATGAGAGGAAGAAGAAGAAGGTTTAAGGGGTAACTATTATATTTCATCACAGAAAACAAAGAAGGGGTAACTATTATATTTTATGACAAGAAATGAAGGGGTAACTATTATATTTCATCCCATAAAACAGTTATATTTAATGATTTCACTAGTATTTGTGAAAGTATGTTTTATAAGATCATTGCATTAACTTGTAATTATAAAGTAGAATATGGTATTAAAGTGTTATTTGATTATTACTGTAATTAATTATATAATTACATAAATTCATGTAGCTCGCCGAAATGGTGGCCTCCTAAAGTAATATAAGTAAACTAGGCTTCAGGGGGCAGGGTTGGGGAGAGGGGCGAAAATTAACGACCACTTCGAACTTTGTTTCTTCCCTCTAGCTTTCAATCTTTCCCCTGTGTTTTGATGAGAGGAAGAAGAAGAAGAATAAGAAGGATTAGTGTTTTGATGAGAGGAAGAAGAAGAAGAAGGTTTAAGGGGTAACTATTATATTTCATCACAGAAAACAAAGAAGGGGTAACTATTATATTTTATGACAAGAAATGAAGGGGTAACTATTATATTTCATGACAGAACTCTAAGAAGGGGTAACTATTATATTTCATCCCATAAAACAATTATATTTAATGATTTCACTAGTATTTGTGAAAGTATGTTTTATAAGATCATTGCATTAACTTGTAATTATAAAGTAGAATATGGTATTAAAGTGTTATTTGATTATTACTGTAATTAATTATATAATTACATAAATTCATGTAGCTCGCCGAAATGGTGGCCTCCTAAAGTAATATAAGTAAACTAGGCTTCAGGGGGCAGGGTTGGGGAGAGGGGCGAAAATTAACGACCACTTCGAACTTTGTTTCTTCCCTCTAGCTTTCAATCTTTCCCCTGTGTTTTGATGAGAGGAAGAAGAAGAAGAATAAGAAGGATTAGTGTTTTGATGAGAGGAAGAAGAAGAAGAAGGTTTAAGGGGTAACTATTATATTTCATCACAGAAAACAAAGAAGGGGTAACTATTATATTTTATGACAAGAAATGAAGGGGTAACTATTATATTTCATGACAGAACTCTAAGAAGGGGTAACTATTATATTTCATCCCATAAAACAATTATATTTAATGATTTCACTAGTATTTGTGAAAGTATGTTTTATAAGATCATTGCATTAACTTGTAATTATAAAGTAGAATATGGTATTAAAGTGTTATTTGATTATTACTGTAATTAATTATATAATTACATAAATTCATGTAGCTCGCCGAAATGGTGGCCTCCTAAAGTAATATAAGTAAACTAGGCTTCAGGGGGCAGGGTTGGGGAGAGGGGCGAAAATTAACGACCACTTCGAACTTTGTTTCTTCCCTCTAGCTTTCAATCTTTCCCCTGTGTTTTGATGAGAGGAAGAAGAAGAGAAGAAGAAGGATTAGTGTTTTGATGAGAGGAAGAAGAAGAAGAAGGTTTAAGGGGTAACTATTATATTTCATCACAGAAAACAAAGAAGGGGTAACTATTATATTTTATGACAAGAAATGAAGGGGTAACTATTATATTTCATGACAGAACTCTAAGAAGGGGTAACTATTATATTTCATCCCATAAAACAATTATATTTAATGATTTCACTAGTATTTGTGAAAGTATGTTTTATAAGATCATTGCATTAACTTGTAATTATAAAGTAGAATATGGTATTAAAGTGTTATTTGATTATTACTGTAATTAATTATATAATTACATAAATTCATGTAGCTCGCCGAAATGGTGGCCTCCTAAAGTAATATAAGTAAACTAGGCTTCAGGGGGCAGGGTTGGGGAGAGGGGCGAAAATTAACGACCACTTCGAACTTTGTTTCTTCCCTCTAGCTTTCAATCTTTCCCCTGTGTTTTGATGAGAGGAAGAAGAGAAGAATAAGAAGGATTAGTGTTTTGATGAGAGGAAGAAGAAGAAGAAGGTTTAAGGGGTAACTATTATATTTCATCACAGAAAACAAAGAAGGGGTAACTATTATATTTTATGACAAGAAATGAAGGGGTAACTATTATATTTCATGACAGAACTCTAAGAAGGGGTAACTATTATATTTCATCCCATAAAACAATTATATTTAATGATTTCACTAGTATTTGTGAAAGTATGTTTTATAAGATCATTGCATTAACTTGTAATTATAAAGTAGAATATGGTATTAAAGTGTTATTTGATTATTACTGTAATTAATTATATAATTACATAAATTCATGTAGCTCGCCGAAATGGTGGCCTCCTAAAGTAATATAAGTAAACTAGGCTTCAGGGGGCAGGGTTGGGGAGAGGGGCGAAAATTAACGACCACTTCGAACTTTGTTTCTTCCCTCTAGCTTTCAATCTTTCCCCTGTGTTTTGATGAGAGGAAGAAGAAGAAGAATAAGAAGGATTAGTGTTTTGATGAGAGGAAGAAGAAGAAGAAGGTTTAAGGGGTAACTATTATATTTCATCACAGAAAACAAAGAAGGGGTAACTATTATATTTTATGACAAGAAATGAAGGGGTAACTATTATATTTCATGACAGAACTCTAAGAAGGGGTAACTATTATATTTCATCCCATAAAACAATTATATTTAATGATTTCACTAGTATTTGTGAAAGTATGTTTTATAAGATCATTGCATTAACTTGTAATTATAAAGTAGAATATGGTATTAAAGTGTTATTTGATTATTACTGTAATTAATTATATAATTACATAAATTCATGTAGCTCGCCGAAATGGTGGCCTCCTAAAGTAATATAAGTAAACTAGGCTTCAGGGGGCAGGGTTGGGGAGAGGGGCGAAAATTAACGACCACTTCGAACTTTGTTTCTTCCCTCTAGCTTTCAATCTTTCCCCTGTGTTTTGATGAGAGGAAGAAGAAGAATAAGAAGGATTAGTGTTTTGATGAGAGGAAGAAGAAGAAGAAGGTTTAAGGGGTAACTATTATATTTCATCACAGAAAACAAAGAAGGGGTAACTATTATATTTTATGACAAGAAATGAAGGGGTAACTATTATATTTCATGACAGAACTCTAAGAAGGGGTAACTATTATATTTCATCCCATAAAACAATTATATTTAATGATTTCACTAGTATTTGTGAAAGTATGTTTTATAAGATCATTGCATTAACTTGTAATTATAAAGTAGAATATGGTATTAAAGTGTTATTTGATTATTACTGTAATTAATTATATAATTACATAAATTCATGTAGCTCGCCGAAATGGTGGCCTCCTAAAGTAATATAAGTAAACTAGGCTTCAGGGGGCAGGGTTGGGGAGAGGGGCGAAAATTAACGACCACTTCGAACTTTGTTTCTTCCCTCTAGCTTTCAATCTTTCCCCTGTGTTTTGATGAGAGGAAGAAGAAGAATAAGAAGGATTAGTGTTTTGATGAGAGGAAGAAGAAGAAGAAGGTTTAAGGGGTAACTATTATATTTCATCACAGAAAACAAAGAAGGGGTAACTATTATATTTTATGACAAGAAATGAAGGGGTAACTATTATATTTCATGACAGAACTCTAAGAAGGGGTAACTATTATATTTCATCCCATAAAACAATTATATTTAATGATTTCACTAGTATTTGTGAAAGTATGTTTTATAAGATCATTGCATTAACTTGTAATTATAAAGTAGAATATGGTATTAAAGTGTTATTTGATTATTACTGTAATTAATTATATAATTACATAAATTCATGTAGCTCGCCGAAATGGTGGCCTCCTAAAGTAATATAAGTAAACTAGGCTTCAGGGGGCAGGGTTGGGGAGAGGGGCGAAAATTAACGACCACTTCGAACTTTGTTTCTTCCCTCTAGCTTTCAATCTTTCCCCTGTGTTTTGATGAGAGGAAGAAGAAGAATAAGAAGGATTAGTGTTTTGATGAGAGGAAGAAGAAGAAGAAGGTTTAAGGGGTAACTATTATATTTCATCACAGAAAACAAAGAAGGGGTAACTATTATATTTTATGACAAGAAATGAAGGGGTAACTATTATATTTCATGACAGAACTCTAAGAAGGGGTAACTATTATATTTCATCCCATAAAACAATTATATTTAATGATTTCACTAGTATTTGTGAAAGTATGTTTTATAAGATCATTGCATTAACTTGTAATTATAAAGTAGAATATGGTATTAAAGTGTTATTTGATTATTACTGTAATTAATTATATAATTACATAAATTCATGTAGCTCGCCGAAATGGTGGCCTCCTAAAGTAATATAAGTAAACTAGGCTTCAGGGGGCAGGGTTGGGGAGAGGGGCGAAAATTAACGACCACTTCGAACTTTGTTTCTTCCCTCTAGCTTTCAATCTTTCCCCTGTGTTTTGATGAGAGGAAGAAGAAGAAGAATAAGAAGGATTAGTGTTTTGATGAGAGGAAGAAGAAGAAGAAGGTTTAAGGGGTAACTATTATATTTCATCACAGAAAACAAAGAAGGGGTAACTATTATATTTTATGACAAGAAATGAAGGGGTAACTATTATATTTCATGACAGAACTCTAAGAAGGGGTAACTATTATATTTCATCCCATAAAACAATTATATTTAATGATTTCACTAGTATTTGTGAAAGTATGTTTTATAAGATCATTGCATTAACTTGTAATTATAAAGTAGAATATGGTATTAAAGTGTTATTTGATTATTACTGTAATTAATTATATAATTACATAAATTCATGTAGCTCGCCGAAATGGTGGCCTCCTAAAGTAATATAAGTAAACTAGGCTTCAGGGGGCAGGGTTGGGGAGAGGGGCGAAAATTAACGACCACTTCGAACTTTGTTTCTTCCCTCTAGCTTTCAATCTTTCCCCTGTGTTTTGATGAGAGGAAGAAGAAGAAGAATAAGAAGGATTAGTGTTTTGATGAGAGGAAGAAGAAGAAGAAGGTTTAAGGGGTAACTATTATATTTCATCACAGAAAACAAAGAAGGGGTAACTATTATATTTTATGACAAGAAATGAAGGGGTAACTATTATATTTCATGACAGAACTCTAAGAAGGGGTAACTATTATATTTCATCCCATAAAACAATTATATTTAATGATTTCACTAGTATTTGTGAAAGTATGTTTTATAAGATCATTGCATTAACTTGTAATTATAAAGTAGAATATGGTATTAAAGTGTTATTTGATTATTACTGTAATTAATTATATAATTACATAAATTCATGTAGCTCGCCGAAATGGTGGCCTCCTAAAGTAATATAAGTAAACTAGGCTTCAGGGGGCAGGGTTGGGGAGAGGGGCGAAAATTAACGACCACTTCGAACTTTGTTTCTTCCCTCTAGCTTTCAATCTTTCCCCTGTGTTTTGATGAGAGGAAGAAGAAGAAGAATAAGAAGGATTAGTGTTTTGATGAGAGGAAGAAGAAGAAGAAGGTTTAAGGGGTAACTATTATATTTCATCACAGAAAACAAAGAAGGGGTAACTATTATATTTTATGACAAGAAATGAAGGGGTAACTATTATATTTCATGACAGAACTCTAAGAAGGGGTAACTATTATATTTCATCCCATAAAACAATTATATTTAATGATTTCACTAGTATTTGTGAAAGTATGTTTTATAAGATCATTGCATTAACTTGTAATTATAAAGTAGAATATGGTATTAAAGTGTTATTTGATTATTACTGTAATTAATTATATAATTACATAAATTCATGTAGCTCGCCGAAATGGTGGCCTCCTAAAGTAATATAAGTAAACTAGGCTTCAGGGGGCAGGGTTGGGGAGAGGGGCGAAAATTAACGACCACTTCGAACTTTGTTTCTTCCCTCTAGCTTTCAATCTTTCCCCTGTGTTTTGATGAGAGGAAGAAGAAGAAGAATAAGAAGGATTAGTGTTTTGATGAGAGGAAGAAGAAGAAGAAGGTTTAAGGGGTAACTATTATATTTCATCACAGAAAACAAAGAAGGGGTAACTATTATATTTTATGACAAGAAATGAAGGGGTAACTATTATATTTCATGACAGAACTCTAAGAAGGGGTAACTATTATATTTCATCCCATAAAACAATTATATTTAATGATTTCACTAGTATTTGTGAAAGTATGTTTTATAAGATCATTGCATTAACTTGTAATTATAAAGTAGAATATGGTATTAAAGTGTTATTTGATTATTACTGTAATTAATTATATAATTACATAAATTCATGTAGCTCGCCGAAATGGTGGCCTCCTAAAGTAATATAAGTAAACTAGGCTTCAGGGGGCAGGGTTGGGGAGAGGGGCGAAAATTAACGACCACTTCGAACTTTGTTTCTTCCCTCTAGCTTTCAATCTTTCCCCTGTGTTTTGATGAGAGGAAGAAGAAGAATAAGAAGGATTAGTGTTTTGATGAGAGGAAGAAGAAGAAGAAGGTTTAAGGGGTAACTATTATATTTCATCACAGAAAACAAAGAAGGGGTAACTATTATATTTTATGACAAGAAATGAAGGGGTAACTATTATATTTCATGACAGAACTCTAAGAAGGGGTAACTATTATATTTCATCCCATAAAACAATTATATTTAATGATTTCACTAGTATTTGTGAAAGTATGTTTTATAAGATCATTGCATTAACTTGTAATTATAAAGTAGAATATGGTATTAAAGTGTTATTTGATTATTACTGTAATTAATTATATAATTACATAAATTCATGTAGCTCGCCGAAATGGTGGCCTCCTAAAGTAATATAAGTAAACTAGGCTTCAGGGGGCAGGGTTGGGGAGAGGGGCGAAAATTAACGACCACTTCGAACTTTGTTTCTTCCCTCTAGCTTTCAATCTTTCCCCTGTGTTTTGATGAGAGGAAGAAGAAGAAGAATAAGAAGGATTAGTGTTTTGATGAGAGGAAGAAGAAGAAGAAGGTTTAAGGGGTAACTATTATATTTCATCACAGAAAACAAAGAAGGGGTAACTATTATATTTTATGACAAGAAATGAAGGGGTAACTATTATATTTCATGACAGAACTCTAAGAAGGGGTAACTATTATATTTCATCCCATAAAACAATTATATTTAATGATTTCACTAGTATTTGTGAAAGTATGTTTTATAAGATCATTGCATTAACTTGTAATTATAAAGTAGAATATGGTATTAAAGTGTTATTTGATTATTACTGTAATTAATTATATAATTACATAAATTCATGTAGCTCGCCGAAATGGTGGCCTCCTAAAGTAATATAAGTAAACTAGGCTTCAGGGGGCAGGGTTGGGGAGAGGGGCGAAAATTAACGACCACTTCGAACTTTGTTTCTTCCCTCTAGCTTTCAATCTTTCCCCTGTGTTTTGATGAGAGGAAGAAGAAGAAGAAGAATAAGAAGGATTAGTGTTTTGATGAGAGGAAGAAGAAGAAGAAGGTTTAAGGGGTAACTATTATATTTCATCACAGAAAACAAAGAAGGGGTAACTATTATATTTTATGACAAGAAATGAAGGGGTAACTATTATATTTCATGACAGAACTCTAAGAAGGGGTAACTATTATATTTCATCCCATAAAACAATTATATTTAATGATTTCACTAGTATTTGTGAAAGTATGTTTTATAAGATTATTGCATTAACTTGTAATTATAAAGTAGAATATGGTATTAAAGTGTTATTTGATTATTACTGTAATTAATTATATAATTACATAAATTCATGTAGCTCGCCGAAATGGTGGCCTCCTAAAGTAATATAAGTAAACTAGGGTTGGGGACAGGGGCGAAAATTAACGACCACTTCGAACTTTGTTTCTTCCCTCTAGCTTTCAATCTTTCCCCTGTGTTTTGATGAGAGGAAGAAGAAGAATAAGAAGGATTAGTGTTTTGATAAGAAGAAGAAGAAGGTTTAAGGGGTAACTATTATATTTCATCACAGAAAACTAAGAAGGGGTAACTATTATATTTCATCACAGAAAACTAAGAAGGGGTAACTATTATATTTTATGACAAAAAATTGAGAAGGGGTAACTATAATATTTCTTGACAGAAAACTATGAAGGGGTAACTAATATATTTCATGACAGAACACTAAGAAGGGGTAACTATTATATTTCATCCCATAAAACAATTATATTTAATAATTTCACTAGTTTTCTGTGAAATTTTATTTTATAAGATCATTGCATTAATTTGTAAATATAAAATAGATTATGCCATTAAAATCTTATTTGATTATTACAGTAATTAATTATTTAATTACATAAATTCATGTAAAAATATAATAAATATTGATGTCAGAAATTTTTTTTTTATTTTTCTATTAAACTTACTTATATATTGACAGTCTTGGTCTGTCCTTCACTGTTGAGAACAGTATTGAAGTCGTTAGGTTTGTTGCTCTGAGGGGGCAGTACAAGGCGGTCTTAGTCAAGCCAAGTTATTCTATTTGATGTTTTCTTGGGGCTCTTTATGTTAGGGTGGTCCCACCATGATCCTTGTGTCATTAGAAGGATGATACCCATTCTTTTTTGTTTCTATTTTTTTCTCAGTTAAATCGGTCGTTGTAAACAAGGAAATACATAACTTTCTCCTATTATAACTGACTTTCTACTCGCCCTGTTAAAGCTACATTTATTTACATCAGTTGTAGCATTAATGAGGGGCATCTGTACCGTTCTGTACTGAACTGTGATTTCTCCTCCACGTCTCCAGACGCTGTTGTGGGGGTTAGCAACACTCCTGAGGTTCGGGAGCCGCCTGTGGGCACGATGTCTCTCGAAGGATGTCTTTAAGGTGGCGAGATTGGAATCCCAGGGCGAGATTCCTTGGCAGACGCCACGGCCCACCGCCACGAGTCAACCTTTCCCGGGCCAGGCGCTCCGAGCTAGCAAGCGAGCCTGTAAACAACTTTGGCCCACTGACTCCATCGTATGATCATGGTCTATCTACTGTTCTTGGTTATATGTATGGAGCTGTATTAGTATCCATGCTTGGGGATGACTAGCAGAAATATAATCATCCCAGGTTAAGTATTGAACCACTGAATGAGAGTTCAAGGTACCAGGTTGTTTCTTGCGAGCTAACAGGAGGTATTGTATGTTACTATAATTGTGGAGTTGTCCAGTGTGTTATGTATTCGTCTGTAGTGACCATGAAAGAATAACCTGAGAGAATAATGTTCTAACCAAGAATTGAAGAGGTAATTTGTTACTTGTTAAAGTAAGACCTGAGGGTCCTGTGATATCTTGTGAATAATAATTACGGAATCTCATTTGTCAAGGTAATAATACCACAATTGTCTAATGAAGTAATAAGTATTTGGAGGTATTTAATAAGGTAATAAGTTCTTGAAGTGTTTGATGACTTAAGTAAATTGTGGTTCTGTTTTATCTGAGTGAATCTAAGATGCATCTTATCCACTCACTGTGTTAATAAATATTGAATTAGTAATCTACGAGTATCACCACTCTACTCCTTCTAAACATTGGTTCCCAGAAAATAATACTTATTCACGTGCCTATACATCTACCACACTACCCAAAAACTTTCCATGAGTTATGTTATATAATGAAAAGTCTGGGTGGTGGCAGCTACCCTTTGTAAGTATAAAAAGTATTGTACTAAGAATAACATGGTTCCCCAGACTAACCCATGTATAAGAATAGACGTAAAACAGAGTATACTTCAGAAAGGTAAGAACATTGAAACTGAGAATATAATATATATGAAATAAATGAAAAACTTGGAAAGTACAAGAAGAGAAAGATAAGACATGTATGTACATTGTGGAACTAAAGCCACAGCATAGAAATTATTAAATAAACACACCATGAAAGTCTAATACAAAACACATCCATAACTAAGACAAGAATTACTTATATAAGAATACTAAATAAGAATATAAAGTATATTTATAAATAAATAATTGAAGAAGGATAACTATGTAAACAGGATACTCATTGAAAAGAATGCAACAAAGAACATATAAGTATATGAATAAATAAGAATACGAACAGAAAAGAATATCTAGATGGTAAAATGAAAGGAGACGAACACGTCAGCAAACACACTATCACAGACATGAGCGACAGCACCCTGAGGAGAGAAGAAAAAACTCCCGAGATACCCCCCAAAACAAGCGGAATTCCACCTCCTGCTCCTCCCTCAGAGCAGGTGCCCAAGAAACAGCCACCACTACTAACTGTCGAGGAGGAGAGCGACTCAACCATGAACGCCGAGAGCAACTACAGCACCAGCGACGAGGAGATAATGATAGAATAGCCCCACCTCCTTGTAATCTCAAGATAACACAGTGGAATGTACAAGGCCTGTCCAACAAACGGCATACTGTACAAGCAGCAGCATTAGCTAAAAATATTGATGTCTTCATTCTGCAAGAAACCCTGATGACCAAAGATAAACAATTCCGCTTGCCTGGATACCAACAGTACTCTGTACCAAAGGGGCCCAACTCCCATGGCAGCATGATTCTCGTCAGGGCGACCATCCCCAGTTCAGAAGTAGAACCAGTTCACTGTGGAGATGGAGTAGAGGCATAAGCTGTTCGGATACACCTGGCAAACGAGAGTCTTGTAGTATACAATATCTATAAACCGCCTACCAAACGACTAGAAGCCGGTGAACTACTGACACAAGCAACACAGGAACTTGTGCTCATTGCTGGGGACTTCAATGCCCACCATCCAACGTTCAATTCGACCACAAGAATGAACCAGGATGGTCATCACCTAGTGGAACTGCTGACAGCTGTTCCAGAAATAACGCTCATGAATACTGGGGAACCAACACACATAATGGGAGGAACATTGGACCTCACATTCATCTCCACTGAGCTCGTTCCAGTAGCTCAGTGGGAGATAGATGATGAACTGACCAGTGACCACTTTGCCACGACAACTACTTTGAGAATGGAACTACTCCCTCCTCCCCCACGTCCGCCACCCAGATGGAATACCAAGAAAGCAAATTGGAAATTATATCAAGATGAACTCCAAAAATGGTTTTCGAACTATGAACCAGCAGAAGATATTGACCAACTAAACCAGGACCTTACTGATGCCATAAACACGCAGCAGAGAAAGCAATACCAAAAACAAACCCTACAAATAGACACCACAAAGACTACTGGTTCTACAATGACGAGGTCAGAGAACAGAATCAACACATTCAGACAATACCCTTCCCCTGAGGGAGTGAAAATCTTGAGAGCTGCTGTCCAACATGCTCGTCAAATTACGCAGAAAATTAGGGAAGACAAATGGCTCGAGCGGTGTGCAACCTTTAATGCACACACCAGCCTGAGTGAACTCTGGAGAAAACTCAGGATAGCAACAGGAAAACTGCCCAAAGCTTCAGCCCGCCCCCAGCCACTACAGGAAGCAAATCGCATGGCAGAGCACTTTGCAGAATGCTCGTCATCAGCTCAACTACCTCCTGAAATAAGTCTTCGTCTACAGCAAGTACAACTGGAGAGAGAAGTAGTAGTCAGACATGCGATTGAACAAGCTGACACTACAGACTGTCTGTTTACTGTAGACGAAATCAGAAGGGCCAGGAAAACAAGCAAAGACACCGCTCCTGGCAGTGATGGTATAACCTATTCATTGCTCAGCAATGCAGGACTTGCTGGTGAACCTGCTCTCCTAACAGTTATAAACGCATCATGGTCAGCAGGCAAACTCTCGTCATCTTGGAAAGCAGCAAACATTGTTCCTATTCCCAAACCCAATGATCCCCCGAATTTCAGACCAATATCACTAACAGCATGCATTGGCAAAACCGCCGAAAGGATGGTCCTTACACGACTCCTCTGGAAAATTGGACCACTTCACCACAATATCTTTGGATTCACCAAAGGTGTCAGCACTGCACACAGTTTGGCCACTCTCCTGGGATCAAATGGTCAAAATAAGGCAATCGTAGTATTCCTTGATTTAGAGAAAGCATTTGAGCTGGCAAATGCACAGGCCATTGTAACCACTCTGGCCCGGAAAGGCGTCAAAGGATACCTACTGGCTTGGATTGCAGACTATCTCCAAAACAGAACAGCAAGAGTTACTTGTCAAGGACAAGCCTCAGATCAGGAAAGACTGGAAAATGGCACACCACAAGGAGGAGTTCTTAGTCCAACTCTCTTCAACATCCTCATGGAAAACTTGTGTCGGCTCCCCTTTCAAGAGGGTACCAAACTGCTGTGCTATGCTGACGACTTAGCACTGATGATAAAAGGCAGAAACCAAATCAGCAAAGTCCAAAGAGCACTAGACCACCCCAGTGAAGAATGTATGAGGCTCGGGCTCAAGATATCAATCCCCAAATCGAAAGCCATGAGGATTGGACACAATGAGCCGGTGACACAACTTCAAATACAAGGTATTGCCTTACAATGGGTCAATGTATACAAATACCTGGGCATCTGGATTGACAAACGCCTCAAATTTGACACTGAGATAACTATCTAAGAGACCGAATAGGCAAGAGAGTCAACATGATGAGAGCCATGACAGGACCCAAGGTGGGTGCGGGACATGTAGTCCTAAGAACGCAATATATACACGCCATTCGATCATTAACAGACTACGCCACACCGGCTCTTAACACACTGTCTGAGGGGCAGTGGACGAAATTTGAAGTTGCCCAGAATAACGCTATGAGAGCCATTGTCAAGGCACCTATGTGGACAAAAATTGAAAACTTACACAGGGAGACAGGTCTCACATCTCTACAAACCAGAGCGGAACGATTAACAGCGTGCTTTGCAACAAAACTGATTACCAGGGCTCGGGAGGATGACATTCAAGAATGGACTCTTACGAGCACTGAACCTTAACAGAGATGTCTTTAACAAGAAAACATGGCTATTGTGCGCAGCTGACGCTGTAAATCGACTGAAATTGAAAGACACAATCCTCAGCAAAGGACCTGATACAATGAGTCCAGACTATAGCACCCCAGCACCGTGGGAGTCCCCGCCAGCAGTCTTCAACATTTTACAAACTGGGACAAGAAAGGCTGACTGTAACCCACATGAGCTCCGACAGATAGCAGAGAGAAACATGAAGGCTCTATCACTTCACAATAGTACAGTGTATTACACAGACGGTTCTGTAGAGACCACCAGTACGAAGGCAGGAGCAGCCTTCACTATAGAAGGAGGTAACACGTCCCTTTGGAGAACCTCAGATGGATGCTCTACTTTGCAAGTTGAGCTAGCTGCCGTACTTGGAGCCCTAAGACACGCTTCCATAAACAGTCAACAAGGCATTGTAATACACACTGACTCACGATGTGCTATTGAAGCACTACAATGCAGAGAGCATAGAGACAACATTCATCTTATAACATCTGTTGTTGGACTACTGCAAGGTTTAAAACTACAAGATCGGCAAGTTATCATTAACTGGGTGCCCAGTCATATCGGAATCCCAGGAAATGAACGAGCTGATGCTGCTGCCAAGGCTGCGTTAGAACAGCGAAACATTGAGATGAACATCCCGCCCAGTCAGGAGCAGATAAAGAAGACCACAATAACACGAACTGCCCAGTGGAAAATATAGAAACATAGAAAATTAACACCAGTATCACGATCGGCCAGGTGGTACTATCTGGTCACGAATTATGAGAGACCACCACTCATTAAGGATATAACAAGAAGGGAAGAAATCAACTTCCACCGACTGAGACTGGGATACTGGGAAATAATTGTATCAGCATCAGCAGAGCAGCGCATATGCAAGACCTGCGACAGCGGAGCAGAAAACACACTGCAGCACTACCTCATAGAATGCCCTGAAACACAATTAGCTAGGAGAAACATACAACCCCCCTATCACAGCAGAGAAGGTTGCCAGAAAGCTAACCACCAACCACTCTCAAGAAACCCTACAGTTTCTTACCGAGCATTCCCCCCCCCCCCCCACACTGGTGGTGATGTACATTTAACCAAAAAGACGCTGGTGTTTTATCCCAGCAGTGGGTGGACCAGCACTTTAGCTTAAGGTCCGCGTAGGTAATAATCCTACAAATCAATTAAAAAAAAAAAAAAAGCAGGTTATAGACCTCCTGGGAGGGGGTGCCTCTGGTATGGGTTCTGGGACCGCCACCGCCTCTGGGGGTGTTCTTGGGGTCACTGCCAACACTGGAAGGGCCCCTAAAGGCACGGCTGCCCCTGGGAGGGCGCCTGAACTCGCCGCCGTACCTGCAAAGGCCTTTGGAGGCACCACCTCTCCTGGGATGGCCCTTGGTAAATCCGCCGTCCCTAGGAGAAACTCTGGGGTCACCACCGCCCCTAGGAGGGCCTCTGGGAGAGCCGTTGCCCCTGGGAGGGTCTTAAAGAACACTTGCCACCTCTATAATGGTCCCTAGGGTCGCTTCCTCATTTAAGAGCGTTCCTGGGGGTGCAGTCGTCCCTGAGAGGGCTTCTGGAGTCGCCGGCGCACTTGCAAGGGCCCCTGGGGGACTCCGCTTCCCCGAGGAGGGCCCCTGGAGTCGCTGCTGCTCCTGTGAGGGCCCCTAACAGCGCCGCCGGCCGTGAAGGGGCCCCTGGGGTCTCCGCCGCCCTTTAGGTGTGGCCACTTTTGGGAGGGCCCCTGGGAGGGCTCTTGGGGGCTCTGCCGCCCCTAGGATGGCCAATGGTGTCGCCGACGCCCCCGGGAGGGCCCTTGGGGGCATCGCCGTCCCTGGGAGGGCCCCTGGGGTTGCCTCCGTTTCTAGGATGGCCCCTAGGTTCACCGCCGCCCCTGAGAGGGGCCCTGGGATCATCGCCGCCCCTGGATGAGCCTTTTGGGGCACCAATAGCTTTGGGCGGGCCCTTGGGGGCACTGCCGCCTTTGGGAGGGCCCCTGGAAGTTCCGCCATTCGTGGGAGGGCCTCTGGGGTATCTGGCACTCCTGGGAGGACCCCTGGTGGTGCTGCACCTGGTAGGGGAGAACAGAACAGTCAGTCAGTCAGCACAACACCCCAACTTATGTTTTCCTGTTTGATATTTAGTCTCCTTTACAACTATTCATGGTGCGATTATACTGGAAATGCGATGGGTGGTGTATTTTTTTAAAGTCATATCTTCCATTGTTCTAAATAATGCAAAAACAACTGCGCCCAGCAGCCTACAGGGGCAGCGCTCCCTGGAGCCCTCCCATTTGTCCTACCAGGTACGGCGCCCCCAGGGGCCATCCCAGGGGCATCGGCTACCCAAGGGCCCTCGCAGAGGCGGGAGTCACCCCAGGGGCTCTCTCAGAGGCAGCGGTGCCCCCAGGGGCCGTTCTAGGGGCGCCCCCTCCCAGATGCCCTATAACTTGCTTGGTCGTGTTGTTGTGATTGGTGGACTAATATGTAAATACACCAAATTACAGCCAATAGGAGAACAGAACAGTCAGTCAGCACAACACCTCAACTTATGTTTTCCTTTTGAATACTTATTCCACTTTACACTGTTCATGGTGCGATTATACTGGAAATGCAATGGGACCCTCCCTTGGGCGGCGCCCCCAGGATCCTCCTAGTTGCGGCGCCCCTAGGATCCTCCCAGTTGCGGCGCCCCCAGGGGCCCTATTAGGGACGACGAACCCAGGGGCGCTACCACTGGCCCTACCATTGGCCCTCCCAGGGGCGGGACCCCCAGAGGGCCTACCAGGGCCGGCGCCTTCAGGGGCCTTACCAGAGGAGACACCCCCAAGGGCCCTAAAGAAGCAGTGCCCTCAGGGGCCTAATCAGGGGCGGTGCCCCCAGGTGTCCTTTCTGGAGGTGGCGCCCCGAGGGGCCCTCTCAGGGGCTCCCCTGATGCCACTGTCTCTCTGACTGTCAACAAAATTTAATACACTATTTCTGCGTTCGGGAAGGAACCATTTAGAGATTTTAGAAAGTTAAACAAACTCCTTAAGTACATCTTTTGTTTCTAAGGGAATGAGTTCTCAGAGTACTCGAAGCTCTGAAAACAACTCTGTTTCATCAATACGTAGGTGCTAGACAGCTGCTATAGTGTTAAACAGATCGCCAATGTTCGTTTTCTTTAATCAATTCTTATAACATACGTGTATCTACAGTATTCATTAAACACAACCTTCCTTTCTCTTCCATCCAGTTGGTTAAGATTGAACAAGAGTTCATTTGATGACTCATGGGATTTTATTCTTTCACTAAAATGTTTCCACTCAGCACAGCCTTCCTTTACTAGTTTATGTGTGGCATTTGAACTACAACCATCACACCACCACCACCTGTGTGTGGCGCACCTCAGCCACCAGCCCAGCTGACCTAGCCAGTCCCACAGTCAAATATTTGATCTCAATCTTTTTTATGCAGGTTTCACCCCCGCCTATTCTACGGGCGTGATATTTGCGTCGCATATTGAAATTGGGAACTTTTCCCCGCTCTTTTTTGGCAGTGTTAGGGGTTTGCAAATTATAGTTTCAAATGTAGATGGATGCGTGTTTTGTGTAATGTTTAATAGTTCGGGAGATTATAAATTTCGGAGATGTATCTTGTGAAATAATTATATATTTTAGTGACATCTCGTAGTTGATGAAAACACCTTACCTCCATAACTCATAGCGTCTTCACATTACTACTGTACTTCGTTCTCATCTCAAACACATGTTGAGTGGAGCTTCCTCCTAGTGTATGCAGTCATCAACACTCGACCCTCCATCAATTATTTTACAGATCACAGATGTCAGGGATATTTCCATTAATAATGTAACTATTTTTCGAAAAGCGGGCTAAGTGTAGCTACTTTATTCTATATAACTGGATGTCAAATTTATAACGATAATAGATATTTTAGCATTAATTATGTAAACAGTACTTGTGTTTCGCGTGGCTACTGCAGTACTCTACTTCACAGATATTTTCGCGTTTACTTATTTTTTGGTCACTTTAGAGAATTTGGTCGAGAATGACTAAAAGGAAATTTAGTACAACAAGGAATGATGTATATGTGTGTGTGTCAGTGTGTTTGCGCTTCAGAACCTAGCCTATACGACATAGGTCTAAAAAAAAAAAAAGATTCAGAAAGACCGACGATGAATATTGGAGAAGTACTGGGTAGGAAGACGTGCTCCAGCAGCCTCCAGTATAGCACTAATACGCCCCAGTCTGAACCTTCCCACACGCTCCTCTCCACTCACCTGTTCAGCTTGATTCCAACTTCCGCCGGCCGCCACCAGGTGTCTCTCCCTGTCTGGATCACGTGAGCAGCGAGGCGTATGTTGATTAGCTCTTCACAGCCACCTACCCGCACTTCCCCCCACTATTGTTCCATTGTACATAAGTAGGTAATTGGCCTTCTTGTGTCCTGTCAGCCTCTCAATCTTTAGTCTGTAAAAGATGCTCCTGGTTTATCCTACACAGTGCCTTCATCCTGGTTGGACTCTCGACAGAACCCAAGTCGCCATAAAACCTCGACCTCCTCACCATAGCTACTAAGGGAGAGGTCGCTGCAGAGGTCAACCTGGTTCAAGCATTAAATTCAACATCTTGCAAATCAATCAGTGTGCACGTCTTATACATAGTGTACTGGAACCTTTCAATGTTATATAGTTTCAAATAGTTTTAAATTTATTCCCATGTTTATTGAAGAAAAAAAAATGTGTCGCTTCTTAAATTGGAAACTAATATAATATAAACACCTGTTGAATCATATAAAGCCATGTGTTCTAATGACTGTGCTCTCTTTATCTCACTATTGGCTCACCTTATCTCTTGTTTTTCTCTTTCTCTCACTCTCTTTCTGCCTTTCTCTCACTATTTTCTCTGTCTCACTTTAAATTTCTGTTTGTCACTCATAAATATTGTCCTATTCTTCCTCTACAAGTCCTTCTAGGATCCTCTTCCTCTTCCATTGTCTTCCTCCTCTTCTTCTATAAGTCCTCTTCCTCTTCCATTGTCCTCCTCTTCCTCTCTCACTGTCTTTCTCCTCTAAGTGCAGCTCTTCCTCTACCACAGATCTCAATCTTCCTCTGGTCCTCTTCCTTCATCACCTCTCTCTCTCTCCAGCTGACTCAGTAACCCGGCCTCCTGCCCTACACCCAGCAGGAATGGGAGACCCTGTTAAGGTGCGGTCACATGACTAACATGTTCCGTTGATAAAAATCGTTGAAACCGTTTCAAAGACAGGCAGTAAATTGGCGATTTCGCTGATTCAGTAGTCACAATGTATAGCATGCTGACTGTTTTAGCAACCAAACTAAGCAGTAGTATCCCTTTATGTGACAAAGTTGCCCTTATCTTACAAAACGCACCAGGCAATTGTACATAAACAACAGATATCTACTGGGAAAGATGATAATGTGTGATAAGGTGTTTCACCAACCAATGACAGATGAGGAGCAATTAAAACAACTATATCACACGAATGAAAACATTTCAAGGTGTGATGAAAAATGTCCTAACTAATTATGTAATATCCCAGTTTTTTAATATTTGGCTGTTGTCTCTTAGTTCTATGTCTGTAACCTTCTTAGTTATATTTCTTTTATTTGATTTATTTTCTAAGTCTTTCTTTTCTTTATTTATTGTATATTTTTCAATACTCTTACTTATTTGTATAGTTTCTCTTACTTCCTTTTATTCTCAGCTTTACTTAGTTATATTCTATTTTGTGGATTAACCTGGAAAACCACATCCTTCTCTCTTCTTACACCTTCGTATGATCACAACACTTACACCTTGAGCTGCCACCACCCAGGCTTTTCTTTAGAATATAACTTCGACAATTATCCTCTCAATTATAATGGGAGCGTGGTAGACACTTGAGTTTTTAAGTATTTTCAGGAATGTCAATTGTTAGAAAGAATGAGCAGTTATGCACTCATTCTACTTGATCAATATTTATTAAAATCAACTCTGATCATATACGCCCCGACGCCACCTCAAGATGAACGTAGGTCACATCAAAACTTATGTACATATCATTTAACTCAGTTGCAGTATACATTGGGCGATACAAAATCAATGTTATGGGTCAGATTAATTTCTTAAGGCTCTTGCTTTTAATCTCATCAATATTCGAGCTCGCAATGCAATAATTAAAGAGCAAAATTTGTGCAGAATGGTATTTTACATTTTGTGCTGAAGGGGCATAAGACAAGAATGAGCTAGTGACTCTCGGCTGTTAAAATTTCAGGCTTTGAGCAGTTGACAGGTTTCTCTTAAATGATTAAAGACATTCTTAAATACACAACTGACAATAATTTCAATGCAGTCATCAGAATCTTTGATGATTATGAATTAAAACAGTCTTGCTTCAGTGGCGAATGGAACTCTTGTACATCTTCCAAGGCAGAGACAAGATGTCCACTCACCCTTGCAAGCTCTCTACTAAATTTATTTGACGATTTCATTAAAAGTAAATATAGTTAAAGCTTTCACCATCACTCACAATGAATTTTGATTATTTCAGCTGTAAGCAGGTATACATAACTAATACTAACACATACGCATTCATTCGTAAACTTAAATATACGAAACACGACATGTGATACTAAGAGATTCTGAAACACATTAGAGAAAATGGATGTCTCCGTCTACAGAAGCTGACGATAGACGTTCCAGGAGGGGGCTAAAAAATAAGTTATAGCTGCATGTTTTATGAGCTATTGAGCGTAATATGACTCATCTCATTTTACATTAACTAACATAAATGACTGTGGTCAAGTACAAAGCTTTTCCCTCCCCCAAGATTCATATTACATGGTATAGTCAATAAAACATTACAGCAATTACATAATCTTCAAAACAGAATACAGTGTGATAATTGGTTATTTGTCAACAATACATACTGTGCAATATAACAAATGTAAAATAGTTTCACATACAAAGAAAAAAAATCTGGTCATATAAAATGAGTTAAAAAAATATTCAGGCACAGATAAATAAATTCATATTATGAGATTCTTACATTAGCAACACACTACACATTAGCAACACACTACACATCAGCAACACACTACACATTAGCAACACACTACATATCAGCAACACACTACACACTAGCAACACACGACATAATAAGAATAAACAATACCTCTGTTACATCTTGTCCATCAATTTTGTTTTACATGTAGACATAAGGAAGGTTTTACTTTAGGCAAATGATTAGAGGCTTAAACAGGACCACAACAAGGTTAACCAAAAGAGTTCTCAGGCAAGGTGTAGCTAACTTGACTCCATCCGACCGATGAATGAATTGGACTGACTTTTTATTGCCCAACGTCTATCTTCGTTCACGAGACGAGGCAAGATCTGAGGGTCGGAGTTAACGTGACGTCCAACAGACAATAATGCCGATGCAACAGTCCTCACGAGATACTGATCAATCATTACCCTTCTGTTGCTTTGTAATAATGTATTTAAACTGCACCTGGTCCATGTATCCATACACACCTGGCTGGCCATCACTAAAGTCCAGTACAACTACATCTTATCAAGACTGAGGCCTAACTAGAATACGACCTCCACACAACCTAAATAATCAGATGGTCTTAACTCAAGTGAAACACATCTTCCAACCTCCATGTCCTTACCTCACTTTGACAATCCTCCCCCCAAAAAAAATAAAAATTCACAATCACTCACAAGTGTAAAACACCACAATTACCTTCCATAATCAACAAATCCAAAGACAAATCACAAAGGCAACACAACACCACATCACCGTTCAATTACACTGGGTTCCCCCTTCTCACACACCCGAAGTCTAGTAGCCATGCCAGCTACTAGCTTCCACGCTCTTCCCTTCATCAGGCTCTGATCCTGATGGGAAATCCCTAGGTGGAGCTTGGATGTCACTCATCTCCACCACCATGACTTTCCCCACACACCTCTGATTCTCCAGTAGTCTTTGCTACTGAGTACTTGCCTGCATGGCTTTGCTAAGCTCTCCTCGGAACTCACACACAGGGTGTAACTTATCAACTATGACTGTGATCATCATGCCTTGATGTCACAACAATGCTTCAACTCAACTTCACAATAAATAAATAAATAAATAAATAATCAGGCAATACCCTTCCATAGCAAAGTGGGTACAACAATTGACATATAAAATGCTCAGAATACTGCTTAAATGATTAATCATAAGAAGATTCTTAATAGTATTGGAGACTGACACACAGAACATTACTCCAATCCTCCAGAAAGAACAATTTACACTTTCAATACACAAAAAGTACTCAGAGTAACGCTCAACTGATTAATCACAAAAAATAATTGATATTATTTGACGAGAATTTCTCAAAGAAATTCTTACTCCTAAGATTTCACTAATAAAGTACAACCTATTGGTGGTACAGCGGTAAAGTGCATAACTCTTACCTTGTCAAGGGTTCGAGCCTCGGCCCGGACCCACGTGAGAAGGGTGTTATCCAGTGTGACTCTCACTACCAAACACCACAGGTTTCCCGGTCTCCAGTTTCCTCCTGTACTAACACTGGATAAACCTCCCAAACGGCTAGTAAGGTGATAAGTGGCCAATATGGTAGTCCACAATCCATTTTCAAAGATTGCATTCACTAGGCGTCCATATCACCATAAAGTCTTCACAAACCAATGCAATGCTGAAAGTATATATAAATTAGTTCTCAAAATCACATACAGCACACTTACTAACAATGCATATAGTCTACACTGCAAGGAATATTAATGCACCACTGTGAATTGAAATCATTGGCAAAAAAATACAACACTGAAAAATATTACACTAAATTCATGTTATATCAATGAATTCAATGGTCAGAAAACTGACGTAAACTGAGAACTTGAACACATTCTATTCTAGTTCACAACCACAAATAGATGGTATTGGTACAAATAAAAATTTAGTTACACAAGCTTTGTACAGTGTGGTATTCAGAAGTGACCCACTTCCCACAACACCATCAACACGGTAGACGTTCACTTGCCACACCCAATGCCTGTAAGTGTCAATAACATTAACGCAATTGAACAAAATAAAATTACACTGGCATGCAAATACAACTTGTCTGAATTCTCCCCCATCCCCCCCAAATTGGTTAGGTTAGGTTAGGTTAGGTTAGTTTAAAAGTTCAAACAATGACATTTTTGGGGGATAAATTTCCTAATGATGAGAGATGTGTAAGATGTACTCAATAAACTAGTTGTGGTGGCCGGGATGGAGGAAGTGGGTCACGCCCTAGTGGCTGGGTAAATGTGGGTGTTCGGTAGGCGGGGATGTCCTCACACCAAGTAAACACAAACATTACAGTGAGGGTTTTAATCGATGCCGCAGAAGTGGTTAAGGGCAAGTCTGTTGGTCATCCGCCATACCTATTTTCTAGACGTAAATTTCACATCTTTCTCTTCTTATAGGGATACATCTCTAAAGTAAACACACTTGGATACGTAGCCACCTGCTGTTCTTAAAGTTCACAGCACACACTCTTTTGCCTGAGTTTGGGTGCATGCAGTATGGAACAGGGCTCTCCACCATAACCCTGAGAGGTAACCCTGGGATCTTCACTCTTCTCTGGCGGCCTCCACACATTAAGTTCTTCAGTTCTTAATTCCCTTACCTCATTCTAAACCCTTACGGCTATGTAGGTGTTTTTCCACCATGCGAGGATAGGATACTGCAGTCTTAATGTGCACTAATCAAGGACATGTACCATTATTTATAGAAAGTGAATGATGAAAGGGATCAGATCATCAAGCGGGTTGCCTTGCCGACTACTGTGTACCTTTCAACTCAGTCTATTCCTGCCCGGCCAACACCCATCAACTAACTGTACAAGTGTCTGGGGGAACACTGAGTAAACAGGTATTTGACAGCCACTGGAAGGTGTCACGGAGGAAGGTACAGGTCGTGGGGTAGGGGGTGTCATGGGGGTAAGGCACAGGTCTAGGGGTAGGGGGTGTCATGGGGGTATGGCACAGGTCTAGGGGTAGGGGGTGTCATGGGGGTATGGCACAGGTCTAGGGGTAGGGGGTGTCAGGGGGGTATGGCACAGGTCGTAGGGGTAGGGGTGTCAGGAGGGGGTGGGGGGAGGTAGGCCGTGGTGTGGTTCACGGTGTGTGGCCGCGTAAGGAAGCGGCGGGCGGAAGTAACGTGAAAATGGCCGCCTCCTCTGCTCTGTCCCTTTAATATCAACTTGGCTGGCAACTGTGGTTATTGCAGCGTCTCTCTCTCTAATTTAGGGCCTTTTCATCCCGACGGCACCGTCGGCATGCTTCCTCCCGTCCTCCCCCCCCCCCCCGACACTCCCTCCCTCTCATGACGGTGGTGGTGATGGTGGGTGTTGGTGGTGATGTTGATGAGTGTGGTGGTGAAGGTGGTGGTGATGATGATTGTAGTGGTGGAGGTGGTGATGGTGGTGGTGAAGATTGTAGTGGTAGTGATGGTGGTGGTGGTGAGGTGGGTGATGGTGGTGATGAGGTGGGTGATGGTGGTGATGAGGTGGGTGGTAGTGATGGTGAGTGATGGTGAGTGATAGTGATGATGGGTGGTTGATGATAGTGGTGAAGGAGAGATGTTAATGGTGTTAATATTTAAAAAAAAAAAATAATTAGTTATATTGTAGGTTAACTAATTTAATACTTCTCTTTTTTCGTTTCTCCTTCAGGTAAGAGAGAAGGAAGGTTTGTTTATGCGTATCCTGTTATCTGATTGGTCAATGTTTGCAGGTAAGAGAGAGGGAGGATTTGTTTATCTGTCTCCTGTTATCTGATTGGTCAATGTTTGCAGGTAAGAGAGAGGGAGGGTTTACCTAGTATCTACTGTTTCCTCATTGGACAATCCTACTAATTCTTACAGGTAATAAATAAATAGTCATACAAATGAATAAAATTTAGATAATAATAATAATAATAATAATAATAATAATAATAATAATAATAATAATAATAAGCGTAATAAGAATAATACGAATAATCTATACTTCTCTTTCATTACACAGTACGTTAAATAAAGAATAACATTGGTGTAATTATCAGGTTAAATTGAAATACAAAAGTTGATAATGCTTTGACGGTGTTGAAAATTTGTTAGCCAATGGAGAACCGGATGACCTGACCACTAAGTTTGTTTCTCCTATTATGTAAAGTGTCCGAGTTAACACAGATAATAGAGAGTTTTAGCTAAGCGGTGTGAGTTTACGTAATCAATATGTATAATCCCTCACATCTCGTTATTAAACTAGCTAGTCAAGGTGTAAATACCATATTTTACTACAGGAATCCTTTGAAAGTTCTCCGATTTATTGAATGGTAATGAAACTTTGATGAAAAACTTTACACCAATACTTGAAAAATCTTAGTTGTCAGAGCGGCCATGTTGGGAACTGGATTGAGAGAAAGGGCTCGTTAAATATCATTAGTCCAACTTCTGCTGCGACAGGTTTCTTGAAAATGCACACAAGGGTTTCTAAGAACACACACACACACACACACACACACACACACACACACACACAAACACAGCTGAGACTATAACTTTATACTCAAGCTACACCTCCACATGCCAGACACTACATCAGTCACATGTGCCCTAGTGACACCTTTCCTGTGCAGGTATGTGGGTGAGGAGGTCGCTGTCCACTGTCTGAAGAAGCTAATCTGGCGCCACTTTTCTTCCCTCACGTTACAAGACCACAACAACAACAACAAAAAGTTAAAAACAAAAAACAAAAACAAAAAACATTACTTAAAACAATAAATATCTCACATATACATCATTAACACCATTGAAAGTTATTCGAGGAGTTTGTTAATGACTGACAACACCTATATAAGTCTTGTGAATACAGAGAAGAATACAAACAGGCGAAGGTGGTGATCGTCTGGTAAGATGGTGGACGGTGCTGCGTGAAATTCTTGGTATAGGGTTTAGTCAGCCCAACACCAGGCTCTCTTGACCTGACCAGTGTGGGTTTTTTTTTTTTATACGAGGTGGATTTTTCCCCCCCATGGCTTAACGCACCAATTTTGATCTTGGTATTCCTTGCTTAGAAATTCTGTTGAGGAAAAATATCGTATTTTGGAAATCTAACTTGACATAACCTAAGGAGCGGACCCAATCTGAAGCGGACCCAACCTGAAACTGAAGTAACTTACCTCAGTTTCTGTAGTCAGGAGGAATGATTGCGGGCCGGGCAAAAGTTCATTACTGTAGATAGAGTGTTGTTACTTAACCCACATATAGCAGGAGGTAAGTGATCAAGGGTACGTACCTTCAGCGTCCTCCATCCCTCACTCACCTAGGTGACAAAACGGGTTCACAGCTTCCTAGGTATGAGGACTACACACACACACACACACACACACACACACACACACACACACACACACTGAAGGTAGGTGTGTAACTAACTTGATCTAACTGTATAGCTTAACCATTGTGAAGCAGCAGGTGTGTCAGAAGCCTTGACCCAGCAGCAGGTGTGTCAGAAGCCTTGACCCAGCAGCAGGTGTGTCAGAAGCCTTGACCCAGCAGCAGGTGTGTCAGAAGCCTTGACCCAGCAGCAGGTGTGTCAGAAGCCTTGACCCAGCAGCAGGTGTGTCAGAAGCCTTGACCCAGCAGCAGGTGTGTCAGAAGCCTTGACCCAGCAGCAGGTGTGTCAGAAGCCTTGACCCAGCAGCAGGTGTGTCAGGAACCTTGACCCAGCAGCAGGTGTGTCAGGAACCTTGACCCAGCAGCAGGTGTGTCAAGAACCTTGACCCAGCAGCAGGTGTGTCAGGAACCTTGACCCAGCAGCAGATGTGTCAGGAACCTTGACCCAGCAGCAGGTGTGTCAGGAACCTTGACCCAGCAGCAGGTGGGTCAGGAACCTTGACCCAGCAGCAGGTGTGTCAGGAACCTTGACCCAGCAGCAGGTGTGTCAGGAACCTTGACCCAGCAGCAGATGTGTCAGGAGCCTCGACCCAGCAGCAGGTGTGTCAGGAACCTTGACCCAGCAGCAGGTGTGCCAGCAGCCTTGATCCAGCAGCACATGTGTCAGGAGCCTTGACCCAGCAGTAGATAACATAATCCCCCTTCGTCAGCAGCAGAAGTAAGACCAGGTAGCGGTCGCCCTAGTCAGCGCGGCCAGCACCATCCACTTGTCTCAGCCAATTAGCGCATCAGCTCAAGTGGCGGCGCGCGTGATTGGTGGGTGCACGTAACCAACAATCTTCCCCAGGAGATGCCAGCCAAGATAAGACAACGTAAATGCCCCGCTGATGAAAATCCCCTGGAGTAGTCCGAGAGCCCAAGCTTAGCGCCCCGTGTCGTGGGAAGTGGGAGACCAACAGGAAGGAGAGGGAAGGAGGAGGAGGAAGAAGGAAGGAAGAAGAATGAGGGAGAGGGGAGATAGAGGAGGAGGAGGAGGAGGGAGACGTCATCACCGAACACTAATTAACCCACAATTAAACTATTGACCATAGATTCGGAATCCACATACTCAGGAGGACTTATACTGAGATTCTAAACAAAATCACACAGATCGCGATGTTTTTTTCCGGCCATGAAAATACCCTCACACGTATTTCCACCCAAATGTGGCTTTTCTCTCTAACTAAAACTAACCCCCCCAAAAAAAAATAAAATAAAATAAATAAATGGTTCCCAAGTTAAAATCCCCCCAAACTGCAGATGTATGATTAAAAATATTAACTCTGAGGTCATTTCCAGTTGCCCCCTTGTTTCCGTATTATTGTAAGTCTTATTTTGGAAACTTTATGAAAATCTTGACCCAGGAAGACAAAACTGTGTAGAAGACGATGCTCGGCAACCCTCTGATTGATTCACACCACCATGTAAACATTACCTAATACCAGTACAACACGCGTAAACTCTATCCGAAACCACACAAATATCTTTCTCCTTTATCTTTCTCGTATCAAAGGAGCCGACCCGGGGTAGAGAGGAAGACACCGACAGCTAATCTTGCCCGAGAAAGCTTCAGTCCCTGCTTGTCTCACTCACGGATCGCTGCTTACAGTGAGACGGGCTGAGAGATTATTACACTACTTCTACTGCTTCAGGTGTGTTGTGTTGAGCGGTGTATCAGGTGTAGGGATCATGGTGGTGCCTATATCTGATGTAGGGAGTCATGGTGGCTTCTGTTATACCCTTGGTGTCGAGAGAGAGAGAGAGAGAGAGAGAGAGAGAGAGAGAGAGAGAGAGAGAGAGAGAGAGAGAGAGAGAGAGAGCAACAATCGGTCACTGGTAGCATTAAATCGCACGTGTAAACATTCCCTCACTTACTAATAAACAATATGTTTTGGTCTGAGGGTTGGATACCACGGCCCTCTCCACCCTAAAACGTGATGTACAGATTGTCTTCAACATTCCTCTCATTTAACTCTGATTGCCCAGGTGTAACTTGAGGCCTGGATGTTAATCGATTAGTGGAGCGTGTTCTGAGGTAATGGTATGTCAGTGCAGTCGTAGATGCGTCCGATCTTCATGGGATAATCCTTGACACCTAGTTCATATACCTCGCTAACTTAAGGCGTGGTGCAGTTGTGTTGGCGGGACCTTTATAAAATTTCCACACCATAAACAAGTTTCCCCAAGGTGTCCATAAACACAGGGACGACCAATGTAATTCTTCTTATGACTTTAAGTAAAATTTAGTCTAATAAGGTCACAGTGTGGATTATAAGGTCACAGTGTGGATTATAAGGTCACAGTGTGGATTATAAGGTCACAGTGTGGGTTATAAGGTCACAGTGTGGATTATAAGGTCACGGTGTGGATTATAAGGACACAGTGTGGATTATAAGGTCACAGTGTGGATTATAAGGTCACAGTGTGGATTATAAGGTCACGGTGTGGATTATAAGGTCACGGTGTGGATTATAAGGTCATAGTGTGGATTATAAGGTCACGGTGTGGATTATAAGGTCACAGTGTGGATTATAAGGTCACGGTGTGGAGTATAAGGTCACAGTGTGGATTAGACATCAGGTTATATCCGCCTCTCTCAGGATAATCAATTCATCTCAAACGGGTGAGTCAGCTAAGGAGCCACATTACTGAAAGACCTGCTGACCCAAGTGGAAACAGTGTAGACAGAATGACACTAATCTGACAGGTGTAGGATAAAGGTACTCCAGGTGTATGATAAAGGTACTCCAGGTGTATGATAAAGGTACTCCAGGTGTATGATAAAGGTACTCCAGGTGTATGATAAAGGTACTCCAGGTGTATGATAAAGGTACTCCAGGTATATGATAAAGGTACTCCAGGTGTATGATAAAGGTAGTCCAGGTATATGATAAAGGTACTCCAGGTGTATGATAAAGGTACTCCAGGTGTATGATAAAGATACTCCAGGTGTATGATAAAGGTACTCCAGGTGTATGATAAAGGTACTCCAGGTGTATGATAAAGGTACTACAAATGTTCTGCTACTCCACCGTACACACAGCCTTCCAGTTTGACCCCTAGATGAAAGGAAAACAAATATAAGCTTTGAAAGGTAATTGAAGGTCATTTTTCCATAGTAATTAAATGTAAGTTCAACCTTGTATGTATTCCAGCGTCGTATATTGACTCTCACAACTGACTTAGTTGAATGTATAGAAAGTACAACTGAACAACTTATTAATTTCCTTAATAAACGAAAAATAAGTAAATTGGGGGAATATATATTAAAGTGTCATGTATTTTTCTTTGCCATAGTTTGATAATATAAATGTTTACTACTACTACTTCTACTACTACTACTACTACTAAACTACTACTACTACTTTTTTTTTTTTTTTTTTTTTTTTTTTCTTTTTTCAACGTGGCCTCCAGCCTCCCCCAATAGCCACACCTTCGCCACCATTTATTTACCTTAATATTAAATATCCTAATACATAATAAGCTATCCTATCTGTGTTAAATTAGTTGAGCCGCAGATCTATGCGGCATTCAGTGACTGTAGCCTCATAGTCAATATCTGCAGCAGTTGTCGAAGTAGGGGCAGAAGCTCTCGTTCCCCTGAGGCAGAGCAAAGCCGACCGAAGGAGAGAGAAGGACAGTCGACATCTCATCCAGGCTGTAACATAACTTCTGGGCTGCTGCTTCTGTTCGGAGATCACCTCCGCGAGTCTGGCGTAGAAACATCTTGCACTTGGGCCCATCCCACCAGAGGTTGTGAACACTAGAGGAGTGAAGCTGCCTTGATCAACGTTTTGAATTCTCTCCCCATATGCCCTTCTCTTGTCGTTCTCGTTCCTCCTATGTGCAGCATCGAGAGCTAGGTTACGGTGACAAGTGGCCATGGGATCGAAAATCCTGATGTCGAAGAAAGCTCGCTGTCCCCGCGTCCAGAATCCTCGAGCACTGACGTCCACACGGGCTTCGTTAGATGTGTTTGAAGTCCTGTGTTGGAAGATCTCACCATCCAGTGGAAGGAGGGTCGGTTCTACCATGACGTCCCGGCAGATTTCCTTCAACATATTTGCTGTGAGATCCCTTACCTCGTCGTGCCTCATGCATATGAAGCCCCCCTTCTTGCAGACCATGGCGTGATCGCCGTCATAGGAAGAGCCACACACGCATTGGGAGGGCAAACCATCTACTGGCCAACCGTACCTTAGAGCAATGGCATCTGTAAATTCTTGTTTGTTAAGGCTGAAACCATTTGCCCTTATCGGTAACGTAGTTAACCAGTTCGAGGCGCCCACCTCCTGCGCTATAGCTACTTTTTTTGTCAAATTTTCTGGAACC
This sequence comes from Homarus gammarus, assembly GCA_958450375.1. Classification (NCBI taxonomy): domain Eukaryota; kingdom Metazoa; phylum Arthropoda; class Malacostraca; order Decapoda; family Nephropidae; genus Homarus; species Homarus gammarus. The sequence continues at coordinate 485,093 of CAUDMG010003668.1, read as the reverse complement.
TGCAGCAATAGTTGCTGCAACATGTCATTTTGGCAGTGCTGCGGATCTGTTGTAATGGCCCTACGGATCTTATTTACTTCCCTGGTGTCCACTACTGCTACTGCTACTACTACTACTACTACTACTACTACTAAAACCATTCACCAGAGAGTTACAGGTTTGAAAACATTAAAAATACACAACTAATATAAATTTCTTCTCATGAATTCCCATTTTTCCAACTACTACATACAAGCAAAAAATGAATCAAAGTTACGTCCTGGATGTATACGTTCATCGGCATCTCCACATGAAAGGACTAGAAAGAATAAAAAAAAAGCAACGATAAATGGGCTAAAATCAGTCACACAGACTCAAATTAGTGAAATAAGCTTAAATCAGTTTCTAATCAATAGGGATAAAATAGGGGGGGGGAGAGGGGAGGGGAAAGGGGGGAGGAGGGAGGGAGGGGGATACCAACCCTTCACCCATCATTACAAGGAGATTTAGAACCCCCTTCGTCGATTCTCGCTTGTTTAACACAGTGGGGCCAAGATTTAATCCTTTAAACATCGATTGAAACACGTCGAGCATATTGAAGCGTGAGGCAGTGCTCGTGTGTGTGTGTGTGTGTGTGTGTGTGTGTGTGTGTGTGTGTGTGTGTGTGTGTGTCATTACTGAGGCTCTCTCCCTAACTTATACGTGTAGGTAATGGCTCAATGTTAATGACTCTTAATGCAGAAGCCATCACGGGAAGGATAAGGTGAGGGTAGGGAGGTGAGGAGAGGATAAGGGTGAGGATAGGATAAGGGTGAGGATAGGATAAAGGTTGAGGATAGGATAAAGGTTGAGGATAGGATAAGGTGAGGATAGGATAAGGAAGCGAGGATACGAAGACTGGAGAGGTATGTGAAGAGGAGATAAGGAGGAGGAGGAGAAGAATAAGAAGATAAAGTCAGGAGAAGATAATGAGAATGACAGTCGGGACATAATAATAACAAACAGAAAACAAAGAGAAGAGAGAGAGAGAGAGAGAGAGAGAGAGAGAGAGAGAGAGAGAGAGAGAGAGAGAGACTGGTTAATAAGTGTCTAAAATCTTCTATGTTTTGAATGAAAAATGAACCATAACCTAACCTAACCTAACATCAAGGAGGAATAACAACAGCTAAAAATTAAAACTCTCATAATGCCATAGATCCTCAAAACCACGCTGCTAGACAGGTGACAATTTTTTTTTTATACCCCCTTCTTAATTGAATAAAACCACCTTATTACACCTTATTATACCTTATTATACCCCCAGAGCATAATTACACCCCCCTTACCAAGTGTTATTAAGCTATCATAAGTGAGTACTGGTTAAGTTAGTATTGGTTAGCGTGTTTTTTTTTTTTTTTTATCTCGGCTGCAGTAGGATTAGCGATGCACTATAGAGGAATTGGAATCTTTACATCCCCCTCTCTCTCTCTACGTTAATTGTCTCCCAACCCCTTTTCCATGATGCTCGTCTGGGTGTAATCCTTTAAAAGTCTCTCCCAGTCACGTCGGTTCATTTCTCTTATTCACCCAGACGGACCCCTCTATTCTATCGTCTTTTATTATGGTCTGGAGAGGATAATACAACACCCAATTATCATTATGGACGAGATTCTGACCACTGGTGTTTGTTTAACGTGGTTAGTTATTTATTTGATTGATTTTGTTTTAGATTTTGAACATAGATATTGTTTTGTAAGCTCAATCACAGTGGTTATTTACATTACTTATCAGGAGGCACAAGATAAACTGGCCCTCTGATCTTCACTTGTCTCCAGCTTGTAGTTTGTGGGGACGCAACTACAAACTCAGCTTCACTACCACCAAGCTAACTTGGAACGAATCCCGCCCACGTGAAGCTGTCAGCCACACCATAGCTACACATCAGGCCTACAAGACCAGCCACTCCCCTGTACACACACACACACACACACACACACACACACACAGAAGGCGTGAGAAGTGAGAGCATGAGTACTTGGGCTGGTGCCAGGCGAGGGTCGGTGGGGTGCACTGTGAGGGTCGGTGGGGTGCACTGTGAGGGTCGGTGGGGTTGCACTGTGAGGGTCGGTGGGATGCACTGTGGGGGTCGGTGGGGTTGCACTGTGAGGGTCGGTGGGGTTGCACTGTGAGGGTCGGTAGGGTTGCACTGTGAGGGTCGGTGGGGTTGCACTGTGAGGGTCGGTGGGGTTGCACTGTGAGGGTCGGTGGGGGTGCACTGTGAGGGTCGGTCGGGTTGCACTGTGATGGTCGGTGGGGTGCACAGTGAGGGTCGGTGGGGTGCACTGTGAGGGGCGGCCAAGACGTGGGAGAAACAGTCTATCCAGCTACAGGACTTACCCAGCACAGTACCCAGCACAGTACCCAGCTGAAGAAACTTGCTTAAGCTCTTAACTCCTGGATTTTCCAATATACAGTATACAAAGTTTCTTTCTATCTGGACTTTGTGTGGAGTGGGCCAGTCGTGTGTCTGTTTTAGTGTCTGTCTGTGTAGCTCTGAGTGTATGTGTGTCCGTCTGTGTAGCTCTGAGTGTATGTGTGTCCGTCTGTGTAGCTCTGAGTGTATGTGTATCCGTCTGTGTAGCTCTGAGTGTATGTGTGTCCGTCTGTGTAGCTCTGAGTGTATGTGTGTCCCTTCTGTGTAGCTCTGAGTGTATGTGTGTCCCTTCTGTGTAGCTCTGAGTGTATGTGTGTCCGTCTGTGTAGCTCTGAGTGTATGTGTGTCCGTCTGTGTAGCTCTGAGTGTGTGTGTGTCCCTTCTGTGTAGCTCTGAGTGTATGTGTGTCCCTTCTGTGTAGCTCTGAGTGTATGTGTGTCCGTCTGTGTAGCTCTGAGTGTATGTGTGTCCGTCTGCCAGTCTGAATTGGTCAATGTCCCTCTGTAGAGAATGTATGGGTGTCTGTATGGGGCCCCTGTACGTCTGTATGGGTGTCTGTACGTCTGTATGGGGCCCCTGTGTGACTGTATGGGTGTCTGTACGTCTGTATGGGTGTCTGTACGTCTGTATGGGTGTCTGTACGTCCGTATGGGTGTCTGTACGTCTGTATGGGTGTCTGTACGTCTGTATGGGTGTCTGTACGTCTGTCTGGGTGTCTGTACGTCTGTATGGGTGTCTGTACGTCTGTGTGGATGTCTGTACGTCTGTATGGGTGTCTGTACGTCTGTATGGGTGTCTGTACGTCTGTAAATTTCTTGTCCGGGTTATCGATATATATTGTGCAGTTATAAAATGTCAGAGTAATATATATTATCATTTATGACAAAATAAACTACTTCACATTCAAGGTCATCACAACAGTGCAAAGTTCAAGGGTCACTGCTAGTTCATAGGTTACTGCTAGAGTTCAAAAGGTCAAGGTCACTGTTAGTTCATAGGTCACTGCTATAGTTCAAAAGGTCAAGGTCACTGCTAGTTCATAGGTCACTGCTATAGTTCAAAAGTTCAAGGTCACTGTTAGTTCAAAGGTCACTGCTAGAGTTCAAAAGGTCAAGGTCACTGCTAGTTCAAGGGTCACTGCTAGTTCATAGGTTACTGCTAGAGTTCAAAAGGTCAAGGTCACTGCTAATTCAAAGGTCACCGCTAGAGTTCAAAAGGTCAAGGTCACTGCTAATTCAAAGGTCACTGCTAGAGTTCAAAAGGTCAAGGTCCTTTTGTTCATCTCATCACTCTACTAAACTACACATTTCCTCTCTCTCTCTCTCTCTCTCTCTCTCTCTCTCTCGGGGCGCTGATAACACACACGGGTATCAAGTACAGTTCGTGACGGGCTCCACCTCGCCTTCCCCAGCTGTTTACTTGGCGTATGAGGAAGGGGGGTAGGGGGGAGGGAGGGAGGGGGGGGGAGGGAGGGAGGGAGGGAGGGTGTGGGAGGTTAGGTTAGGTTAGGGAGTGTGGGAATGAGAGAGGGAAGGGAAGGGAAGGGAAGGGGAGAGAGAGAGAGAGAGAGAGAGAGAGAGAGAGAGAGAGAGAGAGAGAGAGAGAGAGAGAGAGAGAGAGAGAGAGAGAGAGAGAGAGAGAGGAGGGGGGTGAAAAAAACAAATCAGTAGAAGTGAGAAGAGAAAGAGAAGGAGAAAGGAGATTAGGAGAGAATAGGGAGAGAGACGGGAAGGAAGCAGGATAAGAGGGGAGGTGTGATAAAAGTGAGACACGGGCGAGAAGTTACAATATATGTGGACAAAGTTAAGGAGATATTCACCAACGAAATTGAGGGTGAGAAAGAGAGAGAGAGAGAGAAAATAAAGAACAAGGTGTGATAAGAGGGAAGACTAGGAGAAAACATGATGATGAGGGGAACTATTTAAGGGAAGAGGGGAAGTACGGCGTGGAGAGAGAGAGAGAGAGAGAGAGAGAGAGAGAGAGAGAGAGAGAGAGAGAGAGAGAGAGAGAGAGAGAGAGAGAGAGAGAGAGAGAGAGAGAGAGAGAATTGGAAGCATGAGTGAAAGACGCCGACGTGTGAGTGGACGTGGGGGGGGGGGGGGGGGCAGAGGGAGTGGGGAGTGAAGGAGGCCAGAAAGAGAAGAGATAAAGGGGGATTGAGGGGAGTGAAGGGAAGACAGAGTCAAGTGGGTGCAGATGAGTGAGTGAGGGAGGGAGGGAGTGAGTGAGGGAGTGAGTGAGTGAGTGAGCGAGGGAGTGAGGGGAGGAGTGAGGGGTAAGAATAAAAAGGTTGTGGGCGGGGTAGAGTCGGGTGGTTATCATATGTGGTACACTTGTTCCTCCCGCCGCCGCTCCCCTCGTCCCGGTTATTACGCCAGCCTTACCCTTGTCCCCGGTCACCCTGCCAACACTCAAACATTATTACATTTTCTCAACATGATGATGGTTTGTGGGTGTTCCTCCGAGGTGACGAGGTGGTTGGGGTGAGTGGTGCATCTGGGAGGTGTTTGGAAGGTGCCAGGTACAGCCAGGTGTCAGTACAGTGAGTGTCAAATGCCTGAGTGCCAACACAAGTAGCCCTCGGCCCCCAGTCTCCTCCCGGCGATCAATGGCGGGAACCAATCAGCGCCCGCCTCTGTCCTGCAGGGATCCTCCCAGCCGGAAAATCGACCATTCAGGCGTGAGCTGGCCCGTTCTCCATCCCCTCGTGTGACGCCACGCACGCCTCCCGCGTCCTCCCTCACTCACTCACTAGTGCCATGCACGCCTCCCGCGTCCTCCCTCACTCATTCACTAGTGCCATGCACGCCTCCCGCGTCCTCCCTCACTCACTCACTAGTGCCATGCACGCCTCCCGCGTCCTCCCTCACTCACTCACTAGTGCCACGCACGCCTCCCGCGTCCTCCCTCACTCACTCACTTGTGCCACGCACGCCTCACGCGTCATCTCTCATGAGTGCCATGCACGTCTCCCGCGTCCTCCCTCACTCACTCACTAGTGCCATGCACGCCTCCCGCGTCCTGCCTCATTCACTCACTAGTGCCATGCACACTTGCCTCGCTCTTCCTCACTCACTAGTGCCATACAGGTCCTTGCCCCCCCCCCCCTCCTTCACTCACCAGAGTTATACAGAACTTTCCTCGCCCTCCCTAGTCAGCTTGTGTCATGAACATTCCTCCCCCACATACCTCCAGAGTGTCAGCTACTGAAAACGAGCGTATGTACCGCCGGTGTACACCTGACTTACGAACATTAACACTATCACTGGTCCTCGCCGGCCAGGTATGCTCGTCTTACCTGCGTGCCCCCCCCCCCCTTACAATAGACAACACGATAACTCCAAAAGGTATTTCTAGGCCCCAAAAAATCGCGATTTCTGAGATGTTGTTCAAAATCTCAGTATAGGTCCACCTGTACTCACTAACTATTGGTTCCAAGGTGATTGATTGGTGTTTCTGAAGTTTTTCTGGATGTACTTAATTACTGCAGTTAATTCCATCAACCTTCAAGTCTAAAAGAAAAGTCATTAGTTGGCGAGTACAGTAATTAGTATTGAGAAATATGTCATTAAAATATTCCAAGCGTCATTACGACCATTAATTACACCGCAATCGAAATGTCGACCATAGATTCGGAACCAACATATACTCAGGAAGACCTATACTCGGGAGGACCTATACTCGGGAGGACCTATACTCGGGAAGACCTATACTCGGGAAGACCTATACTCAGGAGGACCTATACTCAGGAAGACCTATACTCAGGAAGACCTATACTCAGGAGGACCTATACTCAGGAGGACCTATACTCGGGAAGATCTATGCTCAGGAGGACCTATACTCAGGAAGACCTATACTCAGGAGGACCAATACTCAGGAGGACCTATACTCGGGAGGACCTATACTCGGGAGGACCTGTACTCGGGAAGACCTATACTCAGGAAGACCTATACTCAGGAGGACCAATACTCAGGAGGATCTATACTCAGGAGGACCTATACTAAAATTCTCTACAAAATCTCAGAGAATCGCGATTGTTTTGACCCTAAGAACACCTCCCACTTAGGCCTGATTTATTATTGTTTCTCAGAAGTGAAATTTAATGTGTCTAACTACTTAAAGCTATCCAGAACAACACAAAAAAAACACCAAAGATGACCTTGAAAAACCATAGACAACGTGTAATTAGCGATAGTGAAGTAATTAGCGATAGTGAAGTAATTAGCGTTAGTAATTAAAATTTTTGAGATATCATTTGGACAAGTAATTATACAGATATCAAATTGCGGACAACAGATCATTAACTGAGATTATTTGACTTACTGACTGACTGACTGACTGACTGACGGAGAGACTAACTGACTATCTCCTCCTGCCATCCCTCATTTTCCTCCTCTTCCACCTCCTTATCTTTCCTTTTCCATCCGACTTGCCACATCTTCCCTCTACTATAAAGCATTTCTCTTCCATTTATCTTCCTCTGTCTCCCCATACTTGTCTTTCTTCTCCTCCTCCTCCTCCTCTTCTTTCCCTCTCTTCCTCCTGTACGTCTTAGCTATATCCTTTCCCTCGTAAACCATTTATTTTTCTATTTTTTTATATTTTCTACTGTCTTTTCCCCCTACTTATTGTTCCCCTTCTCTTTCTTCTTCGTCTTCTCCTCCTCTTCCTCTTTCCTTTCTTCTTTTGCCCTTCCACCTCCATCTCTCTCATCCCTTCTATTTTCCTCTCCTTCTTCTCCACCTCCTCCTCCCTTCCCTCGCATCTCCCCTCTCTTTCTTCTCCTCCTCCTTTATCCTCCTTTGTTTCAACATACTTACTGTAAAATGTTGATGACTCTTCCCCCTCTCTGACCACTGTCCGTTTCCCCTCATATAGCAGTAAGGATACTCTCTCTCTCTCTCTCTCTCTCTCTCTTTGTCTCACCTTCTCTCTCCCTGTTCTTCTTCTGCTTATTCCCTCATTTTCTTTTTCTTGTCTTAAATCTCACCCTCTTCCCTTCTCTTTGTTTCTCTCTCTCTCTCTCTCTCTCTCTCTCTCTCTCTCTCTCTCTCTCTCTCTCTCTCCCCTCTTTCATTCTTTCTTTGTTGCATTCTCTCCTTGTCCCTTGTTTTAATCTCCCTCTTTACCTGTCTTACTTTCTCCTTTCTTCCTTCCTTCTCTTGCTCTTTCCCTCCTTCCTTCTCTTATTCTCTCCCTTCTTCCTTCCCTTACTCCCTCCTTCCCTGTCTGTCTGTCTGTCTGTCTGTCTGTCTACCACTGGCGAGCGTTGGTGTCTGTCTGTGTGTTTAGTCTGTCAGTTTGGCTGCCTGTGTTTATACTTCTGACTCCTTATGTGTGTATGTACATAACACATGTACGTATAAATGTGTACGTATTACATGTAGGTATATAATTGTGTGTAGTGTATGTATGTATGTATGTATGTATGTTGCTAATTTAATTATTATTATTATTATTATTATTATTACATCAATAGTACTTAAACGAATTTGCCATTAACGTGTAAATATATTAATAATTCAGAAGTATTGACTATAGACAGACAGACAGACAGGCAGGCAGACAGACAGACAGGCAGACAGACAGGCAGACAGACAGACAGACAGACAGACAGACAACAGAGATCAAATAGACAACAGATTGACAACAAACACTCATATTCACGTGATCAATTTAGTTAGGTTAGGTCAGGTGAGGTGAGGTCAGGTCAGGTAAAAGTGGTTCTCACATTTACAGGTTTTTAATTATGTTAGAAAGCTAAGAACAGGTTGTAAGATATTGTAACCCAGGTAAGATTCATTAGTTTGGGTCAAGACATGTTTCGAACTTGAAAATAAACATCCAGGTTTAGACCCGTTCAATACTTGTTTTAACTCGGTCCTGTCTTGGTGTTTCCTCCCTTCCTTCCCTTACTCTCCCCTCCTTCCTTCCCTTACTCTCCCCTCCTTCCTCCCCCCACTCTCCCTCCTTCCTTCCCTTACTCTCCCCTCCTTCCTCCCCCCACTCTCCCTCCTTCCTTCCCTTACTCTCTTCCTCCCGTAAACAAACGTCTTATGGCACAAACACTGACTATACAAATCTCTAGATGTACAACATTACCTTATGACTACATACATGGGTTATATTGCCCTGTTGCCAGTCATGGTTAAAAGTGTGATGTTAATTGCTATACTAAGTTAATAAATAAGACAATAACTATTACCTTAACTTATAAATCTTTTTGTCTACAGAATTAACATTTTGCCACCAGAAGTACATAGTTGTTTAGTAAAAGTAGGGATTTGTTTTTTTTAATGGAGTAACTTTTGTTAAGGTAATTGACTCTAGGAAAGTGACTCTTACGAACGTCTTTTGTTTTTAAGAGAAGATTTTTTGTTTAATATTTTTTTTTTATTTTTTTTTATGTAAGTAAAGATTTCCTCCAACCGTCTCCTCTCCCCCAGTCTTCCCCTCACTCCCCCTTCACCCAGTCTTCCCCTCACTCCCCCTTCATCCAGTCTTCCCCTCACTCCCCCTTCACCCAGTCTTCCCCTCACTCCCCCTTCATCCAGTCTTCCCCTCACTCCCCCTTCACCCAGTCTTCCCCTCACTCCCCCTTCATCCAGTCTTCCCCTCACTCCCCCTTCACCCAGTCTTCCCCTCACTCCCCCTTCATCCAGTCTTCCCCTCACTCCCCCTTCACCCAGTCTTCCCCTCACTCCCCCTTCACCCAGTCTTCCCCTCACTCCCCCTTCACCCAGTCTTCCCCTTACTCCCCCTTCATCCAGTCTTCCCCTCACTCCCCCTTCACCCAGTCTTCCCCTCACTCCCCCAGCCATAAACTAGAGCCACGTCGCCGTCCCCTCACCACACCGCCGTCAAGCCGGGTCCTCTCCCCTCTCCTTCCTCTTATTTCTTTTACCTCCCATAAACCTTTTCCCCTCCCCTCCTCCTCCTTGCCCATCACGACCCTCGCCACGATAAAACACCGCCCTTCCCCTCTCTCCCCTCGCCTTCCCTACCGCCCTCACCCTCCCTCTCCATAATTCCCTTAACCACTGTTCCCCTCTCTACCCATCTCCCTTCCCCTCTCTCTACCTCGTGTGTCCTTTCCTACCTTCCCTCTCCCTATCGTCCTTTCCCTACCATCTCCTTCCTTCTTTATTTTCCCCCTCATTCTTCCTCCCTATCTCCCCAAATTTTCCCCTATTTCCCCTCTACCTACTGTACCTTCCTTTACCTCTGACTGACTTCTTTTCCCATCTCCCCTCAGCACCTCCCCTCTTCCCTCCCTTGAGTCCTTCCCCTCAACCTCTCCTCGCTACGAAAACAGAAGTGAGGGGTCGCGGGCGTGGGCCACTGGAGAGGTCTTGGGGCGTAGGTAATGAGGGGATAGGGAGAGTGAGGGGAAAGAGTGATGGGACAGGTGGGAGGGTGATGGGACAGGTGAGTGGACAGGTGAGGGGATGATTAAGAAGGCAAACAAAAAAAACATTTCTTCCCCACCACTACTACCACCCTCAACCACCACTCCCACCACCTACTACCACCACCCCCACCACACCCACCACTACTACCACCCCCAACCACCACATCCACCACTACTACCACCACCCCCCACCACACCCACCACTACTACCACCCCCAACCACCACATCCACCACTACTACCACCACCCCCACCACTACTACCACCCCCAACCACCACATCCACCACCTTCTACCACCACCCCCACCACTACTACCACCCCCAACCACCTACCACCACTATCACCAGCCGACCACCGCGGCTCAGGTGTCAGCTGCAGGTAGGAGGCACAATGGTACAAACACTAATTTGACATCCGGAACAAAATATTATGAATGATGGGAAGACTCGGGTGATAATGCCTGATTAAAGGTGGTGACACAAGGCAAACACCACACACTCGTATATTTCCACAGTGATTCGTCCGGTGTTACTTTTATTCGTCCGGTGTCACTTTTATTCGTCCGGTGTCACTTTTATTCGTCCGGTGTCACTTTCATTCGTCTGGTATCACTTCTATTCGTCCGGTGTCACTTTTATTCGTCCGGTGTCACTTTCATTCGTCTGGTGTCACTTTTATTCGTCCGGTGTCACTTCTATTCGTCCGGTGTCATTTCTATTAGTCCGGTGTCACTTTTATTCGTTCAGTGTACTGTTTCGCCTCAGTTTGTTTTAAGAGGTAACACACTCAGCAAAACACTCAGTAACACACTAAGTCACCAGAGGGTCTCGGCTGCCCACTTCCTCCATGACCAGTGTTAAGTAAGAGCCGAGAGGAAAAGAGCGCTACTTAACTTTCACGATTGTGTAGGAGTGTCATCACCCCTGTCCAAATATTTATGCCTTACAAATATCAACCAGAAAATAAACACACAAGGCAACTTCAAATATAGATAAAAAAAATGACATAAATAACACATACAATGACATAAATAACACATATAAATCACAGTAACTTAAAATCACACAGAAACCAAAACAACCAGATACAGAGGATCATCGTGTACGGAGTGAACGAAAATGGTTTATAACAAAAGTCACGGTACCTTTACCTTTTTATCTTCCAGCCTTAACAAATGACGGATACAAGAGGCCAAAGAGGATTTAAGCCGGGTAATTTGATGGTGACATTGGATTTAACTCCTTCAAGGTACTCGCCGACGCTATTGTGTGTGTGTGTGTGTTCTCTTGCCGACTGCTTATACCCCCTCCGCTTTCGTCACGGCTCCCCCCTCCCACCCCCACACACGTTATGAATGAAGGATTTTTACTCTAGGATTCATACTCTAGGATTCTTACTCTAGGACTCTTACCCTCGGACTCTTACCCTAGGACTCTTACCCTAGGACTCTTACCCTAGGACTCTTACCCTAGGACTCTCACCCATGGACTCTTACCCACGGACTCGTTAACCCCCGTCTTGGTGTACTGAGTGAGAGTTAAATAATGTTAAAGTGAATAAGTTAAAGGTAAGCTTCCTCTGTCATGAACCCTTCACTAATAAGGTTTCACTTCAGCTATGATACCCCCCTCCGATGCTCCACTTGACGTGAGGTTGAAAGTGACCAGGTGTCATCAGATAAAAAAAAATACCTAAGCAGATGTGATATAGAGTGGAAAACTTAACTACGAATGAAAGAGAAATAAAAAGAACTAAATAAAGAATAGAGAGAGAAAGGAAAACTGTGATAAAAGGATGAAATATTGACAATAATTATAATTGGATACAAGAATAAGATTACCAACATAGGACTGTGAACAACGAAGCATTTCAAATGATCTTTCAAAATGACTTTAATCCCTAAGAGAAAGATAAATCCGACTTAAACTGAACTAAGACAGCGCCTAAGCCCCCCTACCGTTCAATATGGCTTCCTTACACATCACGGTAAGTCGGAGTTGACAGCTTACAATAGCAGTGCACCTGAGAACTGATTTCCTTTAAATATTTATCATTATATTATTATTATTATAGTTATTATTCTTATTACTATCATCATTAGTTACTATTCATATTACTATCATCATCTTTATTATTATTATTTAACTTGTGACTAAGAAGCTGTGTTTGCTTACACTGTGAGGTATAGGGAAAGATTCAACAGCATCTGGCTCCCGCAAGCACCTAGTACACGTGTTTATCTAGGCAGAAGGAAAGCGAACGTTCGTCTGACGATTTTTTATTCAACATTTCATTGCATGGTAGAAAAAAAAAACACCTAGCGCCTCTGTTGTGTAGTGGTGACAACACTGGCTGGTACACAAGAGGGTGAAGCAACATGGTAGGTGGGAGCATCAGTGTTGGCTTCATTATGTGGGCTGACCAGCACAGTTGGGGCGTGATTAATGACCTGACCACATGACACCTACACTCAAGGGCTTGACTCTTGTTGCGTTGTGAAGGTGATGATCCATACCCGCCCCCCCCCCCCCCCCCGTGTGTGTGTGTAAGTCGTACAGGGTCTATAGTTTACACATTCAGTTCTCACATGAATAAGTTAAATCGTTCTGAAATGAAGATAACACTTATAAAACATACATCAACATTCACACACATAACACAACATCATCACCAGCCATCAGTAAGTTCCCTTCAATCAAACCTTCGTATTAGTCGCCTCCTCCATGCTTATCCTCTCTTGACTCTGGCATTCCCTTCCCCTCAAATCTTTCAAGCAACCTACGACTTTTTTAACCTAAGACAAACCCATACCTCAAGGAAAGGGGGAAGAAGAAGAGGAAGAAGAGGAGGAGGAGGAGGAGGAGGAGAACAGGAGGAGGAGGACACTCGAAGCATTTCCGTAGACCACCAGGGGAGTGTCCTTGTGTATTAATCTATCATTGTTTACACCATCAACAACGACGTGCAAGGGAGTGGATCAAGGGCCCACATCACCTGATAAACTTCGCCTTATACAAACACACGAAAATCTTACATACTTCCTGAAAAAAAAAATGCAGGTAGAAGGGACCCATTTCATACATGGTCCTCTATATACAGACATAAATTATAAATATATACATTATTTAAAGACTGTTGTTTACAAGGTGGGGTAGAGTGTGTCCTAGGGAGAATATTCCAGAAGTATGAGGCTTAGCGTAAGTTGCCGCTAAGTATGTGTCTAAATGTGAGTTAGAAGAGAGGAAATTTAGTAGGGTAGGCAGCCAAGGGGGAAATTACTGTATGCATACCATGTGTAGTAGAGGGAAATTATACCCTTTAGGATGATGAGGTTTAATTGGTTTGATTTCACGACACTTGACCTGCATACAAATTTTGAATCTGTTAAGTGAGATACAAATTACCCAAACACATCTGAGTTGTTTAGGTTCACACACACACACACACACACACACACACACACACACACACACACGACAAAATGAACACATAAGCTTCGGTGAACAAAAGAGAAGGATTAGTCAGATTTTGTTCCTCGTCCTTAAGTTTTTGTTTTTTATGGTTGAACTTAAGAGGAAACAGATTTATTTTTTTTTAACTTTACTTCTTTCCCCTGGCTGGAGTAAACTGGGAGAGGGAGAGAGAGAGAGAGAGAGAGAGAGAGAGAGAGAGAGAGAGAGAGAGAGAGAGAGAGAGAGAGAGAGAGTAGGGAAGGGTAGGTAAGACAAGGTCAGTTCAGGTCAGGTTAGGCAAGACAAAGGCAAAGTTATAATGAAAAATAATGTTCATGGGGTTACTTAAGGGCTTCCTACCCTGCCCTGCCCTACCCTGCCGCCCTGCCATGCCCTACCCTACCCTACCCTACCCTACCCTCCCTACCCTACCAGCCATTCTTCAACCTTCACAAAAGTTTATTAGCTGAATTTCTCTCCTTCGCCGTACCATCTCATACTGTACACCCATACAGAGGTGAGGGGAGGTTGAGGTGAGTGAGGTGAGGGGTGAGGTGAGGGGAGAAAGAGGTGAGGTGAGGGGAGAAAGAGGTGAGGGGAGAGGAAGAGGTGAGGGGAGGAAGAGGTGAGGGGAGGGGAGAGGTGAGGGGAGGAGAGGGGAGGGAAGGAAGAGGCTGTGTTGTTGGGCGGTGGTAGTGTTATAAAAATATATTAAGGTGGTGTGAATTATGTCCGTATTAATGTTTGGACCACCAGTATGTGTTTGTCTTCTATTTCCTATCCTTCCTACCTCCTCTTCCCTCATTCCTTCCATCACCTTCTCCCTACCGTTCCCTATTCTCCTCCTTCCCGTTCTTCTTCTTTCATTCCTTCATTCACCTTTTCCCTCTCGTTTATCTTCCTCCATTTCCCTTCTCCTTATCTGTTCGTTTTTCCTTACATTTTCCTCTTCCTCATCTCACCCTTCTTGTTGCCATGTTTCCATCTACTCCTCTTCCTTCCTCCTCCTTCTGTCTCACTTCCTTCCTACAATCTTCCTCTCCTGCCTTCTCTTCCTTTTTCGTGTTCTGTCTCCTCCTGTACGTACATGTGTGTGTGTGTGTGTGTGTGTGTGTGTGTGTGTGTGCACCAAGGCCAGCTGGTCACACAAGATACACACGCCTCTTCTATCTCTCACTAATCCTCCCTCTCTCTCTCTCTCTCTCTCTCTCTCTCTCTCATCCTCACTTCCTGTACATTGTTTACATCCCGTGCTTCCTCATTTATCACTATCCTCATCCCCACCTTTATTACACCGTTCGCTACACCTTCCATTTTGCTTCTTTTCTTCTTATTATTTTTTATAATTTTGTCACTATTATATTTATTATTTATCTGGTTTTCTAATTTATTTTTCTCTTTTTTAATGTTTTAGTTATTAATTTTGTCTTCCTTTCACCCAGTGTGTGTGTGTGTGTGTGTGTGTGTTGATCTTGTTAAGGCGAGCTGGGGAGTGGTACTAGGTTATGCTGTTGATCTGACCGTGTTATCTCCTGTTATCAAGATCAAATGTGAAAAAAAAATGAAAAAAAAAATCATTCCACTTCACCGGGTTTTTGTTAAAGTGTTAAATAAAAGTCATGATTGTCCGGAAAAACAAAAACAAAATCCCAGTAACTTAACCGGGTTTAATCTGACATCACCTGAGTTAACCTAACCTTAAACGTCCAGGTGCTAAAAGCTCAGGTGGTCAAGGTGTTATTTCACCCAGGGAGCCGAGAGGTTAACTACTCAATTCCTCTCCACAGTACAGTGACATTGTCCACGTCCACACACACACACACACACACACACACACACACACACCGTAACTTACAGTGACCTACTTCTGCACCACACTGTCAATTGTCACGCTCAGTATTGATGTCAGTAAATGGGAAACGAACCTAAAATAACAAAAGTATAAATTTAACCAGGATAGACGAACGCAACACTACCGCTGAACAAGGACGGTCCGTGTCAAGAGATAAAACGCACCTAAAGACATTAAATTTAACCACGATGTACGAACAGCACTACGGACATACAGTAAATCCCCTCCCTAACTTCCCTGGGCGAGAGGAGGGAGGGGGGGGGGGGGGTTAAAAGGGATGGACCAGCACACAGTTCACTACGGCACTTGGTTCACTTGGTTAACGAGCACCGTGTGTGTGTGTGTGTGTATGTATGTATGTAGTAGATAATTACCTACACCTATGAGTTTACCTGTACAACACCTCGACAATTTTTCCCCCCATGTCGTCACAGTTATTTCCTTTCCTTTCAATCCCTTCTCTTCCACATCCTTTCATCCCCCCATCCCTCCACCCACCATCAATCTCACCACCCATTCCCTCTCCACTCTATCGTCACCTCTTCCATCTCTTTATCCCCACATCATTACCCCCCTCCTCCTCCTCCTCCATCTCTTTCCCTCCACGCTATCGGCACCTCCTCCATCTCTTTATCTACACCACATCAGTCTCCTCTCCCTCCTCTTTATCTCCACCCCATCTGCCTTCCCTTTACCTCCGGGCCATCAGGTTGCTCCCCTGACCTGAGGGTGGCTGGGGCCCAGAAGCCTCTCCACCCGGAATAAAATTTGAGGAAATGGTCTGTGGTAATTTTAGCTGGGCTTGTGTGACCTCCCCCCAGTGACCTTAACTCTCGTCGACACCACCACAGCACAGACACATACCACAGCACATCACATCACACCATCAGCACAGCACATCACATCACACCATCAGCACATCACACCATCAGCATATCACATCATTAGCACATACCATACATCCCATAACATACTTAAAACAACACACCACGGCATATACTATACAGCACATGACACCAAACACACTACCTCACATCACACCATCAGCACATACCACATATCGCATAATACACCACGATATACCACCACCACACGCACATACAATACATAGTCACCACACAACTCATCACCACACACAACAAACAGCACTTCCATACACCACACGTCACCATCATACACAATACAACACCACACAACATCACACACCACAACATGCCACCATTACAAAACACACCAACACAACCAAACACGTTCAAGCTACGATATAAAGCCAATATTACATTAAGATATAACCTAACCTAACCTAACCAAAGTTTACCTAAGAGAACCAATTAGTCAAAACACATGAACAAAACAAGTAAATAAAACTACAGAAACTACACAACAACAACATTTGAGTTAACACGCTGCCCTTAACTTAATCATCTGACCTAAAATAGCCTTAAACACAACCTAACAACCCTCTAGAATAGTTTAAGATCAATATACTGTACGAGTTTATTACAAGATATCAACACGACGTGAGAAAGAAACAAAAAGTTACCCTGTCAAAACTAACAAACCGTGATATTGACAAAGCAAAGAACTAAGGAGGGGGAGGGGAGGGGGTGACATGAAATTAATTACTAAACCATTTAACTGCCTTGTTTAAACCCGCGCCTTGTTAGACTTGAGACTCCTGTTTGTTTAATTATTTAGCTTACTTTCGGGAGGCTTTATCTAAATCTCATCAGTACCTGGAGAGAGAGGATTAAAACCTTCGCCTGAAACATGAGATTAGCACTGGAATCCTTGAATGGCGCTCGACCCCTGGCGGATCATGGGTGTGTGGAGTGGGGAGAGAGAGGTACAGGGAGGGGGAGAGGGGATAAAGAGGGAGTGAAAGGGAGGGAGAGGGAGAGACGGAGATAAAAATGGGGGGGGGGGGGTGGAATAAATGGGGATAAAGGAGAGTGAGTAGAGAGAGTGAAGGAAAAGGTGGAAGAGGGAAAGTGAGAGGGAATGAAGGAAGGAAGGAGAGAGAGAGAGAGAGAGAGAGAGAGAGAGAGAGAGAGAGAGAGAGAGAGAGAGAGAGAGAGAGAGAGAGAGAGAGAGGTACCTTATATCTATCTGTTTAGTGAGAAATATAACGTTAAATTGTAATCTACCATAACATTAGTCACGGTAATTAGCACACCTGTAACATAATCAGTCACAGTAATTAGCACACCTGTAACATAATCAGTCACAGTAATTAGCACACCTGTAACATAATCAGTCACAGTAATTAACACAACCCTAATTAATCACTGTAATTAACACACCAACAACAAAAATTAACACCGATTCAACTAACACCACAATAATTGGTTCTGAAATAATTACATAAAGAAACTAAATTAAAACAAAATAAATAAAAATTATCTAAATTCTAGTTAATAATAATGTTTTGTTTACAAGCTTAATAAAACACTACAGTGGTCTCCCTCTCTCTCTCGGTGTAGATGAGTGACCAATGGAATTATTTCTAGTCAGTGTACAATGTTAAATTAAGTCAAGGTGTTGTGTTACTGGTAAGATAACAACATAGGCCATTCTCTGTTTCTCACCCCCCTCCCCTCACCCCTCTCAAGATATTCTCTCTCTCTCTCTCCTTTCCCCACCTCATTTCACCTCCCCCCCCTCTTCCTCACCTCCCCCCCTCTTTTCCCAACACATTACCTGACAGTTAATGACACACACACACACACACACACACACACACACACACACACCCCTTCCCAATAGTTGATATAATCGGATCGTGTCTATTACGGACCTCGTTCGTCCCATTCACTTATACGGGAACCAATGGCATCCCTAGAATCCCGAATCCCTACTCAAGGAAAATTGTTCACTAGATCAGTACGTTTTAAAAGTGTTATTGCGTTCACGTGTATAGGAGGAGGGGGGAGGGAGGGGGGGTGGCAGCTACGGACGCCCTATGACACGTACGCAGCTCCTGGATAGTGTACGTACGCAGACACGGACACAATTACCTCCTGTTGCCTCTTTTGTATAGTCTTCCTCCTCTTCCTCTTCTATGCTTCTTTTATCTCTTCCGCAGTCTTCCTCCTCCTCTTCTGGTCTTCCTCTTTCACAGTCTTCCTCCTCCTCTTCTGGTCTTCCTCTTTCACAGTCTTCCTCCTCCTCTTCTGGTCTTCCTCTTTCACAGTCTTCCTCTTTCACAGTCTTCCTCCTCCTCTTCCACAGTCTTCCTAAGTTCACCTCGACTAAGAAAAAAAATAATCACTAAAATAACTTCGTAATTGCCCCGAGACTTGACTAGAATAAAAAAAAAATGGCGATTAAATTACGCCAAGACTCGACCGAAACTTAGCCTAGAATACGTCACTTAACATGGCGGCTTAAAATGACTCCAAAATTGCATTGAGACTATAGATGGCTCCTCATGTCTTCGTGTGTGTGTGTGTGTGTGTGTGTGTGTGTGCTCTGTTTGTCACGGGACGCCCTTGTGTCATTCAAATCTCTCTCCTCTCCCAGACAGGTGAAGCAGCGTACTCACCTTCCCTCATACCTTCCTCACAACACACATCATTTTTATAAACCATCGTCCCAAAATAACTTCCAAAAACCCCACAAACTTTCAACCAATCGACTAAAAAAAAAAAAACAAAAAAACTAATAAACTTAAAAAAAAAAAAAACAATTATCTTTAAAACACACTAAAAATATATTAATTTTTATTGGTTAGTTGTTAAATTTTAGTATATGAACGTAAAATTCTGAAAGGTGAACGACAGGTTAAGGATAAGTGGAGGGAGACGTAAAACTGATCTGCGGCTTGAACGCATTTCTGAGGCTCCAGCACATTATCGCGGATTTATCTTAATGAACTTATTATGGGTCAGCTGATACCCATTCAAGACCTCTGCTTACCTCCTTGTTCCCTGTCCTGCCTCGCCTTCATATTATATACTCCCACCCCCCACCCATGGTTATACCCACACTGTATACCCCCCACCCATGGTTATACCCACACTGTATACCCCCACCCATGGTTATACCCACACTCTATACCCCCCACTCACGGTTATACCAAACTGTATATCCCCCACCCATGGTTATACCCACACTGTATATCCCCCACTCATGGTTATACCCACACTGTATATCCCCCACCCATGGTTATACCCACACTGTATATCCCCCACCCATGGTTATACCCACACTGTATATCCCCCACCCATGGTTATACCCACACTGTATATCCCCCACCCATGGTTATACCCACACTCTATACCCCCACCCATGGTTATACCCACACTCTATACTATACCCTCGTCATATCCACGCTGTGTATAGTTTTAATAACAATCAAAATCATTCTTTCACGACATAACATTTTTCTCCGGATTTTTATTTACATTTATAACCCAAGGAAATTTTTCATATAATATTTGTACTCTTCCGTAAGTGTTTTATTTCTATTCCTCATAACCTAACCTACCCTAACTTACCCTAACCTGACCAAACTAAAATACGAGACAAGATTGGACCAATGCAATCAGATACCGGCGCTCTTAACTGATAACGACGGAGAAATTACCAATCTGAACTGATATTTTTCAACAGTTTTCACCACCGAGGCACCGAGTGTATATAACAGACATAGAGAAGAAAAGAAATTAACCTACAGTTTCCTCTATGGAGCGCCTTGACGGACACGGACACACACACACACACACACATACACAGGGGACCGAATTATCTACACAGTACACCCCGAGGATATAGTCACTAATAGGAGGTGTATCCCAGGGGTGAGACAGGTGTAAGTGGGATGAGTTACACCCACGAGAAGACACTCAGTATACTCGGGGTGGGGGGGGGGGTGTATTTACCTGGATCAACACTCAGCTCACCGGTACCTGAGACAAACAACAGGGATGGTTAGGTTTGGTTAGCACTAAATTATGTTATGTTTATCTTTGATTAGTTAACCTAAGTCCACCCATCAGAAGTGCTCTCATTATGTTCACTTAGGAGAATAAACTACATATATTTTCCACCACTTAAGTCACAAAAACTAAGGCTGTTACAGAAAGCTTTTACTTACGAGGAACAAAATATTTAGTAAAATAATGTACTACTGACTCCTAGATCCTGGAGCGGGCGGTGAGTATAAGGAAACGGCAGGTAGGCAACACCACACAGACTACACCTTAGTTTACCTGGTAGTTGGTGGTAACACTATACGCTGGACCTCAGATCTGTATTCTTAGTTTACAGTTGTAACCAAAATACATCGAAACCTAACCTAACCTGTCGTAACCTGATCTGACCTAACCTGACTTGTCGTAACCTGATCTGACCTAACCTGACCTAAAAATACACCGAAATCAGAGAGGTCAAGATATAAACATTGACTACGTGATGCTACACTACAAAAACATCCCCCATGTGCAAAAAAAAAAAGCCACTTATCAGTTAGATCAGGAAGACATAAAATTCATAAAAATAAATAGAGGTTAAAAATACTATTAAAACAATTAACACACAATTACTAGAAGCAACAATCTCATGGTCTGGTCACTGGAGGGGCTCCCGACTCATTCACCTCCTGTGTTTATTTTTACCCGAACTGGAGACGTGAGCAAGTGCCTAACTCACTAAACCATTGATACAGAGACGCTCAAACTGTCGTCGGAATTGCACTGACGACGTAACTATAGATGTGTTCTAACGAGGGATATTACACCATTATGCTCAAAACCTCCCAGGAATTATTGTCCCCAAGAGCGAGGCAACATTGACAGCGCAGTTATTATACACAACACCAACACAACACAACACCAACACAACACAACTACCCAGAGTATCAACAGGTAAAGATGAATTATGACACCAACGGAGTAAAGGTTGCTAGTGACTCCAAACAATACACAGCGAACTGTATACGGAGACCTGAGGGGCACATTATACGCTTGGGAAGGTCTATATCGTTATGTGTACCTCCCAAGACTCCTCAAAATGTAATTCTCTCTCTCTCTCTCTCTCCTACACACAGGCAGATGCTCGTTAGTAATGATATCAATAAACCAGCACCTCAGGCTGTCATCGTCCTTCCCCCCCTCACCTCCCTTGACTGATCAGCTGATGGTCACCTGGTGGGGCTGGGTCAGTGTCGATGACCTGATCTACCCAGCCACCGTAAAGATCCTTCTCTTCCCTCACCCTATGGGACACCAGCTCACTTGAAACTCTCACAGAGATTCGCGCGTGGCAATGTTTTGGGGCTGTCCACGTCGTTTAGATCAGTCACACCCATACGTGGTAGTCCCGGTGAGTTTCATACAATCTACCGTGAGTGAATGTCAGTCCTCGTCAGTCCTACTGCACTAAACACTGAAAACTTATCCTGACATCGGTGACGACACTAAGCTGACGTTCACAGGTGTTCACTCTCTTCGACAAACTAACACAGACTCGTCATTCTATCAACGTTCACTTTCTCTAAGTTGATTAATAATATTTTAACACCTTACCTTTCTCAACTATAATTTCTACCATCAGTTTCACGTTGTAGTTAAGATGAGGCAGTTTGGTTAGGTTAGATGAGTATCTTCTACAGACCTCGAACTCAGGTTACAAACACGTATTAGTAGCAGCAGTAGTGGTGGCAGCAGCTGGAGGGAGGTGAGGTGTAGCCTACTGTAGGTGCTGCAGGCTTAGCTTAGGATTAAATGGGTTTATCTGCCCTCCTTTGTTTCACTATACACCTCTCTCATCAGCGCCTCCTCTCACTTCCTATTCTTCTCTTTGTTCGCCTATTTGTCCTTGTTCCGTATTAGACGAGGTATTTGTTACAGCGGCGTTTGTCTGGGTTACACCATGGATTATTTCTGTGCTTCTTAACGTAACGATATAATTCTCAATGTAATTTCTATCACTCTGTCGTAAGGTAAATATGGTCGCGTTTATATAGGACTGATGTATGTATGTATGAATGAATGTATGTATGTATGTATGTATGTATGACTAATGTTGTTGTATTTATCACATGCACCCTGCGTCAATTCCACCTCACTAATACCTGTAACACCACCACAACGCCTGTCTGTCTGTCTGTCTGTCTGTCTGTCTCACCTACAACAACAACAACAACAATTAAAGGAGGGTGAATGTGGTAATAAGTGTGTATATATAAATATTTATAATGAATAAATTTAAGTGTTTAAGTACATGGGATGTAGAAAGGAAATACAGCAATACAAGAGTTAGTTATGGTGCAGATGGAAGGGGAGATAGAAGGATGGAAGAAAGCATAGAAGTGACATACACAACACCAAGGTTTAACGAGTCATAGAAGGGTAGAGATTGATGAAGTAAGAAGATACTTGTCAACTTCGAACACAGAGAGGATTGACTAACTGATGATAGATCTAGGAGCAATTAGTTGACGAGTCCCTGCTCTCACTCACTGTAATGGGGCCTGTAACTTGTGTATTCAGTTCTTTGGGTATTGAACTGAAACATAAGAAAATAAGGAGTCTGCAATAGGCCGGTTGGCCTGTGCATGGCAGCTCTTGTCGAGAGTTACTACCACTCTCTATCATCCATGAATCTATCTAGCCTCCTTTTGAAAGTTTCCAGAGTACTCAGGCCCAAGGTTAAACCACGCCTCTATGTACATTATACACTTACACCACTACACCAGGTCGTTCTATCATCTAGTTACACACGAGCGCTACTTAAACCTCAGTTACACCAGAACACCAACAGTCGTGTAAGAAGATTATCACCCAGCTGACCCGTGGGCGGTTGGCAGGCATTACACATATGTATACAATAACTCCCGTCAACACCCGTATACATGTCACATTATATTCATGAGGACTTTCCCCACACGCTCGGTAATCTGCCCCCCCCCCCCCCCACTGACGGACCCCACCACTGTTTCATCAACTTCCACCCACCATTCATACTGCATCAACCATTGCCTATGAATATTTGAATCTCTTTCAAAAGTGAATTTCACTGATCCAATTAGTTGAAAATATATTGCAATTTATGCTTGGGCTTCGAATACAAGGTTTTCTCTTTGAAATAAAATATATATAACAGCGCAGTTGTCAATTAGTTTCACGGGGTTTTTTTCCCTCTCGTCCCGCATGTTGTCTCCTGCCTCGTGGTGCCCGCCGCCCCTGGCTCCCTCCACACCAACCATCGCGTAATGTTGCACCACCTAATTTACCTTCACAAATATAAAACAAACATCAAAGGGCAAGTTAGTGCATTACAATAACGAGGCAGAAGAGCACACAGCCAGGCCACGGGATACTGAAATCTAAGTAAAGGAATTATAGGGTCGAGTAGTGGCTGTCTGGTGGCCGGGGTCAAATGAACCATGACCGTGATACTTACCTTACCTACCTGTGCTCTCTCTCTCTCTCTCTCTCTCTCTCTTCTTCTACTTCTTTCCTATGTCTATATTTATTCAGTAATTTATATACTTTTTTTTTCTTTTCACCAATAAATTACTGAATTTAGTAAGGAGAGATGAGGAGAGATGAGTATGGTAGAAGAAACACTGGGTCATCATACTCAAACACACACCCCTTGAGTATGATGACTTAACACCTTGAGTATGATGACTTAACCCCTTGTGTATGATGTGAGGTGTGAGGAGGTTAGTATGACATAAAGTGTGAGGTGTTGGGGGGGAGGGAACACCTCACCCACCTCCCCCTCACCTCCCCGAGAGACATAAGCTACAAGCATTACTTCATATAGTCTTCCCTTACACTCCCCAACTCCCCTCCCCACATACCATTATCTCCCCTCCTCGTCCTTCCCCACTACCCTTTCCTCTACCCCTCCCCATCGTCCCTCATTTCAAACTCCCTTCCCCCACCCACCTTCACTTCCTCCCTTCCCCCACTTCTTCTCCCCATCAACCCTCACCACCCCTCACCTCCCCAACCCCCCCAGTACCCCTCACCTCCCCTCACCACCCCTCACCTCCCCACCCCCCCAGTACCCCTCACCTCCCCTCACCACCCCAGTACCCCTCACCACCCCCCACTACCCCTCACCTCCCCCCCCCCAATACCCAGTGTTTGTACAAGTAGTGGACAAACATTATTTTTCATCAGGATCTTTCTTCATTAAACAACGCAAACACCATCCAGGGCTGGGGTGAGGGGATAGTACTGGGGTGAGGGGAGTATACTGGGGTGAGGGGAGTGTACTGGGGTGAGGGGAGTGTACTGGGGTGAGGGGAGTGTACTGGGGTGAGGGGAGTGTACTGGGGTGAGGGGAGTGTACTGGGTGAGGGGAGTGTACTGGGGTGAGGGGGGTGTACTGGGGTGAGGGGAGTATACTGGGGTGAGGGAAGTGTACTGGGGTGAGGGGAGTGTACAGGGGTGAGGGGAGTGTACAGGGGTGAGGGGAGTATACTGGGGTGAGGGGAGTGTACTGGGATGAGGGGAGTGTACTGGGGTGAGGGGAGTGTACTGGGGTGAGGGGAGTATACTGGGGTGAGGGGAGTGTACTGGATAAGAGGAGCGTGACAGCTGTGGTATGAGCGTGTCACCTATGACAGGAGCATGACACGGAGGGTGGCCGAGAGGAGGGGAGGGAGGGGAGGGAGGGGAAGGAGAGGGGAGGGGAGGGGTCATACCAGAGTAAACAAACAGACAGACAGACAAGCAAACTCCAATCAATTTGTCTCGGCTGGATGTAATGCGGGGGATGGTGGGTGTTGGGAGTCCTAGGATGGGTGTAGGTGGGTGTTGGGAGTCCTAGGGTGGGTGGAGGTGGGTGTTGGGAGTCCTAGGGTGGGTGTCCTAGGATGGGTGGAGGTGGGTCGCAGGGTCCTAGGATGGGTGTAGGTGGATGTTGGGTGTCCTAGGATGGGTGAAGGTGGATGTTGGGTGTCCTAGGATGGGTCTAGGTGGGTGTTGGGAGTCCTAGGGTGGGTGTAGGTGGGTGTTGGGTGTCCTAGGATGGGTTGAGGTGGGTCGCAGGGTCCTAGGATGGGTGTAGGTGGGTGTTGGGTGTCCTAGGGTGGGTGTAGGTGGATGTTGGGTGTCCTAGGATGGGTGTAGGTGGATGTTGGGTGTCCTAGGATGGGTGTAGGTGGGTGTTGGGTGTCCTAGGGTGGGTATAAAAGGGCCAGTAGTATCCTAGAATGGGTATTGTGTGTCTTAGGGTGGGTGTTGGGTGTCCTAAAATGGGTGTAAAGGAAATAGGGTGTACTGAGGAGTGTATCCCAAGGTGGGGGGAGGGGTGGGGGAGGGGTGGGGGAGGGGGGGAGGGGTGTAAAGACTGATAGGCAGGGGAGGGGGGAATATCTATGTAAATTAAATTCCAAATTGATTCTTTATACTGAAGGAAGAAGGGGAGTGAGAAGAGAGGAAAAACCCTGGTTAATTCTCCCCCTCGTGTAGACATGGGGAGGGTCATCACCTACTGGGGGGTGATGAGGGGGGAGAGGGTGATGAGGGGGGAGGGGATGATGAGGGGGGAGAGGGTGATGAGGGGGGAGGGGATGATGAGGGGGAGAGGGTGATGAGGGGGGAGGGGATGATGAGGGGGAGAGGGTGATGAGGGGGGAGAGGGTGATGAAGAGGGGGAGGGGATGATGAGGGGGGAGAGGGTGATGAGGGGGGAGGGGATGATGAGGGGGGAGAGGGTGATGAGGGAGGAGAGGGTGATGAGGGGGGAGGGGATGATGAGGGGGGAGAGGGTGATGAGGGGGGAGGGGATGATGAGGGGGGTGTGATGTAGGGGAAGGGGTGATGAATAGGTGGTGATGGGGAGATGGTAATGAGAGGGACAGAGGAAGGGGTTGATTATGAAGAGGAGAGGAGTAGGGGAAACTTACATCACACTTAATACAACAACACTTCCTTACTGCAACACGTATTAGTATGACTCAATAACTCACACTGACACTCTCTCTATTTTTACTATCATACTAACGCTGATTTATATCGTTATCTCTTCACACAACACAAAAGCAATCCCTCTCCTTGTCTCTACCGATTATAATAAAAAAAATGGTCAATGTGTTGCTGACGGTGTAATAATAGACACGGGGAAATACATTGAAAAAAAACATTATCCTTAAACAACTATCAATGATTAGGCAGAAGAGGTGAATCCAAACATAGGTCATAGAGCATCACGTTGAGATAAACACGCACACACACACACACACCGCCACAGCAGTACCAGGTCAGCATAGAGCACATGTTACACTGGAGCCGAATCTAAATTTTACGCTCAGTGGTCACCAACTTGGCCCGGACAAAGGCGGCGTGCCAGTCTCACTTTATTGGGTCTCGCGCCGAATTCTGACTTGTAAGTTTTTTGGGTTTTTTTTATCGGTTTATTCACTACCATTGACTTGTTATGGTTTTATCATCGTGGGTTTATAAATTCCGGTTTTATTTATGTTTTTTTTTTTCTAATAATAATATTTAATTTCCTCTTTATTCTCAGTTTGCATCACATTTATTCATCATTTTTTGCCTCCATAATTATCAGTCATTTGGGTCATTATCATTCTCATTTTCTCAGCTGATTACGTATTTATTTTCTTTCCGGGGGAGGGGAGAAGGAGGGGGGGAGGAGGGGGAGGAGGGGGAAGTGAGAGAGGGAAGAGGGAGGGGGAGGAAGGGGGAGGGAAGGGGAAGGGGCATAAAGGATTGACATATAAAGATTGAAAGATAAGACAGAGAGAGAGAGAGAGAGAGAGAGAGAGAGAGACTGCTCCTTTGTATATCCTATTTCTTCCTGTTTTCTTAGGTTCTTTCCTCTCAACGTTTCCCAACCTTGTTACACACACACACACACACACACACACACACACACACAGTTTGTATATTTTCAGCCACCGGCTGCAACTCCATTAATAAACCGTTTATTATTACACACAAACTGGTCCCTTTAAAAGTATCTTGTTATTTTAAGTGACAGTCCATCGTGTCCACCTTAGGTCAGTCCAGGTCAGGTCAGGTCAGGTTATGACACTCGTGCTACTCTCCTACACCCGACACACACATCATCGAACCTGTGTGAGTAACATTTCCTCACCCCTCCCACTCCCACTCAGCCACCAGCCAATAACCCGCCAGGATGAAGACACAGCCTCACTCCCCACTTGAAATGCGCGTGAAATCGTTCCCCCAGTTTAATAGGGGCGCGAATTTGTTGCATGTGGAAAGTCTTTTTACCAATCTGGGCCAATTTGTGTCCCGTTGTCGGCGACCATTTGAATATGAAAGAGCCAGTCACGTGACCCGGTTGGGGTGAGCGGGGAGCTGTGATTGGTCGACTGGGAGCCGTTTGGCTTTGATGGATGCCCATTAAAACTACCACGACGGTCGTTAGTTGGGATTTGCGGCCGTTAACATCGAGGACTAACATTTGTACCTCTACACACTGTAAAAATTAAGAATTAGTTGTGAAGATTTTGTTTACAGTGTGTGAGCTGCGGGATACCTTGAAGACGGCCTCCTATAGGGGTAAACTTTCTTATTATAAATAAACCACATACAGCAACCATAACAACAAAAACAACAATAACAACAACAAAAATAACAATAATAACAACAACAACAACAACAAAAACAACAACAAAAATAACAATAATAACAACAACAGCAATAATAAAAATAATAATTAATATTTCCATTCCTTACATTACTATTATTACCATATATCACCATTATCATCATAACGAGTAAACAGACGACATAACTCAGATAAGGATAGTAGGAGGGAGACGGGAAGACCAAGAAGAAGATGAAAGGATGCGTGAAGGACTCGGAGTGCGTGAAGGAGTGGATAGCAAGGCGAGGAGAGATTTGCTGGCGAAAGGTAACGAGTGGAGGAGAAGGTGGAAGGCAGATGTGAGGCCTTGTTGTAGAGGTCGCATGAACATACACAGGTGACAGGAATTTATCTCATTAAGGGTTGCCATACGGTGATATATAACCAGGTAAGCCAGAGTAACTAGTCTTGAGTGACGTTACCTAAGGTGTTATTGAAACTGAGTGACAGTACCTGAGATGTTACTGAAATTGAGTGACGTTACCTAAGGTGTTACTGAAACTGAGTGACGTTACTTAAGGTGTGACTGAAACTGAGTGACAGTACCTGAGATGTTACTGAAATTGAGTGACGTTACTTAAGGTGTTACTGAAACTGAGTGACGTTACTTAAGGTGTGACTGAAACTGAGTGACGTTACCTATGGTGTTACTGAAACTGAGTGACGTTACTTAAGGTGTGACTGAAACTGAGTGACGTTACCTATGGTGTTACTGAAACTGAGTGACGTTACTTAAGGTGTTACTGAAACTGAGTGACGTTACTTAAGGTGTTACTGAAACTGAGTGACGTTACCTAAGGTGTTACTGACCAGCAACTTGGATTACTTTAAGGTTTGAGGATATGTGGATAAGCGGATAATCTAAAAAAAAAACTATATGGATGTTTACTCAGGATAATCTCTTTCAGGTTGTCAATATAATCGAATAAAACTCCGGATAGTTACAGGATGAACAAATAACCGAATATTGTATTGAGATATCCGAACATTACGGATAAATGACATGAACGTTTACTGACATGCGGATATTCGCGTCTTTATAGAGAGAGAGAGAGAGACTATATGTATGTGTATCAACGTATAAAAAAAACATGAATTATTTGTTTTTCAGGGAGGGACACGCGAGCTACCAACGAGGAAAGGTCCAATTAAAACACCGAAGGTAAAAGCATAGACAAGCTAACCCGGAAACTCGACCCCCAAGCGCCACCCATCACAAGTGGTGGGTGGTTGCGTGTATGTGTACTGTGTATTGCGTGTATGTGTACTGTGTATGTGTAGTGTATGTGGTACTGTCGACTAGTTACAACCACTACATTGCGGTATTGTTGTTTAGAAACCTAACCTAACCTAACCTAACCTAACCTAACCTAATCTAACCTAACCTAACCAAACTGAACAGATGTGGAATATTAATTAGTGATGTTTTCTTTGATTATTATAAGATTGCGTCTCATAAAGGTCAATTGCCGTCGTTGTGTGTGTGTGTGTGTGTGTGTGTGTGTGTGTTTAAATGAGACTTTTTTATCATATATTTTTTTTAGTGCAATATCTGGATTTAACACCTATCAGAAAACACTTACCAACACACGGAACACTTGACAATCAGAACATCAGAAGCGAATACACAAGTTAAATATTCTCTTGAACAAATAAAAGCAAACTGGGGCACAAAAATCACGAATTTTTTTTAGATGTATAATATATCCTCCTAAAAAAATATATATATATTGAAATTCCTACATAAAATATACTTTTTTTATCGTAATCTTTAATATACCTATCATGCCAAGGTTGCCAATCAGGATTTAAGAGAGGCGTGTGTGTAGCAGCGAAATAATCTGATGGTATCACGCCGGGGTGAACAAAAGGTGGCGGAATTATTTCATCAACAATGGTGTGAACACTCTGATAAAGGAGAGGGCAGAGAGGGGAGAGAGGGAGAGAGAGAGAGAGAGAGAGAGGGAGAGAGAGGGAGGGAGGGAGAGAGAGAGAGAGAGAGAACTGGGATGGACGAGGGAGAGGCAGCAAAGGAGAGACATCACAACCCCCCCCCCCCACCCCCTTTCTCCCTCCCCCTAAAAAAAAAATTGGTTGGGAAGTAAAGCGAATTAGACATTGGATTAGAGAGAGAGAGAGAGAGAGAGAGAGAGAGAGTTAGCAAGTGAGTGATTGAGAGAGAGAGAGAGAGAGAGAGAGAGAGAGAGAGAGAGAGAGAGAGAGAGAGAGAGAGAGAGAGAGAAACGATGTGGAAGATAAGAAAGGGAATTAGACTCAGTTAAGCGAATAAAAATTTAATCGACAAATCAGAAAATCGATACTGAGAGAGAGAGAGAGAGAGAGAGAGAGAGAGAGAGAGAGAGAGAGAGAGAGAGAGAGAGTCCCTTAGCTTTGACCACTTTACCCTAACAAAGAACAAATAAATAGTTTCCCCTGATTACTCTCCACCAATAGGCTAGGCCGACCCACGGATAGTTTTACCATCGGATAGTATGTACGTATTACCTTATCAAGTGCTGTAAGAGAGAGAGAGACAGCTATAGTCCTCCACTCCGGCTAAGAATCGAACCCTGGACGCTTGAATTGTGAGGCTAATGCTCTCTACCACTGAGCTATAGGCCGTCATTATCTTCCTTACTCTGTTTCTCATTTAACCTGACCTGACTTGACCTGACCTTACCTAATCTAACCTAATTTAACCTGACCTGACCTAACTTAACCTAACCTGACCTAATTTAACCTGACCTGACCTAACTTAACCTAACCTGACCTTATCTAACCTAACCTAACTTAACCTGACCTAATCTAACCTAACCTGACCTGACCTAACCTGGCAGCTCCTTAAACATAAGAACATAAGCAAATAAGGAGTCTGCAATAGGCCGGTTGGCGTGTGCATGGCAGCTCCTGTCGAGAGTTACTACCACTCTCTATCATCCATGAATGTACCTGCTAATTAGTCATTCATTCAGAGGCTCCTACCACTCAGTCAGTCACTCACTCACACGGTCACTAATAACTAGCCAACGCGTAGTACCCTTACTATCAAACATACACAACACGACACGACACAACACAACACACCTACACTCGCTACTAACACAACACAACACGACACGACACAACACAACACACCTACACTCGCCACTAACACAACACAACACAACACAACACACCTACACTCGCCACTAACACAACACAACACAACACGACACAACACACCTACACTCGCCACTAACACAACACAACACAACACGACACGACACAACACACCTACACTCACCACTAACCAACACAACTCAAGATAAGACAAGACAACACACCTACACTACACTCGCCACTAACACAACACAATACTCGCCACTAACACAACACAGTCATAAAACACACACAGCGAGAGGGACCCGGCTTATCTAACAGAAACACCCAACACGATAATCACAGAGTCAGGCCAGGGCGACACACACACTCCTCCCCCTTCACCAATATTTTCACAATTTGGTGCTCCATTGTTTCGTGTGTGGAGTGAAGGTGGCCGATGCGATTAAAATTTACCAATGGAATAAAATCGTAAATCAGTCGTTCGGCTGTCGGTGTACGATGCTTCCTGGTGGACGTCTGGCTTAGTAGTAGTAGTAGTAGTAGTAGTAGTAGGTGGAGGAGGAGAGGGGTGGAAGAGGAAGGAGTGGAGAAGGAGGTTGTGGGAGTTAAAGTCGTAGGAAGTAGTTGTGTGGGTAGGGGGTGGTGTGGAGATAGTGTGGGTAGGGGTGGAGGAGACGAGACATTTACACAGGTGCCAACAAGAACAGAATAAAAACATCTCTTAATTAACCTGCCGGAGACACCTGAAGGCGTGGCTCAGGTGTGGCCACCAACCACCATCACCACCACCGTCACCATCACCACCACCACAATCCTCGCTCTGCAGTTTCTCCTTCAAATAATTCAATTACTCAGTTCTATGGCCTCAAGACGGTGGACACATTTAGACATCGCTGATCTAAGCACGATGTGTGTGTGTGTGTGTGTGTGTGTGTGTGTGTCTAACTGATAGATGAGAATTTTATTAATTTTTCTTGTAATTTTGCCTCGGACAGCAGCTAGTTTATTGTACACCCCATACTCATCCTGCGAACAGTAGCGCAAAAAGGATCACAGAGCAGAGGCCACAAAGGGTGTTTATCACATCCCAGTGGTCAGGATATTGTGGCGTTGATGTTACCGATTATTACCAGTACATTTTATGTTTAATTTGGTGCATACTGTAGAAGTTTACTGAGTTCCTCGGTGCGAAACATTGATAGGCTGTGTCATTGCATATATAGTTCTATTTTCTTCAATCTAAGACATACTGTTACACTGTGTGGGCGTTTAGTTTTGTTCAAATGTGCGCGAGTGGGATACTGTCAGAGGTACAGTCCCCTTCACTAGTGCGTTTACAGGGGCTCGTCAGGTTTGGTGCAGTGTGGTAACCCTGTCAGTTTGTTTACATTCGACAGAAGGAAACTGGCAATAGTAAACATATTATGGATTCAAAGTAAAACAATATTAAAACAAATATCTCAATGATAATGATTTGTGGAATGTTTATATAACGAGCCCCTGTAAACGCACGAGTGAAGGGGACTGTACCTTGGTATAATGGTTACAACATCTTGTAAGCTATTGATCTTGTTAGAGCCTGGCTTAACTTGCTGTGATTCTGTCCAGTACTGAATTTATAAACCCGTGTGGCACACACACACACACACACACACACACACACACACACACACACACACACACACACACACACCATTATCAAAACACCATCACCATATCAAGAAAACATCCACACGTCGCCTCAAACACACACCCAGACTAACGAGAGCCCCTATAGCCTTCGTCTTAATGGTATTAGAGTGTGTGTGTGTGTGTGTGTGAGCGCCAATGTGAACGTCTGTGTGTACGAGCGCGTGTATGAGGGCGTGTGTACATCATCATATAAACACACTAGCGCAATTAATTCATTTTTCAAGACAACGTAAGCTGGTCGCTGACGGAGGGAGATGCATTCACTACCATTCTACCTTTTGTGTCCAAACTTCAAACACGAGGCGACAAAACTCCCAAACTCCGATATGAATCAGTTCCCAGCGCGGCTCCGCTCTCTCCAGTCAACGGCCGCCAGTTATTCCAGTCAAAAGAGAATTCCCGGTTATTGGAATTCCTGTGCGGGAGAAACACGCGTCCTGTGGCGAGCTGCGTGTGAGGCCGCATACCTGCCACTCAGAGGAGGGGGGGGGGGAGGGGGTAGTAAGGGGTATTATGGGGGGTAGACTTTCAACAGGGAGGGGGGTTACGAGGGAGGGGGGGAGAAGGAAGGGGTATTGGGGGGTGTAACCTTTCAACATAGCTGGTCATGAGGGAGGGAGAGGAGGAGCACCATTGCACCAGGCTAGTAAGTAGTACGTTGGAATAAATAGCCAATCCTAGTTATTGTTTTTGATCGGGAAGAAGACGAGAAAATCCCACGAAAACACGACCTAAGAAATCTACCATAAATAGCATTCATGACGGGGGACAACTATATGATCAAGCCAACACACTCAGGAGCTTCAAGTCATCTCATAATACGGCCATTGTTCCTGAGCGTCCTACCAACTCCATAATCTATTTGCTTATTATCTTTACTCCCCTCCCCCTCCCCTTCCCCCCTCCCTCTCCCCCCTTCCCCCCTCCCCTTCCCCCCAGTCTTGTGTAAAAGGGAGGAATCTGGTTACTGAATCATCTCACTGGGGAAGATCATCACAGTAACGGATTAAGCTATACATGGATTAAATACAGGGATTAAAGCTGATTATTATTGCCCTTGTCTGTTGTTCACTCGTTATTAATTAAAATCCTAACATTTTCATCAAGAGATTAATATTACACTCAGTAAACACAAGGTCGTGGTATGTGCAGTGAATATTAATTACTATCATCAAATCCTGACAAAATTTAAACGTAAAATTTCACACACACACACACACACACACACACACACACACACGGAAACCAATAAAGGACTTTTAATAGTTAACTGTACGTAAACTCGTCTGAAGAAGAAAATAATAATAATAATAATAAATAGATCACGGGACAAACACTGGGCAGAGAAGGATGTAGTTCTAAAGGTCTCAATGATATATGTAATAGCGTCACCAGCAGGTCGTCACCCCCTCAGTAACAAGACCAAACATCAATTTATAACTATCAGGTGTGTTAACTAATGTCTTGCCCTCTAATGACTACATACAGTTGACCTTTGACCCCAAATTGAGGGGTTTTTTTGGCATCAACAAGCAGCACACTATTGAGAAATCGCTTACTCACTCACTGACTCATTCACTCACTCACAGTCTCACTCACTCACTCACTCACTCATTCACTCACTCACTCAAACACGGCGAAGGAGATAACACATTTACACTTGTTTTAAATTACACCCAAAAATACAACAAATTTATGAATCAGGAAAATACAGTAGACCTTAATTTCCCCCTTGTAGATGTAGAGCTTAACGGCATGTATTATTGTAGCTTCCCCCAACACCATCTACAAAAAAAAAACATTAATATTTCACTACAATATTATCAGCGTTAAGTAATTTCCCCTCATTCCCCTCTCACTCCCCCTCTCACTCCCTCTCACTCCCCCTCATTCCCCACTCACTCCCTCTCTGGACGGTCAACAACCATCACCTCTCCTCATCCCTTACGATCCGCGATATTGAAATTCCGTGAGCGTGTCTGTGGCTGCGACGGCGGCTGCGGCACCGACAGTAACACCAGGGAGATATGGCCACGAGGGGGGACACCCGATTTGGGATTTTTTTTTCAGGGGGTGGAGTGAGGGGTTGAGGGAGGGGGGAGGGAGGGAAGGAGGGGATTGAGGGGGGAGAGAGGGGGAGGGAAGGAGGGGAGAGAGGGGGGAGAGAGAGTCTTTGTCTACTTTAATCAGATTACTGGCTCGGAAATCGTGAGAATATTAAGTATTTTTTTTGGGTTGTGTTCAGGAGCCACCAGAGTGAGGCTATACCAAGGTGTCTCGTACGCCTCCCTGATTCATTGTTTACATAACTTGATGCTGTACTGACATGTCTTTACACATCTCTCTCTTACTGACTGACTGACTGACTGACTGACTGACTGACCCACCCCCTCCTCTCTCTCTCTCTCTCTCTCTCTCTCTCTCTCTCTCTCTTCTTTGTTGTCATTTTAGTGATCTTATTTGATACAAGGAAACAACAGGTAGTGACCGTGTTCATTTCTTGTCTAGCTTGTTCGGGTATCAACTCTTTAAGGAATAATCATAATAATCTGTAGTAATAATTGTAATAATAATATCTAGTGAGAAGGTGTAATAATAATAGTAAAATATGTAAGAAAATGTAACTAATAGGTTTGAAAAATTTAGTAATATTAATAAATGACCAGAAAAATCTACTAACAAACGATCTGAGAAAATTCAATAGACGTAATAGATATCAGAACAAATAATAACAACAATAGACTCGAGAAAATACAATGATAAAGAATAAGAGAGATGATAAATAGGCGAAAAGCAACAACTCCAATATTAACAACAAGCAATAGGTAATAAGACTGACCACAACAACTTCCATCTGACCTCCTGACCTGACC
Source organism: Homarus gammarus (assembly GCA_958450375.1). Classification (NCBI taxonomy): domain Eukaryota; kingdom Metazoa; phylum Arthropoda; class Malacostraca; order Decapoda; family Nephropidae; genus Homarus; species Homarus gammarus. The sequence goes on along the minus strand of CAUDMG010003668.1, from coordinate 449,716 downwards.
TCACAACCCCAGGGAGCGGGGTGAGAGACCAGGCAAGGACCTCAGTGCCACCTGGAGGTTCCCGAGGCACAAAAACCACGAGGCCGAGGGGGGAAAAAAAGTTCTCGTGTTCATCCCGGAGCGTCAGGTGGCGGAGACGAGGAGGAGCGCCCCCTCACATACGGTTTTAACCCCTGGCGGTTTTTCTGGCAGGAGGGAAGGTGAAATATACGCGACTTAGTGGAGGAGGAGGGGGAAGAGAAGGAGGATGAGGAAGAGAAGGAGGAAGAGAAGGAAGGGTCATCATCCTCCTCCATTACCTCCTTCTACCTAGTTACCTGGTTGGCGGGGTGAAGGTAAATATTGGGAAGGGATGTAAATGACTAAATTAATGGTCGTACCAGGTGTGTACATGGAAGCGTCCACACACACACACACACACTAAAAACCATCCTAGTCGCCTTTAGGAAGAGTAAAAATGGGGCTCACTTATGTCCAGATTATTAAGGGACTGTGATGGCCCAGGGTGACGTAGCATAGAGAGTCAGCCGGAGGGGGAGTGGGGGAAATGGGGACAAGTGAAAAGAAGGAACTAGAATGAAGGAAAAGTCAGAGAGACAGAGAGAGAGAGAACGAATAAATAGAAAGAATGAGAAAAGAGAGAATCAGGAAGAAATACGAGAACAAAGACACACATACAACAAAAATAGAAAGAGGAAACAGAAAAAGAGAAGAGGAAAGGGAGAAAACGAAGAAGAGGAGGGAACCGGGATAGGAGCGAGAAACCTAATCTTCTAGTAGGCCTCATCTCCCCTAATCCAAAGGCCAGCCTATGTACAGTCCCCTTCACTAGTGTGTTTACAGGGGCTCGTCATATAGCCAAGGTACAGTCCCCTTCACTAGTGTGTTTACAGGGACTCGTCATATAGCCAAGGTACAGTCCCCTTCACTAGTGTGTTTACAGGGGCTCGTCATATAGCCAAGGTACAGTCCCCTTCACTAGTGTGTTTACAGGGGCTCGTCATATAAACATTCCTCAAATCATTATCATTGAGATATTTGTTTAAATATTGTTTTAATTTTATTCCATAATATGTTTACTATTGTGAGTTTCCTTCTAACGAATGTAAACAAACACAGGGTTACCACACTGCACCAAACCTGACGAGCCCCTGTAAACGCACTAGTGAAGGGGACTGAGCCTTATTATTTCACCAGCCACTAACAGACAGCCAGACAGATAGATGGATAGATAGATAGACAGATACAGACAGACAGACACGAGCAGACATCAGTGAGGCGTTATAGAACACCCTGCCAGCCATCAAACCGGTTACAGACTAATAAACCGGTTAGGTTAGGTTACGATAAATTAACTCACGGTTGACTTAACTTACTACAGTTAATGGAAATAAATTTCTATCACAATGTCATTATTACATTCATAGATAACTCAGATTAGATTAGGTTAGGTTACATTTTAAAAAGGTAATTAAATTGAAACCCTGAAAACACTAATTACATTTTCAAGTTTGTTATTACGTGTTGATGAGTAATTACTGTACATTTAAGTGTAATTATTATCTAAGTTATGTAATAAGTTTAATTATTATAAGTTTGATGTTATCTTCAAGGGAATAATTACTAGTTTTATATTACATTTAAAGCCGTTGTAATATTTTAAGGGGAGGTGAGACAAGCAGGTAAGGTAAGCAGGTGAGACAAGCAGGTAAGACAGGCAGGTAAGTTACACCTCACACATTTGTCCTCACACCTGACACATCTCTCCTCACACCTGACACATCTCTCCTAGGTACACACATCATCTTAACACCCTCACTGATTAGAAGCTACCAGAGAGAGAGAGAGAGAGAGAGAGAGAGAGAGAGAGAGAGAGAGAGAGAGAGAGAGAGAGAGAGAGAGATATTTGATGATCTGGTGTCCGCAACAGCAGGGGTAAAAGGAGGAGGGGGGAGAGGAGGGGGAGGGGGAAGGTAGGAGGAAGGGGGGGGGGAGATGTGGCACGTGGCATCTCCAGGTTGTCACGACTCTGACAACAAGAATGACAAAGGCCGTGACAAGAGCAAAGAACCCTCATTGATGCCCCCCCTGGTCTAGCCCCCCTTAGGATCGGCCCCCGGGATCTGTCTCCTCCCCCGGGGTCTGTCTCCTCCCTCCCCCCCTCGCCCCCCGGGGTACACAGACCAGATAGAACCCGCAGAGACAAAACTCCATTGAGGATGAGAGATTAATTTCAGGCCTGAGTAACAACCAATAGAAGTGATGCTGTCGACAGATGTGTGGTTCAGATGGTGGTGGTGGTAGTACTGGTTATACGTGATGATGCTGGTAGTAGTTATAGTGATGGTGGTGGTGGTGGTAGTACTGGTTATACGTGATGATGCTGGTAGTAGTTATAGTGATGGTGGTGGTGGTGGTGGTGGTAGTACTGGTTATACGTGATGATGCTGGTAGTAGTTATAGTGATGGTGGTAGTGGTGGTGGTAGTACTGGTTATACGTGATGATGCTGGTAGTGGTTATAGTGATGGTGGTAGTGGTGGTGGTAGTACTGGTTATACGTGATGATGCTGGTAGTGGTTATAGTGATGGTGGTTGTGGTGGTAGTGGTGGTGGTGGTAGTACTGGTTATAAGTGATGATGCTGGTAGTAGTTATAGTACTGGGTGGTGATTGTGGTGGTAATTATTGTTATGGTGGTATTGTTACGGTGATAGTTGTTAATGTGATGATGTAAGTGTGTGTGTGTGTGTACGTCAACATCCCAGGTGTGTACAGGTGTTAAGTACACGTAGATAAACAATACCTTTACATACCTCCCACCCCCCCCCCCCCCATACCTCACTTCACCCCCTTACTTCACCCCATCACCTCAAGAAGCGTATGGGGTGCACAATAAACTAGCCGCTGTAAGTAGGGGAGGGGGGGGGGACCTAAAACAAAATCAAGACAACACTGGGCCTTCCTTCCCCAACTGAGTGACTGACAGACTAACAGGATCAAATTACAGTCACAAAACGTACAGTCACAGTCAGTCCTCCTCTCTTTCTCCCCTCTTAAACCTAACCTAACCTAACCTGAGAGAATTTGGACCCGTATAAAAATAGTCTGGCCACACCATCAAGCAGTCACTGCCTGTCACACCGTCCGGTACCGTTGCGTCTGCCTGCACGGGCAATCACAGCTCCAGACGTCACCACAACACCACACATCTATCTGGACAATCACGGTACAGAACACCACCACGTCATTACACAGTTAGCCAGTTATAGTGTCTAATGTTTCTACGTCATCACACAACTGAGCAACCACAACAGCTACATCAACACGTCATTACACAGCCAACCAGTTATAGTGTCTAATGTTTCTACGTCATCACACAACTGAGCAATCACAACTGCTACATCAACACGTCATTACACAGTCAGCCAATCACAAGGACCAACAAGATAACGTCAGTACCTGGCTGTATAATCACATTACCATCAACATATCATAACACATACTAGCAATCACAATATAAAGCAAAGTGACATCATGACACAATCGACCAATCACAATATAAAACAACGTTACCTATTTACACATCCGGCCAATCACAATAAAGAACAACATTACGTCATTACAAAGTCAACCAATCGCACTATAAAGCAACGCCACGTCATTATAAAGTCAGCCAATCACAATATAAAACAACACTACGTCATGACAGTCGACCAATCTTAGGAACCCATATCACTCGTCCTATCATAATATACCAGCCAATAACAGACCACACAGCATTATACTAGGCCTGACTCACACTGCATGCTTATAAACAAAACATAAGAGAGTCCTACAATGATTTTGGAGTCAGTCACGAGTCTTATTTACAGGTGAAAGAGCATACTAATTAACCTTTGAGTTCTCACCTTGATGCAACTATGAACATATTTTGAACTTTAAACAAATACACTAAAATTAAATTCTTAAAACTTTTTTATTCCCAAGTTGCAATTATATTATTATTAAGGTAGAAAACAACACAAAGATATTGTCATCAAAATACTATTAATTTTTAACTCTAATACTAATTGATGGACCCAGAGCCCCGCCCACTGAATCATTAGCCAATCACATCACTTGATTTCGACACACCTGGCTCCACCCACTTAGGTCTAGCTTGACAAGGGATAAACTCTCCCTCACGACCCATGAGTTAGGTTAGGTTAGGACTTTTTCAGTATAATTTCAATTGATAATATACTATACTGACCTGCTACTTATACTGTTATATTTTCTCCCTTAGCAAGAAGCAACACAGTGTAGAATATAATGACTCTTTAGAGGCTGAAGATAAACTTATTACACGTAGACACAGACGCCGATGGCACAGGAATTAACTAACACGAAGAGAAAAAATATATTGCTTTAGCCTTATGCTCTCTTTCACCCCATAAATTTTACCTTAGAGGAATTTTGTGGTTAAGACAATACCAAAGACAATATTTTAAGATCGGGGAACTACTTTACGAGTTCAGGTGAGTTAATGAGTTTCCAGAAGACAGGTGTTAAGATATTTGTTGTTGAAAGAAAAGATCCACAGGTATATCAAGGTACAGTCAGTCCCCTTCACTTGTGCGTTTACAGGGGCTCGTCAGGTTTGGTGCAGTGTGGTAACCCTGTCAGTTTGTTTACATTCGACGGAAGGAAACTAGCAATAGTAAACATATTATGGAATCAAAGTAAAACAATATTAAAACAAATATCTCAATGATAATTATATGTGGAATGTTTATATAACGAGCCCCTGTAAACGCACTAGTGAAGGGGACTGTACATATAACCTGACGAGCCCCTTGTAAATGCACTAATGAAGGGGACTGTACATATAACCTGACGAGCCCCTTGCAAACGCACTAATGAAGGGGACTGTACATATAACCTGACGAGCCCCTGTAAACGCACTAGTGAAGGGGACTGTACAATGGCACGTACGCTATAACGCTCTTTCCAGACAGTGGCAGGTCAGCTCAGGAGACGCACGGACCCAAATTTGAATACAATGGTTTGGCTGCCATATTTAAGACTGTTTGTCACCGCAGTTCCTTTATCATGAATTATTGAAGCTGTCTGGGTACAATTGTCTTGATGTTTGTGTAGCTAAAGATGACCTAACGTAACCTAACCTTGTCAAGTTAGTTTAGGTTAGGCTGGGTCAGATCAAGTCATGTTAGTCTAGGGCATATCAGGTTATATCATGTTAGGTTAGGTTAGGTTATAGCAAGGTGCCGGTCAGCGTCATCCTGGCCAGACCTTGTAGGGACAAACACACAAGACTGGACTAAAGGAGAGTTTTTTGGCGATGGAAGAGACAGAGACAGAGAGACTCACTCTCTCTCTCTCTCTCTCTCTCAAGGAAGGGTCTCGTTGTATAGTTAATTAACAAGACGTGAACAGGTATACGAACTAGAATTCTGTATATATTGTTTTTACATGTTGACAGTGTCCAGCTTATATGTAAACGTGTATATAGTTGATTTGCACAAAAAAAATATATATATATAGAAAATGTGTGTACCGTTGTTGCTGCGGTATTTTTTTTATAGTGGAATTTTAACAGGGGGAAAAATATCATCATGGAATTACTATTTTTTTATGATTAAATAATTCATAAATGGTTATAAGCAGCCTTTTGGGTGGGGGGGGGGGGGAGGAGTGGTTCTTTTGACACATTATATGAGTTTTTACACAAGCCTCGCTGATGTGTGTGTGTGTATAGTTGTTCTTTATGTTGATGACGAGGAAGTTAGGTAGTGGTGGTAGTGTGGTAGTGGTGGTAGTGTGGTGGTGGTGGTGGTAGTGTGGTGGTGGTGATGGGATATTAAAGTAAAGACCTATGTGTTAGTTACCCCTCACTCGTGAAACACTCATCATTAATAAATTGTGTTGAGAGATCTTTTTGTGTTGTGTTGACTGGTGTTTCTTAGCTATGAAACACTGAGAGAGAGAGAGAGAGAGAGAGAGAGAGAGAGAGAGAGAGAGAGAGAGAGAGAGAGAGAGAGAGAGAGAATGAAAAAGAATGAGAGGGTTATAGATAAAGACAATACGAAGACAATAGAGAGAGAGAGAGAGAGAGAGAGAGAGAGAGAGAGACTGATTGTGAATGTCAGGAGGGCTACACGTCCACGGCACCACATTAAAAACATATGCTTGTGCTATCTCCGCCACCAGACAATACCGCAGGAAGGACAATGGTTAAATAATTCGCTGACAGAGCCTCGACAAAGACAGATCAGCGGTGCATCGTCCGGGTTGTCAATCAGTTATTATCATAGAGTGTGCATCACCCCTCCCCTCCCTCCCTCCTGCTGTCCCCCAGGTGTTGACTATCCATCACCTTACTACTACTACTACTACTACTACGACACTGCTTCTGATACTACTACTATTTCCAATATTGCTACTTTTTCTTGCTGCTACTATCCCTCCTGCTTTACATTACTCATTCTGCTTCTGCTGCTTACTACTACTACTACTACTACTACTGCTACTACTACTACTACTACTTACTACTACTACTACTACATACCAATAACTCTCACCCCCACCTCCCGCGCGCGCACACGAGGAACATCAGAATCTTCCCATCCAGAAAAATTAGTCAACAATACATGAACGTTTGGCTGAGTGGCGATTTTAGAGAATTTTAATGAGATGTTCTTATTACTACAGTTTTCACCACTCTGATCTCTACATGTACTGTAATGGCTTGTGTAATGTGCCTAGAGTATTGTACTTAGAGAGACCCATTGGTGTACTGTACTCACTCACTCACAACTTAGTTTATTGTACGTTGATAAGTGGTGAAAATTAAAAAAAAAATGAAGTGCCCCTAATCATCGTAAGTAAACTGTAAAATATCATCATCATCATCATCATCAATGTTAATATTAAGCTGAAAGGACTGTATTAAGGGCTAGTTAGGAGTATAGCTAATAATGAAAGGTATATTCGGTGACTGACCCCATAGACCTAATTTTAATGTCCAGCCTACACTCGATGGTATGATATGCCACTGTGTTTAGACATAGTATTAACGATACAGGTAAAATTACAGGTACAGGTAAAACACAGGTACAGGTATACATTAGTGATACAGGTGAAACTACAGGTATACATTAGTGATACAGGTGAAACTACAGGTATACATTTGAGTACAGGTAAACACAGGTACAGGTATACATTTGAGTACAGGTAAAACACAGGTACAGGTATACATTAGCGATACAGGTAAAACTACAGGTATATATTTGAGTACAGGTTAAGGTCCAAATACACTCAAGAGGCCACAGGTACAAACTACAATTACAGGTCGATGTTTGAGTACAGATACCTATATAAATACAAACCCACGCAAAATTACAGAAAAAATTAAGAGTACACACCTGTAGAATCACAAGTACAGGTAAGACTTCAAGTGTGGCTACAGACAATAGTTACGAGATACAAAAAAAATTTCAACACTAAGAAAACCTAAACATTATTCAGCACAGTGTACATAACCAGCACACATTATACTGTACACAAAAGGGACAGATACACATACACATTTATCACAACTATATTATACCTGGAGTGTCATTATTAACATACCTGCATAATATTTTTTTAATTAAGGTTCCGAGTTGATATATATATATTCTGTCTATGAGTTTTAATTATATGCTGTGTCTGTCTGTCTGTCTGTCTGTCTGTCTGTCTATCTATCCATCCTTGTTTATGTCACCAACCTCCAAACACAAAACGGTGAAATATAATTGAGTGACTAAGAATTAATTACCGGTTACGTTAAATTAAGATGTTATCAGTCAGGTCAGTAAAGGCGGTCAATAGGTGCTGACTGAACAGGCATAAACGGGTGAAAATTGAGTATAATAACGTAAAGCTGTTAGTCTGTTAGGTTAGGTTAGGGGCAATCACTCTAGGAACTATAAACAGCCTTTGTAATAGGACTGTGTACGTGTGTGTGTGTGTGTGTGTGTGTGTGTGTGTGTGTGTGCGTGTGTGTGTACAATCATCGTTATAGCATCTGTAAGTTTAACAACACCGAGTACTGTTTATAATCTAACAAAATGAAGTGAACTAAAGTGAACATGAGGAAGTTCTCTCGTGCACTCAAAATTGTTCATAACTTCAGGTTGGAGTTCATTGGCTAGTTACACAACAAATACTTTTGTGAACTAACATTAGTACACAGTTGTCAGAGTGAATATATAAGAGCCCTCAGTAAGCTCGCAAAATGTCGATTGATCTTCATTTTTTTTTTTGAGGTACCTGAGCTGAGGAATGCGTCCCGGACAAGGGTAGTGGTATGAGCCATGGTATGAGGGGTTGTGGAGTACCGCTGGTATCAAAAACTTACCTCAATGTAACTAGCCAAGACGGGGAGGGAGGGGGGGCATGGAAGCCAGTCAATATTTTCACTGGATTTAGTTCAGGTTTTTATTTCTTAGGATGAGGAAAACTTGGGAGTGTGGCGGCGGAGGAGAGCGAAGGGGACGTCTCATAGGTTGGAACTTATGACTGAGGAGCTGACACGTCTTGATATGACTGACCATTCAAGATCCTTACAACTGCATGATTTTTTTGTCATTATTTGTCCGTTAGTGGTTTGTGGGAGGGCGGTGGCGTGGATCATGCAAATGGGTCCACTACTACACCTTCCCATCACATGCTGTGGACCATTGTCAAAATCATGTGGTTTGCCTAATTATGAGAATAGATCACTGGGTGAGAGCATGAAGGGCATGTCCTAGGTGACTGCAGGACGTAAGGGACGCCTGTTTTACCTTAGGTGGAGGTAATAGGGTCGTCGGCAGCGCGTCCCATCCCTCTTGAAGGATACCCGGAGGAACCCGAGGAAACAACCGTGCGAATCCCTTCACCAGTTACCACGAGGCGTCCATCACTGCCACCTTATTATGTCACAGTTAACATTACCCATTATAGTCACAGTAAACATTGGTTACACTAATTAATCATAGGGTGAAGGGGTACCTGAGGGGACGTAGAGTGGCTGTGAGTGGTGGTCAAGCCAGGGTCAGCGTACACGAGGCAGGGATTGGGACACGCGACAGGTGGGGCGGGCAGAGCGGACTGGGCTGTGATGGCGGCGCGGCCCTGACGACGTGAACAAATATAAAGAACGCATTTTACGCCACGTCAACTTGCTGGGGGCCCACGGGGGTTGGTTGCTCCCCCCGTTAGGCTCCCTGTGGCTCCCCCCGACACAGCCAGGTGCCAACCCCAGCAAGGAAACTGGCCACACAAAGAATTTATTGTGCACCACAACAGGGCCGCCGAGGGAGGGTTGTCTCCTTTTTACTCTTGCCTTTCGCAATCGTCAGCCAAGCGTTGTTGCTCTTTCACTGATTCTGTATTTATCTTGGGGATTTACCGTGTCTGGTTACAATCATAATAAACTGTTTGCACGCAACTCCTCCGCCGTCTCTCCCAACACCGGTGGCCGAGACTCCTAGATGATTCTTGCAAGCAAATGAGACCCCAAGTTGGCCTTACGGACACCAGGTGACAGAGGCGACCAGCACCACATCACTCTGGCCGCTTAGGTCTCACTTAAGTGACACAAGTCAGGTGTGGTTAACTGGCGGTGGACGAGTGTTGACTGGTAACAACAATACACTTAGATGACCGTCCAAATGGTGACACAACTTTACACTCACCTCAACTGTTCCATAAATCTACCCTTCTGTATTTTCAACATTTGCTCAAATTTACCTCAAAAACTTCAACACTTACTTCAAGTTTACCCCAGAAAACAGCAAAACAGTTAACTACTTGACCCATGTTGCTGTGTGGTTAGCTGACACAATATCTCGACTTGGAAGTAGAGTCAGGCTTATGAAGAGGTGGTGATAGTCTACTCACTCCCTGTGTACGAGGCCGCCTCTCAGCTGAATAAAATCGCTTGACGTTACACAAATAAAATATTAAACTTTACATCCCAGTAGTGAAGGTGTTAACTTATAGCTGTGAGTGTACTTTGTGTCCCAGGTAACCATGGAGGAGGGAAAGTCCATTACAGTGTCTACAGTACATGACTTGCTGTAACCTTAAGGAGAAAGCTACAGTACCTGCACTTTATACCTGAGTTTACCTGTACCTTATACTGTACCTGTACTTTATACCTGAGTTTACCTGTACCTTATACTGTACCTGCACCTTATACTGTACCTGCACTTTATACCTGAGTTTACCTGTACCTTTACTTGATACTTAAATCTTTTCCTACTGTATATTGACACTCAAAATAAATATCTGAATTTAACCTACATTTAACAGTGTGACGTCTCAGTAAACCAGTGTTGTGAGCATACGACACAGTAAGACATCATAAACCCACCTATATGCAATTCATAATACTCCTCCTTGTCTTAAACTTCCAACACAAAATAATGTTATTAGAATGTTGTATTAGTTTATGAGCGACCAATGTTGTTGTAACGTCAGGTCATACCACTGTCGGGAGTTAGGGGCGAGTCTGAGGGCTGTCTGAGTGATATTTACAAACAAAACATCTTCGTTATTTTCACTCATTTAGACGGGTTGGCCAGAGGAGCTAGGACAAAATCTCAGTAGACAACTTTTTAATTGGACAAAATCCTACCACATTATTTACTACTCGACAAAAATCCCACCAAGTATCTTAAGATCTTCACAGTTTGATTAGGTTGCGACTAGTGGGATTAGGTTAGGTTAGATTTTGTAAGGTTATAAAAAAATACGATACGAGTCCCAAAAATACTTCAACCCCAGGTCCCAAACTTCCCCAAACTCCCTAAAAACTTCCCTAAATATCCCAAATACCAACGTTAACTTACCATTTACTTCACCCTAGATCACGAACGTACCACAAACTCCCCCAAATACTTCATCCCAGGTCGTAAATTTCCCCCAAACTCCCCGATCCTTCACCCCAAGACACACACACATCCCCCTACTCCCCAGTTACTTTCCCACAGGCCCCCAACTAACCTCCAAACTCCCCAATGCTTCACCCCAGGCCTTCATACCCTCCCCTCCACAATGCTCCCCACAAAACTCCCCCCCCCCCCGTTGCAGAGGGCTCCACGACCCCATAGAGCCATACGGAGATATGTACACAGCGCCACGGCCTGCTGCTTTACCTGTGTCACGATTTCACCCTTAATTACCTGGTTGGCAAATACGAGCTGGTCCCGGGTGGCTCCTGAGGGTGTGTCTGAGGGGTCCTGGGGGCGTCGGTGGGAACCTAAGGGGGGGTGTTGGGGGGGTTCTGTGGGGTCCTGGGATGTGTCTGAGGGGTCCCGGGGGCGTTGGTGTGATCCTGAGGGGAGGGGGTGTTGGGGGGTCCTGTGGGGTCCTGGGGTGTGTCTGAGGGGTCCCGGGGGCGTCGGTGTGATCCTGGGGGGGGGGGGGTGCTGGGGGGGATCCTATGTGTATCTGGAGGATGCAGGGGGAGTGGCTGTAGGGCGTCTGTAGGGTCCTGGGGAGGTCCTAGGCGGTCCCGAGGGGTTCTAGACGGGTCTGTAAAGTCCCCTGGGGGTCTCTGGTGGGCCCTAGGCGGGTCTGTGGGCGGACGGGCGGTAAATAAGGGGTAACATGCATGCTGAGTCCCTCTGTGTTCGGCGCTCATTGTTAGTGACTTGTTTACGTATACTGTCTGGGGTAGGGGGAGAGGGGGTAGGGGGAGAGGGGGTAGGGGGAGAGGGGGTAGGGGGGAGAGGGGGTAGGGGGAGAGGGGGTAGGGGGGAGAGGGGGTAGGGGGTAGGGGGGAAAGGGGGTAGGGGAGGCAAACGGGGTAGAGGGAGGCATTGGATGAGGGGTGGGGAAAGATAAGGGTTAAGGGGAGGCAAAAAGGGGAAAGGGAAGAGAAGAGAGTAGGGAAGGCAAAAGTGGAGAAGAGTAAGGGAGTGGGGTAGAGAAGAGAGGGTATGGAGGATAGAGAAGGAGGGCGTAGAAGGAATGGTAGTAAGAAGAAGACGATGAGAACATCAAGAATGAGGGAGGGAGGAAGAAAAGAAATAAATAAAGGAGGAAAGAAACAAGGAGTGGGGGGAGGAAAGAAAGGAATTGGGGGTGAGGGATGGAAGAGGAACAAGTGAGAGAGGGAGAGAAAGAGGGAGAAAGGAAAGGGGAAAAAGAAGGAAGGAAGAAGTAAATGGAAAAGGAAGGTGAAGAAAATGTGAAAAAAAACCCGGTGTTTATAGAGGTGGAGAGAGGATGAAGGAATAAATGGGTGAGAGAAATGTGGGAAAGGGGGAGGAGAGAATACAGAGAGAGAGAGAGAGAGAGAGAGAGAGAGAGAGAGAGAGAGAGAGAGAGAGAGAGAGAGAGAAAGGGAGAGAGGGGGGAGAGGGAGGGTGGGAGGGAGGGACGCCGACAAGATGGTGATGGTAGAATAGGAACACACACACACACACACACACACACACACACACGGTTGGGTGACTCCATGTGTTGTGTTGGTTCCATGTGTGTAGTCATGTATGTATGTATGTACCGCTGTGTTTATATAGGAATTACTTACCTAATCAACATGGGTGAAGGGAACAGAGGCAGTTAACCCCCATAGTCCTTTACCTTAAGACGACCAGGCAGGTATAAAAGAAGTGGAATATCTTAACTCCGTGAGACAACAGTGAAAAGGTTAGGTTAGGTTACGGATATCATAACTTAAGAGAGAGAGAGAGAGTTAATTCAGACCTTCGTACAGTTAATATCTCTGTGTATTAGACCCAAAAAAATATTCAGTTTAAACACAAATACTTTAACTTAAGTCTGGTATTAAAGAACAATAATGTAGTAAATACAAGTAAACAGAATTTTTTACTGGGTGTTAAACATCTACGGATGAATCACGTGTCTATAACCCAACCAGTTCGTACAAGTTTTTCTCACAGGGAAAGACAAGTTGAAGACACGCATCAGTACAACCTATATCATCCGTTTATTACAATTATGCACATCAGTAACGTTAGACTTCCGTGCTTTAGAAGATCTGATGCGTCTGCTGCTAAATTTCCTCCGTCAGAACTAAGAACTGGAAGTATTATTATCATCTGGGAAACAACGACCTATCCCCAGCAATGTTTCCAGTTAGAACGGTGACTGTATGTTATGCAGGTCTGAATTCTACACCAAGGAGTTTCGTCGTTCTCAAATCGTGTAGCTGAGGTAGAGTCTTTATCCGAGTGCAGGTTTGTTATTTTTTCAAACTCGAAGATCATAATAATGATTTGGAGAAGACTGGGGAACACTCAGTCATGGCTCACGTCTCCTGTAGCTGTGTGGGGCCGGAACCTCGATGCTCTAGTTCGATGTTTGAATCCACCTCCGCCCCTGTTTGAATCCACCTCCGCCCCTGTTTGAATCCACCTCCGCCCCGGAAGTAATAATTTATTTGGTAAAGTCTGGATACAAACATGGATGTAACGAGTTTTGTAATTGTAGCAATAACATGATACCATGCAATGAGGTATATAGCTGCTTGGGTTATAGCTGCAACAACAAAGCTATCACAGGGAACACACAATCTCTCTCTCTCTCTCTCTCACACCCAACGTTTCGAAAGCAGTGCCGTGCCAACTATGAACTGATATGGTCCTTTAACACAGCCTAACTCCCAAACCAGACTACCCAACACAGTAACTAAGTGTACTAAGAGAACAAAGCCTTCCAAAATAAACTTCAACACAACAATAACTGAGTGACGTTGATTGATGTTGATTGATGTTGATTGATGTTGATTGATGTGTGCGTCTTTACAACATCCAAGGGACGTACTGTTGTGTGTATTACAGGGGATAAGGAATTAAAAGTATCAATGGACGATTCACCTTTAAACTAAACAAAAAAAAAATCCCCTGTGAACGATGGAGAACCTCAAGTGAATCCCAAGAGTTAAGAATAAATCTAAAAAACCGATCATTCATCACAAGGTAAAACACAATTAGCAAGTTAAAAGATCCTCGACTCCACTAAAAATACTCAACGTGAAGTCTTTTTGTGCCTTCCAACTAGTTCTCTCCTGTTCCTCACACTGTCGGCTCATACCTGGAGTAATGGTAGTAAAACTGTGTGTGTGGCAGCGTATATCAGTGTGTGGCAGCGTACAACAGTGTGTGGCAGCGTATATCAGTGTGTGGCGGCGTACAACAGTGTGTGTGGCAGCGTATATCACTGTGTGGCAGCGTACAACAGTGTGTGGCAGCGTACAACAGTAGGAGTAACACACTTGACCCCGGTGTAAACAAGCACAACCATCACTAATGTCGTCTTCGGGACATGCTTAAAATTGGCAGAAAATGTGTTCCTCGTGGAGTACTGACGACGCCTCCTGCAACAAAACGATAATCAATTAATTCTTTGTCTTTGCATATAATAACGAAGTGTACTTTTGGTATAAAGATTATTAAAAAATATATAACCATTTCAACGTTGGCCGTAGTCAGTAAAGGAGATCCTCAATAATTCATCCAGACGCCAACAGTACCAAACATGCCAGGTGAAGTTCCTCAAGTAAGAGTACTGAAAAAATCACCAACTTCTTTAAATCAAAGTAGAATATCATGACCTCTTTGCCAAATGACTTAAGCACACAATGTTATATCACTACCCGTATCAAGTCGCTGGTGATGGAGCCTACCTCAGAGTACTGGTACCATGGAATAAGGGTACCTAAGATTGGGGGTACATTACAGTTGAGGTACCTCAGGGTGGTGATTATTCAAGGATGGGACACATCAGCGTTGGGCTCCCTGGATGTTGGAGTACCACAGGGTTAGGATCCGCAGAAATTTATTGGGAATATTTCGGTTTTCGGGATATCTTTGGATTAGGTCAGCCTGGGTCAGGTGTACTTAAGGAATATATGAGGCAGGAGTAGCCTACAAGACCCAGAGTAGTTCTGGTGTAGGGAGGGAATACCGCAGGCCAACTCCTGGGACCGTGAACATTAGCCGTTGAAGGGGAAGGATCGCTTACCCGGGTGTGGTCATGGACATTGATAGGTAAAAACGCTCATAATGGCTGAATAGGACCCATTGAGGACAAGGAGGGATTTCCGGTGGTTATTGGGCGAAGAGATGAAGAGATACGAGGTGATGTCCGGCGCGGGGCTGTGGGAGAAAGGCGGTGCGTCGGGGCCTGAGGGCGGGGTCTCCGTCAGGGACACTCCTGTAGGCGGATTAGACGTATAAAGGCTTTGTGGGAGGAAACAAGAAGACAGAACTGGTGTAGGGTACATGAGCTGATGGGAAAACACGCCAACAAAGACACAGCGAGTGAGTTGGTGATGCTGAGCAAATAATGCTAAAGTCGTCACAACAACAGTAACGGGAGGGCTTTTCGAGGGGGCCATCACAAGGGAACTGTGACAAGGGACTGCAACAGTGGGCTGCCACGGAGGTTGTGACAGAGGATGTGACAAAGAATGTTGTGACAAGGGTGCTGTTACAAGGGGCAGTAACAAAGGGTGCTGTGATATGGAGTTAATACAGAGGGATACAACGGACAGAGAACTAACAGGGAGGAAGGCGGGGGGTCACATGAACAGCAAATATCGACGGAGATGCAAGAGAGGAGAAAGTGACCAACAGGGAGGTGTAATAAGGAGCTATTAATGAGAACTGTGGACCTAAAAGAAGCATAAATGAGGAAGACACTACCGTAGAAGGGGAGATTGACTAAGACACGGAAGAAGTAACTAACTAGTATACACCAGAAGTGCTACCCCAGTGCCAGAGACACTGCCAACAGTGAAGACATCATAGGGGCTGTGAAGAGGAGCACCAAGTAGTAGGAACTGCGATTGATGGAGCACAAGGTTGTGGGGACTGTGACACAAGGAGCACCAGGTTGTGGGGACTGTTGACAGAAGGAGCACCAGGTTATGGGGACTGTTGACAGAAGGAGCACCAGGTTATGGGGACTGTTGACAGAAGGAGCACCAGGTTATGGGGACTGTTGACAGAAGGAGCACCAGGTTATGGGGACTGTTGACAGAAGGAGCACCAGGTTATGGGGACTGTTGACAGAAGGAGCACCAGGTTATGGGGACTGTTGACAGAAGGAGCACCATGTTATGGGGACTGTTGACAGAAGGAGCACCATGTTATGGGGACTGTTGACAGAAGGAGCACCAGGTTATGGGGACTGTTGACAGAAGGGGCAGCGTCTATCAGGCCACAATCACACTCCCTGGGGCGACGCACCATTTAGGTCGATCCTTCATCACCACAAAAATAAATTTTCCGGGTGATACACAGGAAGGCAACTTCAGCTACATTTGCCCGTGGCTTTGGCTACAGATGTGCGCTAATTGAAGCGTTCAAATCGCGTACAATCGAGCGTGGATATCGTCGACAGCGGTGACTCGAGTGGTCCACAGGGAGGGCCGACACCCTCTACCCTCAAGCCTGGGGGAGAGGGGAGGAAGCTAGCTCACGGAGGCTAGAATGGGGAGGCAAACCTGGGGAGGTTAACTAGTACCATCACTAGCAGGTTAGACTACTAACTGGTGAGATTAGAGATACGTGGGGTGCTTGGCTTGGGGTGACACCCTCTAGAGCTGAGATTAAGGTACAAACAAGCTACTGGTTTGGTAAGACACACTGGCTTTGAGAGTAATGATCTGGGAGGACACTCTTCACCACCACGCTCGAGAGAGAGTGAGAGAGAGAGGGGGGGAGGGAGGGGACTGAACTACTATCTTGGGAGAGACTTGACTTACACCATCTGCTACTGGGGAGATTACAGGCTACGAGAGGGGTGACGACACGGTGAGAAAGTTATCCCAAGATTAGGAGTGTAGAGCAAATAGAGAGAAGTTGACGTGGAGTGACTGAGGGAGTAGAGGAGTAGGGGGATGACGTTGGCTTGAGAGACATTGTGTGGGAGAAATCATGTGAACTCCCTAATCTAGGCTGGAGTGGGAGGCAGACCGGGGAGAGGGAGGGAGGGAGAGAGGGAGAGAATGGGGGGGGGGAGGAGGGAGTTGTATAGGGGCGTAACCCAGCCAGCTGACAAAGCAAAGGGGAGTGGGAGGGGAGGAGGGAGGTGTGGGGGGGAGGGGTGAGATGGGAAGGAAAAACTACAGGGAGATGAGGGGAAGGGTAGGGGGAGGGGAAGGTAGTGTATGGAGCAGAAAGGGAGGATGAAGAAGGGTAGGGGAGGAAGGAGAAGGAAGCGTAAAGGGGGAAAAGGAGAAGGGAAAAGGAAGAGGGAGGGGAGGAAGGGGGAAGATTAATGAAGACAGGTTGGGGAGATGGGGAGGACTTTGGATGATGGGGACAGGGTGGGGAGGTAGCTAAATGATGGGGAGAATAATATGTGAGAATGAAATACTGGCTGGGAGGAGAATTCCAAAAATATTCCCATTCCCACTCCCGGTGGTTGTCAGAGCAGAAAATGTGACCTTTTGGCGTGAGGTTACGACAGTACATAGCAACGTCCTTCGTGGTGTAAGGTCTCAGCACACTTATATCTGCTAACCTAACCTAACCAAAGTTTATTTTGGCCACAATTATTTACTGTTATGGATCAAATGAAGATTAGACACCCTTGTTTATTTCACCTGTTGATTAACCACCCTAATATTACCTGACCTAACACCCCCCCAAGGTAGCGATAGGTGTTTAATCATCAGGTCATTATAAACTAGGATGTCTAATCTTCACGTGATCCATAACAGTAAATATCATAATACAATTTCATTTATCACTTCATAAAAAAACAATAAATGTAAGGATTAGTTTGATAAGCGACCACAATATTGATCCCAGCGACACTTAAACACTCAACACAGAATCCAAACCTCTTTACACATATTAAACAAAATCGAAACGAGAGCTTCCAACCACTCATCTGGCAGGCACTTGAAACTGTATCGTGATTGGCTGAGAGGTGCCACGTGACTGATGACGTATTATGACGGATGAGCTGACGTAGGGGTGACCGGGTCTTCAATACCTCTTGATGACAGGGAGGTAGAGTACCCCGTTGCGCCTCCTCCTGGGATCTCATCGAGCATAATAACAACAAATACGTAAATAAAAAACACAGACCAGATACTTTGGGTAACTTTCGGTAGATTACAGAGAAGTGTTTAAGAGTACATAAGTGTCTGTACTGTATATTTTGTCCATAAGTTGTAATAATCTTGTAATAGTGAAGTCATGTGGAGCTTATACTATACAGCCAATCAGAGGCGTTGTTACATTTTCGTGGATGAGGGAAATTTCACGTAATTTACTTTAAAATCGTAGCCATGATTGTCTTAAGAGTTTACTATATAAACTAATACTGTAACTTGCCTTACCAACAATAATAATAATAATAACACCAACAGGTAAACCATCTATATATCAGTACTACATCACCTGTGTCTCCCTCTTCGTTAAATTCATTACGAATTTAACATTTTTAACAGACGTATAAACTCACTTTTTAACACCAGAAAACAAACACAAATATTAATACATTACAAGCACACACACATACACACCGAAATTGGTTCAGGCAATTATTTTGATATAACAATTCACTCTATGAATTTCAGGGAGGTCCGTAACTGGCATTTTAGATAAAAACATATACGGTATATGGTAACAAAATAGCATAAATGGTTAGCGGCGACTCCAGTATTAATATGACAAATGTGCCAACAATTTCAATGGCCAGCGTTTTTTTCACATTTTTATACTGATAGCATTTGGGCCAACGAAATAGAGAAATGGTAATATTTGGTAGGTCAGAATATAACTCTGTGTGTGTGTGTGTGTGTGTGTTCATTAAAGGTAGCCGTGAGGAATATTGTTCGGGAAGGAATGAGGAGCCTATTTGGGGTGAGCAAGATCCCATAGAAAAGACTCGGAACCTATCTGGGGTGAGCAAGATCCCATAGAAAAGACTCGGAACCTATCTGGGGTGAGCAAGATCCCATAGAAAAGACTCGGAATCTATCTGGGGTGAGCAAGATCCCATAGAAAAGACTCGGGACCTATCTGGGGTGAGCAAGATCCCATAGGAAAGACAAGTCAATATCCCTCGACTTGTAATGATTATAAACCACGACATGACAAGACTTCCCCAGGTTTCAGAAGGCTTAAGATTGGTTCTGTTTACGCTTGACACAGCTTAGCCCAGTACCAGGATCAGGTCAACCACTCCTGGGGCCCTGAGAGAGGGATTTAGTACAACCAAGGCAGCGATACTCTTACGGTGTGGAGAGGGACGCTAGTGTATGGTGTGGAGAGGGACGCTATAGTGTATGGTGTGGAGAGGGACGCTGTAGTGTATGGTGTGGAGAGGGACGCTAGTGTATGGTGTGGAGAGGGACGCTGTAGTGCATGGTGTGGAGAGGGACGCTAGTGTATGGTGTGGAGAGGGACGCTAGTGTATGGTGTGGAGAGGGACGCTATAGTGCATGGTGTGGAGAGGGACGCTGTAGTGTATGGTGTGGAGAGGGACGCTGTAGTGTATGGTGTGGAGAGGGACGCTATAGTGTATGGTGGGGAGAGGGACCTATATTTGTGTAGGTGTGGAGAGGGACGCTATAGTGTATGGTGTGGAGAGGGACGCTATAGTGTATGGTGTGGAGAGGGACGCTAGTGTATGGTGTGGAGAGGGACGCTGTAGTGTATGGTGTGGAGAGGGACGCTAGTGCATGTTGTGGAGAGGGACGCTATAGTGTATGGTGTGGAGAGGGACGCTATAGTGTATGGTGTGGAGAGGGACGCTATAGTGTATGGTGGTTTGAGAGGGGACGCTATATGATGGTGTGGGAGAGGGCTATAGTGTATGGTGTGGAGAGGGACGCTATAGTGTATGGTGTGGAGAGGGACGCTATAGTGTATGGTGTGGAGAGGGACGCTATAGTGTATGGTGTGGAGAGGGACGCTATAGTGTATGGTGTGGAGAGGGACGCTATAGTGTATGGTGTGGAGAGGGACGCTATAGTGTATGGTGTGGAGAGGGACGCTATAGTGTATGGTGTGGAGAGGGACGCTATAGTGTATGGTGTGGAGAGGGACGCTATAGTGTATGGTGTGGAGAGGACGCTAAGTGTAATGGTGGTGGAGAGGGACGCTATAGTGGGGTATGTTGTGGAGATGGACGCTATAGTGTATGGTGTGGAGAGGGACGCTATAGTGTATGGTGTGGAGAGGGACGCTAGTGTATGGTGTGGAGAGGGACGCTATAGTGTATGGTGTGGAGAGGGACGCTATAGTGTATGGTGTGGAGAGGGACGCTATAGTGTATGGTGTGGAGAGGGACGCTGTAGTGTATGGTGTCCCGCATGGTGATCTGGTGCCTGTGTTATTTCCTGGTTACCATTATATAGTGTTATTGATCTATGTCTGGTATAGTGTAGTGGTGTAGGGGAGTGTGGACGGAGGCGCTGTATAACATATGAGGTTTTACAAGGGAGGAGTGAGAGGTGTTGGAGTATAATCTCTCACTGAGCTGAGCAGGTCGAGCAACTCAGGGAATAAACAGGGACAGATTAGGTCCCTCCTCACCTTACGGGATTTACCTCTACCTAAACTGCTGATACCACGTTACTTATTTATTTTAAACGACCTATTTGTTAAACTAGTCAACACACTTGCCCCTCCGTCAAAAATATTAATACCCAACTATTGAAAAATATACAAAATAATATATTCATCCGGAACATAATTATTCAAGGGAAACTATTTGTTGGCATCAAGGGATCAAGATGGTGGGCCGTGTACGACCTTCCAGCAGCGGTCTTCAGTAGGATTACCGCTACGAGTTTTCTTCGGCTTTGTCTTGTGCATGTAAATATACTCAAACTGAGCCCGCCACTACGGGCCTCACCCGCCACCACCTACAAGACGCCGCTAGCACTTGTGAAGAGAGTGTGTAGAGCTTAATATCAGACTAGTAAGAGCGGTGATAATCGCTCCTGAAAACCTTGGCGGCCTAGTCAAAGAGGAGGCGATGAATGGCGGGCTCGGCGGGCGCTGCAAGATACCCCCACCCGGGACAAAGGCGCCACGCACCGGCCAGGAATTACGCTAATATCAGGTGCTGAACACCTGTAAAGACCTCTCAAGACCCAAGAAAACGGCTGAGCGGCTTCTGGAGGATGCTGATGGAGGGAGGGACTTCGAGGACCAGGGGGAGATGGTGGGGACTGGGGGCAACGGGTATAGTGGTGGAGTGTTAGGCTGGTGGGGGCTGGGCCTCTGTACTGGCGATGGTGATGGGTAAGAAGGTTAGTTGTGGGTAAGGTAAGGAAGTTGTAGGTAAGGGGGAGACGAGACAGTGGGTAAATGGAAGGAGAACGGGAGGAGAGGAAAATAATGTTAGACGCGTGTCGTGTTATTATTGTAAGGCAAGACGCTGGAGACGTGTCGCAATTGACGATGTCGTAAGAGAAAAGTCTAGAAGAATGTTTGAGGAAGTGTCTAGAAGGTAGTGCCAAGGACAGTGCCAAGAAGGTTGGTTACAGAACGTGTCGGTAAGGACAATATGAGACTAAAGCTTTGAGAATATAAGAGGATGATGAGAATGAGAGAGAGGTAACTTAGTATTTGTAGAGCAGACTTACGAACAAGAATGATGAGGCAGAATAAAGCATGAGAATCTGGAAAGACATGATGATGATGATGATGATGGTGATGGTGGTGATGATGATGGCGATGATGATGGTGATGATGGTGATGGTGGTGATGATGATGATGGTGATGATGATGATGATGGTGATGATGATGGTGATGGTGATGGTGGTGATGATGATGGATTTTGAGATTTATTTCTGAGAATTGGTTACATCTGGAAGGGTAGCGTCATAGGGCAGGAGACGTCCACAGGTGTGTAGTAAGGGGGGACAGGAGACAGGTGACGTCCACAGGTGTATAGTAAGGGGGGGCAGGAGACAGGTGACGTCCACAGGTGTGTAGTGAGGGGGGGCAGGAAACAGGTGACGTCCACAGGTGTGTAGTGAGGGGGGGGGCAGGAGGAAGGAAAGTCACTGGGGAACAAAGCAAAGACACAACAATAAGACCAGATGGGAATGATAAAAGAGAGAAAAGGGATAATAGAGAGGACGATGAAAGACGAACACAAAAGACAAGATAAAGAGAAGAAAAAATGGAAAGGAAGTGAGATAAGAAGGAGGAGGGGGAGGAAGAGGAAGTACACCCATGGACTATAAATCAATATAAAGAAGAAGAAAACAAAGCGAAAACAGAATAATACGATAAGAGGAGATGAAAGACGGACACAAGAGACAGACACGATAAAAAAAAATATAAGAATCGGAGAGAGAAGAGAAGGAGGTAGGAGGTGAAGAGGTTGATCTTCAGCTAAGGAGGGCAAGACACGTGCTCTGGTCTGTCTCAATAGCTGGTGAGAGATGAGTGTGGAGGAACAGCTGGGTGTATGGGGGAAGAGGGGGGATGGTGGGTGCACGATCAAGTAGCAGGTGTGTGTGTGTGTGTTTTTCAGTAGTTCTTCCCTCTTGCAATGGATATTCAGTATTGCAATGGGTATAATATTGCAACAACTGATCAGTGTTTCAAAGGTTAACTACTCAGCAGCAGCGTCAAGTCTTTTAGTGAAGATAAATAACATTACACTGAGGATGAAAAAAGACTATGGTTGTAATTATGTTGTATTTATGTCCTAATAGGTCACCCAACACAACCAACACACCCTCCCTACTACACCCTAACACACTCACCCTCCTACACCCAACACAACCAACACACCCTCCCTACTACACCTTAACACACTCACCCTCCTACACCCAACACACCCTCCTTCACCTCCCCCATCAAAGCATAAATAAAACATGATAAACAAACACATAATCCCTCACAAATAACCCACCTCAACTCAATCCCTCGACACAATAACCTCTAAGTGTTTACAATCCCTCAAAATAGCCATTACTTGACCCCTAACTCTTCTCTCGTGATGAGCCGATAATGATGAATGTAAATCTGGGTTGGATAATAAGAGGTTCATAGGTCAGGATAATAGGTTAATGCCCTGGATAAATATAACCTACCTACCTACCTACCTTTGAGGAGTGGGAACAATCAGATCATCAAGAACACCACTGGACTGACCCACCCACTCCCCCTCTCTCTCTCTCTACTCCTACCCACTACTACTACTACTACTACTACTACTACTACTACTACTACTACTACTACTACTTCTACTACTACTACTACTACTACTACTACAGACAGGTGGGAGACGCCAGTGTAAACCTCAAGTCATATTACTTCTGTTTGGTTAAATCATCTTCACTACACCAAAACGTGAATGAAATACTCTAGACTAGACGAGAGAGAGAGAGAGAGAGAGAGAGAGAGAGAGAGAGAGAGAGAGAGAGAGAGAGAGAGAGAGAGAGAGAGAGAGAGAGCAAGTCTAAGAGTGAATGAATAGAGGCTTATGGAAGCATCACAGCACAATGGTTCCTCATCCATAACGACCAAAATAACACATCATAGAGACCATAAAAC
Source organism: Homarus gammarus (assembly GCA_958450375.1). NCBI lineage: Eukaryota > Metazoa > Arthropoda > Malacostraca > Decapoda > Nephropidae > Homarus > Homarus gammarus. The sequence goes on along the minus strand of CAUDMG010003668.1, from coordinate 426,169 downwards.
GCCACTACACACAGAGACGTTATAGCACTATCATTCCCCAACACTGTACCTGTGAAGCGTAAGGGCAGGTGATACGACTCAATGCGAAGAAAAAAATCGATTTCTTTTCTTTCCGTAGAGAGCTGACTCAAAGAGGCTGTCTTTTTAACAGTTTGACTGGTTCTTCACGGGGACAAGACGACGATCCCGGATTATGGTCTGATCAAACAGGTGAGGACACAGGTGAGTATACATCCAGGTGTGTGTGTGTGTGTGTGTGTGTACAGGTGTGTTTGGTCTATGAAAGAGCTCTTATGTGTACAGGTTTGATAACACAATCATTATCAAAGGCAATACTGTAATCTTTGTTTTGACCTCAAGACATCAACAGGAGGGGGGGTACCACCTTTCATGAACTCCCTAAAGCATCTTGTTTTCACCCCCATCACTACACCCGCCTCCCCCAACACAACCACCACCACCACCCCAACCACAGCCCTACCTCCACCACCACCACCACCATTCCCACCACCACCCCAACCACACCCCTACCTCCACCACCACCACCCCCACCAACGTCACCACCACCACCCCAACCACACCTCCACCACCACCACCCCCACCAACGTCCCCACCACCACCCCAACCACACCCCTACCTCCACCACCACCACCCCCACCAACGTTCCCACCACCACCCCAACCACACCCCTACCTCCACCACCCCCACCAACGTCCCCACCACCACCCCAACCACACCCCTACCTCCACCACCACCCCTAACCTAACCTAACCTAACTTAAATCAACACCATAACAAGAGTAGTAACCCGGTCACCGTGTATAACGAGATGGTAAAAAAAAATCCTCGTATGAAAAAAGACAAAAATTACTCACTCAGGTAAGTCAGATAATTGAGTTAATTAATATAGGGAAAATATAGTGCCAGTATGAACAACCAACAGTGCACGGAAGTAATGCCAGACGAACGTTCGCCAGCATGTTAGTAGTTTTCTGACGGTAGGAGTGTCAGCCCCCTGCCCGGATGTGGTGTTAAGCATTAAGAGTGAGGGGCAAGACGCATATATTGTCTACCTAGGGATTATTACCTGTGTGTGTGTATTTTGTGGTGACCGTGGGAATACCTATGAGCACACACACACACACACACATTTGTCTACGTGCCTTGTTGTTTATCATTGTTTGTATCCCCACAGTTTATAGGTACACTGTTAATTGTATACCTGCTTTGCCTATATACATGCTGAACCAGTTTATAATATTGTATGATGATTTTACTGTCTGTCTGTCTATCTATACACCGACAAGTATAAACTAAAGAGAGATATATCTGCCTGTTTGTATGTCCACTGTCTCTCCTCTACATACAAACAACACTGACAGACAGACAGACATATTTACAATTCATGTCATTATTTTCTGCTGCAGGGGTCAAAGTTCAAATATATAATGTGGAGACACTTTGTATTCACCATTCTTGATATTAGTATTTATTTTATTTTATTCTTTTTTTTTCTCAGTTATTTTCTGCATCTTGAATTCAATATTTTTATTTTAAACTATTTTTTTTTAGGTCGACGTAATGCCAGTGACTTCACATCATACTAAGAAAACTACAGTAAGGTGAAGTCATGTCTTTATTTAGGTTGGTGGTTGTGTTGTTCATGCAGATCGTTTGCCAGGAGTAACGAGGAGAGGGGGGCAACAGCTATCATCTCACTACAGTGTTTTGGGTGGTAATGGTGGCCGCTGGTAGGGGGTAGTCGGTGTTAAGAAGGTGGGTCGGGGTAGGGAATGGGTCGGAGGTGGGGGTGGGTCGGAGGTGGGGGTGGGTCAGAGTGGGTAGGAGGTGGGGGCGGCGCGGGTGAGGGGGTCGCGTCCAACCTACCCCAGCGCTCAGGTAGCTCAGCCCAGGATTACCGTAATGGTACCTGCCTGTTACCTTTGTCCAGCGCCAAGGATCTAGATGTAAGGAAATACATCCCTACATTCTTAAAGACTCTCTGAATTAAAACCACACTTACAACACCCCATCGAAATATACACACAATATACACACACACTCTGTATATTTATTTTTCATCCATACAAGATTTGTTTATTATGTGTGACGATTAAGATAAGCAGAAGGTGAGGTGAGGGAGTGAAGAAGTGATAGTGTGTCGTGTACCTGAGTTTTCGTGGTTCTGTTACCTCATTGGTCCAGCTCTCTGGGGATATTACGCCTTTGTTTTCACGCAGGCGAGCCACTCTTCAATTGATACCTGCCTTGCCTCTGTGGACGACGGATCCTGCCACCCCCACTCTGAAGGATCCTAGGAGCTTGAGGAATCCTACGAGACTTAAAGGGGATATAGATAAAGTTCTTATAATATCCGAGCAGGATAGGACTCGGAGCAACGGATTCAAGTTGGATAAGTTTAGGTTTAGGAGGGAGATAGGAAGAAACTGGTTCACAAATAGGGTGGTGGACGAGTGGAACAAGCTTAGCAACTTTGTAGTAAGTGCGGGAACTCTGGAAAGTTTCAAAAGGAGGCTAGATAGATTCATGGATGGTTCAGAGTGGTAGTAACTCTCGACAGGAGCTGCCATGCACAGGCCAACCGGCCTATTGCAGACTCCTTATTTTCTTATGTTCTTATGTAAACCTCACAATAACGTAAGGATTCCTACGATCCGACAATAGGAGATTATAGGAACTCGGGGACTCCTACGACCACACTAGGGGGATCATAGGAGCTCTCCTTATGGAATCCTAAGAGACACCAAGAGTCCTATTATTACGTTACACCCTGAGATCCTATACGTGAACCGTGAAGGTCATATAAACACTCAACAAATCCTACAGTCTTAAGAAAATACGACAGAGCATTAAAGTCCTAACTATAAGCGAAGAACATCCTACACACTCAGTTAGGATCTAAGAACGTCCTACCACGGGGACGACCAGAGCTCATGTCAGAGTATGGTGAGATGACGTCAGGATATGATGAGATGATGTCAAAGTATGGTCAGATGACGTCAGAGTATGGTGAGATGACGTCAGGATATGATGAGATGATGTCAAAGTATGGTCAGATGACGTCAGAGTATGGTGAGATGACGTCAGGGGTGACCATCTCTTGCGTCTACCATGATGTTACTCTGAGAACGTCTTCATCGAACTCAAGACAGCAAATTAGTATATAAAAAGGACTAATTCACTGAGATAAAACATCAATAATGCTGAAGGCAAATGATAAATCTAATGATAAAGTCTGATAATAAAGTCTAATAGCAAAGTCTAATGATAAAGTCTAATAGCAAAGTCTGATAATAAAGTCTAATAATAAAGTCTAATAGCAAAGTTTGATAATAAAGTCTAATAGCAAAGTCTGATAATAAAGTCTAATAGCAAAGTCTGAAAATAAAGTCTAATAGCAAAGTCTGATAATAAAGTCTAATAGCAAAGTCTGATAATAAAGTCTGATAATAAAGTCTGATAATAAAGTCTAATAGCAAAGTCTGATAATAAAGTCTAATAATAAAGTCTATAAGAGCTATATTTGTCTTACGCTCCGTTTCGTTACGTTAATGCAGTGTTCGTTTTACTTTGAGAGAACTCGTGTCATTTTCAAGGCTTAACGCAACTGGTGGATACAGTAATTCAAAGGTCAGCCAGGCAGCCATTTACCAGGTCACATTAGTTACAGACCCCCTCCCTCCCTTCTCCTCCTCCTCTCCCCCCTCCTGCCCACAACCACAGCTAAGATGAGGGTTTAATACATAATTATCAAAGTGTTTGTTTGGTTACTGTGGAATGCGTTTTAGCTTATAATAAACCAGTTAAACCTTAGATAGTAGAGGTTAGTGTTAGGGTTTGGTTAGATTTAGGTTAGATTCAGGTAAGGTTTAGATTTAGGTTAGGTTTAAGTTTGGTTTAGGTTAGATTCAGGTTAGGTTTAGGTTTGATTTGGTTAGGTTTAGGTTTGATCAGGTTTAGGTTAGATTTAGGTTAGGTTTAGGTTAGATTTAGGTTTGGTTAGGTTTAGGTTAGGTTTAGACTTGGTTAGGTTTAGGTTAGGCTAATATTTATTCCATTCCTCTAAAGTTTGCACTATAGGTTTATCTCCACAATCGTCCCTATCAACTCACTATTACAAATTTTAATAAAAAGAAAACACGCAAGAAAACACAAATATATGTAAAACGTCAATCACAAACACCAACATTAACGCAGATAACACGAACATACAACCCAGCCACCAGTGTACATATAAAAAAAAAATCCACGGCTTTTGTCCATATCAGCAGTTACTTAGCAACATCCTTATTGATATATTAAGGCTTCCCACCCTTAAGTAGCACCTTTCTTGTGTAGGCAACGGGGCTTCACTTCGAGGGTGTAAAAAGAGCACCCGTAAAGCCATATTTTACGACTCAGTACTCGGCAAAGCCATATTTTACGAGTCAGTGCCCCGGCAAAGCCATATTTTACAACTCAGTGTCCGATAAAGCCACATTTTACAAATTAGTGCCCCGGTAAAGCCATATTTTCCGAGTCATTCCCCCTTCCCGGTTTCTCCTCATTCCCTCATTCCTCCACAAGGGATGACACGGTACATATAGTATATCTTAAGCTTATTTCTTGTTGATCAGGTCAGGTTAGGTTAGGTTATACATCAGGGAATTTCACGGTCACTCCCCTTTAGTCTCCCCGTAGAGGTCTTCCCTGAGGCTCCCTGGCGTTTGTGTACTCAAGAGCTGTTCTCCCGTAGCTCCTTCAAGTGCTCCCCCGTCAGCCTAGGTCGAGGGAGGTTATCTGGGGTTTTCCGGGCGGGTGGGTGAGTGAGTGACGTGGAGGTGGTCCCGCCTTACCTGCCAGGAGGGACGGTGAGGTAAGTAGGAGGGTAGGAGGCAAAAAGGTCACCAGGAAGAGAGACACACAGGTAAGGAGGAACAAACACCCCCCCCCCCCCCACACACACACACACTCTAGATTGGACAGTAGTTAAATATATTGTCCTAAGCAGGTTAATTAGGAAGATGTGAGTAAAGATATATACCAGTGCAACCTATAAGAAAACACGTGTATACAAGTTAAACAAATTAGTGGGAACACATCAATACAGTGCATCAAGGACTTTACCCGGGTATAGACTGTAAACGATAACAATAACAAAACAACAAAAAATAACTAAAAGACTGTTGGTTGGAAGCTCCTGAACAGCACTCTGACGGTAACCTTAGCACTGATCAGTATTTTAAATATTCTTTGCCAGACCACAGGAAACTATAGGATGGCACTGAGAAAGCCCTTGACGCGTTTCCACTACCTCATGAAAATAATGTAAATCAGCTCAAGATCTACAGAAATAAAATATATGAAAATTGTTCGACTTCACAGAGTAGCAGAGACGCCTTACAAAAGTGGGTATGGCATCAGTGTGTCGCCAGGCAGGAAGTGGGGCGAGTAGGTCATAGAAGTCAGCTGAAGTTTAATGTCCACTACTGGGGCCACCACATGTGAGAAGATGATAGGCCCCCACTGAGACACTCACAGGCCCCCACTGAGACACTCACAGGCCCCCACTGAGACACTCACAGGTCCCCACTGAGACACTCACAGGTCCCCACTGAGACACTCACAAACCCGCACTGAGACACTCACAGGCACCCACTGAGACACAAGTCCCCATACAGCCCACTGATAACAAGCAACACACTGACGCTCCCGTACACCAGTTTACATTATTGTCATAGTGCCGCTTTGCATGACCCCATATATTGCCAGAGGTTCACTAGCCTGACCTCACTCTACGACGAGGAAGTGTCATCACCCTGAACCAGACGTCATCAAGAAGGTTGCCTATACTAAATGCACAAGATTTAGAGACAAAAGCAATGGTAACTTGGTTACCTTTCTCATCAAAGAGCTTCTCCCTTCCCTCCGTACCTCCTGAGCTTCTCCCTTCCCTCCCTACTTCCTGAGCCTCTCCCTTCCTCCTGAGCATCTCCCTTCCTTCCCAATCTCACTCAGCACCCCACTCCCCCACTACCTCCCCATCATCTCCCTCCCTCGGTGGCACCACACCCCAAGTGAGCAGGAAATGAGTGTAGGGAGCGAGGCAACTCACGTAGCTGCCACGTCAGCCTGTCGCTGGTGGAGCCTCACCCCCGCCACCACTGTCTTGATGAAGAACGTGCCACCACTGCCACCATTACCACTACCAACCTGCCACCACCTCCATTACCACTACCAACCTGCCACTAACACCGCCGCCATCACAACGTATACCACCATAACAACCACCCCTTCCTACTCCACCACCACCACTACTCCCAACACAACTATCAACTAATGTTATTGCTTCCCTGCTGACCCCTATTTAGTAGTGGTAGTCCCGGAATGGTGGAATAGAGGTCGTGTAGTAGTAGTAGTAGTAGTAGTAGTAGTAGTAGTAGTAGTAGTAGTAGTAGTAGAGGGGAGGGGGGGGGGGGTGGAGGAAAAACTTGACCCACATTACCACGCTACACTGAATGCTGATTGGTCAAACCTCCTCCTCAGGAAGTAGTGAAACCGAGCACCATTTTTTTTATTGGCTTCAGTACAAATAGCCGTCAGGTGAAGCCATAAACACACCTGAACAACAATGACGTTTTCATAATCCAGCGCATGTAGTAGAAAGGTTATGACTAAACTCCACACACTCGACACCTTATGAGACGATTCAGGTGATAAGGTTGCTTCTACCTGGCTGCTGATTTGTTCGGGGTGTTGAGAACGTGACTACAAAATCAAAAAAAAAAAAAAAAAGAAAACCTAAATATAAAAAAAAAATCATCAGTTTGAAATTAAGAGTCTAAGATGATTTGTTGCCGTTAATTGTCTTCGTTATATTGTTGCCATTAATCGTTTTCATTATATTGTTGCCATTAATCCACTAAATGATAACAGGTACTCATCATTTATATCAAAACACACACATAGTGATCTAAACGCCGAAGAAAACTTAATTACTATATATATGAGCCGTCGTAAGTGAAAGATTAACCCAAATAGACGAAGCAGGAACCAAGATCTATATATTACTCCTACTTGTTGCCCAATGAAACAGTATCAGCCATCATTAATAAACTATATAGTCACTTTAAAGACCCTATATAAAGGTCGTATACACCTAGTTACCGTCATTGCTCCCGATTACACTTTCAATCACGTAGTACATGGCCTCACTCACTCTCTGTTCCTTCCTCCTCCCCTTCGACCTCCTCTTCCTCCCCTTCTCTTCCACTTCCTCTTCTTCCATCTCCTCTTTCACCTCTTCCTTCTCTTCCTCCTCCATCTCCACCACCTCCTCCCCCTCCTCCGTCTCTTCTTCAATCTCCTCTTTCACCTCTTCCTTCTCTTCCTCCTCCATCTCCACCACCTCCTCTTCCTCCTCCGTCTCTTCTTCCATCTCTTCTTCCTTCTCTTCCTCCCCCTCCCCTCCCCCCTCCTCTTCTTCTCCTTCCTCCTCCTCCTCCATACTTCAAGACCCATCCAGTTTATACCTCTCAGTTCAGAACATCAGGACTCAATATATTTACTCGATGCAACTTGACGATACGAATAAAAGAAACAAAAACATACATACATACATACATACATACATACATACACGAGTAATATATATGGTGTGTGTGTATCAGTGCATGGGGGAGGGCAAGGCAGTGATCCAGGTGTGTGTGTGTGTGTGTGTGTGTGTGTCTGTGTGTGTGGGGGTGGGGGGTATACACATGCTACACACATATATCTGCATGACAGTGTGTGACCCGCGTCCGTATAGGCTATGCATGAAAAGTCAACAGGACGAAGCTACACTCCCTATGTACAGGAGAGACTTCACAGTACCGCCCTGTATATATTTTTTTTTATTTCCACTCTCGCTGTCCATCTCTGTCAACCTTTCATCCACGTCCACCTCTCCCTTTTGCACTAACAGCCACTCGTTAGATTCAATTAAGCCAACCCCAACGCCAACTTTTGCCAGGAGGGAAGAGGGAGGTGAGGGAAGAGGGAGGTGAGGGAAGAGGGAGGTGAGGGAAGAGGGAAGAGAGGGGGGTGTGAGGGAAGAGGGAGGGAAGGTAGTTGGCGGGCGTGGCTGTGGTTGCGTTGCCAGGTAAGGCTAAGCCAACTGTCCACACCACACTCCTAACCCTCCCATGTGACACTGACTTCTCCTCCTTATACTTCCCTACATACTTATACCCTAATATTCCTCTATGTTCCTCACTATTTACCTCATCTATCTCTCACTTCCGAAATCATCGAATAGACAAGAAACATCAACCCAACACACTGACACTAAATTAATAAAGTCTTTTTTTTTTTTACATACATAGAATGAATGGAATCGGACACGTAATGATTTTCCGAACAGATGCGTGTGGCGTTCACATTTTTATAAATGTTTGATCAGGAAGAAGCCGGAACAATCTAACCGTGGAGCTCATTACAATCTGAATGAGAAAAGATGAGTAATTAAATTGCAATCGACAAAAAGTGGAAGTGATATTGTCAGGGAGATGCCGTTGTGCGGTTGGTGGAGGCTGCCCACTTCAACTCCACGTTAATTTTGTCTCCCTCTTAATAACCTACATCAAAGTACTCACTGAACTACGTCATTATTTCAGTCAACAGCCCAGGTACACGACCACACAATAATACGTTAACTATATGAGGTATTGGCAGTGATGTAACTCAATATAAGCCTAGATTTTATTGTATATGACTGAGGGAAACGTTTATAAAAATGTTTTGAAGTCTTTCTGTTTTTATCATCATCATCATCATCATCATCATCATCATCGTTTTGCTTCCCTTTCTCAGTGAGGTGTTTAAGTGTTACTGTTTAATAATATCTTTTAAAAACACTAAAACAATTACCTTCAAAAACAGCAAAAAAAAACAAAAACAAACAACAACCCAAAAACATTCACCTACAAAAACAGAAAAAAATCAACTTCCAAACAGCAAAAAAACAAAAGAAAACAGAAAAAAAACTAATTTCTTCCCCAAACAATGATGAGGGTGTGTGGTTTCGGTCTCCCGCACTGTACAGCGGACTACGGTACTTGTCAAGCCTTACAAATATTCAACTATGGGCGCAGGTGAGGAGGAGGAGGAGGTTACTAAGGCAGTGAGGGACCCAGGGCTTCCATCAATACAATACTCTTAGGGCTTCTGTCTTGGCAGTGTTTCAGATACCTACAGCCATACACACAACAGGTGGCTTCTCTCTATTATATCTCTTTTGATGTTTACCTCTCTCTCTCTCTCTCTCTCTCTCACACACACACACACCACCAAGGAAGATGTCAACAACAAGCTCTTAGTACTGTTGTGGTCAGGTCGTTAGGCTGTTCATAATGACTCAACGACAACAATACCATCCCCACAAACACGTGGTCACACACACACATACACACACGTACATACACGTACACACACACACTCGCCCTTACTACCATCCAATGTGTACCACTATCTTCCCTCAAAGCCATAACAAACAGATCATTACGATCGAAATCCTAAGTGCTCAGTAGAGGGATTTTGATCTTGTGGGTGTCTCAAGGTTATCACTTTCTTGCCCCTAAGTCCAAGCCATAACGAATAGGTCAAGATGGTCCGGACAACAAACTGACCAGTGGAGGATTGTCGCCCGTGTGGCTATCTCGGAGATGTCACTATCTTGCCGCTAAGTCTGGGCGGTAACGCGCTAATGATGCCGCTCAGGTGAACTGGGGCAGGTGAGGGGGTGGGGGGGGGGGTTAGGAGGGCTCCTCGGCTCTCTGTCACGACTATCTCATTTTTAGTCTCTTCTTTCTTTCAATCATTCATTCTCCTCTTCTTAATATTCTCGTGTCTCTATTCTCGCTTCCTTAGTCTGTTCTTTTAATTCTGTATTCGTTCCGATACTTTCATTCACTTTATTGTTTTCATTCTAACATTTTCTTCTTGCCTAATTTTCTCTCTCCCATCTCTTCTTCCTCCTTTCATTCTTATAGGCTCCAGTCCCTATAGGGTCCAGTCCCTATAGGCTCCAGTCCCTATTTGCTCCAGTCCCTATAGGCTCCAGTCTCTATAGGCTCCAGTCCCTATAGGCCCCAGTCTTTATAAACCCAAATTTAACCAGATTACGAATGAAGGGCCAAACAGGATTTCTACCTAAATGCAATAGGACCTCCGTCACCAATCACTTTCTACCGTGGCCATAATCCAAAAGGTTCGGGAAGCTTATTATAACAAGACAAAATCCCAATAGAGTTAAATTCCCATCAAAAAACAAAAATTACCAAGTAGACCAAATTCCCAAAAGGAAAAATTTCAACCACAAAAAATAAATCGGACAAAATTCTCACACAATTTCTCAATGGACAAAATACCACGACGGAAATAATACTAAAAGTTGACAAAATTCTATAATACATATATAAATAATAACAAAATCCCATTAGAAAACTTACCACTGGACAAAATCTCTTGAGAAATTGATAGACTATAAAAAAAAAATCCCACCAGAGTAGGTTAAGTTAGGTTTGGGATTTTCAACTAAAACATTGACCAAGTCCATTTACCTTTTGAGCAGTACCGTCTGTGTGCTGGTAGAGGCGGGTCCTGGCCAACTACTGCCTGACCTGGGAAACGAAATAATAATAATAATAATAATAATAAAAATAATAATAGTAATAATAATAATAATAATAATAAAGACAACGATAGTAATAATAATAATAATAATCAGGGCCGTTCATCACCTCCTCCCACCCGTTCATCACCTCCTCCCACCCGTTCATCACCTACTCCCACCCGTTCATCACCTACTCCCACCCGTTCATCACCTCCCACCCGTTCATCACCACTGTACTGTATACCCCTCTTGGTATGCTGGTGATGGCGATGGTAAAATTATTTTTTTGAACCACACTGTAATTAAATTTAGCCGGACTGGGTCACTCTGTATGTGTGTGTGTGTGTGTGTGTGTGGTGTGGTGTGTGTGTGTGTGTGTGTGTGTAATAATAATAATAATAATAATAATTAACGGTTTATTGAAAAAGTTCTGCAGCCCGAAGGCTGAAAATATACATTGGACATAAATGACCTTATTACATACATTGGTGGTTAACAAAACTTCATTAGAGAAGGTGGAGGAACATAGACCAGTGAACATTCAGATTACTGTGGTGTTTAACAGGCAAACTCGTAGGTAGTACTTCCCTCCAGATGGTGTTAGGAGGAACTCGCGTGTGTAGTAGGTCCTCAGATGTTGTTATGAGGTACCTGGCGTGGTGTATATTCCCTCGCTGATGGTGTTATGATGGACCCACGTGGTGTCGTAATTCCTCCAGATGGTGTTATGAGGGCCTCACGTGTGTAGTAACTCCCTCAACCGATGTGTGTTTATGAGGGGCCCTCAACGTGGGTGTAGTAATTACCCTTACACAGATGGTTTTATGAGGGACCTCTACCGTGTGTAGTATTACCTCACAGATGGTGTTATGAGGGCCTCACCTGGTGGAGTAACTCCCTCACAGATGGGGTTATGAGGGGCCTCACGTGGTTTAGACTTCCCCTTCCAGATGGTGTGATGAGGGTCCTGACGTGGTGTAAGTAATTCCCTCACAGAGGTGTTATGAGGGACTGACTGGTGTGTAACTCCTCACGATGGTGTTATGAGGGGCCTGACGTGGTGTAGTAACTCCTCAAAGATGGTGTTAATATAGTGAGGTTTGGTCCTCCAGGCCTTCCTATCTTATACGATTAACACCTGCTGGTTTCACGCCGTGTATCCCTGGGTACCTGGGACCTCACTGTGTGAAGGTTACTTTACTGGGTGCCGACCTGTTAACTGTTGATTGTTCTCACATGACTTAAGCACTGTCCCACTGTTTCATTCTGTTTTAACACTGGTTCCTTTCCTTTCCTAATGAAATTGTAACTTCTGGCGAAACTTGTTGATATTCGTGGGGAGGAGGGTTCAGGGAGGGGGTTGGTATGGGCCACTTCTCACAGTTGACCTGGCTGCTCCGAGAGGAGCGCCAGGTACGTCTTGACCCTTCTGTGGTCAAGGATGTGTGTGTGTGTGTGTGTGTGTGTGTGTGTGTGTGTGCCCCGATAACCAACACCACAATAAACTAAGAAACAAGGAGATGGGGAAGAGAATAAGTTGAGGGAAAATGATAACAAAGAGAGAGAGAGAGAGAGAGAGAGAGAGAGAGAGAGAGAGAGAGAGAGAGAGAGAGAAACTTAGGTGATAAAAACAGAGGCACAGATCATCAGAGCTGACACACACACACACACACACACACACACACACACACACACAAACTTCACTAACTCTCTGTTATGCATCAATAAGAAGGGGCGAGTCGAGGGAGAGAGAAAGTGACTTAGTTCACAAACAATGTATCAGGTCTTATAGTTGACAGGAGAGGTGTGTGTATAGTTGTTACCTGCTGCAATATAAATTTATCTTGGAATTATTATCTTATTTTGAGGGTAATATTGAGGTTGATGTTGTTGTTGTTGTTGTTGTTTTCTTGTTGTTGTTGTTGTTGTTTTCTTGTTGTTGTTGTTTTCTTGTTGTTGTTGTTTTCTTGTTATTTTTGTTTTCAGGTCGTTGTTGTTGTTGCTGTTGTTGTAATCTGTTTTTAGATTCGAAGGGTGGAGGAAAGAAGCGAAGGGTGAAGGAGGGAGGTGAAGGGTGAAGGAGGGAGGTGAAGGGTGAAGGAGGGAGGTGAAGGGTGGAGGAGGGAGGTGAAGGGTGAAGGAGGGAGGTGAAGGGTGAAGGAGGGAGGTGAAGGGTGAAGGAGGGAGGTGAAGGGTAGAGGAGGGAGGTGAAGGGTGGAGGAGGGAGGTGAAGGGTGGAGGAGGGAGGTGAAGGGTGGAGGAGGGAGGTGAAGGGTGAAGGAGGGAGGTGAAGGAGGGAGGTGAAGGGTGAAGGAGGGAGGTGAAGGGTAGAGGAGGGAGGTGAAGGGTGAAGGAGGGAGGTGAAGGGTGGAGGAGGGAGGTGAAGGGTGAAGGAGGGAGGTGAAGGGTGGAGGAGGGAGGTGAAGGGTGAAGGAGGGAGGTGAAGGGTAGAGGAGGGAGGTGAAGGGTGAAGGAGGGAGGTGAAGGGTGGAGGAGGGAGGTGAAGGGTAGAGGAGGGAGGTGAAGGGTAGAGGAGGGAGGTGAAGGGTAGAGGAGGGAGGTGAAGGGTGAAGGAGGGAGGTGAAGGGTGGAGGAGGGAGGTGAAGGGTGGAGGAGGGAGGTGAAGGGTGAAGGAGGGAGGTGAAGGAGGGAGGTGAAGGGTGAAGGAGGGAGGTGAAGGGTGGAGGAGGGAGGTGAAGGGTGAAGGAGGGAGGTGAAGGGTGGAGGAGGGAGGTGAAGGAGGGAGGTGAAGGGTGAAGGAGGGAGGTGAAGGGTGAAGGAGGGAGGTGAAGGGTAGAGGAGGGAGGTGAAGGAGGGAGGTGAAGGGTGGAGGAGGGAGGTGAAGGGTGAAGGAGGGAGGTGAAGGGTGAAGGAGGGAGGTGAAGGTGGGAGGTGAAGGGTGAAGGAGGGAGGTGAAGGGTGGAGGAAGGAAGAGAAGGTTAGAGACGACACTGTTTGACCAGGTGAGTGATGCTTGAGTGAGTCACCGCGGCGAGTCGTGTTGGGTAAAAGCTGGGATCTGCATGGATTAGGTTAGGTTAATACTGTTAGATTAGGTTAACGTTCAATGGGCTGGTTGATAAAGTTTGGTTAGGTTAGGTTAATACTGTTAGATTAGGTTAACGTTCAATGGGCTGGTTGATAAAGTTTGGTTCTGTCCACTAAAAAAAAAAGGATTTCTTCCCCCCTACGAGTCAATGGGTTCCAACAAATCACAACCCCGCAATAACAATCACACAACACACTATTTCAATAACCAGTTATGACAGATTAACGTGTTTCCCACAAGGACTAATTACTAAATCGTCTCGTTATGGTATTAAAACTTCATTATTATTATTATTATTATTTCAACATATATTAGGTCACATATTATGAACTGTCATAGGTGGAATAATGCTCAGTATACTTACAAACAAAAACACTCAGAAATAAACAATAATAAAATAATTTAGTAATATAACCTATTTTTCAATTAGTATAAAAACATCTACTTTCGTGAGTCTGAGCAACTTTGACCTAACCTAACCAAGATCTAACCTGACCAAGACCATACTTTTTATTTCAATAGATATATATAATGGCCACGACGCAAAGTAAATTATCCATTACTATCACAAACTTTACTACCACAACACACACACACATGTAGAGACTAACTTAAACTCATAATAAAGATAGCAGAGTGTTAATACATATATACACATTCATACACACGTGGGCAGGCGCGGGTGGTTACTATAATAGCCAGTGTTTCCTTTATCACATATTCTTGTCGTTAATTTGTGGTCATATTTTTATGTTTTTGAAGTTTCAATATCGTGTTTCTCTGAGTTCCTGTTAAAGTTGTGTGTGTGTGTTCACGCTTCAAGAACACTTTGGGGCAGTTGAGTCCAGCGAACACAGTTTTATGGTCGACGCATTAGTGTAAACTGCTATTAATGTTGCTCTACACATTTCTCTACAAATTCTCTACCTTAACAAAAATGAAATTATGTGTATATATTTAATTTGAGTTTGGTTATAATCTTAAAAGGCACTTCAGTCTGTGTCTGTGTCTGTGTGTGTGTGTGTGTGTAAAACAATTCTCTGAAACTAAACACAAAACACACACACACACACACACACACACACACACACGTTCTAAAAAGACGATGAGTAAAAGTTGCAAGAGAAATCTGGCAATCATTCAGAGGTCCTGGTAGACGGCGGCCTTCAGTCGGTCCTGGGCCACGGGTCTGGGCGGAGGTGGAGCGTCTATAACCTTCCTACGGCTTTTTCCATCCACATTGAATCCACCATTTGGGTTAGATGCACGCAAAATTTTACCGATAAATCTTTAAAAAATCAACTTACGATTTTACCTATATAAAAACACAGCCATTTTTTTATAATAAGGAGTAGAATAATATGGACACCAGAAAAGATTTGATGCATTTTATAATATTACAAGTTATAAGTTATTAACCCATTTGATGCCATTCCCAGTAGCATGCATAAAGGTTAAATCTAGTCTCTACAGGCCCCAAATTAACCCTATCATAAGTAAGGCTCTACAGTCCTAATGGGCCCCCAGTCCTGATAGACCCCAGCCTAATAAAATCATCAGGTGCAAATGGCTCTCACTCCTAATAGTCCCCAATCCTAAGCGTCTGGTTAGATTGGGGCGTATTTGGATTGGGGCCTAAAGGGACAGAGGCATAGTGGGAATTAGGACATATTGGGATTGAAGTCACTTGGCACAAAGACTTATTAGGACAGGAGCCTTTTGGGACAAGGGCCTATTGGGACAAGGGCCTATTGGGACATGGGCCTATTGGGACAAGAGCCTATTGGGACAGGGGCCTATTGGGACAAGGGCCTATTGGGACAGGGGCCTATAGGGACAAGGGCCCATTGGGACAGGAGCCTATTGGGACAGGGGCCTATTGGTACAGGGGCCTATTGGGACAGGGGCCTATTGGGATACACTTACTGGAATTGGGGCCCAGTTTACCCACAACAGCAATGAACAACCAGAGAGCCGTGTCCGTCATAACTCCTAAATATATAAATGGAAGATTTATTTTATATCCTGTTATTTTAAAGACGATTATATCATAAAGCAAAAATAAAAGCCTTCTAAAACACTAATACGACTTCACAATATAACAACAAAAGCACCGCGCTGTTGTTAATATCCCCTAACCTAACCTAACCTAACCTAACCTAATCTAACCTATCCTAACCTAACCAATTTAAAAGGTAAACAAAGCAAAATAAAAATATATACAACACTTCCTATAGAGTATACTGTATATTATTGTCCTCTTAGGCCTATAGAAGTAACATTTATAGGCCTACTGTTTATCGACTCTTCAGAACGGTCCCTGATAGAAAGACGCACTTGGAAAATATATCTCTCGTAGGCGTAAAATATCATCAGTCAGGTCAGGAAAATCGTAAACAAAATCAACATTAAAATTTATACCGAAATTCTTCACAAATTAGTTACGTTTACTATATAATTATTAAGACAGTGAATTAAGGTAGTGAATTTAAGGTTGTTTATGTTATTGGTTCATTCTATCTCTTAGGTTAGGTTAGGTTAGGTTAGCGTTTGGTTAGGTTAGGTTAGGTTAGCGTTTGGGTGATTAATTTTTAGGAGAATTAAGCTGGGTACTAATATTTGTGAACCTTACCCCTAGACAGTATTTTTTTTTAACTTTGTAATATACGGGGAAGAGATATGCTGCAGCTAACACCATGCACAATACTATATGGAGGAGCTAACGTCATACACAACACACATATGGTGATAGAGTACACGTGAAGTGATATTTCTTACCTCTACGCGACAGGTGTAAATATTGAACACCTGTACACATGTTAATGGTGGGTGGACAGAGGAGAGTGAAAGATTGCCCCCAGGTAATGACAGGTGTGTGTGGTGTGTGTGTGTGTGTGTGTGTGTTATGCTGAACGTTACCAAACCATCAGGATTAAGACCCATTGGAACTGGGGTCCATTAGGGATGGGGTCCCAATCCGACGTTAAAAGCGGTGGCGGCGTTGAGAGCGGTTACGTGGAGGAAAGAGGCGTTGAAGTGTTAGCGTGGATGATGGCGTTAATGGCGGCAGAGCACAGAGAGTTGTGGCGTTGAAAATGAGTGGAGAGTGAAGGCAAGGAGGAAGGTGAGACGCGGGATATCGACAGACAGACAGACAGACAGAAGAGGGCGGCTGACGGCGTGGAGGAGGGCGGCTGACGACGTGGAGGAGGTAGACGAGAGCCGTGGAGGAGGGCGGCGTCGGACGGGCGTGGAACAATCGCGTGCAGGAACATCTGGGTGCTCGGCGACCCTCCACAACGTTCATGCTACACTTGGTAACTATTGATTCTCCACACTCCCCTACTACTGTTGCTACTGCTACGGCTACTGCTGCTACTACTACTACGGCTACTACGCTATTTTCCCTCCCATTTACTAGTGCCAACTCCGCTATCGGCACTCCTATTGTTTCTAAGGGTTCCATTGCTGCAGCTATTGACACTAGTACTATTCGGATAAAAGTGGGCCCTATAGATTTGAAGGCTCATTAGGGGGCAGTGTGGATATAGCATACTGAATAGGCCTATTCATCCTTCGGTGGCCTATGGATACCACGCATAACGCCTATAGCCTAAGATGACCTTTGACCTTCATTACTAACCTTGACAATTGACGCATAAACTTAAAATATCTGCATCGATACAAGAGTTTACAGACAGGTAGAGAAAGACAGCTTAGGCAAACAGGTAGGTATACAGATATAGACAGACAGACAAAGACAGATGAGAGACAGACCACAACACATCCATTGCTTCTAACAGGGAGCTGGGAAAAAACAGAAGAAAAAAAAATCGTAGCACACTTTCCTCCGCCACACAAAAAAACACTACAGATATATATATGTCCCACACGGGGCACAACACACCAGTAAAATAACAATACTATGGTAGAAGCAGCCTGAGATATTCGCTCATTACCACAAAACATTCTTTACACTTCAACTCACTATCCTTACACACACACACACACACACACACCTCAACAACATGCTCCTTGGGGGGTGGGAGGGGGGAGGGGAGGGTGGGGGAGGCTGTGGCTATTTTCTTGAGACAATATTTAGACCACCAGATGATTACCCCCCCACCCCCTCCCCCAACCATAGTTCACATGATGATTAACTACCATAACGCTACGCGTGTGTGTGTGTGGGGGGGGGGGGGGGGGGGGTGGTATATAGGTTAGGTTAGGTTATTTTAGGTTAGGTTAGGTGGTTAATTTTAAGGAGAAATAAGCAGGGCTCCTAATCTTCAGGTGATCATAGAATCTTTCAGGTGTTTATGAAGTGTGGCAACGCGTGCCAGGCAGAAGTATAATACAGTATATCCTTCACCCACCGTTATGAAACACTGGGCTCTTCTTAAGTCAATTATCTCACCTGTCCATCTCAACTATTAACCCCTGACTACGATGACATAATTCAATCAATACAATAGATTAGAGGAGTCCATAGATTAAGATATCACACACACCCCTGAGTACGTGTCAACCTCCTTGAGTACAGGCATTAACCTCGGTCCATCTATCTATGTTGAATTAGCTTCCTGAGTACAATGTCATCTGCTCAGTGGAATGAATTATCACTTTCTATTACCCAAGACATAGTACTCATGGATTTAAACCATCGTACTAAATCAATTAAAATTTCATTAGTGGCGGAGTACCTCAAGGCAGTGTCTAGAATCCCTTTTCATTTGCATTCACACGTGTAATCTCAAGTTAACACAAGCCTTATATACTAAAAGTCCCAACACACCTACACACAACAGTGATTAAACTAAATACAAATTAATATCCCTATCAGTGGCAGAGTATACCTCAAGGTGTTGTCTTGGGTCCATTTCCATTTGTTAACACTGTATAAACTTCCCCCCTGTTATGTTACGGCCTTGTATACCCTGTATGTGAGCTATCAACAAACACAACCACCACGGCACCTCTTATGCGTCTGTGTTCCTGATTGATAGCCATAATGGTAATGCTAATTGCAAACCTCAGTAAAGGCTAAAGCGTTGAGGTGGTAGCGCAGTGGAGTCAAGGTTTGAATATCCAGAGCAAGGGGGCAGGGCAGCAGCGGCGGAGGGTTGATTATCCGGTTTGGTCTATTATCGGCGTCATGACCATTTGCCCCGCACCAGTTTGTTGTAAAAACCTAACTGGTTCACCAACGTACGGGTTAATTAAGAGGGGGGAGGGGGGTCTATTCTCTCTCTTCCGTTCTATGATTAACCGTAATTCCAAACCTGTACGGAGTGACCACTAATTTAAAGCCAATATAATAACTGCATTGACTGAAGGGACAGAATCTCACACAAATATATAAATAAATAATAATAAAAAATCCATAAAAAAAGAAAAAATATATATAATTAAAACTAAAATTCCACATAAAATAAATTACCACTAATACTTCTGCAATTATTACTTACTATTATCAATGACTAAGAATAATAATAATTAAACTAAAAATATACTTACAATTATAAAAACAACTTAAAAGAGACACATCCAGAGGTTGAGTGTACTGCTAGCACCAAGACAGCTTACATGATCGAACCCAGAGCATTATTTAGTCTTCACATCTTGGGTCAACTTAACACCTCTGTCGTATAAGCTGAAGGTAAAGGTCAAATGGGCCCCCCCCCCCCCCATATCTAATAAACGATAATTCAATCTTAAAGAGTGGGGCCCATTAGGACTGAGGCTCGGTCTTAATAGTATGGGGCTTATTAGGACTGAGGGTGGATATGCTTACGTTGGGGCCCGTTTAACAAGTCACAATCTATCTGTGGGTCCTATTTCTTCCTCTTGAAACGCCTTATCACCCACCTCATCCACCCACCTCATCCACCCACCCACCTCACCCACCCACCTGTTCCTACATACAATAAAACAGTGTCCCTCGTACCTCACTTAACGCTACTAAAAACATTCGCTTATTTCAGTCACTATAGTTGATACGGTAAGTTAATGCATATGTTTACACAATATTTACTGAGTGGTTGAGGACGCTGCTTCCTCTTCCATTAGTGGTTATTTGACCGTGATGTGTTAGTAGTTAAGCGTGGTGGCTGGTCTGATAGGCCCCAGTACGTCTCTCAAGCCTAACCTAACCATAAGGATTGGGTCACGTTATGATCAATGGAGTAAGTTAATCTAAAGTCTGTAAACGCATCATGGATTCTGTTCGGTAATTGACACACACACACACACACACACACACAAAATCAGGGTGTGTGGCGTCTGGGTAAGTCCTGCCAGCACAATTTGGTAGATCCCGCGTCTCAACCACAATCCTCCCGCCATCCTCCTGTCCGACGGGGGGGGGGGGGGGGGGGATAATTGCAGCCCCCCCCTCCCTCCCTCCCGTTCACCTAGAGTAAGTTTAGGAGGGGGAGGGGGGGCCGAGGGGAGATGTTTCTACACTATAATTACAGGTGTGTATGTTTAGGTTACGTTAGGTTAGGTACAAATATTATTCAGTTATACAGATGTTTACAGATGATAGATGTAACTATACCAGATATTAAAATGACACTTGTAATAATAACGTCTTTACCGATGCTAATTAACAACAGGTGTTTAATGAGGGTTAAAATATACAGGTGTTAAGAGGGCGGCCGTTGTAACACTTAATTACAAAGGAGGATGAGCACGGAGAGAGAGAGGGAGAGAGAGAGAGAGAGAGAGAGAGAGAGAGAGAGAGAGAGAGATACATAGCGTCACATGGTTCACTATAGTCCAGCCACCACACAGCATCAGGTGAGAACAATCCCTTCATAAGTACATAATCGTGGCTCATCACCGCCCTCCCTTCTCTCTCCCTTAATACATCTCCCTTTTTCTCTATCTCCCTTAATGTATCTCTTCCTAAATATATCCTCCTCTTTCTATCTCCTTTAACATAATCTCCCTCCTTTCTTTCTCTCCCTTAATACATCTCCCTTTCTCCCTTGATATAATCCCCTTTCCCCTTTCTCTCCCCTTAAATAATCTCCCTTCTCCCTCCTCTCCTCGATACAATCTTCCTCTCCTCGCCCCTGATATAACCTTCTCCCCAACCTCCTCCTCCCCATCCACTTCCTCCCCAAGAGTACATCCTCCACCCTTTTTCCTCCCCACACTGCTGGAACATTCTCCCCCCCATACACCCTCCTCTCCCCCCCATACACCCTCCTCTCCCCCTCCTACACCCTCCTCCCCCCCCCTACACCCTTCCTCCTCTCCCCAAACAACAACAGCGGCTCGGTTAGAAGGGAGGGAGACAGGGAGAAAGCAGGGAGAGAGAGAGAGAGAGAGAGAGAGAGAGAGAGAGAGAGAGAGAGAGAGAGAGAGAGAGAGAGAGAGAGGAAATAGATCGAGGGAAGAAGCAAGGAAAGTGAAGGCAGGGGAAAAGAGGGAGGTAAATAAGAATCAAGGGAATAAGAGGGAGAGAAAAATCGAGTTAACAAAGCAAAGGAGAGAGGAAGGAAAGAGGGAGTCAGGAAGTGAGGCAAGAGAGAAAGGGAGAGAGTCAGAGAGGATAGGAGGAGAAAAGGAGCGAAGAACAGAGTGAATAGAGGGAGAGAGGGAGAGAGAGAGGGAGGGAAGGAGCAAGACAGCAAAGGGAATGAAGGGCGGGAGGGAGGGGAATGAAATTGCAGAGGAAATAAAGAGAGGGAGAGAGAGAGGGAAGGAGCGAAGGAAGAGGGAGGGAGGGAGGGAGGGAGGTAAGTAGGTAGGGAGAGGGAGAGAGAGAGAGAGAGAGGGAGAGGGGAGAGAGAGGGAGGGAGATAGGGAGGGAGGGAGGGAGGGAGGGAGGGAGAGAGGGAGGGAGGGTCAACATGGATCACAGTAGAAGTCTTTGAGGAGTAATTGACTATGGCGCCGACGCCACTACGTACACACTGACTTTCTTCAGCAGTGTGTTGAACCCCGTCAGGAGGGAACCACACACACACACACACACACACACACACACACACACACACACACACACACACACACACGGTTGCTTTTCCTCTACCTGATGAACTCACTCAGGTTACTCCACAAAGATGGCGTCATAATTGCAGGTAACCTAAAGACCGTTTCTCGTTACTGGATAAATATGGCGTCGAAATTACACCAAGACTCCACCCGTAAATAGGCAATAGGATATGTTCTTTAATTCTCATATATGGAAAAGAATATTGTTGACATTTAACCTAACCTAACCTTACCTTACCTTACCTAACCTAACCTAACCTAACCTAATGCTTCAGTGTGATGTTGATGCTAGAGTAGGAGAATGTTTTAATGTTTTACTTAATGTGAAAAATAAACTCTAATGTTATAAGTTGTTTAAGTTGTATTAGACACTTAATGAACATCTTAAGTTGTGTTGACGCTATGTTATGATACAATAAATCCCATTTAATATATAACTTCCCCCAAGGATAAGTAGTGTTAACAGCCCAACCACGTAGTTCAGATAATAAAGTACTAACTATTGCTCCTGGTATAAGCTATGTTAAGGCAGTACAACACCCTGGGCGGCCACAAGTGTTGATCATGTGCATCACAACAATGCCACAGTAAGGGGGTCGCCGCCCCCTCCCAGCTGACCTAATACCGTGGCTTGAGTCCGCCCGACCAGCGCCCGAGAAGCCGGCAAGCAGGCATGTAATACAATTTCACCAGGTTTGGCCCGACTTAACATCAAGTATCATATGATTCCGGGGCGGTGGGCGCGCTGAGCCGTGGGGGCGCGCCTGCGTCCACGCCCATATTTCCTGGCCACCACCTCCGACGACTCCACACGCCCCCACCCCCGCCCGCGCGCCACCCTCGAAATCACGTACCTAGTTTGGGTCTTAATGAATTGAATTAAATCATCTATATTGAGAGTCTTGAAGTGATTTACGGTCAAGAGCTTCATTAGACGGGCGGGAGGAGAGGTGGGTGAAGGAGGCTCCGTGGGCCGGATAATGTGAACAATAGATCACAGCCGACTGTGGTGTAATGACTCGCCCCCCGCCTCCAGTCGCCCTCACAGAATATGATCACAGCCACTGTGACTATATGATTTAATAGAATCTTCACAAACCGTATTATGAACGAAGTACTGGCCATGAATTACTTTGAGATCTCCTTCTTTTCACCGAGATAACAACATCTCTTCCATGCTCGTCAGTGGGCGGGGCTGATAATCAACGGGCCAATGAGGAGGAAGCGTGAAGAAGAGTGACCAATCAGGCGTGATGGTGTGTGAGGCTCCGCCCCGCGCGGCCACAATCTGTCAGGGAGGCGAGCCGTCATTGTGTTGTGGCCCAGGGAGGGTGTGGAGCCAGCGGCGGCCGCATGCACTCACGCCCTTCTCCCCGACACTCACACAACCAATTTATTTATTTACCTTAATATTCTCAATATAAAAAAATCTCTAAAAAAATAATATGTAATTTTTTTTCTATGGTAATAAAACCCTCGGGATAATTTAAACCCCTAACGTTAAATAACCAATTAATGAACATTTCTAGGGAAATAACCTTCACGTTTGTATAGTAATCCTCTGCTTCCCCGCCATATACTGCATACTAGAACTATATTTAATGTGTAAATTAAATATATAAAAATAATATACAGTAGTAAGCACAGATCTTCAGATTGCAAGTATATTTAAACCGTTCAAAATATTGACGATTATTCGTACAAAATTTGGCATTATTTCTCTGAACTCCAAAATGAGTTTAATATTACGAGTGATATAAGCGTGTCGGGGCGCGCGAGGAAGGGCCCTAAAACAAACAGGCAAATATACAGCGTCTGTAATTCCTTTATGACGCCTAATATTTCTCGTAAGTCAATGGAGTGAAGTATAATTTATAATGATAATAAAGGCGGTTATCTAACTCTGTTTAAAATTTTATGGCCAAATTTATTCAAGATATGAGTGTGGGCGTGGCGGTGTCGAAGGGCCAGAGCGGCGACGATGACGGCGGCGGCGACAAGCAGCGGTGTTGGAATATCGGCGATGTTGGGCCGCTACGTCCATGAGGCTGCGGCCACGCCCTCCCCCGCCGCCTCCACTTCCCCCGCCGCTCACAGCTCTCTGCACCCCACACGACCACGCTGCTGCCCACCAATATTACTCATAATTAACCCTTCACTTCTCCATCACTATTAAGACTATAAAGTGTGAGATATACATGAAGATAAACAGTTATAGTTTATAGCTTATATATCCTGGCCACGTGGGTGTTATAGGAGAAATATAGAGGAATATAGGTGTAGTGGGAAGGTGTTGCCGGCAGGGTGAGTCTGGATTATGGCCGAGGGGCGAGTGGGAGGAGCCTATCGATGGTCGGGGCAGGAGGCCCGGGGATCCCTGCGCCGAGCGGAGCGTGGAACGGCCCGGTGCACGCTTCAGGGACTGGCTACCTTAGTCCCCGACGTACGCTTCAGTAGTCGACCACGCATCACCAACTCTCCCGAGCCGCCTGCACTAGTCTGATCCCCGCGTTAATACTTCAGTGTACTCATGTGTGAAGACTGGGCTCCCACCACGGCTCTCCTGCCCCTCTAGTGCTGCCTCGCGCTCCCCGACACCAACACCCGGTCCTCTCACTTACTACCAAAACTCTACTGCATATATTTGTCTCGTTCCGCGCTCCAAGTAAGGACTTTTTTAATCGTCGTGACAACGAGATTTCCTGCTTGGTTGGGCTGGGAAGTTCCGTGTGGAGGCAGGAGCCTCATGTGTGACTGGCCGGCCAGAAGATTTAATCGTGCACGTCAAGCCGTTGTCTCAGTGTTGGTGAAGCTGTGGTAGTGACGCCTCCCTCACCTAGTGCTTGTGCCCTCTCCCGGGACTCTCCTCCGACCCTCCACTCACTCCACTAATATTTTTCTACAGGAAGGTAAGTCCTCCCTCACCTTTATACCTCACCGTCCGTCTACAGCGGATTATTTACAAACACTCGTGTAGTGTGGATATCGTGTAAAGAGTGTGCCATGACGTGCAAAATATAACGGACAAGTTCATAGTAGTGAAAAGTGTACGGGCGTGATCGTGACCGTACACCAGTGAAACCGTATACCGTTCAGCATGGTGGTGTGATTCACTTAAAATTTATTTACATGAAAATTACAAAATTTCAATCTGTCCCTGAAGAAAATGGTGTTAAATTATTATATATAAACAATACCCATTTGCTGATGATCATGGCGCAGTGATTGTTAGTTACCGGAGAAGACATGTTAAGCGTATGTGTGTGTGCGTGTGTGTGTGTGTGGTTAACTTACACCTGTGAGAAACTAACCTACACCCACAGCGTCACACTCACTACCTCGGCAACCACAATAATTATTTAGAGACGTTAACAATAAGAATTATGACCCCAAAAATACAAAGAGTTTAACTAAATATTTCTTCATTGAAATTTTACATATAGTGTATTACCTTAATTACCTCACCTCTCATGACTTAACTATAATTATTCTACGGGAACACCTTTGTAGTTTATGATGAAATTACTCCCGTAAAGCCGAATTGACATTTATTCAGTCAAACTCCACACACAAACACCGTACAGCCTCGTTCATCCCACCACCCTCAGAGTACAAAAAATACAACTAAATAATATCACAAGAAACTGCAATAAAAACACTGAAACCTCAAATTACATGAAACTGTAATTAAAATAATACAAACCTCAAATTACATGAAACTGTAATCAAAACACACAAACCTCTAATATTTCTATAATAAAAAATCATTAAGAACGAGTAACCAAAGCTAACTCACCCTCTCACGGGGACCATAGACCACATTCAGTGCTATACCCGGAACGTGAAATATTACTCAGGCGGAGGGCAGCGTGTCGACCTCCGCTATTGAAAGGTGATACAGTAACGATAGGAAGATCAGATTAAACAACAAATTATACAGATGGGATCAATTTTCACCACTGAGACTAGCGGGTAGGGCGGTGATAGTTCTGAGGGACCGGTGATAGTTCTGAGTGACCGGTGATAGTTCTGAGTGACCGGTGATAGCTCTGAGTGACCGGTGATAGTTCTGAGTGACCGGTGATAGCTCTTAGTGACCGGTGATAGTTCTGAGTGACCGGT
The DNA here is from genome assembly GCA_958450375.1 of Homarus gammarus. NCBI lineage: Eukaryota > Metazoa > Arthropoda > Malacostraca > Decapoda > Nephropidae > Homarus > Homarus gammarus. Next base: position 400,341 of record CAUDMG010003668.1, on the reverse strand, counting down.
GATAGTTCTGAGTGACCGGTGATAGCTCTGAGTGACCGGTGATAGCTCGTTAACCCCAAGGATAAAGTCATATGTGTATTTCTTATTATTTATCTCGGTTTGTGAGATGATGACGTGATAAATGACATACATACATACATACATACCGCACCCTGTATACGTCTAGAAAACTCCATCGATTAATTACACACAGATCGATAACGCGTGATGTGTATGTGTATGTATGTGTGCGTGTGTGTGTGTATGTGTGCATGTGTGTGCGTGTGTGTTTCATCCTTAAGACTTACATTCCTCCTAAACGCACTAATTACTTGAGGTAAATGAATGCAAAGAATGGTATGCAATATATAGTAAAAATAATAATGAAAATAATATTAATAATAATAATAAAAATAATAATAATAAACTAGGAATAAAAATACAAGTTTAATTATGATCATCAAAATTAATATTTCACAACGAATCAATTCCCACGTCAAGATATAACGTGTAACAGAATGCTATAAATATATTGAAAAACAATCCTAGCGGGTAAAGTACATTATAATATCGATATATAATTTTCGGGGATGTTATAATTCTCAACAAACAATTACGGCATTTATTGGACAAAAATTCTGTCCCGCTACACAAATATATAAATTATAAAGTTGATTAAAACTCGACGTGTATATATCGTGTTGCTGAACGACTATCACTCAAATGTCAATCAGTATTATAATTCTGAGAACAATTATCAATAATCAGTAATTTAATAAACTAGGTTAAATTATCAACAATTCGTATAGTATTTTTGAAGGACTGGATACCGAGTTATCAATTATTATTTTAGTGTGGAAATTGAGACCGAATTATCAATAAAAATATATCAATCCTGGATAACTAGAAGTAAATAATCAGTCGATGAAAATGTTGATAAAAGATTCGTCTTCTTAACGAAAACAAAAATTATTTAATAATTTTGAAAAAGTAGACATTAAAAAAAATAATTACTCAGTACAAAACGTTCCCTTAATATCAATCAATGAATCATAATAAAAATAATCACCGAATTATCAAGTACATGTGTAAAAAAAAATAGACTCGATAAATCAAAGTATAAAAAAAATATACCGAATTAACAATAAAAATAATAATCATAGCTATATACCGGAGAAGAGATTAGAGGGGAATATACTGCAGGTAGCGCCGGTATCAGGAAAGAGAAAGAGCGGCGCCCACTACACTGCCCGCCAGTCCCGCCCGCCCGCCCGACACCATGATCCATCGGTATTTACGACGCCTCATAATGATGCAACAATGACAATTTATCGGTAAATAATGGTACAACAGCGGTGATAATACTGGTGATGACCCAACAGATGCAGGCTGTTCAAGCTCTCATCTGTTTCCTCATGTGATGGACACGACACACCGACCATTATCACACGAGAGGAATGACTATGGCCAATCATAACCTATTGCCATTACTCATAATTTTTTTGTTACCTATAGTGAGTCAGGGTAAAGCGATAGGTGCATTGTTATGGTACCCGGGGTTAATATAATACACACGGCACTATTTACGCCTCACACTGAAGATTATAATTATCGCGATGAGGTAAATAAAACGAAATGACTTTGGATTTACGGATTTTTGAGGTAGTTGGTCAGATTTCAATGACGGGTGTATTATTGTAGTTCTGGGATATATCTGACAATATTGTATCATCAGATGGAAGGTATAATTGTAATCACGATATAAATAACTATGAAATGACCATCACTCAATTTTTTTTTGGAGGGGGGGAGGGAAGAGGGGGAGGCGATAAAATAAACGTATCAATAATATTTATATGTTTCGTGTGTATACAGTAATAGGTGTGTTGTGGTTCATGGAATATACAGTATACATACACACACATACGACAATAATACCACCCACTAGATAGAATATACAATTTTATACAATAGCGTAAATTAGTACAAAAATAACACACATATTTTAATCACTGCGTCAAAAGGTGTGCTGTAGTAGGTTGGGGAATACACCTGGCTGTATTTATCCCATTGTAGTGAAGATAAAATTAGAAATATTACTCAGCACAATACAACCATCAGTGATAATGAATTTTTGTTTACCTTTTAAATTATTATGTCAATGTAAAGTGATATGTGTACTGTTTTAACTAAGGAATATATTACATCACCAGTGAGTGTCGTCGCTCCGGGTCGTCCCATCGCTCGTGTTGGGTCGTTATGGCGTGACTGCGTGCATAGTATTTGAGGGTAAAATCGACTTTTCCTTATGTGATATAATTTGTTACCTTTAATAAATTTTTTCGTAAATTCTAATCATTAAAATTCTGTAAAAAAAAAAAATATCTCAGAAAATGATAAACTTTAACCATTTAAATGAAAGTTTTTGTATGTTATGTCACGATTAGATTACCTAAAGAAATATAGTTAATTAAATTCATTCTATAAGATTTGAGGCCAACTAGTATACCACACACGGCAAGAGAAACTCAGTCTGATCGTGTTGAGAAAAAATTGCTATTTATACGCAAAAATTCTGGACACAAATGATAGTAAATTCGGTGGTTCGTTATCATGGAGTGAAGTGTGTGTGTGTGCGCGTGTGTGTGTGTGTGCGTGCGGCTCTTGGTGAAGTGTGTGCGGCCCTTAGTGAAGTGCGTGCGGCCCTTAGTGAAGTGCGTGCGGCCCTTAGTGAAGTGCGTGCGGCCCTTAGTGAAGTGCGTGCGGCCCTTACTGAGGTGTGTGCGGCCCTTAGTGAAGTGTGTGTGTGTGTGTGTATGCGGCTCTTGGTGAAGTGCGTCCGGCCCATAGTGAAGTGCGTCCGGCCCATAGTGAAGTGCGTCCGGCCCTTAGTGAAGTGCGTTCGGCCCTTAGTGAAGTGCATGCGGCCCTTAGGGAGATGTATACGGCCCTGAGTGAAGTGCGTGCGGCCTTTAGTTTACGACAAGTGCAGCTAAACACAGCTAATGATAAATTCTTCCTCGACACTGTTGTCTCAGGTACAATACTTGAACTTCCAAACCTATAAATCCATTCATTCTTAGCTTCGTGAGTTTAGCTGGGAAAGAAAATATCTGGCCGTATCCATCCATACTGACGATAACGTGGCAGTAGTGATCCAATAGTTCGTATCATGGTAGTGTTCGTATCATGATAATGTTTGTTTCATGGTAGTGTTCGTATCATGGTAGTGTTCGTATCATGGTAGTGTTACATCATGGTAGTGTTCGTATCATGGTAGTGTTCGTATCATGGTAGTGTTCGTATCATGATAATGTTTGTTTCATGGTAGTGTTCGTATCATGGTAGTGTTACATCATGGTAGTGTTACATCATGGTAGTGTTCGTATCATGGTAGTGTTACATCATGGTAGTGTTCGTATCATGGTAGTGTTCGTATCATGATAGTGTTCGTATCATGGTAATGTTTGTTTCATAGTAGTGTTCGTATCATGGTAGTGTTCGTATCATGGTAATGTTCGTATCATGAAGTGTCACATCATGGTAGTGCTCGTATCATGGTAGTGTTCGTATCATGGTAATGTTCGTATCATGGTAGTGTTCGTATCATGATAGTGTCACATTATGGTAGTGTCACATCATGGTAGTGGTGTTTCATGTTGGTGTCATGGTAGTGTCACACCATGGTAGTGTCGCATCATGGAAGTGTCACACCATGGTAGTGTCGCATCATGGAAGTGTCACACCATGGTAGTGTCGCATCATGGAAGTGTCACACCATGGTAGTGTCGCATCATGGAAGTGTCACACCATGGTAGTGTCACATCATGGGTTTGAAGACATTAAACCTCGCTAACGTAACCAAACACAAACAAAATAACCAATCACGTGAAAACTAACCAACATCATAAATAACCAAAAAAAAATAATAAAAAAATAACCAATAACCTCCAAATAACCACAAAAATAACCCCAAAATATACGAGAAAATACGTATAACATTTCATAATTTAATCGGTCATAGTGTGAAGGCGAGTCAACATTACCAAACACAAAACTCACTCACTCACTCTCTCTCACACACACACACACTCACACACACACACACACACACACACACACACACACTCACACACACACACACACACACTCACACACACTCACACACTCTAAAGCCCGTCACTTCGCTTCTGTTTACTTGTATACTTCCCATCGCCGCCACCTCCACCTGCCCTGTAGTGTATAACTTCTTAACTATTACCGACGTTTGTGTGTATGTATGTGTGTATATGTATGTATGTCTGTGTGTGTGAAGTCGTTGGTTTCATCATCATCATCATCATCGTCATCATTATCACCACCTTTGTCACCACCGCTCATCATCATTGTCTTCGTTACTATCATCATCATCATTACACAAAATACAACCATACACACTAAAGACATACTACACCCTACAACCATAAATACAACCATAAAATAAACCTAAAAAAATCATGTAAACAACCACCCACTCCCACCCACCCACCACCCACAGGTCATCATAATATGTTCGGGTATTCATATCAAAGTAAGTCGTGTTTAGTGGCATTGTTTCGATCCACTGTGATATATAAATAAATAATAAAAATCCATCTATATATCATACATTTATATTGAAAATCTAAAAAAAAAAAATTTACAACCATGACATATAAACAGGTTGTGTTGTTACTTTGTGGTGAGTTAAATACGCCCATACAAGATATACGTATATCAGAAAACAAAAATTATACACCTCTACTGAACGACTATCAACACAATTCCTATACGATAAACATATATAATTTTTTTGACGTGATATACTCCCACTATAGTATATCATATATTTTCGACTTTAAAAACAGGGTATAACAGTCACTAGATACTCGTATAATAGCGAAATATGACCAGGTATGTCATTCAATCTGTCATATTTTACACAGGCGAATACATTAACCCCTAGTCTATATATCTGTCTGTCTGTCATATAGCTCATAGGCGTGTGTGTGTACATAATGGGGAAATGTTAACGTCAGGTCGCGACATTCATCTATATTTTATGTACAAATAAGTAACTAGACCATTTAATGCTTCCATAAATTAACAAAAGAATTGGGAATGGTGTGTGTGTGTGTGTGTGTGTGTTTGCGGTAGTGGTCTGGGATAGTGCGGTAGTGGTCTGTGATAGTGCGGTAGTGGACCGGGATAGTGCGGTATTGGGGATAGTGCGGTAGCGGTCTGTGATAGTGCGGTAGTGGACTGGGATAGTGCGGTAGTGGTCCGGAATAGTGCGGTAGTTGTCCGGGATAGTGCGGTAGTGGTCTGTGATAGTGCGGTAGTGGTCCGGAATAGTGCGGTAGTGGTCCGGGATAGTGCGATAGTGGTCCGGGATAGTGCGATAGTGGTCTAGGATAGTACTGCAAAATTCGTAAAGTACTATGACTGCCCAAGGGATATGCGGTACTTTCGTGATTAGTATAGCACTGTGGTAATACCCAGAGCAATGCGGTACTTCCCTGTGGTGCTAGAGGGGTACTGTCGTGCTTCCTGAAGTGATACCGGACAATTTCAGGGAGTTATGCGGTACTTGAGGAGAGAAGAGCGGTAACACGGTATATATATATATATATGCGGTATAGTTATATAACGTAGTGGATGCGGTACCTATTACGGTATAGCGACTAGATACCAAGTTAGTACCGAGAAGGAGGACGGGTCGCTTGTACAGTGCTTGCAGTCGGTAGTTCGGTAATTACATCGATATCATTTATAGTTGAGGAAAAATAAAGTCTGTGATTGCAGGGGAAGTTATTGCTATGATCTGTGTTGTAGTTGCCGTGGTTAGGGAGGTAAAAGGTAGATTAATTTATGATTATTGCCGTGGTTGGTAGGAGAGTTGACGGGGACAGTGCGCTTGTTGATTGCGTGGGAAATAAAGTGCTTGCCGTGGATGGTGTGTGGGGGGGTTGCCGTGGATGGTGTGTGGGGCTTGCCGTGGATGGTGTGTGGGGGGTTGCCGTGGATGGTGTGTGGGGCTTGCCGTGGACGGTGTGTGGGGCTTGCCGTGGATGGTGTGTGGGGCTTGCCGTGGATGGTGTGTGGGGGTATTAATGTGGTGATTGACGGAGAAAGAAGAAAATTGCGGTGGGTTAGGTTAGGTTTCAATATATGTACACATGTTACGAGAAGAAACAGCGCGTACACGTAACAGGTCAAAACGGAACAGCACTTACATAACAGGAGAAACGGAACATCACGAACAGGAAAAACGGAACATCACGAACAGGACAAAATGGAACAGCACGAACAGGAAAAAACGGAACACGAACAGGAAAAACGGGACAACACGTACATTATAGGGAAACCGAACGGGCACATAGCATTGAGGGGAAATTATACAGCAACTACCTCGGAATGTCCCTGAAACCCGCTCCCACGATACGGTAATTCACGTTAAGACAATGCGGTAATTCACGTTAAGACAATGCGGTAATTCAGGTTAAGACAATGCGGTAATTCAGGTTAAGACAATACGGTAATTCACGTTAAGACAATGCGGTAATTCACGTTAAGACAATACGGTAATTCACGTTAAGACAATACGGTAATTCACGTTAAGACAATGCGGTAATTCACGTTAAGACAATGCGGTAATTCAGGTTAAGACAATGCGGTAATTCACGACAAGACAATACGGTAATTCACGTTAAGACAATGCGGTAATTCACGTTAAGACAATAAAGACAATGTGATACTAAACAAAAGATGACTATTGTAGTGTTATTAAATACTTGTCCTTTAATTAAAAAAAAAACAATAACAAAAGATAAATTATTAGTTTTTATTTTTACATTGTTTTGAATTTTTTTTTTTTTTTGGGGGGGGGGGAGGAAGAGGGGGGGAGGAGTCGTCGCTGATGATGTCAAAAGATTGATCTGGAATTTTGTTTAGTTTTGTTTTGATTGTGAAGTCTGTTGGGTTAGGTTAGGTTTTAGTGTATATTTGGTTAGGTTAAATTGAAGTGTCTGTTAGGTTAGGTAAGGTTAGGCTGGGTTAGGTTAGGTTAAGTTGTAGTGTGTATTAGGTTAGGTTAAGTTGTAGTGTGTGTTTGGTTAGGTTAGGTTTGGTTGTATTGTGTCTTTAGTCAGTAACACCTAAACCCCCCAAAATATTAAGAGGTTGTTATTTGATCATGTTAAATATTTATATACATTCAAACGATCCAACTGTCCTATTTTCCTGGGCTAGTAATTATTGTAATTATATTGTGTAAATTATCTCCACTAGCAATTATTTTCCTTGCAATGTGTAATTTTCTTAAAACTAATAGCTCACGGTACACTTGGAAAACACACTTGTACACTCGTCCTATCATTGCGTGCAAGGCGTATTTAATATACACTTTAGATATACACTTACACCATAATTCGAGTCAACAAATGTATTAATACACTCTTGAGATATATACAGCATACACACTTATTACACAGTGGTGCCAACCGGTGCGTGTTATCTTTGAGTGAACAACAGTCAGGCGTACCAACGTCAACCACATCTAGTACAGTCTAGTATACAGTTTAAATAATACAGTCTACCTTGTAACTGTGTGGGAAATACGTCACTACAGCGAATCAGTGGCTGGATTCTTAAAGGGTTCGTACAATGGATATTCCTAGTAAATCAAGTTAATATTTACATCAAACCGGCTGAGCTGAAACACCTAACAGAGACCCTTACCCCTCCCCCAAGATGGCAGCCAAATTACCCCGAGACTCTTAACTAGATACGTACACTTAGCACCAGTATAAGGGACGAACTAAACAGAATCTGTGTGCATTTTCTACCGAGACTCACTAAGTATATACCGAGTCACTACAAGCCGCGGCCAGCGAGTGTAGTGTAGTGTGTAGTGTAGTGTAGTGTCTATATGTAAAGACACCATACACTCGAGTAATTCATATCTGTTTAATGTACATATGAACCCATAGCTCTATATCCAGACCATATTTATTTATTTATTCATTTAATGTTTACACACACCCTGGCGGCGACTGTCAGAATATTATTACTGGTAAAACACATAATCTCTTATCGTAAATTTCGGGATTTGTCTAAAATCGTATTAGTATAGGAATATAATATTTTTCACTAGAGTATTTCCATATCAATTATTTATGACTAGTTTCTCTGTTAGTGTTGTCTGTCTGTCTGTCTGTCTGTCCTCCACCCATTTTTTCTTATCATATAATTCACACAAAAGAGAATACCTCAACATGACTCGAGGTGCTGAAATAAACCCTAGTGGTGGTAGTAGCGGTGATGGTGGTAGTGGTGGTGGTGGTGGTGAGGATTACTGGACTGGGGCGGCGGTGGTGGTGGCGAGCGGGCGGGACCCCTCCACCATGCACCCGCTATTCACCACCATCCCAGATTACCTCCTCTTCCCTACTGCCTACACCACCGGCCGGTTCAAGCTGCTCCAACAGTCGGATATTCGTCTACATCAATATTTGCCTCGTGTTTGCCGACGGGAATATACGGTATATACTTGTGTGTGTGTGTGTGTACTACCACGAAACATTAAATTAAACGAATATAAAGAAACACATCAATGGAAAATGACTTAGTTAATATATTATTGTAGATAATTCATGAACTGATAGTGAAAAAAAACCACGATATGAAGGAGATATTTTCCTTTTACTCATTATCTATTGGTACTAGCTACTATTAGTCATGATGCTATTAATATTACAACAACTATTATTATCACTACTACTAATGCTACTTTTATTATTATTACTACAACTATTACCGCAACACTACTACTACTACTACTACTACGACTACTATAACTACTACTACTACTACGACTATTACTACTACTACGACTACTACTACTACTACTACATAAATTACTTTACCTATGAAACAACAAGTCAAGTTTATTAATCACCAAAAAACATAACGATACTCCCAGGCGTGTCACTAATATAAACTACACTACAAATATATATATAAACAGCTATGTATATTAATTTATATTAGGACAATAAGATAAAAATAACTAGAATGACACAAATACAATATAATAGTTCATTTAAATATTTTCTCTGAGTGTAAAAATCTTAATTGCAAAATGAAAAAATCAATGAAAAACTCCTATTGCATATTACTATTGCATAGAGAGAATAAAACACACCTAAGACACTGGGATGTTGCAGACGGAACGACACACAAACACACAAACCCTGAAGTTAATTACAACATTGAAATAAACTGAAATGTATTAATAAATTTGTGCAAAATATCCTACGGTGTACATGTTGTGTTTTAAGAAGGTCGCGTTGGTTATAGCGGTGATGCAGTGGTGATGGTGATGTAGTGATGGTGATGCGGTAGCGACAGTGAAACAATATCGACAACGGTGATGACAATATACCCGGTGATATGCTACTTATGGTGATACTAACAACTGAATGACAACAAAGGAAAGATGATTACGAACAGGTGATCAGGACGGGGATAAATAATTAGTATATTTAGCGGAAGTCAAGTCACCTGGCCCGCAGCGGATACCCAAGGCAGAAAACGGATCTGTAAGTGTGTTTTTACCACTTCCCTTCACGGTAATAATTGTAGTGTAATGGCCACTACCCTGTCACCAGTGGTCTTCTGTGTACTGACGCGGCGGCATGTTTAACTTGAACAACGGCGACGGGGTGAAGTATACTGTGTGTGTGTGCTGAAGCCTTAGAATACAACCCAATTCTCAAGTTTTATTTGTTTTCCTTTATCTACAGAACCATCAGTACTTGTATTGTTAAAACTGACCCTAGAAATTGTGCTTTTTGGTTTGGTTAGGTTAGGTTTGGTTTAGGTTTTCTTAGGTTAGGTTAGTATTGATATTCACTTTTTGGTTAGATTTGGTTATATATGTCAGCAAGATTATTCTAATGTACACAAACTGTTCAAATTCCAAGAAAAAATCAATAAATTATTCCCCAAAACACACACACACACACACACACACACACACACACACACACACACACACACCCCTCTCCAACAAACGAGAGACACACCAAAACAGGGAATTAACACATTACCATAAAACACATCTATGTAAATCGGCATTACACAAGCTTCTACTCCTGTACCTTCTGATTGACGCTACACACATACGCCTCCTACCATCTACACAATCCCTCGCCACACGGATCTATAACACTTCACAGCTGTACCATAAATGCATATACCGCAGTATGTATATTACGGTCTAGTTTGGTGATATATACACACATATATATCGCTACTATATCGGTACGCCGGGGTTAGGTAAATATAAGGGCATATTAATAATTTATTTTATTGTAGTTATTTATTTTTTCATCGTAATTTTTTTTATATATATAGTTTGCAGGGAAAAATAATCGGTAGTTTAGCGTAAAAAAAAATAAATCGCTACTTTGATTTTGTAGAGAAATAAATCGGTACTTTTGGCCTGGTGAGAATTTATCGCTACATTAACCTGGGGATGCAGAGGGAGGGAGAATAAATCGCTACTTTAAGTTATCCTGGAAATATATCGCTACTTTTAAGTTTTGGGAATAATATATCGTTACTTTCTGGTAATGGGGTAAATATATCTCGACTTTCAGAACAGAGAAAAAAAATATATATCGCTATTTTATTTGTATTTGTATTTTTTAATCGTGTTATTATTATTATTATTATTATTATTATTATTACTTCGTTTTAAGATCTGGTAAAATTTTATAAACTCTAGGGTACTATAAAAAATAAATCGTTACTTTGTAGTTTAAAAATAATCGCTATTTTACGGTGAAAAAAAAATCGTTCTTTTAAGATAAATAAATAGTCACTTTCATCTAAGAACATATCGCTATTTATTATTTCCAGTTAATATCTCCTATTAATTCCTCTCAGGCTGGGAATAAATTAGAAATAAATAACAGTAATAACAAATACTAATACTTTTGTTATCAGATGTGTATTACAAATATGTTAGTATAGCAAACGTCAAATATATTCCTCCATTATACACCAAATAGCTGTGTGTATAAGCTAAGTGTATAGGCTGTGTATAAGCTTAGTATGTATAATAATAATAATAATAATAATAATAATAATAATAATAATAAGTGAAATCCCCAGATGACCATCCTAAATTTGTCTGTCTGTCTGTACTGTAAGTCTATAAGTTTGACCTTGACCTCCAGCCCCCCCCCCCCCAACATACACTTATATTACAGTAATCAGGATAATGCCGATTAGGTTTCAAGTACCCCGACTCACCCACGGACACACAACATGGGTGATCACAATACCCTCCAGCCAAATGGTGGTGGTGTTGGGGGATGGAAATTCTACTACAAAAATTACATTGTCATCGTTAATATTACTACCACAATCACTACCATTATCACCACAACAACAACAACAACAACAACAACAACAACAACTACCACCACCACAACAACAATAACCACCACCACCACAACAATAACCACCACCACTAACACCACCACCACCACCACCACCAGACAGTGAAGGATTGGTGAAAGAGCAGGTGATACCCCCCCCCCCCCCCAACAGTAACTTGTACAGTCAAGCAGTAAAGTTAACTGGGATGGTCACTGATGGCTTAACTCTATACTACTGCTGTTATTGTATGTCTGTGTCTTGTCTACCTGTCTATGTCTGTCTATTTATTTACCTGCGTGTGTGTGTTTTTATGTATGTATGTGTCTGCCTGTCTGTCTGTTTCTCTACCTGTGTTACTGTCTTCTTTTGTCTACCTATATCAGTGTCTGTCTATTTGTCTACCTGTCTCTTTATATCTGTCTACATGTGTCTATTATCTGTCTTGTTTACCTGTCTTTCTGTCTGCCTGTGTCACTGTCTGTCTCTGTCTGCCTGTGTCACTGTCTGTCTCTGTCTTTATTTGGCTTTGACTGTGTGTATTCATCTGTGTCACTCTGTCTATATGTCTCTCCTGTCTATATGTCTGTCCTGTCTATATTCTGTCTGTCCCAGTCCGTGTCTTCCTCATCGTGTGTACATTTCTCTCTGAACTGTCTGTCGCATTTTGTCCCTTCTCTTATGTACGTAAGTATGTGTGTTTGTGTGTGTGTGTTTGTATGTATGTGTGTGTATGTGTGTTTATTGAATCTAGACATTTGAATATACACAAATTTGTATTCTAACACATTCCCGCTTGTGTATGTGTATATACAGGGATTATGTATGTATGTATGTATGTGTGTGTGTATGTGTGTGTGTGTGTATGTGTGCCTCCCTACAAACGCATGTACGCATTTTTCCATGTTTGTGTGCCATCCTTCCTCACGTATTCATGGATTCCTTTGAGAGGCAGCAAATCCATGTATATTTAGAGACCAATAATACACCGAGTTTAGGGGTAGGGAGCCGGGGCCGAAAATGTGTATACAGTATACTCCCATATTTAACCCAGTCTTAATACAACCAAAACTATACTTTATACAACATAAACTATACCTCATACAACTTCTGTTAACAAATACACCAGAAATACACCAAAATTATAAGGTGATTTTTAACAATTTATTCATACAACTTAATAAATTATACAATAAACCATACGTCAGAAATCCCACTGTATTTTTGTATGTTATATCGTGACGTTAATACAATAATATACACAGCCTAACCTAACCTAACCCAATGGCTTTTTTAAGTGTATGTATATAAATAATACTTTTTTTAAATATACAACTGCCTATATCAATACCACATACAAACTGTACACCAGTTATGTAATGAAAATTTTGGTCCATACAATGAGAATAGTTTAAACATACAACACTGTGTATTAATACCACATACACGAACTATACAGGGAGTTTTGAGGAATGAATTTATTGTGATAAATACCATACACAAACGTAAACACTTTCCCCGTGTATGACTGGATAAGAAGCATTTAAAATTGAGATAGTTTTAACATACAAATTTAATGCGCTACTATATACAATTCCTCCCGTATGTATGTATGTATGTATGTATTGGGATTAAAACCTTTATCCCGTTGGTAAAAATGCGTATATTACCAGGTAAGGCGGCGTAGTTTATGGGTAAAACAAGTGAACTCTGGTTAACGCCGCGTGGTATATATTTTCCTGCGTATATTGTGATTATTTCCTGCGTCCTTAACTATTTCTGCGTATATTCTGCGGATTGTTGTGGTATATGCTGGCGTATACAGGTATCTCCACGTCTTCCGTATTTTTGCGTATGAGAATTTTGTGTATATTATTTCTCGAGGATATTGTACTTATTTATGCGTATAGTGATTAATTCTGCGTATAATGTAAATAGTTGTGCGTATAGTGATGATTATTTGTGCGTATAATGAGATTACTTGTGCGTATATTGATTATTTGTGCTGGAAGAAAAGTACTGCTTATAATGCTCTAAATAATAATAATAATAATAATAATAATAATAATAATAATAACTAATCATTACTGTAATACAACAATGAAATGAATAAAATGCTGTATTATACGAAAATAACATTAGATACAGTACAGATAAATTTAGTTAAAGTTAAATACATCAAAATCAAAATCTAATTATGACAGCAAATTAAGACACAAGCATTAAACCAGTAAGTGTTTTATACCTCAACATACTGACCATAAACTTCAGTGTTTTATTAAATGCTTGACAAAAAAAAAAATCATAAGTACAATATATATTTTTAAATGTTTAGCGTATAAGTAATATTTAAATACACTTGTTATTGTAAAATCCAATGTATATTTTTGTATATTTAAAATCTTTACTTTAGTTGTAAGTTAAATCCTATGTTTACTTCAGTACATATGTTAAAAAATGATAAATCGACTCCTATTTGAGTTATAAATTGTCATCACCTGAAGATTAGACACCCTAAAACTATCCTAATTTAACTTAACCCCTCCAGTGACGGGGACACCAACAGTGGGACAGTGACGGGGAACACCAACAGTAGGACAGTGACGGGAACACCAACAGTGGGACAGTGACGGGGGACACCAACAGTAGGACAGTGACGGGGAACACCAACAGTAGGACAGTGACGGGGAACACCAACAGTGGGACAGTGACAGGGAACACCAACAGTAGGACAGTGACGGGGAACACCAACAGTAGGACAGTGACAGGGAACACCAACAGTGGGATAGTGACGGTGGATACCAGCAGTAGGACAGTGACGACGGAACACCAACAGTAGGACAGTGACGGGGAACACCAACAGTAGGACAGTGACGGGGGACAGTAGGACAGTGAGGGACACCAGTAGGGGACCTTAGGGAAGTTCCATGACTGGCGGCAGTGAATTATTCCACCACATTAACACAACATAATCCCCCCGCCTGTTAATATCTCCCTCTCACCCTCTCTACCACCCTCCCTCTCACCCTCGCCATACACCCTCTCTGGCTGGCTCGCTTGTGACTGGATGTAACAGGCAGTGACTGGTCGTTAATGCTTGATAACTATCGGTACTACTCGTTCATGATTGGTTGGGTATAAGTATTACAATGACTGGTGGGTTATGACTACATGATGATGATGATGGTGATGATGATGGTGATGATGATGGTGATGATGATGATGATGATGGTGGTGGTGATGATGATAGTGATGGTGATGATGATGATTATGATAATACCGTCACTACCACCAACAACATTAATAATAACAATAATAATAATAATAATCTCAGAAAATCGATAATAATAATAATAATAACAACAACAATACTAACTATTTTTCGAGAACTGGGCTGACAGGACTATTGGTAACTGGTGTTAAATGGTATCATACAGTTCACAATGCAACAGTTACTGGGTATTAAGATGAGAGACTGTTGGCCAAAAAGTACAAAGCTGACTGACCACACGACCAGTTAAACACACACACACACACACACACAAACACACACACACATACACAACATTCCCACAGCCACCGCCTTGAACAACACACAACACAGAGTCGAGTAATAAGCTCAGGAATTCGTTTAAAATTTAACCCCCTCCTCACCCCTCCTAACCCCCTCCTCCTCACCCCTCCTAACCCCCTCCTCCTCACCACCCGTAACCCCCCCTCCTTACCCCCCAAGCCCCCAAAGAGTGAGGAAGGGCAGTATAATAGCGATCATTTCACACTTGACTTGGTTGGTCGCCTATGACACGGGGGGGGGGGGGAGGGGAGAAGGTAGAGAGGGGGGGGGGAGGTATGGTGGTAGATGGTGAGGAGGAGGGGGTATGGTGAAGGAGGAGGTATGGTGAGGGAGAAGGTAGAAATATGGTTCATATGTAACACCCCACTCCCCCCATCCTTCCCTCCCCACAGTACTATGACATGTTATTTAATCTCCCCAACTCGAGGTGTTGGGGAGTATGTTCGATGTATTGCTATCAGGGTGTATGGGGAGGAGGAGAGAGAGAGAGAGAGAGAGAGAGAGAGAGAGAGAGAGAGAGAGAGAGAGAGAGAGAGAGAGATAACAAGTGATAAAGGATAATATGTATAAACGTTGATAAAGAAACAGAAACACTAAGATATCGGACCACTTAAAGAGACGACACAGTGATAAGAATGTGTTAAAGTGAATAAAGAAGAATACATAAGATAAGGTGAATAACTGGGCATAACTAAAGAAATTGCGTGGTGAGTGTGATGACGGGATTGGTACAATGAATACTTGTAAAAAATCACAGTTCGGGTAAAATCATAACAACACAAGATAACTCATGATTGAGATCACAACACCGTCGGGTAAGATCACAACACCATCGGGCTGGAACACAACACAGGGCCGTTGGTTAAGGTCACAACACACCACAACCATCGAGGAGTGACAACAGCCAACACACACACACACCTTCGTCACCCAGCCAACCTTCCTCAATATTTATATCGCAAATGGCCATTGTTGCTGGCCAATTTCGCGTATCAATTATTTCTGATTATTGATTATAGCGTGAATTATGAGGTATGAAAGTGATCATTCACACTCTGGTGCTCCCATCCAGAGTGCCCAGTGTTATGGGAGGCTCGCTGAGGGTGCAATCAGAACGGGTTTAATGTGTTGTTTTGGAGGGCCCTCAGCGGGGTAGTGAGGCGGAGTGGGTGGTTGTGGTGGGTGGTGAGCGGTGGTGGTAATGGTGCAAACGTCACTCACCACTCATAGTTACGGATGACTTATAATAACACTACCAGATGGTTAAATTGGCTCCTGAGTACATGAGTGTGAGAAATATATGGTCTACCCACACACTCTCTCTCTCTCTCTCTCTCTCTCTCTCTCTCTCTCTCTCTCTCTCTCAACTAACTGATCAGTAAAAACCCTAAACCTAAAATATTAAAGACAGATCAAATAAAATCTAATAAATAAATGAATAAACTGAAGAACGTATTTCAGTTATAAATTATTTAGTGAAGAATTCGGTACAGCACAGGAAAAAAAAAACTACGTCTCAAAAATTTATCCGTGAAATCAGCTTACAAACTACAAATCTGTTTTCTTCACTTTAATTACATCATCATTTTGTATAATAATAAATGCAACCCACGGTACAATCTCTTCCTACAAACAGATTATTGCTTTGGATGTATACCTGCGCTGTGTGTGTGTGTGTGTGTGTGTGAGTGTGTATATGTATAGTATAGACCTGCGCTGTGTGTGTGTGTGTGTGTGTGTGTGTGTGTATGTATATGTATAGTATAGACCTGCGCTGTGTGTGTGTGTGTGTGTATATGTATAGTATAGACCTGCGCTGTGTGTGTGTGTGTGTATGTATTGTGTATACCTGCGCTGTGTGTGTGTATGTATTGTGTATACCTGGACTATGTGTGTATGTGAAAGGTGTATACCTATAAAAAAATACTTAACATCATAATCGAGTCAAATGTTTATACATACTGAAATTACTACTATTACTACAACTATTATCACTACTACTACTACTAATAATAATAATGATAGTAATATTAAGAATAACAACAATAATAATAATAAAAAAAATAAGAATAAATAAATAAATAAATAACAACAATAACTACAATAGAAAAAGAAATATTACTACAACCATCAGTATGAATCACCACAGCCATTGTACCAGACAGCGGCCTCAATAGCCATGTATATTTGTATGACTGTGTGTGTGTGTGTGTGTGTGTGTGTGTGATTACTGTTTTATCATCATTATCATCATTATTATTATTTTTTTTTTATTAATATTTCCATCATGTTTATTAATATTATTCTTCCTTTCAAAATCATATAACCCCAAAGACTGGAAATTTTACTATTGTGAGAGAGAGAGAGAGAGAGAGAGAGAGAGAGAGAGAGAGAGAGAGAGAGAGAGACCCACGTTCCCTCCCTGATAGAGTCGCCTCTTCCCTATACACCACCACCTCCCCGGCAGCTAAGGGACGATAAGACGAAATAACGAAGAAGAGGAGGAGGACGAGGAGGAGGAGGAGGACGAGGAGGAGGAGGGGGAGGAAGCAGACACGCAGTAGCCGTGAAAAACAAAGGCTCTCATATTTGCTTTGCCTTCCAAATTAGGCCGCCGGAATAGCCTGCGAATAAATGCTGGAGCGGCGTATTAAGTCATTAGCAGTTTAAAATTACTCCCTGGCCGGGGTTAATTTCCACAAAATTTGCCATAAAACTGCAGGAGGTACAGACGACAATCTATCTTCTTTTTCGTCTGGTTCTTTTTTTTTTTTCCCTATCTGGCTAATGTGCATAATTTGACGCCGCTAAAATACACCTGGGCGGCGGTAATTGGCGGGGTGCTGCCTTGATGTTACCTGGGATGGTGGTGGTGGTGCCCCCTGACGACGTTAAGAAAGGTAGAGACGGGGGGAGTTGACGGGAAGAGGGGTAGTTGATAAGAGGAGGGGAAGAGAGGGGGGGGGGATTTGACGGGAGGAGGAGGGAGAGAGAGGGGAGTTAACGGGTAAATGTAAACAGGAGGGAGCGATAATAGACGGGAAACAGCAACTAGGGAAATGTGACGGGAGACCATAGAGGCGACACTGTCCTGGTCAATTATAACCTGAGTAATCGCTGAAGCTATTTTGTGTATCTCTTTAACCATCGGTCCAGGGAGGTGTGTTATTGTCAACATTAACCTCTCACTATTGACAGCTGATGCCGTACATGGTCACTCATCGCTCATGTCACCACCATCGAGAGGATACACCTTGTGGAGTGAATTTATAAGTGGGGGAAAAAATGTAGACAGACATAAGACATTCAGACAACGCTAGACACATTCTCGTCAAGTGATTTCCTCGGTTGACAGTGAGACAAGAAGGTTTACTGTCCCCTGTAACTGGTGAGGCGTCGTTAACAATGGTCTTATACTGCTGCCAGTCATAGCTGGGAGGGAATTTATAGATTAAAGAGGACAATGATATGGATTTACTTAGAAGTATGCGGATAATAAATCTATTTTCAGCAGTCTGGGTGTGATGTTAACACCGTCTTGACCGCCAAGTCCGTGTCTTTGCTTCAGTTGAGCCAGTTAGATGCCTCTCACATATTGTACCCGGGAGAAGAAATTAATGAACGAATCTTTGAGAATCCAGGTCCGGGGAGGCTGGAGTGGTGAAGGTCACTACCCCAGGCGACTCACACACCCACCAACAGCTCTCAGGCACGCCCCAGTCCTCACCCTTCAGGCTCCCCTCTCACGTGTTCTTCCTACACGTCTCTGGGTCGCCAAGGTGCTGATTCTCCGCGTATCATTCTCACAGAAATCCTCCAAGGATATTCTAGTTGTTCTCCAGATGGAAGTTCCTATCTCTTACCAGTTGCCTTGTGTCTCATGTCACCATATCTCCCTCCTCCCCCACAGCGGGTCTCCTGCTTTCCTCCAACGGCCTGCTGAGGTTCTTCAGATCTACGATTTTCCTATACAGAAAGAGGTTCTTACCCCGCCCAACACCCTTCTACCACAGGGTCCTCCTGGGGTGTGTCCTACTCCTACACCCCCTCTGTGTCCTTCACGAATCCCCCACTGCCCACTGCAGACTCCTCCAGGGTCGACCAGCAAGGACCTCCTGGGGGTCAACCCAGCCCCTCCTCTTGGCCTACTCCCTCTCTGGGGTCCTTCACGAGTCCTCTACTGCCTCTGGCAGACTTCTCCCGGGAGTGTGCCAGTACCCTCCTATTACAGGGACCTCTTGGGGTGAGCCCAGCTCCTCTTCCTGGCCTCCTTCATCTCTGGGGTCCTTCATTGGTGCTTCACAAGTCCTCCACTGCCTCTTTCAGACTCCTGATGGGGGTGTAGCAGCAGGCTGTGCCCCCGGGTGGGCCGCCACCCTCCAACATGGCCGTACAACACTCGACATGTTTGCGGTGTTGTGAGGTGGAGGGCGGTGGCCCCCTCGACTGGTCCCTCGGGGCTCTAGGGGTCGAGGGGCGCGCCGCTCCCCTCTTTCTCTCCCTCACTCAGCTGTTCCCCTCACCCTCTTCCCTATTACCCTCGCCTTTCCCCTCTCCCTCCTATCGTGACCTCTCCCCTCTTCCCCCCCTTACCAGCCACCTCTACTTCCCGTCTCCCTCCTTCCCTTAAGTCTCCCCTCCTCCCCCTTACTCCTACTCTCACCATCACCACGCGTCCGCCTGCTGCCTCACACTACTACACCAACACTATTTTATTTCTTCCACACACACACACACAAGCCTCTTCTCACTATAGTGTCAAGACAGGTACTGATCTACTGGGTTATTCTAGCCAAGAGTTGACCCTCCATCAGTAGGTGAACCTGTAGCCTCATGCTGAAAAATCCCGACTTTTCCCTAACCAAGCTTCATTTTTTCCAGACCCAGGGCATAGAACCTAAAGGTAATTCCCAGCTTCCTTCCCTTCCCTTCCCTTCCCTCTCCACCATTCTCCTTGAAGTATGAGTTAACCTGACTACTGGTACACCACAATCTTCCATTAATAACTGGTGAACCATTTAATAAATTCTTATATATATATATCCATAAATGTACGTACACTTGCCTTGACAGCTGTACTAACACTATATACATGTATTCAGAAATCCTGTTCGAACTTTGACACAATTCTTGGAAAACAAAAACCTAATCTAACCTAAAAAAACATATTGAATATCTTTACTGACAAAATTCTTAAGAAATCCAAATCCAAAGCAATAGGGAAAAAAAAATCCTGATTTAAACAAAACTTGAAAAATCCCGACCTAACATTACAAAATCCGGACTTTTACTTGAAACCTAAAAAAAATAGAAGCGTTTTCCTGATTTTCTTTTTACCTCGTGAGCCAAAGGATCACTGTATCTACGTGTACTGTAACCCTCTTCTATAAAAATTAAAACTAGAATTTACTGAACACCACTTACTAAATTTTTTTCTGATATCACTGAAAAAAGCAACACACACACACACACAACACACACACACACACACACACACACACACACCACTGTACCAAAACAACATCTATCTGAACAAACTTTACCCTTTTAGATAAAATAGATACACGACCTATACACAACCTACTCGCCCTATACACGACCTATACACAACCTACTCGCCCTATACACGACCTATACACAACCGACTCGCCCTATACACGACCTATACACAACCTACTCGCCCTATACACGACCTATACACAACCTACTCTCCCTATACACGACCTATACACAACCTACTCTCCCTATACACGACCTATACACAACCTACTCGCCCATACAGAATACATACACAACAGGTAACGAAACCTTGTCTCTGTAGCCATCCATGAAAAACGTTTACAGGAGATTTAAGTCAACAAAAGGCTTCCTTGAGTCTAAAAATTTCAACCCGAAAATAACTTAGGGACTATGAGGCTTCAGTGAGGTGGCGTGAGGCGTAAGAGTCTTATTTTTATATTTTCTAATTTGACTGGAGTATTATCATAAGACTTCCTGAACCAGTGGAATGTGTGTTATGCATTTTGTTAGTGAGAGGTGGTGAGTGTGGTGGTGATGGTGGTGATGATGATGATGGTATTGGTGGCAGCGGTGGTGGTGGTGGTGGTGACTTGTGGTAAGGTGTAAGCGTACAAACTTCAGGTTATATAAGACGACTAGTTATGACTTGGGAGGCCATTTCACCAACAAACAAGGTAATTAAGGTGTTTAATCATTAGATGAAATAAACCTATTCTACACGTGATCGATACAAGTACTGATGATGATTACTGACACTGGATAAACCTGACACTAAACCAACGGTAGATTTGTGGTTTAATAATGTAAAAACCAGCCAAGGTGTCACTAGATAAACCTGACACTAAACCAACGGTAGATTTGTGGTTTAATAAGGTAAAAACCAGCCAAGGTGTTACTAGATAAACCTGACACTAAACCAACGGTAGATTTGTGGTTTAATGATGTAAAAACCAGCTAAGGTGTCCGGAGGAGTATAGTGCTACACCTTCCACCTCAATGCCCAAAAATAATTAAACCAAGAACACACCTATAACATTACCTACAGCATTATCTTCTATTCACACCTTACACCTGGTACTGGGTTTACCTTATCCTGACTAACATGCACACCCAATACACTTCTCTATTAAAGTACATTATTGAAACTTAAACCACTCCACTTAAAACATAGTTACAGTATAAACCAGTTAAACCAACTATGAAAATTACTCAAGATTCTGCTATCACTTGTCAGTCTAGGTTGATACAATGTTTATAAATATATGAAAATATTTAAAAAAAATACCTAACCTAACCTAACCCTTAATACAACATAGCTATGGTGACCAACATACTGGAAGTCATACTAGCTATACATTATGGTGAGTGTATGATAGGGTGGTGGTAGTGAGTGTAGGTTAGGTTAGGTTAGGTTACTAAGGTACCTGTAGTGTTGGTAGTCATGATGAGGTAATCCCCCTCACCCCCCCTCTACTTCCTTCCCTCTCCTCCACACTTCTACATCTTCCCTCCCTCTTCGCCACTTATTCCCTCCATCTTTTCCTTCCTTCCTTCTACACATACAACACTATACCTCCCCTCCTTCCCTCCCTCATACCATCAAGAGGGAGTGTGAGTGATGCGTATAATTGTCAATAATTAATGACCACCACCGAACAAAGACGAGAGGAGAGAGGAGGGAAGAGAGCAGTTTTGGCGAGAAATTCGAAGATGGATAACCTGACCCGTTCCTTACCCCTGGACTATTTCTCTTCTTCCTCCGTAAAATCCCCACGAGTTCGCTGATTGAGGCTCAAGAGTGATGTATCGTTTTCATCTTTGCTCTACGATTAATTCACGAGCTGGTGGAGACGGGGGGGGGGAGGGTCTTGATAGCGGGAGGAGAAGGGGGGGGGGAAGGAGAGATTTACAAGTGGATGTGTGAGTGTGTGTGTGGGTGAAGGGAAGGTCAAGATATTGTGGTTTAGTGTTTGACGAGTGAGTGTGTTGTGTTGTGTTTGACGAGTGAGTGTGTTGTGTTGTGTTTGACGAGTGATTAAGTGTTTCGACGAGTGTTAGGTAGTCAACGAGTGAGTGTCCAGTGTTCAACGAGGTATAGTGAACTAGTGTTCGGCAACCGTCGTTGGAATAAATGGCTTCACCCTCAGGTTTCCTCGCTATATATCCGGCATTATACACCTGGAACACACCGGCGGCAACGGATGTAAACAAGGAGGTGAGATGAAACACAAACGAGAAACACACAAAAAAAAAGACCAAAAGGTAATGTTTATTTACTAGAGAATTCCCAGAAGGTATTTTAGACGTGGCTGGGAGGAGCTGGGGGGAGGGGGAGGTAGGGGGAGAGGTGAGGGGAGGGAGGGGGAGGGGGGTGGGGACCTGGTTGTCTGACACACTACGTCTTCCGTCTACACCTCACTTAGGCTTCTCATCGTTATGGGAGGAAGGAGAGGGGAGGGGGGGGGGAAGGGGAGAGGAGGTCATTCACCCCGCCCCTTACTTGGATGAACATGTGAGGGGAAAGGCTCGGCCACACCCCTTCTCTTCTGGTATTGACAGTGTAATCGGCGCCTCAGTGATGTATTCCCCGTCCCGTCACTGACCAGCCCCGTCCCGTCCCGTCCCGTCACTGACCAGCCCCATCCCGTCCCGTCCCGTCACTGACCAGCCCCGCCCCGCCCCGTCCCGTCACTGACCAGCCCCATCCCGTCCCGTCCCGTCACTGACCAGCCCCATCCCATCCCGTCCCGTCACTGACCAGCCCCATCCCGTTCAGTCCTGTCCCGTCACTGACCAGCCCCGTCCCGTCCCGTCACTGACCAGCACCAACCCCGGAAAAGACTGATAACTGACCTATGCTAACTGTTACCGAATTACCCTAAAGATGAGCCACATTTATAGGTCTTCCGGTGTGGTTGTTTCTAGCTTACATCAGCGCCTCCAAGATCTGTTTACTAAGTTCACTATAGAGAGGGGTGTAGGTTCATCTCTCTCTCTCTCTCTCTCCTTCTCTCTATTTTTTCTTTCTCTCCCCCTCTATCGTTTATCTATCTCCTTATCTATCTTTATCATCTATATATCCTCTCTCTCTCTCTCTCTCTGACCTTCACCTTTGACCCGTTGTGGAAAATTTACAGTATTAGCCCCAGATTATTTCCCCTTAAGCCTAACCTAACCTCACCTCACCCCTCCCAGGTAAGCGTTGCGATATATAATCATCAGGTGGGATAAGCTAACCCCTCCCCCCCTGCCCCCACACCTCCCCCTCACCCCTCAATCTTCATGTTATCTGAAAATAGATTTGATAATTTTAATACACCGAGTAATTAATGTAAACAAAAATAATTAGCCAATATTTTACCGAACAAAAATTTGAACGTAATTTTTCACACACAAAATTTACTTAAAAATGTGACGGAATTTTTCATAATACAAAATAACAAAAAAATAAATAAATTAACAGATAAATAAAAAGAGTTCTACCAAAACAAATTAACCCAATTTTTCCCTTACACACACACACACACACACACACACTCAATTATTCTCCCAAAAGTACAAATTTATCCCACTTTTTCACACACAATCTTTTACTGTCCCCCCACCCTCCCCTCCACCCAACGCAGTCTGGCTGGGTAAAAGAAGACTCTCAACTTGGAACGCAATCTTCATCGTTCCCCAAAAAGACAAACGAAAGCGGAAATAAGATAAACAGGAAGAGAAGAAGAAGTCCACAGCTCGCCCTCTCGTGACAATATTTAGCAACACGAAAACTTACTTCCTCCCCCTTCCTATGCTGCTCCTTGGCGGCGATAATGTACTGTCCAATTACCATAATCTAAAGCTGGGGGATGTGAGGAGGAAGGAAGGGGGTGGGGGTGAAGGATGAGGTGGAGGGAGGGTGAAGGGGGAAGGGGAAGGTAGGAGAGGAGAGAGAGAGAGAGAGAGAGAGAGAGAGAGAGAGAGAGAGAGATAGAGATAGGTTAGGTTAGGTTAGAGTTTGTGTTCCAACTTACACCTACCGTGACTATAGCTCTACCAGACACACACACACACCTTGAGCTGCTCTATATAACTGGGTGTTGTGTGTGTGTGTGTGTGTGTGGGGTGTACGGCGGGTCATTCCCTCACACAATGCACTTGGACCGTTCTGGAAGCTGAACCCCCTTCACGTTACACATGTTTATAGTCAGGCGGGCAGTGACGTTCCTCACCCACACAAAGGACTTATGTTGAATGGGACACGACCACTCACCACCAACCCGCCGGCGGCAAAGGCAACCCGTGGATTTTCGTCTGTTTCCTTGTATATCAGAGTATGTATGTATGACTTATATCTTAACTCACTGCCGACGACACTCCAGTAAGTGAAAAGTTTTACAGATTGAAAACTTTAAGAAACTGATTATAGTCGGGGATTTGAATTTAAAGGGCGGCGGGAGTAGAAATTTGTCATAATTCAGAGGGTGTGGGATGATGGCGGGAACAGCGGCCCATTGTGTGTCCTCAACTGATTCCTTTCCAACCTTTTCACACCAATCGACCAGCTAGCTACCAATGGCTTCCTCCCTATTGACACAGCTTCTAAACCAACACAAGTACTAAACTGATTCTCTAATATAACTATAATGTATTAGTCACACACACACCTATATATAACACCCCTTCCACTTCTTCAAGTCATCGAACAGTCCAACGTGAAGAGCTATCGTCCATTAACCAATAGCGTAAACTTAACCTCAGCCGGATATATGCAAATTTCACACTCAAAGCCTGGTATTATGTGTAACTAGGTCAGAAGTCGTTTAGTTATTATAAATATGGCCCCAGTGAAGGATTAAACCCACAAACGCTACTGAAGAATAGGCCCCTGAAGAAACCGCGTGGTCACATTTGGACTACTCAAAGAGGCGTTTCAAATTCGCTTTTCCTGACTCCTTATATTCTCCGATTCAGGAAATATATGGTCCATGTTATTTCTGCATCACCCAGACTTACCCGGAGATTCCCGTATCGGTGGAGGGCAAATCCTGTGATTCATTGAAGTTATTTAACTGAAAATTTACGTCGCTTGACTTCCACATCAGATTCGCCGATACACTTTTTTGTTTATCGGTGACGTAACAACCCCCCCCCCCCCCCACACACCCCTCCTCCTCCCACCTCCACAAAATACTTCCCTGGTATATATATATATATATATATATATATATATATATATATATATATATATATATATATATATATATATATATATATATATATATTTTAATGTGTTTCTTAATCGTGATATAATAAGGAAAATAGTTACGTAATTATGTTGGTGTTGTAATTACCTTAACTAGCGTCCCGGTCTTTGGAATATATTTAAATTATATATATATATATATATATATATATATATATATATATATATATATATATATATATATATATATATTAATTTACATATTGTTATTCTTTCACCTGTTCTTTCTTATGTTCTAATTTATTCTTCGTTTGTCTTCATTTCTCTTCTTTCCTTTTATTAGTTTCTCCTATTGTCTTTAACTTATTCTGGTCACTGTTCTTTCTATGTTGTGTTGTGTTGTGTTGCCAGTTCCTTGTTGTTTTGTTTCATTCCTTTAAATCAAATGTTAATTCTATTTTAACCCCTTGACTGTGATGACTTAACCCCTTGAGTACGATAGCAACCTACCTTATATTTCAAATTAAATAAGTCACATTAAATACGCTTTACATTACTATCATACGGACAAAGAATTAACCTAACCTAACCCACACACCCTTCCCTACCCACCCACCCTTCCCTACCCTACCCTACCCTACCCTAACCTATGTACCAGTGACAAAACATCTTCGTGTCGTAGTTAAATTAAGCATGTAAGCTACGTCCCCATAGGCCTATATCATCCATCTAGTAAAAAAAAATTAACCATAAGAAATATTTAATAATTCGTATAAGAATATATTAATTACTATACCTATATTCCCAACCCTTATATATTACACCTTCGAGTTATTTCACTTTGTTATCTCTCTCTCTCTCTTATTCTCTCTATCTCCTTCATGTCCCCCTTTCTGTATTTTCATTTTATTCATTCACTTTGCTCGTTTCATTCCCCCTCTCCTCTTTATGCTACTTCCCTTTTATTCCTCTCTCTATTACTCCTTCCCCTGTTCCGTGTCGTCGTGTTAAATATAGTGAGCCAACAAATATATTTTATGTTATTACTTCTGTCTGTCCACCCCTTTCCTCCTCCTCCTCCTCGCCTCTACTAAGTCTTCTCTCTCTTTATCCCCTCCTCTTCCTCTCTCTCTATTCCCTTGTTCTACTCAATTTCTATATTTGATAACTTCGTTTTCTATCTCCTTATTCTCTCTCTCTCTCTCTCTCTCTCTCTCTCTCTCTCTCTCTCTCTCATCACAATTTCCCTTTCTCTCTCATCTGTAATTCTCTCCGTGTGTCTCTTATCTTCCTGTTCTTCCTTCTCATCCTTCCTGTCTCTCCTCCTCGTTTCCTTCCCTTCATCCAATCTTCCTCCTCCTCTTCCTTTCTTCAACCAATCCTCCTCCTCTCCCCCTTTATCCAATCCTCCACGCCTTTCGTTCTTCCCTTCACCATCAACATACGTACACATACACACATACATACACACACATACATACATACATCTCTTCTCACTCTATCCTGACGCTCTTAATAGGTACTGCCTCTATGTTTTCATCACCCTTTATCTTCCTCTCTTCCTCTTCTCCCCCTTCCTTCTCTACTCACCTTACACCACCAGTTCGTTTCTCTCCCTCCTTCACTCACCCATTTCCTCCTCTCCTTCGCCCCCATCTTTTTCCATCGCCCCCTTCTTCTCATCCGCCTCTCACTCCTCCTCCCGCCCCTTCCTACTCCTCATAACTAACTAAAGTATCACAATACAGGCGGGTGAGTTCTCTACTTTACCCCTTAACAACGGGGTTTATTCTTCTCTCTCTTCACCCCTTTTTCTCTTTCTCTCTCTCTCTCTCTCATCCGTTTTCTCTTCGTGTTCATCGTTTTTTATCGTGTACTTCATCATCCTCTTCTCCTCCTTCCCTTAACCTCCTCCTGCTCCTCCTGCTCCTGCTCCTCCTCCTCCTCCCATAACAACTAACTTGAGCATCACACGAGGTTCATTCTCTCCTCCTTCCTTCCCTCCCTCCATCGCCCGTTTCCTCTTCTTGTTCATCGCTTTTATCATGTGCTCCATCGTCCTCTTCTCGTCCTCTTCCTCCCCTGTACGTATAATGGCAGCCTGGTGAGCATCATGGCAAGAGGCAAACAAATAGGTGTAGTGTGATGAAAGGCTACCATTGTCGGCAAGACGAACCACTTTTGTTTCTTTTGTCGGACAAGTTCCTCCCACTGAGAGAGAGAGAGAGAGAGAGAGAGAAGGTTGCTACTTACCCTATTTCTCACCCCCCCCCCCCCCGTCTCTCTCTCTCTCTCTCTCCACGCCCGTCTTATGTCTCCTACTAACTTTTGCATACAGTAAGCATCATCAATTTACAAATGAAAGTTAATCACGTACTTAGATTTCCGTCTTGAGAATATGATTTACGAGGGAATTTAAACAAAAAAAGAGAGATTCTAAAAGTGTGGATGGCAACTGCGCTGGGAAGAAGCTGGGTTGCACAAGATTTTCCGAAGAGGTGAGTTTTAAAAAGTTTTCTTCTTCTTCAACGTTTACAGTGTGAGTTCTTTTTTTTTATATAGTGAATTGAACTGCAGTTTACTATACACCCGAGACTGCGGTTAAAATTACTACCTAGCTCAAACAAACTCCGGCGCGGGAAGAAAAAAAAGGAAAATAAAGTAAAAAATAAACAAAAACTGCCAAATGCGCATCTTCCTCCTGATGACTGAGACACCACTATAAAACATATAGGGATCGCCCCCTCCTCCCCCGAGCAACATACAGGCCTCTCCATCGATTCATTTTCACGCCATTTAAGGCTTTACGTCGCCTGAGCATAAAAGGTAATATCCCACGACAGTAGTCCGTTTGATAAGTTCTTAGTGTCCCTCCACGTAATGTCTTTCCCAGTGTACGAAGATTGTCAACACAGTTACTACACTTCGTTCACTATTCTCTCGTTCTCCCAACCTTCTCTTACACAACATAGAAAGATAATAATGAACTTAATACATTTACGAATTAGTGATTACCGAGGAGAAATAGAACAGTGTGAGGAATCAACGAAGGTAAAAGGTTTATTGTTAAGGTGTTCGTAAGCCGCCTCAAAGTAGAGTAGAGGCGACATCATGTTGGACCAATGGCGGACCAGGTAAAAATGCCGTTGGATTTTTCTACGAATATATTCCCTTCTCCCCCCAAAAACCCTGACAGTAGGGATTTTGGGGTTGACCTTACTCTACCTTACCACACCCTAACACCTCCCCGCAACCCAGCACCTCCCCGCACCTCACACTTCCCCCCTCCCAGCACCTCCCCACACCTCACACTTCCCCCCTCCCAGCACCTCCCCACACCTCACACTTCCCCCCTCCTAGCACATCCCCTCACCTCACACCTCCCCCTCCCAGCACCTCCCCGCACCTCACACCTCATATTCCCAGGAGCAACAGAAATCATAGGAACATTACGGGAATATTACTGAGAATGACTTTTATTCTTAGTAAATAATTATAACCCTGTAACACTGAAGCTATGAACAAAGATACAAGTTCTGTACCCGAGAATTACAAAAGGGGGGTTATGGTAAAATACAGTCATTAGTACATTACTGTAAAGATCCCAAGAGTAATTAAGTAATACAGAAGACATGGAAATATTATTACAATCTTCCTCATTAAATTAGCAGGAATAAAAGAGGAATACTGGGAATGATTAGGAATGTTATGGGGAATGAATCTTGGAATGAGACGAGGTTATGGAACGCAGAGGTTGTCCGTGGTATGCGAGGCAGCTGGGACTGTTCTGGACGACTGCTAGGACCCTCACTAAATACTGTGCTAGGAAATAACTGGGTCGTCGTGCTAGGAATGTGCTAAGAACGTCACTGGATGCTATGTTAGGAATGTGCTGAGATACGCTAGACAACGTGCAAGGAACACCATTTTGTAGGCTGTGCTAGGAAGATATGCTGTGTGTGTGTGTGTGTGTGTACCCCCTTAATCCACCAAACACGAACGTAACAGAGAACAAATAGATAGATAAATAGATAGATGACCTACCTACACACACACACACACACACACACACACACATACCTTAAGTCACAAATCAACAAGATAATGTAACATCAGTGAACTAAACACAACCACGGCCTCACAACCAATAGGACAAGGTAGCAGCGGCCCGGAAAGATAAACAAAAGAGTGGACCAATCACAGCTCGGGGATCATACCACGTGACCAAGTGTAGCGTTCTGTTAGACACTCACTTAGACACCTGTAATTATCGATTGAAGGAGGTAGCCATGTTTGGTAGGGAGTAATTGCAGTCTAGCATCCCTCCCTCCCTCCCTCTCCTAGTCCAGAAATTGACCCCAGCATCACCACACCAGTTCTCAAAGGCTCGTGTACTTAAAATTCTTCCCTCATACGTAAATAGAGACGCGAGAACCTAACCTAACCTAACCTAACCTAACCTAAACCTAAACCTAACCTAACCTAACCTAACCTAACCTAACCTAAACCTTATCTAACCTAACCAGACTAATAACTAAAGACACAAACTCGAGGGTAAACCTGGCATCTATATACAGTCCACTAAGACTCTACCATAACTAAGTCCCCGCAGTTACAGGGAGAAAATCAACTTAAGAATCTTTGAGCATCAGAGTTGAGAGCGATAATGGGTGTTCGCTGGACCAAAAACAACCTGTTTCCTGAAGAAGAGGGTGGTGGTGGTGGTGGTGGTAGTGGTGTTGGTAGTGGTAGTGGTAGTGGTGTTGGTAGTGGTGGTAGTGGTAGTGGTGTTGGTAGTGGTAGTGGTGTTGGTAGTGGTGGTGGTGTTGGTAGTGGTAGTGGTGTTGGTGGTGGTAGTGGTGTTGGTAGTGGTGTTGGTGGTGGTGGGGCGCCTTCAAACCAATCCCCCTATCCCCGCTAATGTGGATTAACCTGCCACTGTATCTCATTAGTTTTAGCTAAATAAAGTTATAAAGATTGTATTACTGAAGGTGTGAAGTAGTATAATAACTCTCTGATAGATGTTTGAATAGTAAAGAAAGATTCAATGGTAGTGGATTAATAATAGGAAATACACCTATTCTTTTAAAGTGTGTGTTGCTCGAGGCTCTTGAAGGTATACCACTATCTTGACCCAGAGAGAGAGTTTGTAAAATATATAAGTCTCCAAGTGAATCAAGCGTTTTGTTATGATGTCTGAGTATTATGCTAAGTATATCACAAGTAGAGTAACACAATAATACACCAGGATAAAGTGTGACGGCGAGAGGGTCTAGAAGGAAAGGCTCTAGTTTTACCCCCCTACTATAAAGACACTTGATGCACTGAGTTATATCCATTTTACAGCCTCTTAAAGGTATATGAGGGTGATGCTCTTGCGGTTTACTGTGCCTTCATAGGTTACTTATTACTGAACTTGTAAAAATGAGTAAATATTTCATGGCGTTTTGGTGGTGAGGCCGTGTGTTGTGGCACTTCTTATCACTGAAGGAAATGATGTTACTGAGTCGTTGGTACAGTTCAATGGGGGTTAAATTACCTCCTGGTACGTGGGATATAGACGCCTTTAAGTATAACTGCATAAGGCTTGTTACTACATTACATCAAGTACGGATACACAGACAACCAGACAACACTCTGAAGACGCGAGGTGCATGAACGTTCCTCTTCGTCAGTAGTGTCTTATAGTACATGGTGATGCTGAAGGTGTGGTGAGGTAGGAGGAGGAGAAGGAGGACAGCAGGTCACCAACAACAGCGGGCCAGACCTCCACTAGGTAACAAAAAGTCTCGTCAGGACTCCCGCGCTGCACAATTAGTCGGTGAAGTGACGGCTAGCCCTCGTACCTGTCCAAGACCCGCCATATTGGTTCCTGACGCCTTCAGCCTCTTGCCGCCGCCGCCGCCGGATGGTAGGGAGGACCTGGGGTGCTGGTGGGGGAGGGCTGGGGTGCTGGTGGGGGATGGCTGGGGAGCTAGTGGGGGAGGGCTGGGGTGCTAGTGGGGGAAGGGTGGAGTAGAGGAGGACTAAGGGGGGTGAAGAGGAGGGGTGGTACTGGGGTGAGAGATAGGGGCAGGTGACGACAGAAAGAAGAGGAGAAAGATACGCGAGAGAGTTGGTGGTATGTGTGAGTGAGTGAGTGAGTGAGTGAATGAGTGAGTGAGTGAGTGAGTGAGAAAATAAAGTCGACTATTTACCTTACACACCTGAACACAGTGAGAGCTGGATAGACACAGCATCAACAGCAGTGGGAACAAGAGGTAGACGGCAGGTATTGAAACTATGATGGCTTAACGTAAATGACAACAGCAGCAACACGAGAGATTCCCTTAACAGTAACAGCAGCACGGAGGTAAAGCAGTAGCAGTATGGACTTTCAGCAGTAGTTACGTATAGGACTTCTCCGTCAGCAGTAGGTATAACGAGGGTCACAGACGACAGCAGTAGACAGGCAACATTAGACAAGCAGCAGTAGACAGACAGCAGTAGACAGGCAGCAGTAGATATACAGCAATAAACAGACAGCAGAAGAACATATTATATCCCAGCAGAAGGAGCAGGAGCAGGAGGAGGAGGAACACGAGAGCAGGAGCAGGTCTGTGTGACATACCAGAGCGGTGATGGTAGCAAGAGTTAATTGGGGAGGTGTCACGCAGGCCCGTCCATGATGATGAGACCTTGAGGCTGGTGACACACAACACGCTCCCACCTCCCTATTACTGCCACTCCCACCGACCCCTTACCTGGCCGGCCCTATACCCTTCAGGAGCCTCACCAGCCCTCCTCGCCCTTACATTCTCCCTCACCAGCCCTCTTCGCCCTTACATTCTCCCTCACCAGCCCTCAACACCCTAGCCAACAGACCTCCTCACCCCGCCTATACACTTAGTTGAAGACTGTGGGTAAGAGGAGCCCCCAGTCTTAAGCTCCACCACTCATATTGGGGCCCATTAAGACAGGGCCCCATTTCTGATCATTTGGTTAGGTTAGGTTATGTTAGATGTTGTTCTAAATGGTCTTAGGGCCCATTAGGAGTGCATTCCAAATCCCAATCGATAGAATATCTTGGGGCCTAAGAAGAATGAGTCACAATCCTAAAGAAAGACAGACAGACAGAGAGACACCCCTCCCTCCTCCACACACACACAGAGGCAGGTTGTGTTGCTGCGGAGGTCTGCAACACAACACCAACCTCCACCCTTGTTTACCTGCCTCACCTGCCTCACGAGGTCGTAAATAACCTCCCTTGTTGACTCTTAACCTGATGTCACCTCAAAACGCCTCTTGTTATCGCCTAATGAAGATAATAACCCATTAACCTAAGACAAAGATAACCTGACTCTGTGATGAAACTCCCTGCTTTATGACCCCTGACCCCACACACACACACACAGGTAGGGTCATCAGTGCGTCCAGGTGTGGTTATTATCACTGTAAAATGTTCACTCTGGTGTGCGGCGGTGGTGACCTCTAGGATAAAAATATATAAGATGATAAGTTATTCCTAATGCAGTTGAGTTTCTTGAAGTTAGGTTAGGTTAGGTTAGGTTAGGTTAGGTTAGGTTAGATGGGACTAATGCTGGGAGTGAGGAGGCGACAGTGTGGAGACGTGAAGGTTAGGTTAGGTTAGATGCGACAACTGCTGGGGGGTGGTGTCGAAGGGGGTAACAGGAGGCAGAGTGTACCAGCCAGCACGTGCCACACAGTATTGGCCGGCGGGGCGACGCTCTGGGAACGGAACTGCCATGGAAGGGGTAAATGGTCGTTCAAATTGGTCATATTTCCTCCTGTATAATGCGGACACTAGGCGAGGCGGCGGGGGTGACTCGAGGGGTAACGACGATGTGTAACTTGAAGGGTAACGAGGATGTGTAACTTGAAGGGTAACGAGGATGTGTAACTTGAAGGGTAACGAGGATGTGTAACTTGAAGGGTAACGAGGATGTGTAACTTGAAGGGTAACGAGAATGTGTAACTTGAAGGGTAACGAGGATGTGTAACTTGAAGGGTAACGAGGATGTGTAACTTGAAGGGTAACGAGGGTGTGTAACTTGAAGGGTAACGAGGATGTGTAACTTGAAGGGTAACGAGGATGTGTAACTTGAAGGGTAACGAGGATGTGTAACTCGAAGGGTAACGAGGATGTGTAACTTGAAGGGTAACGAGGATGTGTAACTTGAAGTGTAACGAGGATGTGTAACTTGAAGGGTAACGAGGATGTGTAACTTGAAGTGTAACGAGGATGTGTAACTTGAAGGGTAACGAGGATGTGTAACTTGAAGGGTAACGAAGATGTGTGTGACCTAATGATCGGGGTAATCCCATTTCTCTTGGCTGAATGACAAAGCAAGTTTTTCTTTTCTTTTTTTTAATTCATTATTTACGCTTCCGAGAGTACAACCAAGCCACACTAACCTAACCTAACCTAACCTCACAAACCTAACTTGAGACAGGGCAGTTAGATACCCTTTACCATCACCATGCAGTTAATCGAGTAAACCAGTTATCCAGTTACAGTCACCTCCCCACCACCAGTTAAAGAGTGATAATATTAACTTAGATGTGAGAACCAGGGCCCTACTGCAGCATTATGACTGTCAGTAAACACTTCACCTCCTCTCCTTCCTTCACTCAGCGTCGCCAACTACTTACTTAGGGAAATTTTACGGCAGAATTTAACTGTTGAGATTATGTCTGTCTATCTGTCTGTCTGTCTGTCTGTCTGTCTGTCACTCTTTTTACACACCCCCTCCCTGTGTGTGTATATGTATGTATGTATGTATGTATGTATGTATGTCTCTTTAAAACAACTAACCCAGTAATAAAACGTCAATAAAACCCTTTCTACTCCATCAGTTGACGAAGGGGATCCATGAGCACTACTCTAGCTCAGTAGGGAGGGAGGGAGAGGGGCAGGGAGAGAGGGAGGGTTACGAACGAGAGAGGGAGAATAAAAAAAAGAGAGAATAGCTGTCATATAAAAGAATGATGATTATGGAGGGAGGGGGGAAGGGAGAGGGAGGGAGGGAGAGGGAGGGAGGGAGAGAGGAAGGGAGGGAGGGAGGGAGGGAGGGAGGAAGGAAGGGAGGGAGGGAGGGAGAGGGAAGGGAGGGAGGGAGGGAGAGGGAAGGGAGGGTAGACGAGATCATTAGAGGGAGGAGACGATAGCATGATTTACTGTTTACATTTTGCGTTTCTGTGAGTGTGTTAGACTGGCTTAGTGGCGGAGGGGGAATGGGGGCGGCGGAGGGGGAATGGGGGCAGCGGGGTGGTAATGGTGGGGGGTGATGGTGGTGATGGTGGGGGTGATGGTGATAGTGGTGGTGAAAATAACGATGTGTGAAAATGAAAGAGATAATGGTGATAATGATGCCAGTATTAGTGAATTATTGATGCCTGTGAGGAGGATGATGACGGTGAGGAGGATGGTAATAATGATGACGACATAACGATAATGAAAATGATTAAAATATCGATAGACTAAAATAATAACACTTAATTATTATGCAAATATTAAGCCGTGTGTGTGTGTGTGTGTGTGTGTGTGTGTGTGTGTGTGTGTGTGTTGGTGTTGCTGACTTTGATCCCCATGAATCAGTACCTGTGCCTACAACTGCCTATACACCTGTACTGATCCACACACCTACACCTGTTCTTTTATATATATACACCTGTCTATACACCTGCACCTGCCCTCTTACTTGTACCTATGGCTTGAGAATTTGGACGGTTCACTATACTGAGGCGTCCGTCATACTGGGGCGATACGTCATACTGAGGCGTCCATCATACTGGGGCGATACGTCATACTGAGGCGTCCGTCATACTGAGGTGAACGTTATAGGGAGTTGGTCGCTGTGGAGACGTCACCGCCTTACAAGGTCGGACGGTACAGCGTAGGGGTCAGTGGGGGAACTGGGCGAGGGGGGAGAGAGAGAGAGGAGGGGAGAGGGAAGGGGAAGAGAAATATGGAGGGGAAAAGAGGAAGAGGGAAGAGAAAAGAGGAATAGAAAAACAAGATAAAGAGAGAATTAAAAAAAAAGAAGAGGATAAGGGTAGACACAAGAGGAGTAGCAGGGGAAGCAGGGGGAGCAGATGTCCTCCAGCAGGCGAGGCAGACGGCGGAAACAGGGGGAGGGTCGACTCAGGAAGTCCCCGCCACTCGTGACTGGCACTCGTCGGAACCCCTATAGAAGGAGCAAGACGTCCTGCCAGGGGAGGGGGTGCACGAGGAAGGGGCGGGGGTGCACGAGGAAGGAGGGGCGAAGCGGAAACCTTGATAACGGGGAATGACAGATACAGAAGGAGAGGGACAGAATAGAGCAGGATAATCAGTAGTGACGGAAGAGACAGAGAGAGTGACGGGATGGGAGGAGGAGGAGGAGGGAGGTGGATGATGATGATGATGAGGAGGAGGAGGAAGAGGAGGAGGAGGAGGAAGAGGAGGACGAGGAGGAGGAGGAGGCAGTGTGACCCACCAGGCCAATAATGTCTTGAAGATAATTTCTCTCTCTCTCTCTCTCTCTCTGCCAATAATCCCTACAGCTTCCTAATTGCTCTACTAGAACTAAATAGTGAACTAGTATATTTCCTATTTACCATTTCCTACCTAAAAGACTAATTACCAACATAGCCTTACTAACCACCTTTATGGACCTAAATAGACCAAAGACTACCGCTCCCTAATTGCCCTAAAAAAAGGGAAAAAAGTTACCCCCTGTACTACCATCCCAGTCACCATCTTTAAAAAAAAAAAAAATCACAATTCCCTAATGATATGCCTCTTCCTGCCAGTGTCTCCATAACCACCAAGCATCAGACACTGCAAGCAAGGACTATACTCATCAAGCACTCGCCTCTTCTTAAACTGATAGTGTTCTTTCGTTCTATGCGTGAGGGATATTTTTATTTTCCCAAGTACGAATTAATGCAGTTAATGATATGATACAGTGGGTTTCCTCTTAGACGGTGCATTAAAGCAGGTAGATAGGCAAGCAAGCAGGGAAGTAGGCGACCCCCAGAAGCAGTAAGTCCCGGCCGGCTGGTTGAGTCTCACGGAGCCTCAAGTACCGTGACCAATTGCCCATTGTGGACGCCGGGGCCCTCCCCATCAGTAAATATGTCATTACTGATCACCCAGATAAGGGGAGGGAGGGGGAGGGGAGAGAGGGGGAGGGGAGAGAGGAGGAAGGGGAGAGAGAAGGAAGGTGGAGACAGAAGGATGGAGGGGAGGGGAAAAGGAAGAAGGAAGGAGGGGAGGGACAAGGAAAGAAGGAAGGAAGAGGAGACAGGAGGAAGGAAGAGGAGACAGGAGGAAGGAAGAGAGAGAGGAATACAGTCTGGGGAGGGAGGATGATATTGGGAGGTAAATACGGGGAGGAAGGGGGAGGGGAGGATTGGGAAGGGGAAGGGGAGGGGAGGAAGGGGAGGGGAGGATTGGGAAGGGGAAGGGGAGGATTGGGAAGGGGAAGGGGGAATTGGGAAGGGGAGGATTGGGAAGGGGGAGGGGAAGATTGGGAAGAGGATAGGGGGAGGGGAGGATTGGGGGAGGGGAGGATTGGGAAGGGGGGGATTGGGAAGGGGGGATTAGGAAGGATTGGGAAGGGGGAAGGAATGGATAGCTATATCTACTCAAGCCCTCCTCCTCCTCCTCCTCTTCCTCCTCCTCCTCCATGGATCTATCAGCAATATCAAGATCAGGTCAGTGTAGTAAGACTGGTGGTGAGGAGGGGGGTGAGAGGAGGGGTGGGGAGGGGGAGGAGAAGAGGGGAAGGGTGAGGAAGAGGGGAAGGGTGAGGAGTAAGAGGTCAGAGCCATCTAGCTTCATATACAAAAACTAAGAGAGGGAGGGGGGAAGGGGGGGTAGGGGGGAGGGGGAGGCTGTTACACGCATCTCGGCCAGAATTCCCTGTGCCATCGTAAATAAGTGGCGAAGGGAGGTACGGGGGGCGAGGCCATTTAAGCGAAGGCAGCACAATAGACGACATGATGGAGGCGGGTCGGACCAACACAACCAACACAGAGGGCGCGCTCCGTCATCAGTCATCCGGGGAAGGGGGGGGGGGGAGGGAGGGGGATACGATACTATGAGGGGGGGTAGGTAGGGGGGAGGGGGGGAATTAGATACCCTTCATTAATATGCTCCATGCCACTCCAGTAACATCACGGAGCATTTTTTTTTTTTAATCTACCATTATAATTTTATTTATGGCTCTAAAATCAGACATATAAACACACACTCAGTATTTGTTTTGGTTTTTCCCCCCACAGATTCGATACTGATTAATTGCGATTGATGAACGAGTATTGTAATTATATTTTTAATGGGTATTATAAACTCACCATTAATATATCGATTCACCTGGGGACTAAATTAGTATTGAATCTATTTACAATATCCTCGTCGCCTCATTAGTGTTACCATTTGTGTATATTTCCTCTCCCCACTTCACTATACGGACGAAACACTTTATTTTTTTTTATTTAAATTTGTTATCATCAAGTGGTTTAAAACTTCGCCATAGTGAACGCCGCTAAATGACCGTATTGTTGTTGAGGCACCAATGGACCTTTAACACTACGAGTTGTGTATAGACGTAATGGCCTCTTGCTAAGTGGCTGTATGATCCAGTAGCCACTTAAGGGGAAGACGTCGTTGTGTATGAAGTATATTCTGTCCAAGTAAAGACAGTATACACAATTATATACTCTATACATGACTATACTGCGAGCTTGTGTGTGAGGGTGTATCTCATCAGGTGTAATGATATACCGGTATATATTGTATAGGGTCATATAGGTAATTAGAGCAACAGTGACCTCTAACAATCATATAATCCGGTACACTATCACGTCCTTCCTTGAATAAAATAATAATAATAATCATACTCAGCTCAGCGATGTCCACCATTAACCTCTAGTACTCGGGCACTTTCTGTAGCTATTACATAAACTGGTCAATAACAGGCCTGGTATAATCACCCCCGGGCAAGGTGGGTGGGTGGGTGGGTGGGTGTGTACCTGTTGTCTGTGTCAGCTGTGAGTGTTGATAGCCAGACACCGACCTCTTTAACGATTCTCTCCTTGTGTCCGTGGCCCACGATTGTGTCTTTTGAGAGTGACTTCCTTCCCGTGTCTGTAAGTGACGTCGTAAGCACTCGTCGCGAGGCACTTTAAAGTAGTGCTCTTAGTGCTCATGACCATAAGAGACGAGTGAGTGCTATAGAGTCACCGTTCACGTCTACAATGAGGGCGGCGAGGGCATTAGCTCCGTATGGTTGACTACTGCTCGTTGCTGCTCTCAGACTGTTTTGGGTAACAGTCACATCAGAAAACAGGAGGAGGAAGAGGGTGTCGGAGGCGTAGTAGGAGTTATTAAAGGCGGAGGCAGGAGGAGGAGGAGGTAAGGAGACTGGGCGACACAATGAGACGTGTTTGCCTGGACAAGAGAGGTCCTCCGTGTCAGCCGTGGGGCTCACAATACCTCGCCCGGTCTCACACAATCACTAAACACAGTATCACTATCGCCGCCACCCGGTACACCCAACACCGCCCCACGGGGAACCCAAATAACAAAATGCCTTACAAAGGAAACCTCTCTACCTCCTCCTCCTCCTCCTCCGTCCCTGGCGAGCGATGACAAGGGCGGTGCGCAACCTAACTGGCCGTAGGTCCCTAAGGAGACGGCACAGGCCAGGACCGAGGAGGGATTTGGTGAACTCTATGGGCCAGGAGGAGCACCACTGTTGGGGGGGGGGGGGGGAGGGCGGGGGTCAATGGCTGGAACGAATCTCGCTTACAGAGCAGCCGCTGCGGTGGCTTTGTGAGGGCGATGATGGCATGGGGGAGAGTGTAGAGGGTGGAGGGGATGGTGAGGGTGGAGGAGATGGTGAGGGTGGTGGGGAAGGTGGAGGTGGTGGGGATGGTGGAGGTGGTGGGGATGGTGGAGGTGGTGGGGATGGTGGAGGTGGTAGGGAAGGTGGAGGTGGTGGGGATGATGGCGGGGAGGGAAGAAGGTCGTTGGATGGTGGTGAGGAAGATGGTAATGGTTAAGATTGTTGTGGTGGTAATGGTGGGGAGGCTAGAGATAGTAAGGGGTGGTGATGGGACGGGGGGTGGGGAAGGTGGGGGTGGAGGGGGAACTGGTGATAGTGAGAAGCAGAGAACGAACAGGATTAAGACGAGGAAAGTGATGATGGTGAATATAGTGGTTCTAAATAAGGATAAGAGATAACTGATGATAGATGGGACGACAAGGACAGGATAGTGATGATGGACAGGAAGGATGGCAGTGACGTCATTTGGGAGGGTAGGCATCAGATGGAAGGGCTGTAGTGGTAGTAATGCATACCAATAATATTCATCCCTGAGGTTATTCACAATCACCTAACAACACAAAGTTACAGTAATGACCTTAACTCAATACTAACCAAACACATCTATAAGGACAGCATCAACTACTGTGCCTTCCTGTCAATATCATCTCCCGCACACCCAGACTCTCATGGGACAAAATCACATCTGCTATATCAACCAGGCTGCAGTGAAACACCCACAAAATTTCCCATCGGTCTTGAGTCGACAACCTCAGTCTCCCACGGCAGAAGTAGAGGAAGAAAGGGGAGGGAGGGAAGGAGGGAGGGAGGCTGATGATGGCTCTATTTGTGTTCGGCTCCCAGGGAGTCGACGAGGCCCGGCCCATTCTTTTACTGTGAAGGCCCTCCTGCCAGGCCAGGCTACCCATATCCAACCATTTCCCATCTCGGATATCAAGTGTTATCATCTGTTGTCGTGCGAGGGAAGAAACACGCCAGCAAGGTCACGACAGAGACGACACATTAGATAAAAACTGGTCATTCTTTTACCCCGACATGGCAACGAGGCCTTGGGGGGGGGGGGGGGGGACCTATCAATTACAGCGACGATAAATGATGACACACTTCATTAACATCATTTTATGGAGCCCCAGACACTCGCCCGCTCTCACCCTCGCTACCAAACACTCACACTCAACTCACACTCACACCAGCTTTTTCACTCTGCTTACTGAAGACTTTGTGGACGCTGAGTGTTATGATCAAGGAGCTCACCTAAGAGAAGAAAGGTTGATGGAGGGGAAAACGTGATGTATCCACTTACAGAAACTTTCAAATAACTTTTTTTAGATAACACTACAGCGCATGTGTGTGTGTGTGTGTGTTATGGGCAGTGGAAGGGTCGCACCATGGTGGGAGGGCCCAAGGAGGCATGGCATCACCACACTGGACAAGCGCGTCCTCCACTCTACCTACTTTGGATAAGCCTTTCTCCAGATAAGCATAGTTACAGGATTAAGCTGATCTGGCCAGGATAACTCGGGAAAAATTTAGAGAGGGCCTGTCTAGATCCACTAAGCTCCACCTCC
Source organism: Homarus gammarus (assembly GCA_958450375.1). Classification (NCBI taxonomy): domain Eukaryota; kingdom Metazoa; phylum Arthropoda; class Malacostraca; order Decapoda; family Nephropidae; genus Homarus; species Homarus gammarus. The sequence goes on along the minus strand of CAUDMG010003668.1, from coordinate 359,211 downwards.
TACCCCCCCCCCCCCCGACGCTCAAGACTAATGGCGTGTACACTAAATAACCTACACGGTGTCCAAAACAGGTCTGACACAAGTATCTTAGACCATTTTAATGACTGTACTCGAGTTGGTAATATTTAACGGCGCTGTATTTGACTGGGCTCCACTGAGTCGCCAAACAGGAACAAAATAACACCCCTGTTAAGTTTACTTGTGAGGGTATATTCTTTTTTATCCACCCTGTACTGTTTTATGTGGACCAATTCTTCTTTTATCACCCTGTGTCTTTTAAGCTAAATTAAGTACTGTACTGTATATAGGCCAATTACCCCCCCTCCCCCCCTCCTTTATTTCGGTGGGGGAGGGGGGTGGGGGGAGGACACCCTATATAAGCAGGTGCACCTTTCTGGGGTCACTTTAAGACTTGGCAATAATGAGTCAACACCCTTACCATCTTACCCACTTAACCATGACTCAGCTGACTCAACCCCCCCCCTCCCCCCTCCACACTTTCCTTCCTATTCCCCCGACTCAGCCCCCCCCCCTCCCCACCCCACCCCCCTATGCGAATCCAGGCGGGGCCCTTGCAGGATCCATTAAGCCGCCGACCCTAATATTTGCTCTGATTTTTATGGTAATTGTTAATTATACGGGGCGTTGTACCCGATGGCCGCCACATATAATGGTTCTTCTCGCGTTCATTTGGCCTGACGATGTATGTTATGTGTGTGTGTGTGTGTGTGGGTCTGTGTGTGTGTGGGTCTGTGTGGGGGGGGGGGTGGTTGCTGGAGAGAAGGAGGTATAGGGAAGAAGGAGAGGAAGAGGAGTTAGAAAAGAAGGAAGGAACATGGGGTATGAGGGAAGGAGAAGAAGAAGGGATATAGAGGAGGGTGGAGGGGAAACTAAGGAGGAGGAAGGGATGAGACGGGAGGAGGAGGAGGTGGGGATGAGACGGGAGAAGGGGGGAGTTAGAGGTAGGAGGGGTAGAGAAGGGTACAAGGTGCGAATCGTATATGTAGGTAAGGGTCCATTGTCTTGAGACCACACACACACACACACACACACACACACAGACACACACACACACACCTCTCTCTCTCTCTCTCTCTCTCTCTCTCTCTCTCTCTCCTTTTCTTGAGAGAAGTGTTAGTAAATTTATGCCCCCGCCTGGACACTATCACTACCGGTTCCACACTAACCTAACCTAACTTAACCATAACCTAACCTAACCAAAACCTAACCATATCCTAACTTAACCCGGATATTAAAAAAAAAACAAAAATGTGACCTAGATATAAATCCAGCAGCCGGTGTTCCCAAAACGTGACCTTGTAAAGGTGACGTAAGAGGTGTGAGTGTACTGGCCACCCCACCCCCCACACACACCAAGTTCCCAGGGTGTACCCCCCCCCCCACCACACACTACTTTAACGGCTCAATTAGGGATAATAACCGCGAATAACCCCCACAGGAGCATCCAGACGAGGGGGGGCAGGTGGGGGAGGGGAGGGGGGGCAGGTGGGGGAGGGAAGAGGAGGCGGGTGGGTGGGTGGGTGGGTGGGGTTGGGATGAGAAGGTAGTAAGTGCAGGTAGGAAGGAAGGAGAGGGGAAGCGGAGAAGGGAGAGGGGAAGGGGAGAGGGGGGAAGGGAAGGGATGGGACGGGAGCAATGACTACACAGATTTTTGACTGAACAATATAATCCTAGAAAACCACCACCACCAATCTACTCCATCTCCACCAATCCCCCCCATCACCACCTCCACCATCCCCCACACCTCCACCATTATCCACACACCAACAACCCACAACTTTACCACCCCCCCACACCCCTCTCCCCCTCACTACCATAAGTACCCCCACAAGAACCAAAACAAAATTATAAGTATCAAAAAAAAGTGAAAAGTGACAGAGACAATTAATCCCATCCATTAAAAGTATCGTCAGATCACAGGTAGTTGTTCCCATACGGCGTAAGTATATTCAAAACATTGATTACAGGTAGATATAAATATAGATTGTAAGTACAGGTATTCCCTCAAGGTGACCTCGATACAGGTATACAGTGATGGTCAGGTGGTCGCAGTGACATAAAGTCCACACACAACACAGAGGGAAAGAGTAAGGTATCCTACACCTACTTTACCTTACCTTACCTTACCTAACCTAACCTAGCCTAACCTACCTAACCTAACCTAACCTAACCTTACCTTACCTAACCTAACCTAACCTTACCTTACCTTACCTAACCTAACCTTACCTTACCTAACCTTACCTTACCTTACCTTACCTAACTTAACCTAACCGTATACACAGGGTAATTGGGTGAGGTAGTTAGCGCTAAGAATGGTTAAATAGGCCCCAATCCTAAGAGGCTCGTCTCATTGAGCCCCAAGCTATCTTAACCATAAGAATTGGTATCCAGTCTCCATGGGTCCCAGTCCTTATTGGCTCGAATCCTAATCGAGTTGGGTTTTTGGGGATTCTGAAGCCCATTTGACCCGCAGCCGATAAAGGTCCAAAGTTATCGTTGTTTGTTGTTTTTGTTGTTGTTGTTGTTATTGTCGATATCGTTGTGGATGGTTTTGTCGTAGAGCACAACACGACCAGCCGCCGCCGCTACTGTTGACCCCCCCACACACACCGTATAGCCTCAGGATATACGAGGCTGGGAATGGTGTCGTTTCTCAGTGTGTGTGGTAGTGGCTGTCACATACACACGCGGGCACTAACACATGGGCTGACACACACATACACACAGTCTCATACATTGACTGACTGACTGGCGCACACACACACACACATGGGGGTGGTGGCAGGTCCAGTAGCCGCCACCTTTCCGAAACGACCACAAACGAGGTTCTCAAACGCCACATCCGCCGCGGGGCTCCGACCAGCGCCGCCCATTGTCCCCGACGGCCGTGGGGCTCTGGTTATTGGCTCATTTGAGGCGTAATGGACTGGTGGGAGGTCCCTAGCCACGCGCCATGGACTACCCTTACTACTACCACTATCCCACATCCACGGCCACCCCCCCAATAATAATACGACTTCCTACGTTTGCTTTACGAGTCGCTATACCACTACCACCACCACCATCTTCCGTCACCACTACTATAATCACCACCACCACCACAACACCCCTAAAAATCAACCCCTTCATCACCACCACCACCCTCACCACCACCACCCTCACCATCACCAATACTACACCCCTCATCAATACCACACCGCTCACCACCCCCCACCCCCCTCACCACCACTCCCCCCCACTTCTGCACCCCACCATACACACTACGTCTTTTTGCGGAAAGTTATACCATTAGGGACCGTTTACTGTATATTGATTGTGAATACTGCTATTGTCCGGGTCACGAATGAGAGGGCATCGTATGATTACTCAGATCATACAGAGAAGAGTCACGTATAATTCCCCTTTAAGTTATACATGTTGTGCAAAATCATACATAACGATAGGCGACGAAGTGGTAATCGGTGTTATTATGCTTGTCTGATAACTAGCTATCAGTACTCTTGGCTTGAGGTGCTGTGTGTGTCTGTGTGTATCTGTGCTGCGTGTCTAGGCCAGTACTGTGTGTCTAGGCTATAGTGCTGTACCAATGGAGGATTAACATATTCCGGTATTCCACACTGGGACTTCTCGGTGCTGTAGATAAATGACTGTACAGGCATTTAAAGCACTAACTCCTGCTTGGCCTTCCACACGTTCCTGCCACTTGGGTCCTCAGCCTTAGCGCCACCACCACCACCAACAACAAACACAAGACTGGGGGAAACATTTATTTACAACACCATACCACACAACCCACCACCAAGAGATTTACAAATGGATAAAAACTTATAAAAAAATCCCCATCGAATATCTCACTGCCCCCAAAAAATCTCCAAAATCCCCCCAAATTCCCCAATGATGATATGGTAATTTACCCCTTTGATCCGTTAACAGAAAAATATCATCAAATCAACAACATTAACATTACTAAGAACTATACAACAGTGTACATTGGCAGGTATACATCTCATACATGGCTTTCCTTGACTTCTAGATACACCCGATTACTCCTCTGCCAAACTACACCTGGTATTGTTGTCACTTATGGTCAGAAGAGGTGTAGTTGGGTATCTGGAAATTTACCCTCAGTCCCTGCCGTCAATAAGTCATCTGACAGAACCCAGAACCCGTGACGACCAAAACACACCTACAATATGACCTGACCTTAACCCCAATTAACCTGACGTAACTATCTGACCTTCTGGAACTATATACTCTTACTAAGATCACAAATATTATACTCGTGTGTGTGTGTGTGTGTGTGTGAGGTCGGCGCAGCAAAAGAAGGGAAGAAAAAGTTAGGTGTTGGGGAGTGGATATTGAGCGTGGCCGGGGAAGATGAGGCGGAAATAGTGTGAGTGCTCAACAATGGGTCACCACTTTTAAACCCAGCCAGGGGATATTGGTCCTGTTGATACTCCCCGTCCTTCTCTCTTTCTCTCTCTCACCTCCTCTAACTATTATCTCTCCTCCTCTTCCTCTTTCCGTTCGTACTCTGCTTCTACTTTCTCTGTTTCTCTCTCTCCCATATTCACACCTCACTTCACAACTTGAAGTTCTACTCCTCTCCCACCTCCCTCCTCCAATTCATCTCTTCCTCCTCTTCCTGTTTCATTCATACTTGAAGTACCTCTTCTCTTTCATCTCCCCTAATTCTTCTCTTCCTGTTTTAATTCACTTAACGTCTACTCTTTTTATTACTTACTGTTTATTCATTCTACATTCGGACTGATTTGTTATCGTGTTTCTTTCCCCGACGACTGAAGAGGAATTCGGTCATGTGTACTGAGAGAGGTGAACACACACGGTCATGCAGAAGCTCATGTCCTCTAAACCGGTTACTGGTCACTTGGGCCCCAGTCCCAACAGGCCCCAGTCCCAACTTGACCTGAGTAGAATGATACCTAATTCAGATTTGGCTCTTGTCTTACATTAAGTTGGGTTAATTTGTGTTGGGGCCTATTATGACTGGGGCCCATTTGACCAGTTAGTAATTCATAGGAACGTTAAGACGAGAGGGTATGTCTGTGAACACTTGAGAGAATAACCGCTCGCTAGATGGAGGAAGATCAGTCAAGTCATTACTGGGTGGTGGTGACGTGCAGCGGGCGCGGGGATACTTGACCAGCATCACATTATCACACAATGGTGACAACACCCAGCGGGGGGCTGATTCTGGTGCTGGGTGGCCGGTCCGCTCCCTCCCACCCACCCACCCACACCCACATACACACCCTATAAGTGGTCTTGTCATCCTGAACCACATCCTTCACTTATACCGTAGGAACAGCGTCAGTGCAGGCAGAGGACGGGCGAACATTCACCTGGTATAGTTCCCAAGTTGAAAACGAAAGCACCGGACGTTGTTGATTGCTCGTGCTGGCGACGTCTTTATGGCAGTCTTACAGTCTAGTCCTACAGTCTAAGGCCAAAAAAAATAAAAATTACGTAAATATGATCGTAAGTGGTGGCTGAGAGAAGACATCCAGTTCAGTTATCTGTGTGTAATTTCGAGGTCACTAAAGGTCATCATCTTCATGGTGTAGTTGGTGTACCTGTAACACTCCTCCTCGCATCACCTACCACAGGACACACTGGGGACCCGGCTCAAACACCCCCACAACCGTACCATCAATCAGTAACATTAACGATCAAGCCCTGAACTATAATTTTTTTTTACGAATGTGTAATAATTCTGTTGCCTGAGAAGATGAAAGAAGGAGACGAAAGAATACACGAGAAATAAGAGGAATGATCAGCCCTAGGAAGCAGAGGTGTGCGTACATGAGTGGAAAGCATGAATTCGGGTGATTTATTTAGATGAACGAACAAAACATCTGATGGGTGACGCTGGCTTGTGTGAAACGACGTGGATGAGCCAGATGGATGTTTAGGGACTTGTTGCGGAAGGGGAGTAACACAGTAGACTACATCCATCAATCACAAGAGTAAGAATGGATGACTGACAGACAATTATTGAAGAGAAAGGCTGTGTGTGTGTGTGTTGGTAACTTGAATCTTATCAGCATCATTCACCTATCATACAATAATAATAACATCCCACTTCTTTTTCATCCACTTCTCCTCCTCCTCCATCTCTTCTTCTACTTCCTTTTCCTCCTCCTTGTGCCGACTTTTTCTTCTCCTCCTCCCCTCCATCATCCTACCCTCCTACCCCCCCCCCCCCCACCAAGTATCTCTCAGATGTTGCCGTGATTGAGTCATAACTTAAGGCAGACGCCACAATGGATACCTGCCCGCCCACGCATCTCTCCTTCTCTCTTCTCTCTTTCTTCACTCACTCTCTCTAACCCACTTCCACACTAGCTCCACACCCCCTTCCGCAGCCCACTATACCACACATCTATGCTCCCCAGCCCACCACTACACTCCCCACCCCACCACCACACTCCCACAACCCACCACAACACACCTCCCCAATCCCCCACCCCTTCATTACATTCACCACACAATATCACACACCCTCCCCAGCCCACTAACACCCTCCCCAGCCCACCACACACCCTCCCCAGCCCACCACCACACTCCACAACCCACTAACACACTCCCCAGCCCACCACCACAACTCACCATCCACCAACACACTCCCCAGCCCACCACACACCCTCCCCAGCCCACCACCACACTCCACAACCCACTAACACACTTCCCAGCCCACCACACACTACCACACACCCTCCCCAGCCCACCACCACACTCCACAACCCACTAACACTTCCCAGCCCACCACACACTACCACACACCCTCCCCAGCCCGCCACCACACTCCACAACCCACTAACACACTCCCCAGCCCACCACACACCCTCCCCAGCCCACCACCACACTCCACAACCCACTAACACACTCCCCAGCCTAGAGTTGTGAGCCAGTCTCAGACACGTTTGCCAGTGTGGTCAAGGCCATTCTTGTGTGTGTTGACACTAGGAGCGGGACACAGGCGGCGACAAAGGCTTCACAACCTGCCTTCCCTCACGCTGCTCCTCACGCCTTTTGATACACTTACCACTGATTTCTCACACCCTCCTCCTTGTTGACACTAGCCTCGGGGGCCTGGACTGTAATTTCCTCAAGTCTGTTTATCAATACTATTCCTTAAATACTTTCCCCATGATGTAACAATGACCATACCATACTTCGTAGTGGCGCTGACATTAACCTAACCTAACCCAACCTAAAAGACTACACGTATCAAGAACCACAATTACCAATAATATATCAACCAATACCATTTTATCTATATCTCCCTAAGATAACGAGGAAAGATAACCATACCAGCAGAGACATGTAGAATATGTTAAGATCACCAACTGAGATAACCACTTAACCTGGGAAACTTGGCACCATAACCTTAAGTATCGATAAATCTGTTCAATAATAACAACTCATGTCTGAAGGTTTGTTACATATCGTACTGAGGGATGATGGCCGCAGCGACGTACACGGTGACACAGCTAACAGTATGACATGTACAGTCAGTCCCCTTCATTAGTGCGTTTACAGGGCTCGTCAAGTTTTTGTACAGTACCCTTCACTAGTGCGTTTACAGGGCTCGTCAGGTTATATGTACAATCCCCTTCACTTGTGCGTTTACAGTCTCGTCAGGTTATATGTACAGTCCCCTTCACTTGTGCGTTTACAGGGACTCGTCATATAGCCAAGGTACAGTCCCCTTCACTAATGCGTTTACAGGGGCTCGTCATATAAACATTCCACAAATCATTATCATTGATTTTTGTTTTAATATTGTTTTACTTTGAATCCATAATATGTATACTATTGCCAGTTTTCTTCTGTCGAATGTAAACAAACTGACAGGGTTACCACACTGCACCAAACCTGACGAGCCCCTGTAAACGTACTAGTGAAGGGGACTGGACTTAAACTTAACTTGTACAGTATAATGAAAGAAACAGGAAATATCAAGTAAGGGTTAAGGTATTAGGTTAGGATGGATTAAATTTAGTTGCATGAGGTTAATGAAGTTTCAAAGTCAGATTAAGTTAGGTTAGGTTAAGTTTGGTTGTATGAGGTTAAGTTTCAAAGTTAGATTAAGTTAGGTTAGGTTAAATTTGGTTGTATGAGGTTAAGTTTCAAAGCCAGATTAAGTTAGGTTAGGTTAAGTTTGGTTGTATGAGGTTAAGTTTCAAAGTTAGATTAAGTTAGGTTAGGTTAAGTTTGGTTGTATGAGGTTAAGTTTCAAAGTTAGATTACGTTTGATTTGGTAAGGTTAGGTGCCGTACTACAGGGAACTAGAACCTGCTAGAAGTGAAAGGTTGTAACTAGTAAACATGAACTAGAAACTAAGTCAAGAACACAACAAACTAACAGTCCTCTCTCTCTCTCTCTCTCTTCACAGACGACTAGCCGCCACGATTGCTCGCCAGGATAGTAGCACAGTCTTCGCTATGCCCCATAAAGGTAAACCCTGACACACGCTGTACACCTGCACCACCACACTACACCTGTATAACCACACTACCACGACACACACCTGCACCACCACACTACCACAACACACACCTGCACCACCACACCACCAAACTACCACAATAAACCTGTACTACCACACTACCACAACACACACCTGTACTACCACACTACCACAACACGCACCTGTACTACCACACTACTATTACATCACATACCTGGATCATCAATACCAAAACACACCTGCACCACTACACTACCACATTATACACACCTGCACCACCACATCACACACCTACACCACAACCTCAAAAAGACTGCATCTAAAACATACACACCCACACACACACACGCCACACCCACACACCCACACCCCCACAGGCTCCATGAAATATTACACCCCATGCACACTTTAGATCCTCCGAGGGGTGTGTACTGATCCCTACACCCACCACTAAGCCTGTGTACTGTACTCTTATACCCAGTGTACACGAGACTCTACTGTGTATGTGGAGTCTTACATCACTACACATACTCCTACATGTAAACCTCAGAGCCTACATTTAGTCTACATAATTACGTAGAGTCTACATGAATCTAATTAACCTTGAAGAACCTACATAAAATTTACACCTTACGTAGTTATAATAATCTACATAACTCTACAAAATCCTACATAGAAAATACAGTAATACATGGAGGCTACATATCCCAATACAACTCTACAGAGAATACATAGAAGTGTATAAACAGCCTACATAGATCTACATAACTCTACATAGATAAAAGGCCTTCGCTACACAGCCTACATAATTTAAACACACCTCCCCCCAACACACACACACACACACACACACACGTAAACGTACAGTGTCGGGTGTGTGTAATCATAAGGTGTACACTGTTTGATAATGCAATAAATACATAGCTGATTTAATACAATAATTTCTCTGTGTTCAACTGGATGACTTTTCCCTGTGGTGTCGTAAACGATGATTAAAGGAATAAGGTGATTTGAATGAGGAAATTATATACACCACCACCAATAATAATAATAATAATAATAATAATAGTAGTAGTAAGTAGAGCGTAAATTAATGTAAAATTTAATCTCCACTCATTCAGTTCACTTAATTACATCTTTTTACCTTCTCTAAACAGCCTAACTACCACCTACTAGTAGAAACTATAACCAACTAACTAGCTAGAACTATTACAAGCACCTTATACTCGTACAGTGTGTGTTTTGATGTGGTAGAGAACTCGTGGTTGGTGGAAGTATCTGTCTGTCTCTCTGGGTGTGTGTCTGTCTGTCTGTCTGGGTGTCTGTCTGTCTGTGTGGGTGGCTATAATGGAAGCGTTTCTTATCTAACGGACACTTGATATAATGGACTTTTCATATCTACGTTAGTTCATTTGATGGACGTTTTACATCTAATGGACACCTCGATATAACGGATTTTCCTCTTCAACTAGTCCGCTATATATAGGTCTTACTGTAGTTAATACGATATTTTTTTTTTTTTGTAATAACTGTCCTGTTAAACCCGGTACAGTGCAATTATGGTACAGCAATAACATGTCAAAAAACACACACACACACACACACACACACACACACACACACACACACACACACACATTTTAAAACACTTAAATAGTTTGTACAATGTAATAAATAAGTACACTCGTAAGTAGGCTAATAGTAAAATTTAATAGCCGTTTCTAGTTTTAATAATAGCCTTAACAAAAGCTAGTACAGCGGGATCAGTTCCTATTACTATCAAAACTATCGGACACTATTTTTGTTAGCAATATCTGGCGTCTTAACTAGGGTCACTGGATTAAGGAGGCACATGTGATTGCTATTTCTATTTATCTTTTTCATAGTACTATTAATTACTATTTTATTTACTTTTTTTTTCAAAGTATTATTAATAATTATTTTATTTACTATTTTTATTTAAATTTTTTCATAATACTATTAATTACTATTTTATTTACTATTTTTATTTACCGTTTTTTCATGGTACTATTAATTACTATTTTATTTACTATTTTCATTTACAAATTTTTTTCATAGTAATATTTAAATTTCCTTCTTGTTGTTCTTGTGACGTAATGTATACTGTAAAAACAGACTTAAATCAGATATACGACAACAATCTTCACTATTTCCTCATTTCCTTTAGATATACTCCTCCCCATTTCCCTATTTCCCCCGGATATACTCTTCCCATTTCCCTATTTTCTCCCGAGAGCGAAATCTAACCCATTAAATGAACCATAATCGACACAACATCCTCCCGGCATTCATAAACGGCACTCACCTACACCCCCCCCCCCCCCATTGAGCGTTAATTGTGGTTATTAGCCCTTGAGTGCCAATTACACAAGGGGGCCAATTACACACTTAAATGGTTACAATCCTGCACACTGATCTACTTATACAGCTCATTCCCTCACACTTATACTTATAAAAGGTTCACACTCATATTTCGAAGACATTCACTTATAATCCCTAATCCCTTACACTTAAGTCTGACTCTTCATACACTTATAATCCCTAATCCTTCACACTTAAAACACTTACAAGGGTCAATCCATCATACTTGCACACTTATAAACCCCATTCGTACTGACACACTTATCCTCCCTATACATCATACTTATTTACTTATACTTATATGACCCTGACACTTATAGTCAACGTCACACTTGTATCTATGACACTTACGTACTTACAAAAGCCCATCACACTACCCACTCTCCTTCACACTGACATACTTACACTTAACAACACACTTTATATTTGGCTTCACCCTTGCCTCCGTGTGCGCTCTTGTCTCCCGTGTACGACCTTTGCCTACCGTGTACACATTTGTCTCCCGTGTACACCTTTGCCTCTCGTGTACACCTTTGTCTCCCGTGAACGACATTTGCCTACCGTGTACACATTTGTCTCCCGTGTACACCTTTGCCTCTCGTGTACACCTTTGTCTCCTGTGTACACCTTTGTCTCCCGTGTACACCTTTGTCTCCTGTGTACACCTTTGCCTCTGGTGTACACCTTTGTCTCCTGTGTACACCTTTGTCTCCCGTGTACAATCTTGTCTCCCGTGTATACATGTTTGTCCCATGTACACTCGCGCGCCTCTCGTGTACGAACTAATCCCCTCTCAACCCTCTCTCCCTCTCCCCTCTCACTTAACCCGCTCTCCCTCTCACTTAACCCTCTCTCCCTCTCCCCTCTCACTTAACCCTCTCTCCTCTCACTTAACCCGCTCTCCCTCTCACTTAACACCTCTCCCTCTCCCCTCTCACTTAACCCTCTCTCCCTATCCCCTCTCACTTAACCTTCTCTCCCTCTCCCCTCTCACTTAACACCTCTCTTCCTCTCCCCTCTCACTTATCCTCCGTATATCCCTCTCCCTCCATGCTTTAACTACTCTCTCCCCCCCACCTACCTTTACCCTCTTCCCCCTCCCTACCTCCCTTACACACACACACACACACACACTATCCACCACCAATTCAGCGTGCGTTCCCTTCATCCACGCATCCATTGGTCCACCCCTCCCCCCCCTCTCTCTCCCCCCCTCTCCTTCCCCCTCTCCCCCTCCCTCTTTTTTTAAATCCCTCCTCTTTGGAATTAATGTGTTTTTACCGCCACTTGGTACCCCATTTGCCAAAACAGATCAGCGCAGGATTCCCGGGTTTCATATCAGCGGCCTAGGGGAGGGGACCGAGGGGGGGGGAGGGACCGAGGGAGAGGGGGGGGGGACCGAGGGAGGGACGAAAGCAAGCTAATGACACAAAAACACCTCCGCCGTAAGGGTGTGAATCCTGGGTCCGCTACATGGGGTTTCGGTCAGTGGAGGCGGGCGTGGATTAGCACTATCTGCGAGCACTTGATGTAGAGGGAGTTCCGCTGTTTGTGAACTGGTAGGGAATTTCGGACGGGAGGGGTGAGGGGTGAGGGGGGAGGGGGAGGGGGGTGGCAGAGGAGGGGAGGTATTTAGGTTTTAAAAGGGGGAGGAGAGTGTTTAAGTTTGGGAGAGGGGAGGGAGGGGTGGGAGAGGGGTGGGAGGGGAGGGAGAGGATTGAGAGGAGAGGGGGGGCGTATTTAAACTGGGGGAGAGACAGGAGAGAATAAGGGGAGTGTTTAAATTGGGAGAAGAGAGAGGGGGAGCTTGCTGGGAGGGGGGGGGCGCTGGGGGGAGACATGGGGTGTTCATTTATCCGACAACTTCATCAAATACCGTCGCTAAATTCACACAGAATGAAGTGATAAAACTCTCTCTCTCTCTCTCTCTCTCTCTCTCTCTCTCTCTCTCCTCTCTCTAACCTAACCTAACCTAACCTAACCTAACCATACGTAAACTTCATCCCTAATTGTACTTTTTTATTTCTATCTAATCACGTAAAAAATTTTCCCCAACTATACGATAAATTTCCCCAATCCCCAAATTACCCTTAAGCTGGTCCTCCATTTCCCCCTTCACCCAAAAAATTAATTGTACAGCTTAATATCATCACTAATTTACAGCTTAATATCATAATTAATTGTGCAGCTTAATATCATAATTAATTGTACAGCTTAATATCATAATTAATTGTGCAGCTTAATATCATAATTAATTGTACAGCTTAATATCATCATTAATAGTCCAGCTTAATACCATAATTAATTGTACAGCTTAATATCATAATTAATTGTACAGCTTAATATCATAATTAATAGTCCAGCTTAATACCATAATTAATTGTACAGCTTAATATCATATCTAAATACCTCACTCTGCCGTACAGTTAATAAAACCTATCCAACACACACACACACACACACACACACACACACACGTATATATTTTATCTCTCTCCAAAAGACATGACAAATCTCTCTCTCTCTCTCTCTCTCTCTCTCTCTCTCTCTCTCTCTCTCTCTCTCAGTAACTTTTAATCTCTAATCTATGTCAACAATTACACGTGGTGAGGAGGGAAGGGGGGGGGTGAGAGGTGAGGGAAGGGGGTGGGTGAGAGGTGAGGGAGGAGGGGGGGAAGTGAGGGGGGGTGTAACCTTAGCAGAGAGGTAAACAAACAGGGATGAGGGGGCTCGTGTCACCTCCTCAAGTGGCATTTTGAGAGAACTTTATGGAGATATTTTACCCGCTATGAGATCTGGGGGGTGGGGGGGGGGGGGGGGGGTGGGGGGGGGGGCGGGGGTGAGGGGGGGTGGGGGGAAGGAGGAGGTTGAGAGGAAGGGGAGGAGGAAGAGATTGAGAGGAGGGAGGTAAGAGGAGGAGGAGGAAAAGGGAGTGTTTGGGGTGCCTAATATAGTCAGTAAACACTACCTCACCCGCCCCCACCAGTTGACCCCGTCTCTCTCTCTCTCTCTCTCTCTCTCTCTCTCTCTCTCTCAGAACAGGAAAATCAGCAATATATCGCCAAGACATCGACAAGAAAAAAAAAAAATCGCCCGAAGTACTTTTTTTTGGCCAACTTAAAAAAAAATATCACATTTAAAAATTTACCCAAATTTACTTTTTTTCATCAGTAAAAAAAAAATGCATTTTTTCGCCAAATCTGGAAAAAAAATTCTTACTAAAAATACCCAACCTCGGCGAACGTTGTATTTTATAGCCAACTTGGAACAAAAAATCGTCGACTAACATATTGTTTCGCCAACTCGCCAACTTTACGAAAACAAATAACAAAAAATAATAAAAATAAAAATAATCTCAACAGTACAAATTCTGGTTAAGTAAAGTCAGTATTTGTCTTCAATATATCAGTTGGATTATTTATTCACTAGATGACTTAGGAATTAACTAGAAGCCTATAGTGTATGTTGAGACGCCACCACACACACCCATGATGACCTTACACTCTCCAGCACTGCCTACACCATCTACACTCTATACAGCAACACCTACACTACACACCACCACCTACACAGCATCGTCTACACCCCTTAACCTCACCTACATCACAGTAGCACCTCCCGTCATCTTCGGCACCTCCCCTCAGCCCGTCATCTTCGGCACCTCCCCTCAGCCCGTCATCTCTAAGCACCTCCCCTCAGCCCGTAATCTCTCAGTACCTCCCCTCAGCCCGTCATCTCTCAACACCTCCCCTCAGCCCGTCATCTTTCAACACCTCCCCTCAGCCCGTCATCTTTCAACACCTCCCCTCGGCCCGTCATCTCTCAGCACCTCCCCTCGGCCCGTCATCTCTAAGCACCTCCCCTCAGCCCGTCATCTTCGGCACCTCCCCTCGGCCCGTCATCTCTCAGCACCTCCCCTCTTGAGACAAAAATCTCGTGTGAGAGAACGAACAACTGGAGACTGCCCCCCCCCCCCCCACCTTATCCTCCCCCTTCTCTCCTTTTCCGTTTGTCTCTCTACGACTCTTCTCTGTCTCTTTCTTCTCTCTCCTTCTCTATCTCTGACACAGAAAATCTCTCCCTCCCTTTATCGTCATGTCTCTCTCTCTCTCCCCCTCCCACATCTTTTCTCTCCCCTCCCTGGACCCTCAACAACCTCTTTCCCATTTACTCTCCCCTCTCAACCTTTTCCTCTCTCTCTTCTCCCTCTCTCTCTCTTTCTCAACCCTCTACCTATCCCCTCCACCCCTCTTCTTCTTCTTCGTTATTTTTGCTATTCCACTTTTCTTTGTATTTCCTCTTCTCTTCCTCACCCTATTCCTCTTCCTGGTCTTCTATGTCTCCTCCTTCTTGCTGTTGCTGTTCCACGTGTATCCTCTTATCTTCCTTCCCTCCTCTTCCTCTATTCCCTTCTTTCTCTCTTCCTTCTTTATTCCTCCCTTTTCTCTTTCCCTTCCCCTCTTCTCTTTTTCCCCTTCCTCTCTCCTCTTCCTGCAGCACCTCCCCTTTCTCCCCCCCTTTCCGGTGGCTCTCCCCTCTCTTCCACACCCTTGTCCCTCCCCTTCTCTCTCCTCCTCACTCCTCTCATCTTTTGGTCCTCCCCTCTCTCTCTTCCCCTCCCCTTTCTCTTCCCTTCCCCTTTCTCTCCCCTCCCCCTCTGGCTCTCCCCTTTCCCCCTTGCGGTGCGACAAAGAGGGTATCAGCGCGGCCCCATTGTGAAGCTCGGTCCCTTGTCGCCTACCAAGAGTGTGTCTCACCGTTACTGAGGTCTTCCCTTCCTCCTCCTCCCCCCCTTCCCCTCCTCCTCCAAAACTCTCCACGTCCTCCCTCCATTCTCTCTCTCCTCCACTCTCTATTCTACCTACATCATCTCTACCTTCTTGTACATATACTACTCCCCTTTTCCTTCTAATCCTCTCCCTTTCTCCCCTTCTTACTCCCCTCGTTTTAACCCCCCCCTTCCCTCCTCTCCCCTCCTTCCACGCTCCCCCTCCCTCATTCCACCCTCTCCTCCTCCTCTCGTCTCTCCTCTTCCTCCTTAACTATAGTCGCTGTTAACATGCTAAATAATATTACCACAACTACCACAACTACCACTATTACCACAACAACCAATACTACCACCTTTACCACTACTACTACTATCACCCCCACCACCACCACTACCACCACCAGTAGCAAGGGAAGAAAGCGGTGTAGGAAGAGTTTCAAACATAGTTAAGGATTTAGCGATATTCTGACCATGACTCTCTCTCTCTCTCTCTCTCTCTCTCTCTCTCTCTCTCTCAGTTAATTTTTCCCCTCTCTCCCTACCTCACCTCTCCTTTCTCTCCCTACTTAACCTCACTTCCTTCTGCTACCCTCTTGTTAACTTCCTCTTCCCTCCCTATACATCCCTCCTGTCTCCTACATCTTCCCCTTCCCCTTCAGTCCTCCCCCTCCCTCTCCCGCCCCCAACACACGGACCATTGTGTAAAAGCCTTGTATCCCGGGGTAGGTAGGCGCCGGTATTACAGCGGGCGTGATTCTCCGCGACTCAGAGAAGGATGAGTCGGCCATCTGTATTACCAGGGACTTGCTGGGATAACGCCAGGGTGTGGGGGCCAGGGCCTCTCTCTCTCTCTCTCTCTCTCTCTCTCTCTCTCTCTCTCTCTCTCTCTCTCTCTCTTTACCAGGGCAGACACATCGGGGGCCTGTGTGTGTGTGTGTGTGTACCAGGGTAGTCAAATCCGAGGTGTGGTGGATATCTCTCTCTCTCTCTCTCTCTCTCTCTCTCTCTCTCTGCCACACCCAGGGCCATACTAAACACCATACTTACTACTACCTGTTGGTTTACCTGCGTGGCCACACCCTTCGTCAGGACTGGCACATCGAGGGCCACATTTCCATGTGTTGGAATGTTTGCATGGCCACACCTACCACCATGTGATATTGTACATAATAGACCACATCCTCTCACAATACTCCTCTGCTCCCAAGACCACACCACGTATTGGGCCACCTGAAAGACCACACTCTCTCTTAAGTCACATCATTTCCTAAAGCCACACCACGACGTACTGGGGCACCTGAAGGACCACACCCTCCTAAGCCACATCTTCACCTAAGGCCACACCATGTATTGGGTTACTTGAAGGACCACAACCTCCTAAGCCACATCTTTTCTCAGGACCACACCATATGCTGGGTTACCTGTTCACCTAACCTAACTGAAGCTAACCATTAGTAGTGGCCCCAATCCTAATCGTAAGTCTTGGGGTCTATTAGGACTGGGATCCATATGACCCAGTAACCGGTATGAAGGCCCAGGTATATACAAGTCAGTCTCCTTGTTCTAAACTGACTGACTCACTGACTCAATCACTCACTCACTCATTGACACACACCTACACGCCAGAAAGATAACACCCCCCTCCCCCCCCTCCCACCCTTCAGATTAAGCGTAAAGGTATGAACTAATTACAAGAATCACCAGGTGTATACTCCAGACACCTGTACGGCCCTCAACTGACTCAAAAACGTCTCAAATGTTTACTACGAATACCAATCTGACATCAGGTGAAGATTAGGCACCCCAGCTTATTTCACGTTAAGCTTAACCACCCTAAAGATAACCTAACCTAAGCTTAACCTCCCCTCCCCAGGTAGCATTAAGTGAAATACGCTGAGATGCCTAAAATAAGCCGGGGCGCCTAATATAAACTGAGGTGCCTTATATAAGCTGAGGTGCCTAATATAAGCTGAGGTGCCTAAAATAAGCTGGGATGCCTAAAATAAGCTGGGGTACCTAATCTTCACCTGTTCCATTTACCTGTAGTATATTTTATGAAGCGAGTTTCATTCAATAGCCGCCTTTTCGGAACCAGACTGATAGATGCGTTTTTCAAGTGAGGGTCAACACGATCAAAATATTAAATAATTAGTCAAATGAAGCTCTCTCTAGCCACCTACCTGAGGCTTCCGTGAGCGTCATTGTCGGCTCGTCTTCGTGTTTCTGTAAATAGAGAAAAAAAATACAATGAATTAGTCAAGTTTAGAAGAAAAGGATGATAGGAAGGATAACAAACGAGGGAGATGAGAGAGAAAGAAAGAAAGAAAGAAAGATATAAGGAAGACAAAAACAAGGAAAGAGAGATAGAAAATACAAGGACAAAAATGAAGAGAGGGGATAGGAGAACAAAAACAATAAAGGAGAGAGAGAGAGAGAGAGAGAGAGAGAGAGAGAGAGAGAGAGAGAGAGAGAGAATACAAAAGTTAATGTAAGAGAAATAACAAAAATTTCCTTCACCTCAGACAGTCAACAAGTCGTACAGATTTACTCACCATAAATTTACATATTTCTCCACACCTGCAATATAATCCCCTTGTAAAATACGTTCTACCTATACACACACACACACACCTATACACATCTTAGGGTATATTTACGTGGAAATGTGTATACCCTGATACGTTTATATATCCTCCCTATGTCAAAAGAGATTAGCCATGTCCTACCATACAGACATACAGTGTTGAAGACATGTAAACCCTTGTTGCAGTGTTAAGCCATATTGGATTCCTTTACTCTTTAGAAAAATAAGACATTTTTACTAGCCAATGGGGACGTTTGAGTAAGGTCTGTCTGTCTGTCTATCTGTCTATCTCTGTCTGTCTGTCTGTCTATCTCTGTCTGTCTGTCTGTCTATTTGTCTATCTGTCTCAAGAACTGAAAGACCTTTAGCATACCCCCCTCCCTACGCCCCCCCCCCACCTTCCTTCACCCTTCCCCTCCTTCACACACACGTCTCCATCCCTATAACCTCTTTTCTCCTTCGTTTTTCTCCTCCTCCTCCTCCTCCTTCCTTCTCTCTTTTTCCAACCCCTTCTGACACACCCCTCCTCCCCTCTCTCCTTGACACACACTCCTCCCCTCTCTCCTTGACACACACTCCTCCCTTTCCCTTTGACACACCCCTCCTCCTTCTCTGTTTGACACACCCCTCCTCCTTCTCCTCTCTCCCCAGACACACCCTTATCTGACACTCCCTCTCTCCCCTCTCCCTCTCCCCTCTGACACTCCCCTCCCTAGCGCCATCCCTCACATGCAAATCTGAGGGTGTGGTTGGCTGTGGTGCGGGACCTGGCCATATGAGATTCATCGATTCTCACACACTGTCAAAAAGCAGCATCTTGATCTGAGTCCCCGGGGTTAAAATATACAATATCCGTGTGTGTGTGTGTGTGTGTGAATGTACCGCCCGCCCTCCTGTGTACACTACTCTAACGTACACAAAGCCTGCTCTCCCGTGTACGCTACTTTAACGTTCACAGGGACGCCCGCCTTTCCTCTACGCTACTCTAATGTACACAAATTCTTTTTACACACACACATACACACACACACACACACACACAGATATGTAATTTTTATGCATACACATCAACATTTTCTTTACACACGAGCACACGTTTCCTTACACACACACACACACACACACATGTAAACATTTTTTTTATACACACCTACCGTATGAATGCAACTTTAATTACACACACAGGAAGATCACAAGTGTTCTATTTGTACACACGTAAACATCTTCACACACACACACTGTCCGCAAATATAATTAAAAACAATACCTCACGGCTAAAACTCTCCAGGGGTAAATATGTTCTCAATAAATAAACAAAGAAAGCGACAAAATCAGGATCACACGGACCAAATAAACGAAAAAAAAAAAACGAAAAACGAAAAAAACAAACAAAAAAAAACAGGCAAATCGAACGTAATTTCGTCCACTGGTAATGACGTCAAAGTATGGCGTCGACCAATGAGAGTCTCGGGCCGTCTGTCAGGTGACTCATGAATAATAATGTAGAGGCCGATAAATAACTCGGGTGTTAATACTTCACAAGGTAGCCCCCCCCCCCCCCCGCCTCCATGTGTCAGGTCAAATAGGCCCCAGTCCTAATAGGCCCCAACTTTAACCTGATATAAGCCACTGTGACTGAGGTCCAATGGATAAGTTAGGTTGGGGACTATTTGACCTGGGGTCCATTTGATCTGCAACCGGTGACCCCGTATTAATCTTAACAGTCTTGGCTTATGTATGACCTCAGCACGCACACACAGACACACACACAACACGCAATCACGCACGCACACGCACACGTTTTTATTTCGCTCACTCAGTGTAACACTCTAATGTGCCCTTGTTCTTTCAATATTACTCCCTCCCTCCCTCCCTCTCTCCCTCCCTCCCTGCCTCCCTCCCTCCCTGCCTCCCTCCCTCTCCCTCCCTAGGAACGGGGAGGGGCTCAGCTGGGCAAAGGTCAGTGATGTCACGTATAGTTTATGGTACTGTCATCCCCTCAACTTATCACCTCCCCCTCCCAGACGTGTGGTATTATAAGTCCCCCCTCCCCCTCCCTCTCTCTCCCCTCCCCCTCACGTTTGGTTTTATCAGTATCCCTCCCTCCCCCCCCCCCCCAACCCTCTCTCTCTCCCTATCTCTCACTCTCCCTCTCTCCCTCCCAGACGTGTGGTGGACAGCGGGGGGCGAGGCGAGGCAAGGTGAGACTGTAGGCTAGGGTAGTGTCGTCACGTAGTGTAGGAGATGACATCAAGGTGCTCTCAGTCTTGCCCTCTCTCACTCTCTATCTCTCTCTCTCTCTCTCTTTACCTCCCTCCATACTTCACTAAACTCCCTCCCTCCCTCATCCCGCACCTCACTCCTCCCCCCCTTTTCCCTACCTCCTTCACTTCCTCCCTGACTCACTCTCCCTTTAATTCCTTCCTCCCTCCTTCAATATCTCCCTCCTTATGTCAACAAGTTATTTTCCTTCTTCAGTCACTCTCACTCCTTCCCTCCATCCTTCCTCCTTTTCCCACTCTCCCTACTTCCTCTCCTTCCTTTTACGTTCTCCCCCTACTTTCCTCCCTTATTCCCTCCCCCCCTTTCCTTTCCATACCCCTTATGAGGCAAGGCAAGACTAGAGATAATTCTGTTACGTTTCTCTTGTCTGTCTGTCTGTTTTTAGGAGTGAGGGGTGAAGGGGGAGGGAGGGGTGAAGGGGGAGGGAGGGGGTGAAGAGGGAGGTGAGGGAGGGGTGAAGGGGGAGGGAGGGGGTGAAGGGAGTGGGGGGGGTGAATGGGTGGAGGTGTGGTGAAGGGAGTGGGGGGTGGTAAAGCGGGTGGGGGTGGTAAAGGGAGTGGGGGTGGTGAAGGGGGAGGGAGTGGTGAAGGGGGAGGGGGTGGTGAAGGGGGAGGAGGTGGTGAAGGGAGTGGGGTGGTGAATGGGTGGAGGTGTGGTGAAGGGGGAGGGGGTGGTGAAGGGAGTGGGGGGTGCTAAAGCGGGTGGGGGTGGTAAAGCGGGTGGGGGTGGTAAAGCGGGTGAGGGTGGTAAAGGGAGTGGGGGTGGTGGAGGGGGAGGGGGTGGTGAAGGGGGAGGGAGTGGTGAAGGGGGAGGTGGTGGTAAAGCGGGTGGGGGTGGTAAGGCGGGTGAGGGTGGTAAAGGGAGTGGGGGTGGTAAAGGGAGTGGGGGTGGTGAAGGGGGAGGGAGTGGTGAAGGGGGAGGTGGTGGTGAGGGAAGGGGTGGATGAAGGGGGGAGGGAAGAGGAAGGGTAGTAGTGCCCCTCCCCTCTTCTTATCAGCACTCCACCACTCACCACCACCCACCCCCACTCCTCACCACCGCCCATCACCCACACCACAAACCCCCACTCCTCACCACCGCCCATCACCCACCCCCCCACCACAAACCCCCACTCCTCACCACCGCCCATCACCCACCCCCACTCCTCACCACCGCCCATCACCCACAACACCCCCCACTCCTCGCCACCGCCCATCACCCACAACACCCCCCACTCCTCACCACCGCCCATCACCCACAACACCCCCCACTCCTCACCACCACCCATCACCCACAACACCCCCACTCCTCACCACCGCCCATCACCCACAACACCCCCCACTCCTCACCACCGCCCATCACCCACAACACCCCCCACTCCTCACCACCGCCCATCACCCACACCCCCCCACTCCTCACCACCACCCATCACCCACCCCCCACCACAAACCCCCACTCCTCACCACCGCCCATCACCCACAACACCCCCCACTCCTCACCACCGCCCATCACCCACACCCCCCACTCCTCACCACCGCCCATCACCCACAACACCCCCCACTCCTCACCACCACCCATCACCCACACCCCCCACTCCTCACCACCACCCATCACCCACAACACCCCCCACTCCTCACCACCGCCCATCACCCACACCCCCCCACTCCTCACCACCACCCATCACCCACAACACCCCCCACTCCTCACCACCGCCCATCACCCACACCCCCCACTCCTCACCACCGCCCATCACCTCTCCACTGATTTCCTATTCAAGGCAGGAGACCCGTGATTTCAGAGACAATAAACCAAGATTTTCTGCTGAATATATAAGTCAAATCGTTTTCTTTGTCTAGGTTAGGTTAGGTTAGGTTAGGTTGTGAGGATTCAAATGTGTTGAGAGGAAAGAAGTGTAGGGGAAAATTCCTCATATTTTCCCCTCCTTTCAGTTTAAAATATACGGAAAAATCACTGACTATAGTTACTGCCCGTTGAAGATTTGTTTTTTTTTCCCCCATGTGGTGTTTTTAGGGATTGTTTTTTATTTGTTGTGTTTGTTTATGTTTCATACGGGAGTGATACGGATTATAATGGTGGAAAAAGGGTTGGGTTGGGTTGGGTTGGGTTTAGGTTAGGTTAGGTTGGGTTTAGGTTGGGTTGGGTTTAGGTTGGGTTGGGTTGGGTTGGGTTGGGTTTAGGTTAGGTTGGGTTTAGGTTGGGTTGGGTTTAGGTTGGGTTGGGTTTAGGTTAGGTTGGGTTTAGGTTGGGTTTAGGTTAGGTTGGGTTTAGGTTAGGTTGGGTTTAGGTTGGGTTTGGGTTGGGTTTAGGTTGGGTTGGGTTTAGGTTAGGTTGGGTTTAGGTTGGGTTTAGGTTGGGTTGGGTTTAGGTTAGGTTGGGTTTAGGTTGGGTTTGGGTTGGGTTTAGGTCGGGTTTAGGTTAGGTTGGGTTGGGTTTAGGTTGGGTTAGGTTCGAGGAAATGGTGAAATTAATAACAAACAAGTCCATAAGAGTGAGAAGCCCATTGATATTGTATAGGAATATGTGATTAACGTAGATAAAGATGGATGCTAGGGGATCTGTCTCTCCACACACACACACACACAGTCAAACACCCAGACACACACACACACAGTCAAACACCCAGACACACACACACAGTCAAACACCCAGACACACACACACACACACAGTCAAACACCCAGACACCCCCCCCCCCCCACACACACACAGTCAAACACCCAGACACCCCCCCCCCCACACACACACAGTCAAACACCCAGACACACACACACACACACACACAGTCAAACACCCAGACACACACACACACACACACACACAAATAAAAACACCGAGTAAGAGAGAGGGAGAGAGAGAGATACAAGACCATGGGTGGGTGATTGGTAGGGGGTAAGGGGGTGGTGAGGTGGTGAGGGGTGGTAGGGATGATAGCCCCTGACCATCACACGTTGAGGCAACATTTGGTATTCCACATTTGCAACATCAGCACCTCGTATCGGCCCAAGATCCACATTGATAACAACATTGGTATTCATGTTCCGTCTGGGTAGAGGGAGGGAGGGGGTGAGGGAGGGGGGTGTGAGGGAGGGGGGGAAGGGTAGTAGGGTGAGAGAGGGAGGGATAGAGGAGCAGTAGGGTGAGGGAGGTGGAGTAGGGTGAGGGAGGGAACAGGGTGAGGGAGGGGGGAAGAGGGAAAGTCGAGTTAAGTGAAGTAGTTTTACAGGGAGAGGGGGGGGGAGCAGGGTGAGGGATTTAAGGGAGGGAGGGAGAATGGAGAGGGGGAAGTAATAGGGAAGGAATAAAGGGAAGGATTGAAAAAAAATATGAGAGGGATGGAAACGAAGTGGGAAGAAGGATAGAGGGATAAAGGTGAGGGAGAAGAGGGGAGATGATGATGATGTAGAGGGGAGGAGAGGGGAGGAGAGGAAAGGGGTGGGGATGAAAAGGAATAGCTAAATGAAATAGGAAAAGGGAGAGTAAAGGAGGGGAGAATAAAGAGGAAGGGGAGGGAAGGGAAATGAAGTTTACACGAGGGAGAGGGGAAGGATGGAAGGGGAGAGAGGGGAAGGATGGAATGGAAAGTTTATTCGAGGAGGAAGAGTGAGGGTCGTTTTGTTTACGTATCCTGAAGGTCAAAATGGCGGACACACACACAGATAGATACACGCATACAGAACGCACATACAAACACAAAGTACGTACATACATATACAAAATGAAAGAGAGAGAGAGAGAGAGAGAGAGAGAGAGAGAGAGAGAGAGAGAGAGAGAATCAGGGAGTGGAGTAACAAGGAGGAGTAATAAAGGAGTATTTTATTACCCTTCAACTGTGGCAAGTGTCCATCAAGGAGAGGTGAAGAGAGAGGAGTGAGGGAGTGAGAGATGAGGAAGACATGAGGGGAAATGACTGAGACTTGGGGCGGAGGGGGGGGGGAGAGAAGTGTGTGTGTGTGTGTGTGTGTGTGTGTGTGTGTGAGTGAGTGAGTGAGTGAGTGAGTGTGTGTGTGTGTGTGTGCGTCTAGTGTCGTGTTTTCACCCTCCATTTGTCTGCTTGTGGCGTCATCTTCATGTCTCAGCGCCGCGTCAAGGACATCACCTTAAAATACAGTTTCTCCGGCATTTTTGCTAGTGTGGAGACGGGGGGGTGAGGTGGGGAGGTGAGGGGGTAAGGGGGTGAGGTGAGGGGGTAAGGGGGTGAGGTGAGGGGTAAGGTAAAGGGAGAAGGAGGGGTGAGATGAGGAAAATGGGGAAAGGAGAGGGGGACGAATGAAGGAGGAGGAGGATTAAAGAGGAAGAAGGAGGAGGAAGGCATAATAAGCACAAGACTCTTACAAATCTTCTCTTCCCAAGTATCATTTTTCCATCACTAATCTCAACCAAAACGAATCACTAAGTCTCACGTTACCTTAAACTCTCATAACAAAAAAAAAACAATAAAACAAAAAACAAAACAAAAAAATCCACGCTGCTAATCTTAAACCAGAAGACTAAACCACCCTCAAGCCACCTACTAAACCATATCTGTGACCTTTTGACCTTAAAATCATTACAGCTAGAGATGATTATGATGAATGTTTATATACTAAGTTTGAACACTGTAGATCTTACCATTCTCGTATTGTACTATCGATGTATATAGTTAGACCAGTGTGTGTATATTTATGTATATATAGAAACACACACTGCACTGACCACCCTACTCAAGCGACGCAAAAAAATAAACTTGAATAATTATCACTGACGAAACCTTTCACAACTTGAGTAAAAAAAAAAATGTAATCTTAAGAACACTAAAAACATCGTAGCTAAAAATTGACGCAGTTAATCTTAAGCAGAACGAATTGACGAAAACCTAACGAAAACAAGACGTAGTTAATCCCACCCTGAACTAAATACATGTTATCAGCCTTGTCGACCACCCTAAGCTGTGGTAAGAAGGGGTTCAAATAATTCTATGTGGTTCATCTTGTTGCTGGGGTTCAAACGTGGGATCAAATTGTATATTGAACCTTTGTTTATGTGGACAGGTTGAGGTATAGTGTTTGTGTCAGGAAAAATATATATATATATATGACCACCCAAAACATATGAATTTTTTTTCCTATATTACATTATAAATATCTTCTTCACACACACACACACACACACACACACACACACACACACACACACACCATAGTTTTTAAATCTAGTATTAGGGCGTTAACTCAGAACCCCTGATATGACCTCTAACAGTGGTGACAGAGGACGTCCTTGTTTATCCTGGAGGAAGAAGAAAATAATACCATGGTGCTATGAATTAAGGGGATTTTCACGGGGCCTGGAGGACGAGTCTCTCTCTCAGCCCGGACTGTAGGACTTGTGTCTGGGTGATGGGGCCTGGAGGAATTGTCTCTCAGTCTCTGAGTCCATGAGTGGCGGCTTTGTCTCTAGTCCAAGGACGGCGGACCTTGAGAACTGTCTCTCAGTCTCTGAGTCCATGAGTGGCGGCTTTGTCTCTAGTCCAAGGACGGCGGACCTTGAGAACTGTCTCT
Source organism: Homarus gammarus (assembly GCA_958450375.1). Classification (NCBI taxonomy): domain Eukaryota; kingdom Metazoa; phylum Arthropoda; class Malacostraca; order Decapoda; family Nephropidae; genus Homarus; species Homarus gammarus. The sequence continues at coordinate 333,142 of CAUDMG010003668.1, read as the reverse complement.
CAGTCTCTGAGTCCATGAGTGGCGGCTTTGTCTCTAGTCCAAGGACGGCGGACCTTGAGAACTGTCTCTCAGTCTATTAAGTCCGTGTGTGGCGGCTTTGTCTCTAGTCCAAGGACGGCGGACCTTGAGAACTGTCTCTCAGTCTCTGAGTCCATGAGTGGCGGCTTTGTCTCTAGTCCAAGGACGGCGGACCTTGAGAACTGTCTCTCAGTCTATTAAGTCCGTGTGTGGTGGCTTTGTCTCTAAGTCTAAGGACAGCGGCGCCCGGAGGACTTGTATATCAGACTGTGGGCGGCAGACATGTCTCTCAGACCGTGGGTGGCGGACGTGCGTCTCTCAGACCGTGGGTGGCGGCGCCTCCCTGGGGAGGGACACGCGGAAATCTCTTCACATTACATGTCAAACAGAGGCGCAAGTTTGAAAATAATTAGCGTGGAGTAAGTACGACAATGGCACCATTCACGGCACCGCAGAGTCGACCCTCCAGCCTTGCCACCACTTTTATGTGGCACTCGGGACAACACTTTGCCAAGGCACTGGGGGTCCCACGGCTCACATTGCTAGTGCCAAACTACGCGTCTCTGACCCTTGGAGGATCCCACCGTATGTAGCACTCTCTTGCTCCGCCCGCAGCTCTGCCCTTATGAGCGTCGCCTGGTGGAAAAGCACAGTAGCATCCTCAATGGCCCTGTGCTTACAAAAGCCAGACAGAGAAAAATGAAGCGACGGGGAAAAAGTATTCAAGAAAAGGTGTTTTCGTGTAGGTAAATTTTTTTCGGGAAACTTGTCAAGTGGAAAAGTTTTTATCGTCCCCTTTTTTGAGTTGCAGCGGGCGAGGAGGAGAGTGAGGGGAGGTGATGGCATCTTGTTAAGGACTGTGTCTCTCCTGGAGAGAAATGGACTACACACTGGTGAGTCTCCTCCTCCTCTATACCCTCCAAGGTGTCAGAGAAACTTGAGGTGCAGAGCCGCCATTCGCCTCACACCTCGACAAGTGTAGACGAGACGGACACGGATTTTGAAAACTGGGTCTTGGAGAGTACTAATGAAAAGGACACGAGTGTTTACTGTGTGTACCGCCCCCCCTTCCCCCGTGGGGCGACCCATGTTTACCCAGTCCTGCCACCCCCTGCCTCTCCTCACCACCAACGCTCACTCCTCCCGTCTCCCTCACTACCTCTCACCCCGTCTCTCTTACCTCTTAACATCCGACTATATTCCTCACTCCACATTCTTCTACGCATTTCTGTCTCCTTCTCTACTCCTCATTTTTCTCTCTCTCACCTTCTCAAGTTCTCCTGTCTCCTTTACTACTCCCCACTGCCATCCACCCCATCCATCTCCCTCACCACTCCTCACCGTCACATACCTCACTTCCTCATCATTACTTTTTCCTACATAGTTCTCCCTCCTCCTCACCCAAACGTACACACACACACAAAGTTGCTTCTGGACTGATACGAGCCAGACACAATATTTGTAAGACTCCCCACAAAACTCACTTTTTCCCTCCGTCTCTCCCCCCTGAAAAAAAACTATCTCCCCTCCCCCCTCAACCCCCGGAAAAAAAGTCTTGCCCACAAAACTCGAAATGAGACATCGCTGAGGAGGGTCCAAGTAACGAGCATTAACTTATGAAAGGGAGGCGTGGTGAATAGAAGCTCCCATTGTGGAGATTGTTTTTACAGGGCTGGGCAAAGAGGGGGAGGAGCTGGTTCATTTGCCGGCTGCTCCCTCCCTCCCTCCTCCCCTCCCTCACTCACTCACTCACTACCATGGCCCGTCATTTTGCTCGCAACCCAGGGCAAACCAAAGCCTGGGGAAGGGTCACATGCCGGGGGAAGGGCCCACAGCCTGGGGGAAGGACCCACAGCCTGGGGGAAGGACCGCAATCCTGGGGGAGTGGCCATCACCTGGGGGAGTGGCCACCACCTGAGGGAGTGGCCATAGGCAGGGGGAGGGATCACAACCTAGGGGGAGGATCACAACCTAGGGGGAGGGACTACCACCTGGGGAGAGGCCACATACTGGGGGAAGGGGCGCAGGCTGGGGGAGGGGCCACAGGCTGGGGGAGGGACCTTAGCCTCGGGGGATGGACTACCACCTGGGGGAGGTACCATCACCACCTGGGGGAGGCATAACCACCTGGGGGAGGGGCCACCACCACCTAGTGGAGGCGCCACCACCACCTAGGGGAGGCACCACCTGGGGGAGGCGCCACCACCACCGGGGGAATGAAACACACACTCCACAAAAACATATGACACACTCACACCTCCCATGCACTTGTGAGCGAGCGGTGGATGGTTCACACACCCACTCCACAGTAACACATGACGCCTTCACACCTACCACCTCCCGATACCAAAAGGACCAAGCTTCACTGTGCTATTCTTAGTTAAGGAGGGAGTTTAGTGTGGGTTAAAGCAGATGGGGAGGCGAGAGTTTCAGAGGGTCTTCGGTGCCGGGTTCGGGTGGAGGGAATACTTTAAATGTGGAAGAGAAATCAGAGGTTCGGTGTGCTAAAGGATTCAGAGCGTCAAAGCACTTCACACTTGAGAGTTATATTGTACATCAAGTGAGGGATGGAAGTTTATGTCTGCCTCGTACTTTACCACAAGTCAGTGTGTGTGTGTGTGTGTGTGTGTGTGTGTAAGGTAATACTTGAGATAGATAGTTTTAGAGTTGTGTTGTTAACTATAAATCTGTTTATGATTCTGAATGACTGAACATCAATTTAACATAAAGACAACGAACAAAGTCGCCCTTCAGTTAGTTAATGTATATATGTTAGACCCATAAAACTCTAATAGACTTTTATCTCCAAACCTTCGGGTGATTCTACGTTTAAGGACTGACCTGATAACTTAACCACCTATATTCAGAGGTCTTATGGTACAGTACATCCCAATTTGCCAGGTCGTCGCTCGTTAGTTTAGTTGAGCTGTAATACTCAACTGCTTAAATATACACTAAATACAACAAACAGTAAGTCATCTTAAGATTGATGAAAACAAGGAGGCCCAGGTGATGAGCTCTGTCTGTCTGTCTTTCACCACCTGTTATTGTAAAATTGGTTGAGGTCAAAACTCGACACAAACAACTACCTGATCTTACAAACATTTTGCTATGTTAACTGGCAGCGCGCACACACACACACACACACACTGATTATTTATTACTTATTGACCGGTATTTCCGTAAGAAAACAAAGACAAATGAATAAATTGAAAAATGTCTTAAATTTATATCATGTTCACCTTGTACGTAACAACACCCAAATATAGTCACGAGTCAGTATTATTGGTAAGACAGGATCTGGACTCAATATACACTGAGTCATGACGTAGATACTGAGGCAGCCAGGGAGACCACCTACACCACCCTATTTCTGGCTGTAATATTCAGTTCAATGACCTTTTGTTCTGACTGATAATAATCCTTTCCCGAGGAAGGTTTTTTGCTCATATCTCCTTCCCAGCGGCCCCTCACTGACAGGGCACGGCGGCCTGCCACACACTGCCTCCACGCGGGCATAATGACTCCATTGGTCAATGATGTTGGAATATGAGAACTAAAAAAGTAATGTTCGAGTGTAACTGTAAACAACCAGATATTGTCCGTGACAATATTAACGAAAATGATGAATATATTTTTTTTTATCAAAGTGAGTAAGTATGAGGCGCCTCACCGCAGGCATCAGTGTACACACACGGCCTCCATCAGGCAGCGGGACCATCCATCACGCAGTAAGTCTACAGTCGGCCGCATTAATCACGCAACATTTTTACAGCTCGTGTAAATCGGAGGATGCGTCGTTACGTAGAGGGGTAAAGTCGTGCCAAATTCAATTATGGCGGCAAATTCATCATGGTTGCTGGTGCAGTGGCACAGCGCTCGTGTTAATGGCCTTCCGTGCCAGCGAACACCGCCTCCCACTCCTCTATTGTGTTGCCAAATCGCCTCTTGCTTGCCTGTAATTGAGGGAAAATTAAATTTATACCCAGCCTGCCTTGAAATCTTAATGAGTGCCAAGTCGGGAAATTTGTCACGGCTGAGTGCCCAGGACCAGCGTGGCGTGAAGGAGGAGGCACTACGAGGCACTCCTGCCAGCCAGGGTACAGTACTCCCGCTCAGCCCGGAATGGTTCCCGGGAATCTAGGACCGTGGGGGGTTGGGAGTGGGGGCTGAAGGGAGGGGTGGAGACGTAAGCTGGCAGTGGAGGAGGGGTGGTAGGGGATATTGAGGAGGTCAAGAGGTAGTGTAGGGGGGAGGGTAAAAGGGGGCTGGGGAATGGTGATTTGGGGTCGTGAGAAGAGAGAGGGAGAGAGAGAGGGAGAGGAGAGAGAGAGAGAGAGGATGAAGCATGGGGGGAAGACAAGGGCATGGATAATCGGCAAAATGAGGAAAATAAGAAGAGAGAGGGAGGCCGAAGATGACCGTGGCTTGTGAGTGAGAGGCTAGGTGTAGGGAGGAGACATGGTGGTAGAGGTCATAGGAAGAGGAGGAGGAGGAGGGAGAAGAAGAGGAGGAGGAGGAGGGAGAAGAAGAGGAGGAGGGAGAGGGAGAAGAGGAGGAGGAGGGAGAAGAAGAAGAGGAGGAGGGAGAAGAAGAAGAAAAGGAGGAGGAGGGAGAAGAGGAGGAGGAGGGAGAAGAAGAGGAGGAGGGAGAAGAAGAAGAAAAGGAGGAGGAGGGAGAAGAGGAGGAGGGAGAGGGAGAAGAGGAGGATGAGGGGGAAGACTTATATTTACCCTCTGACGTCAACACTCTACACAGGGGAAGGTGTACGGCGCTCCTACACATACCTCCCTCAGCCTCCACAACAAACAGGATTTTCTCTCTTTGTTGAGGTCAGAGGTTGAGAGGCCGGGGATGGAGGTACAGAGGCCGCGGATGAAGGTGGAGAGGTCAGGGATGGAGGTACAGAGGCCGGGGTAGAAGGTGGAGAGGCCGGGGATGAAGGTGGAGAGGCCAGGGATGAAGGTGGAGAGGCCAGGGATGGAGGTACAGAGGCCGGGGATGAAGGTAAAGAGGCCGGGGATGGAGGTAAAGAGGCCGGGGATGGAGGTAAAGAGGCCGGGGATGGAGGTACAGAGGCCAGGGACGAAGGACTCCCCACCCAACCTAACCTAACCCCAAACACACGGTACGCATACTACAGCCACTCTGCCTGATGATACGAATACAAATAGAGATTAACTTAAGTCGACTCTTAAGTGATGAATAAAGAAATACTTAAAGAGATTAACCCAGGTAAACATTTAAGTGAATATATATATATAATTAATTACAGGTATACTGCTAAAACTAACAGACAGACGCCACTAATATGCTAAAATACAGATGATTATTTAACATTGGATAAGTTTGAGGTAAAAAATATATTCATTGATAGATAAGATAATATTTTGGTTAATAATGGTTAATAATCTAAACCGGCCCAGCTGTCAGTCGAATCACGTAATTCAATCGTTAGTCGACCCATAGTGGAGACCTGTAACACTGCGTACAGTTAGTGGGATAATTTTTGTAAACAAGGAGGGGGGGGGGAGAGAGTAGATGAGGAGGGGTGGGGGGCGGGATAGTTGAGGAGGGGTGGGGGGCGGGATAGTTGAGGAGGGGTGGGGGGCGGGATAGTTGAGGAGGGGGGGGGGAGATAATGGAGGGGGAAGGAGGGTAGCTGAGGAAGGAGGAAGAGGAGGAGGATAAAGAGAAAGAGAAGGAGGGAGAGAAGGAGGAAGGAAGGAGAGGGGGTAGGGTGAAATAGCCATGCAAATGATTTAATTTCCTTTCACTTGAGGGACTCGAGTCACTCATAAACCTCGGGGTGTGTAAGACGTCACAGCTAGACGTCTTTCCTCCCCTGGTCGCTCAAGTCGTTTTTATTTCTCGTGTTATTTTTTTTTGTCGTTATTATTGTCAAGGAGGAAGTTAATAACGCCAGACTACACGACACTCACTCAGACACCTAAATGTAAGACGACGACAAAGCCACTCCAGATATATACACTATTAATTTACACAATTTACACCACTACACTATTACACAATTTACACTACACTTGTTTACTTTTATTTACCTATTACTAACTCACTAATGCTACTAATTACTGATAAATTAACACCTGTAAATGTGTCCTACTTAAATAGATGATAAATTACTGTACACTAAAAGGTAAATGATTTTGACCGATTTTTGGGAAGCGTTTAATCAGTCCTTAATGTTGGTTCGCCTTTCCTGATCTGACTGGTGGAAGCTTGAGGAGGGGGAGGGAGGGTGTATATTCAAGCTTCTTTAGGGTAGGCGACCATGGCCCACCTCGTGTTTTTAGGGTAGGTGACCATGGCCCACCTCGTGCCTTTAGGGTAGGCGACCATGGCCCACCTCGTGTCCTTAGGGTAAGCGACCGTGGCCCACCTCGTGTCCTTAGGGTAGGCGACCATGACCCACCTCATGTCTTTAGGGTAGGAAACCACAGCCCTCCTCTTAAGTATCGAGTATAATAACCACCATTTAAAGGAAATACTTAAGAAATCAAACTCCTGTGTTAAGTATAAGTGCTAAATCCCACTCCTGTGTTAAGTGAGAGGTGAAGAGTGGGGGGAGGGGGGTGGTGCCAGGCTGAGTGGGTGCTAACGGTCATAACAAGAAGTGACACTCCCGCCACTACACCTGTTTAATAAAGGGAAGAGATCAGTCAGGTGGCGTGCTCACGTGAACCAGCCACACCTCCCCCTGATACACGCCACCACCCACGCCACCGGGACCTTACCACGCCCTCCTACAGACAAATATTCACGTCCCCTACCGCGCCCTCTTACAAGTACCCACGCCCATCTACCACACCCTATTAGAAGTACCCACGCCCCCTACCACGACCTCTTACAAGTACCCACGCCCCTACCAAGACCCCACCACGCCCTCTTACAAGTACCCACGCCCCCTACCACGCCCTCTTACACGTAACCACGCCGGTCCACATCGACACCCGTTCAAGGAGTGAAAGGGAGTCAAGACCGCATCTCTTTTTACCTGAAAGCAAAGATCCTGAACAAAATAATAATGTCTTTCACACACCTCCCTTGAGAGAGAGAGAGAGAGAGAGAGAGAGAGAACAGATGGATGAGAGGGAGGGTAAAGAGAAGGAAAGAATGAGTCACAGTAGGAGGGAGGAAGGGACGGGGAGAGAAATCTATGGTAAGATGAAGAAGGAGAATTATTTAACGATTTTTAGAATAAGGAAGAAGGAAGAAAGAGTCACAAAGAAGGTGGGGAATTTGGATGATTTTTGGAGAAGAAGGAAAAGGAAATATGGCTAAAGATAAGGAGAAATTTGTCATATGAGAAAAAAGTTAAGAAAAATGGAGAACGTAGGGAGGAAGGAAGGAAGGAAGGAAGGAAGGAAGGATGACACAAAAACAAATAATAATAACAGTAACAGTAAAAATATAAATAAACAATAATAACAACAAAAGCTTCAATGGATACACACACACACACACGGTTACATTTTTAGATACAACTTTGCTCCAAACACAACACAGAGCAATCCGTCCCTCCCACCTCCACCACATAACACGCTACCACCACCACCACCACACACCATCACCACTACCACCACCACCACACACACACACACACACGCAACAGCTTCAAGAGAATCCCGCAACATAAGCGCACTGCCGTAATGCTTCCCACTCTGTCTCATTGATTAGTGAGGTCAACATAGTGCCCAGCCACCTCACCTCACCATATACAGTACATACAACCTGGTGACTCTGTTAGGTTAGGTTAGATTAGGTCACGTCAGGTCAGGTTGGGGTAGATTAGGTCACGTCGGGTCAGGTTGGGGCAGATTAGGTCATGTCAGGTCAGGTTGGGGTAGATTAGGTCACGTCAGGTCAGGTTGGGGTAGATTAGATCACGTCGGGGTAGATTAGGTCACGTCGGGTCAGGTTGGGGTAGATTAGGTCACGTCGGGTCAGGTTGGGTTGGGTTAGATTAGGTCACGTTAGGTTGGGATAGATTAGGTCACGTCAGGTCAGGTTAGATTAGGTCACGTCAGGTCAGGTTAGATTAGGTCATGTCAGGTCAGGTTGGGATATATTAGGTCACGTCAGGTTAGGTTGGGGGTAGATTAGGTCACGTCAGGTCAGGTGGAAATTTTATCCTATACAACCAGGTAAACAATACAGCCAGGTGTTACAATTCCCAAAACTGTGACAGATGCAAATTTCCCCAACGAAACAGATTACAGGTGTTGGAATTTCTGGCCCAGATGTTTCCTACCTAACTACGGATACCACCACTCGACTCCCTGATTGGTCGCAGGTGTCGTGTTTTCCACCAATCACCAATGCGAATTCCAAATACATATGCAACTCATCAACCGGCTGATTGGTCGCAGGTGTCGCGTTTTCCACCAATCACCGAGGTCTCTTCCCTTCGCGTTGATTGGCTAACGAGGGTTTATTGGTCTATTTTCTCAGCCCAGTTATCATTACCGCTGGACCAATGAGGGAAGGCGTAGGGAGTGGGGTGGCTAATGGAGGTGCGGGCAGGCGTGAGGGGGAGTACGAGGTGGGAGTATGGAGGGATTGGGAGTACGGAGGAAGGGGAGTATGGAATGGGAATATGGAGGAAGGGGAGTATGGAATGGGAATATGGAGGAAGGGGAGTATGGAATGGGAATATAGAGGAAGGGGAGTATGGAGGTAGAGGGTGGAGGGAAAGAGAATATGGAGGAGGGAGAGAATAACAACGAGGAAGAGGAGGAGGTACGTGGGAGGAAGAGTAGAGATGATAAAGCAGAATTAAAGAGAAGGAATAAGTGTGGAATAAGGGAAGGGGAGGGGAGAGACCGAAAAAGCTGAACAGGAGAAGAGGGAGGGAGGGAGAGGAAGGGTCTTGTGAGGGAGAATCAAGTAAATGTTATTGACAATTTTAGACAAATCCTGGAGGCCAGCCATTAGTGTGTGTGTGTGTGTGTGTGTGTGTGTGTACATATTAACGTGTACACCTAACTTATACGTCCACATTTAAGTCACACGGCACCACTAACTCATTCTATAACACGACCTTTAACACCAAACCAAGCGGCTTTAACATTAATTGAATTACAGTGAAACGAATATAGAAATTATCTATACAACTACCATAATAACACACCTCTTAACGCAATTAACACCACCACACAACACGTAACTATCACACCAGCAATACACACACACATATACCTACCTTTCTGCCTTCCTTCCTCCTCCCCTCCTCTCTCTGTCCCCCCTCTCTCTCTCCCCTTCCCTCCCTTCCTCTCACGGTCCTTTCTTCTCTCTTCCTTCCTCTCTCTCTAAAACCATAGTAGGTGTTTAAAGGAAGGGCGACACAGCTGACGGGGTGTGTCGGAGGCAAAAAGGTAGAATGGAGGAGACTGGCAGAGGTCACCAAGGAGTGGGGTGGGGGTGGGGGTGGGGTGGGGTGAGAGGAGGTTGGCTAGGTCTTGGCTATGTTTGGGTTTCTTAATCACAGGGAGACGATGATGATTCGACTTCAAGATATGATTCCAGAGCTGTTGGCAGGTGGGGGAAAGGAGGGGGAGTGGGATTTCCAGGTATACTGTATATAGTACCTGCCTCCCTATCTGACTCATCTTACAGTGCTGACACATCCTTCTTGTGTACCAACAGTCATCCGTGAAGTCAATACCATCATCCATACACAAAAAAAACATGATGGATGAATATGTGGTGAAATGACAACCAATAAAATAGTGGGGGTTAAATGGCGCGTCAGCAGCCAGTGGCATTGAGGCGCCTTTGTGGATCTTTATTTGACTGAAATGCGTTTAAATGTAATTCTTCCAGTCGAATGCGTTCCAGGCCCGTTTCCAGGAGAGGAGGACTTTGTCATGCCACTGGAATCAAAGGATGAGTGTGGTAGAGAAGGAAAAGGTTCAGGATATGGAAATTGAGGGAGGTTGACAGAGGGGTGTAGAGGAAGAAAACGGAGGTGGTTAAAAGAAGCATCGGAAATGGACGATTGGATCCGCTTCTTTCTGGTCGGGGAGGATCTGGTAGCATTAGGGAAACTTGATTTTGTTCTCTGTGATACATCGCTGTAATGTTACTGTTTGTTTACATTCTTGTTCTTGGATGTTAATGGTTATATTAATGTGTGAAAATAACCTCTCCTTGTTTTGAAACTTATTATAATTTGAAACCGTAACTACGATCGTTATGAGACAATTCACCTGAGATTTGACAACAGTTCGGTCAGTTTTGGTTCAGATAGAAGCTCAGCTCATTACTGCCAGCTAGGACAGTTAGATGAACACAAGCTACTGGACACAGGGAGCCAGGGCCGGATTAAGCTTAATAGGGGTCTGAGGCACAGATCAACTTGGGGCCCCCTACCCTCAAGGTATATATAAATAACAAGAAAAATATACCCAAATTTATCAATGATTTCATCAATATTAAGCTTCTGCAAAATAACACATTTAATGTTCATAAGAGACAGAAAATTGAGACCTTGCTAGGAAATCGTTGAACGAAGTTCATGTTTTATATGCTTCAACTTCGAGAATGTTTGGATTTGAGGGCCCCGTAGAGTCGGGGGGCCTGAGGCCAGTGCCTCAAGTGCCTCATGGTTGACCCGACACTGCAGGGAGCCAGTCACTGTTCAATATGCAGGAGTCTTTTTAGGCCCTGATGTGTACTATTTACCTCGTGTGTTGTATGAGTACTGTTACTAAGAACCACATGTGCCCAGAACACCATCACCACACGCCACACTCCTCGTACCTGGTTGAGTCATTAACAGCAGTAGGTGGTATTAAACCCCTTATACTACTAACCTTGTCCATGCCTCTACAGACCCCCGCTGCCTCAGTAACAACTGCCTCTTTTTTCTTGTAGCAGCAGTCGTGTAGCTGTAGTCTCCTTCCTACTTCTTATTTAGTCACCTCCTTAAATTCTTGCCTAGTGTTGGACGGGCGGGCGTGTGTGAGCGGCGAGCGCGTGGGCGTATCTGACCTAGTATCCTTGCAGGAGGTACGGGCGTGAACCAGATGGGTGGCGTGTACGTCAACGGGCGGCCGCTGCCAGACCACATCCGCCACAAGATCGTGGAAATGGCCCACTCTGGCGTACGATCCTGCGACATCTCCCGCATACTTCAAGTGTCCAATGGCTGTGTGTCCAAGATCCTTGCTAGGTGAGTGTACGCGGGCCGCTGTCCTCCTAACCCCGAGCTCTCTGGTGTCCCTTGCAGGCCACAGCGGGATAAACCAGCTGGGGGGCGTCTATGTGAACGGCCGCCCCCTGCCGGACTCCACACGCCAGAAGATCGTAGAGTTGGCCCACTCTGGCGCTAGGCCTTGCGACATCTCCCGCATTCTCCAGGTGTCCAATGGCTGCGTCTCCAAGATCCTGGCCAGGTACGCCCGCTAGGGGTCCTGCGAAGGCTTCTGATATGTCACCTAGGAGGATTTTGTCTAATGTCAGCCATAGTCAATAACTCTAAGAGCTCACAAATTTGTTTACTTTTTAACTGAATCAAGTTCACTTACTTTAATTGACTCAGCTTAAAGTGTTAATGCAGTACAGTTATATCAGAGCCTTTATAGCGCTAGCGGACACCTTACCCAGAGCTGACTTACTAACCAGGTCTTCTCCCACGCCCCACAGGTACTACGAGACGGGGTCCATCAAGCCCCGGGCCATCGGAGGCTCCAAGCCCCGTGTGGCGACGCCTCACGTCGTCAACAAGATCGCCGACTATAAGAGGGAGTGCCCCTCCATCTTCGCATGGGAGATCCGCGACCGACTACTGTCCGAGTGTGTGTGTACCAACGACAACATCCCCAGCGTGAGTACTCCCTTCACCCTTGTTCTTTATGTATTATCGTTACTGCAGCAGCGTGACGACATACCTTATCAGGTGCTGTATCGGCTTCCAGTGTAACATCAAAGTGTGTGTGTGTGTGTGTGTGTGTGTGTGTGTGTGTGTAACATACACACACAACATAAACATATAGACTAAAATATACGTGTTAAGAATATACAAAACAACGATATACAGTATAAGATACAGAAGAGTGGGTGGGTGACGTATACAAGAGAGGGAGGGGTGTCCGTCCTCCCCTCCCCTGCAGGGTGGGTGACGTATACAAGAGAGGGAGGGGTGTCCGTCCTCCCCTCCCCTGCAGGGTGGGTGACGTATACAAGAGAGGGAGGGGTGTCCGTCCTCCCCTCCCCTGCAGGGTGGGTGACGTATACAACAGAGGGAGGGGTGTCCGTCCTCCCCTCCCCTGCAGGGTGGGTGACGCCCTCGTGCACTGGCCGTGTTCCGGAGCAAGATAGTGTTGCAGATATACTCAGATGAAGAATAAGGAGCATTTCCAGTTTAGGCTCCAACTATCTGTCTACATTTTCACTCCCCTTCCATTTATGTGTGAGGGTGGATGAAAGGGGCGAAGAGGAGGTAACGGGGAGAGTGGCGACAGGCGAGTGTAGAGAGTGACAGGCGAGTGTAGAGAGTGACGGGCGAGTGTAGAGAGTGACAGGCGAGTGTAGAGTGACAGGCGAGTGTAGAGTGACAGGCGAGTGTAGAGTGACGGGCGAGTGTAGAGTGACAGGCTAGTGTAGAGTGACAGGCGAGTGTAGAGAGTGACAGGCGAGTGTAGAGAGTGACAGACTAGTGTAGAGTGACAGGCGAGTGTAGAGAGTGACAGGCGAGTGTAGAGAGTGACAGGCGAGTGTAGAGAGTGACAGACTAGTGTAGAGTGACAGGCGAGTGTAGAGTGACAGGCGAGTGTAGAGTGACAGGCGAGTGTAGAGTGACAGGCGAGTGTAGAGAGTGACAGGTGAGTGTAGAGAGTGACGGGCGAGTGTAGAGAGTGACAGGCGAGTGTAGAGTGACAGGCGAGTGTAGAGTGACAGGCGAGTGTAGAGAGTGACAGGCGAGTGTAGAGAGTGACAGGCGAGTGTAGAGAGTGACAGGCGAGTGTAGAGAGTGACGGGCGAGTGTAGAGAGTGACAGACTAGTGTAGAGTGACGGGCGAGTGTAGAGAGTGACAGGCGAGTGTAGAGAGTGACAGGCGAGTGTAGAGAGTGACAGGCTAGTGTAGAGTGACAGGCGAGTGTAGAGAGTGACAGGCTAGTGTAGAGTGACAGGCGAGTGTAGAGAGTGACAGGCTAGTGTAGAGTGACAGGCGAGTGTAGAGAGTGACAGGCGAGTGTAGAGAGCGAGAGGAAGGGAGCTTAAGACGAGACACAAGCTAACACCCCTGTGGCTGTGGTAAGTCAAGAGTACAGTCACCAACGCAACATAATAGGTAACATCATTTACCTTTTCCTATACACTTTTATAATCTTCCTCTAAACCCATAAAGTTTCAACTAATCTTTCTTTTATTTTATCTCAAACTATGAATATAACCGAAAGTAGATATATGATATATTTAATTCGGGAACTTTGTACATAGCGCTGAATTCCCCGAGTTTATGGTCAAAGTACAGAAAGTATGCTAATTTCTACGAGTTTTAAAAGGTGTAACTTCAGGGGAATTGTATTAGATTTTAATTACGAATGAAAAAGAGTCACATTGGCCAGGTGTAAAGGAAATGGAGGTGGATAATAATACAACCAGGAGGTATTCAATACAAACTGTGGCTGCTGAAACCAACTAGGGATTGAGTTACGGGTGAGACAAGGGTGACTCGTGTTGGTGAAGCGCCCCCTACACCGCGCGCCACCAGCCAATCACCGTACTCCGTGGGGGGGCCATTACTCTTGTTGCCTACACTTGATGACCATATTTCTTAAAAGATCATTTATTACCTTAGTTTTTTCCGTAATTTTTTTTAATCTTGGAAACATGTACTAAATATAAATTAACATATTTTGATAATAACAGAACATAACTATGATAAACGTAAGAATAATTAAATATATGAATAAATGAGCTATCTGGCAACCCCACCAACCAGCTGTTACAAGAGTGCGTCCCAAAATGGAAACTGTATCAGGGTTTTTAGCCACTGTTCAGACCGAAATCCATCATGTACCGTCAATGGGTGGGAGGATTGCTTCTTAATAGCCAGTTATTAGCGCATCAAATGGAGTACCGACCGTCATTTGTTAATCTCAGGGAGGCGGGTCAGATTACACTACTCCCACTATCATGTTACGAGCTGGCGAGAACGGCACACGATGTAAACAAACAAATCACCTGAATTGATGAAAGTTTTACGCATTAACACAAATACATTTTATTTTAAGTGGAATATTTAACTAAAAGTAATTCATAATTTACAAAGCTAAAACACACGGGTATACTTACAAGTTTATTTAACCAAGGATTAATTTGCGGTTTAAGGAAATGGTCGATAGTTTGGTGTTACGTTACGGCGGCTGACCAACACGTGATGGCGCGTGCCCTTAATAACGCGCGTAAATTGTTTGTAACCCCATACACCTTCCAGAGTCGATATATTCCTCGCTGGAGATGGCGGTAGACCCTCCATTTTACCCTCATGTACAGATATATAGAACGCCAAAAAAAATACAAAAAAAGATAAACAAAAGATATTGATAAATAGTTAAAATAGATAAGGTGGATTAATGTTATAGTGGTGTAGTTAAGGTAGATACAACAGGTAATGACGTAAATATATATATAAGACACAGGTGTAGTTGGTACTTGAGTGTGAAGGAGAGTAATAACAGTGTGATCTAAGGGTTAGTGTCGTCACCATTGTCGTATGTGGATAAGGTAAATACAGTAGTCTTTACACACACACACACACACACACACTTAATTTACCCTCACACACACCCACACGCACTTTCTTAAAAACGCACATACTACTTACAAATACTCATACACAGATAAAAACACATTTATACCCATAAGCCCAAAGCTCATCTCCACACACACACACACACACACACACACACACTACAGTAATATTAACTTTATCTAAAGGTGTGTATAACCAGGCTGGCGTCATCAACAAGTAGGCGACGTATTCCTGAGCTCGACCCCAGTACTGAGAACAAAATACAAACGCAATTAACAGTAAATGAGAATTGTGAGTCTGGCTGTTGCTCCTATTGTTGTTACCTTGGTTACGGATTCTAAAACGTTCGTACGGTAAATTTTCACCTTTTACAGACGCGAGGAAAGGGTTAAACTAATGGGGTTGGATTCGGTTAGGTTAGGGTAGGTTAGGTCAGGTTAGGTTAGGTCAGGTTAGGTTAGGTCAGGTCAGGTCAGGTCAGGTTAGAAAGAAAGAAAGAGAGAGAGAGAGAGAGAGATTCATGTCACTCACTCACTCACTCCACCTACAGGACAAAGATAACGATAACATATAATATCCAATTTGTACTGTGTCTTTATCGTAACTAAATGCTTTCCCTGACAGTGCTAAGATAAAAAAAAATGAACATTTGAGAATCCAGACCCAGGAGGACGTGCAGGATAAAACATACGAGAGATTTTAAATGGCGTTGAAATTACACTGAGACTTTAGTTGAGAGAAAATACAGAAAAAATCGTAAGAATGTCTGAGAATGTGTACCTTACCCCCCCCCCCCCCTACCCACGCTCCCTTGCATATGCTCACATTAAAATATACTAGATATTTCCCCAGTTGCACAGAACATTATGAAGTTGCAAAGTTTTCTTGTTTTCGTTGCAGCCTTAGCACTGTTCACACCACGATTTGTTTTTTCTTTTTACGCCGTTGGAAATGTTGCAAGGCGAGATTAATTAAGGTAAGTTGGGTGAAGTTTTGCGGGGAGGGGAGGGTAGGGGTGGTGTTGAAGTTGGGTTAGGTTAGGTTAGGTTGGATTAGGTTGGGTTAGGTTAGGTTGGGTTAGGTTAGGTTAGGTTAGGTTAGGTTAGAGGAGGTAAGAGTATTGTGAAGCGTCTTGGTGTTGGTATATACAGTAGATCTTGTGGATGGGTAAATGCTTTTTCTTTTACTCTTTGCGGATCAGTCAGTCAGTCAGTCAGTTAGGCAGTAAGTGAGTTTGTGAGTCATTCAGTAAGTCAGTTAGGCAGTGAATGAGTCAGTCAGGGAAGGCGTTTATAGATGACTGACGCAGTTTAAATCATGAAATACTTAAATGCTGACCCAAAATTCAAGATATAGAGCTAATAACAAGGGTGATCCAAACCTAACCTAACCTAACGTGACCATTAGTTGCGTTATACCGTATTTTAAAAAGCATCCCTCACAGGCCAACAAACCTACCAGCCAGGTCAGATAAGGCGGACAATCCCTCCTTACTCTCTCTCTCTCTCTCTCCTTCCTCCCTCACACACCTCCTTACTCTCTCTCTCTCTCTCCTTCCTCCCTCACATACCTCCTTACTCTCTCCTCTCTCTCTCTCTCTCTCTCCTTCCTCCCTCACATACCTCCTTACTCTCTCCTCTCTCTCTCTCTCTCTCTCTCTCCTTCCTCCCTCACACACCTCCTTACTCTCTCCTCTCCCTTTCCTTTCGTTTCTCTTTCATCCCCCTCCATACTTCCCCCTACCTTCTCCTTCTTCCACCCCTCTCCTCCGGTCTCCCCGTATCCCTCCCCACCCTCCACTAATCCTCCCCCTCCCCATCTCCACCCATCTCCTACCTGTACCTCCCTACCCTATCTCCCCCTCCTCTCCCCGCTTCTCACCTAACCCTACCCCCTCCTCTCCCCGCTTCTCACCTAACCCTACCCACTGTCCTCCTTCCGTCTCCTCTACTCTGTCCTCCTCGTTCTCCTACCCCTCCCTCCCCTCCCCCGTTGTCCTGAGAGCGCCTAATGATGAACATTGCTGGAGATGGTGTCCTGCCAGCGATATAATGAGAGATTATTATCGCCGGTGAAACACTGAAGGTGATGACGATGACCTACCATAATTGGCCTCTTGCTGGTACCTGCTAGTGGCGTGGTTAATTGTGGTGACGTGGTTAATTGTGGTGGTGGTGTGGTTAATTGTGGTGGGGTGGTTAATTGTGGTGGTGGTGTGGTTAATTGTGGTGACGTGGTTAATTGTGGTGGTGGTGTGATTAATTGTGGTGGTGGTGTGGTTAATTGTGATGGTGGAGACGAGTGGTGGTGGTGGTGACGTGGCTAACGGTCGTGGTGGTGACGATGGTGGTGATGGTGGTGGTGTTGTGAGTGGTAAAGATGGACAGGGCGTCTATACTCGAGGGGTTGGCTACGACAGGTGGTGGTGACAGTGGATGGGTAGGTCGTGATGGTGATAGTGACAGATGAGATTGCGGGGGTGGTGACTATGAGTGATGATGATGACTTAGAGAATGATGGTGATGACTTAAAAGTGATGGCGACTTAGGAGTTATAACGACTTAGGAGTGATGGCGACTTAAGAGTGATGGCGACTTAAGAGTGATGGCAACTTAAGAGTGATGGCGACTTAGGAGTTATAACGACTTAGGAGTGATGGCGACTTAAGAGTGATGGCGACTTAAGAGTGATGGCCACTTAAGAGTGATGGCGACTCCTAAAACAAGAGCCTGAACACTGACCCCGGTGGTGAATACAGGCAACGTCACGTTACAGCAGGGTACAGCAGGGTGAGGGCCACGTTACAGTAGGGTGAGGACCACATTACAGCAGGGTGAGGACCACGTTACAGCAGGGTGAGGACCACGTTACAGCAGGGTACAGCAGGGTGAGGGCCGTGGTGGGGAGCGGAGGCCACGTCACACCCACTACGTCAGTGAGGCAGCCATGTGTGAACGCGGCCGAGTGCTCTCGCTAACCCACCTTAAATCCCTCCCGACTACACCCTGCTAACTACACCCTCCTAACTACACATTGATAACTACACCCACCTAACTACACCCTCCTAACTACACCCTCCTAACTACACCCTGCTAACTACACCCTGCTAACTACACCCTCTTAACTACACCCTCCTAACTACACCCTACTACACTGCTACTCCTCCACTTCCATTCTGTGCTACACCCTACTCACACACCTACACCCTCAATCACACCCAGCTAAGTATATATTCTCAATACACCCTCCCGGATACTGTCACTCTCTCTCTGACTACACCCAGCTAACAAAAAGGCCTCCTGCCACTCTCTACCCACTGCTACACCCACTGCTACACCCACTGCTATACCCACTGCTACACCTACTGCTATACCCACTGCTACACCCACTGCTACACCTACACTGTCTCCGATGGCCTGTCAAATTAAAAACTAAACTATACAAGAGATTATATCTATCTATCTATCTATCTATCTATCTATCTATCTATCTATCCCAGCATATGTGTGTGTGAGGTGGGTGGTGGGCGGTGGGTGGTAGGAGGTGGGTGGTGTGAGGTGGGTGATGGGTGGTGAGGTGGGTGGTGGGAGGTGGGCTGTGCGAGGTGGGTGGTGGGTGGTGTGGGGTGGTGAGGTGGGTGGTGGGCTGTGTGAGGTGGGTGGTGGGTGGTGTGGTGTGGGGTGGTGAGGTGGGTGGTGGGTGGTGTGGGTCAGTAGGTGTTGTAGTGAGTGATGGAGGAGTTCCATCGTGCTTGGCTGACCCCTGACAACTATCATGGCGGCTCCCTCACACCTCACCTCACCTAACCTAACCTAACCTAACCTTAAAAAAAGATCGTAGAATTACACTATAGACAAATACTGTGTGTGTGTGTGTGTGTGTGTGTGTGTGTGTGTGTGTGTGTAATATAAATCCGAAAGTAAATCCAACACTTTTCTTCAATAATTCGCTAATTAATTTAACTTTTTTTTTGGGGGGGGGGGGGCGGCAATAACCACATCTAATTAACATGTTGTAAACAATGTAAAACAAATGGAAAAACAAATATTATTCAAGATGTTGCATAAATCAGCAACTAAACGAACAAAACAAAAATATATGAAATGGTTTAACCCGGCGTGAGGAGGGGGGCAGGAGGGGGGGCAGGAGGGGGGTTGGGGGGAGGAGGTTGGTTTAGAGAGGCCGGGGCTAATGGAACTTACCCGGCTGCCTCCTCCTTGGTGGTCCGCAGCGTCACGCCCTCCCGACACCTTCACCAACCACAGACTTCGCCTTCCCCACTCACTTTAACCCCTCAATTACCACCACAACACCATAACCACCACTACCCTAAACTATACCACAGGTGTTATTAATACACTATACAGGTCTCTTACACGTGTTGTTGTTGTTGTTGTACATATTGATCCAGATCTTAAGTCGTGGCCAGACAGGTGTGAGTGACGGTGGTCTGGGCTCCCGAACACGTGTCTTGGCGGCTGTAAGGAGTCGAGAAATCCGAGTTGTGTTGCATTAATACGACTGTTGCAACTGGCGGGGTGTTGCAGGAATACTCTATCTTGATCATCACCGTATATACTGGGATGAGCGCCGTCCACTGCCGACTCACACCGGCTGGATTTTACTCCCTTGTTCTTCTGAGGACAATTGTTTCCCCCAGCGATGTGTTCAAGAGAATATATTCGAGTTTTAATTTATTTATTTTTCTTAAGATTAGACATTTTTTTTCCCAACGAAGATGTTCAAGAATAGCGATTTTTAACCTTCGTGTTGTGTTCATGTAGACATGTTATTTACACATTAAAAACTGAAGGCGTTATAAGCTTTATCTTAATGTTGGTCAATTTGCGAATGTGTTCACAGTAAGACGCGTTATCCTCACTTTATAAAACTCCTTCTGTGTTCGGTGTTTAACCTTTAAGATGTCTTGGTCACCCGTAAGAAGGAACGCTCTCACCCGAAGATGATACTCAAGAAAACATCCTCGCTGTAGAAAGTTGTAATTATAAGCTACAACTTTAAACTGGTTATATTTTTATGTAGTAATTATATTTTCGTCGCTGTAGACAAGAGCAAGCAGTACAGCACCAGGCAAACAACAGTGAGAGGGGAAGCACAACGCGAGAGTAAATTCTGCAAACAATGATATTCACGACACGGCCGCTCGTGTTATCAATCACCTCAAACAATCGAGAAACACAAGCGCCGTGTAAAACGAGAATTACAGTGGGCCAAAAACAACAAAAATTTGCATGGAGGCGTTTCCCCGCGACAAGCCCACAGCGCCCATGCGTTGTACAATGTCCAAAACAAGAGAAACACCCCTAATCGGATCCTGGAGCCACAACAATGCCAGCGAGTTTCATTCACCCCGTGAGAGCCGACAGATGGCGGCCCGGTCGCTCCTCCACCGCCCGGGATACTGGAGGGGGTGTCAATACAACGGCTTATGTAATGTTGTTTATGGCCTGTGAATATCGCGCCACACAATATGCAGAATGCTGAGGTAAAGGGTTATGCTTTTCCCTCCGCTCTCCCGACAGATGGTCTGTAAATGCTTAAGGAAATGGGTATTTATTAAGAGTATCTGCAGGTTGGTGTCCAGCCCGGGCATTGCCGCAAGTGCTAAGAAGGGGATATTAATAAATGGGCTTATGCAAGGCTGTTTTATGGGTCTTTGGGAAGCTCGCCGCGTGGAAAATGTTGGCACAAAATGTGATGCTTTGAAGGTACACTGGTGGAAAACGGCCGCGGTGTGAGGCGAAAACTTGTCATCTCATGTGAGTGAGTTATTGATTGAAGGGTCAGGACCTGGGTGGCTCTCTTGAGGGTATACCCCCCTCCCCCCCCTCCCCCCATCCCCTCCTTATTAATACTTACTGAAATTATCAAAATATCATAGGAGGTAATTCTAAAGGCAGTGGCGCCGGTCTATAGAATTTATCACCACATAACACAAATACATACATATACACACACACAGACACACACACACACACACACACAAGCACTTGGCGAGTAAGACCAAACTAAGAGGCTTTGACTGTAGCAACGCGGTAATGCTGCTGTGGCCACAAGCATCGGCTACTTGTGCTACAGGTGCAGGCCAGGTAGCAGGCTCACCCACCTCCGTCCACACCTCACTATAACTCACCTGTCTTCATGGAGCGCCAATGTAGGCAGAAGGCGGGCGAATATTAATACCCAAAGACGTGTTATTGTAGGGTGGAGGAAAACGCCAGACGCTGTTAAATGCTCTTGCTGGTGATGATTGTATGCTAAAAATCTAACTCTTCATAAGGCATATAACACAACACTCCTCATACTAATACAACACTGGCGATACAACAGGTGTATAAATCCCTCGTTACAACAGTTATACACAAACCTTTCCATACCAGCTATATACATTGTTGTTGATTTAATAGAGAGTAAACAGGAAGACCAGAGTGTGACAGCTATATAAAACAGCTATACGCTACTCTGGTGACATAATAGACTAAGCTGGAATATAAGCTTGGCGGCACTTTTAAAGCTCATCATACTATTGCTTCACAGCTTTGATATCAATACAACGACAAAAATACAAACAAGAATTCAACACTCAGTCATATTCCTAATTTAACAGTAAACAAGAGATTATAGGTTAAAAGGCTCTTACACGAGTTTATAATTTAACAAAACTAACAGGAGTCTCATTGGTTGTTCAGGTTGGCATTATAATCCGAATTTAACAAACAAAACAAAAACAAATAAATAAGAACACGATGATACAGTATTCAGGAGCTGTCATCGTACAGGGGGAGGAGGAAGAGGTGGAGAGGTGGGGGGGAGGAGAGGAGAAGGGGATGAGGGGGTAAAAGAGGAGGGGAGAGAAGGGGGAGGTAAGAGAGGGAGGGGGAAGAGGTGGAGAGGGAGAAGAGGAGGGGAAGAAAGAAAGGAAGAACAGGGGAAGGGGGAAGATAGGGGGAGGTAGAGAGAGAGAGAGGGGGATACCAGGTAAAAGAGGAAGAGGGAGGAAAGACGAGATGGGGGGGGGGGGGGGTAATAATATTGCCCTTAGTGGTTCCCCCGACCTCAAAATTCCTCCATCGCCAAAAGTTATGATCAAAAGGCGGGCAAAATAACGTTTCTCGTGGGGAAAACTTTCGGGTGGAGTCTGAGTTGAGATTTCAAACGTTTACACCACCAACGTTCATCGTAAGTGAAGATGTTTATGAATGTAGCTCACTGGTTGACTTAAGAAGCTACTGTAAAGGGTAAATAAAAGGTACACAGATAGTAGCATAGGTACACGTGAGAGATGGATGGATGGATGGATGGAGAAGGATAGGAGAGAGAGAATGAGAAAGGAGGAAGATAGAAGAGAGAGAGAGAGAGAGAGAGAGAGAGAGAGAGAGAGAGAGAGAGAGAGAGAGAGAGAGAGAGAGAGAGAGACTGCCAGGGCGGATGATTAATGTACCCAACAGTGATGTAAGTGGCGACAAGGTCATTACTGATGCTTAGCGGTTTTGTATTAGTGGTGTGTTACAGTGGTGTAGTGTGGTGTGTTACAGTGGAATAGTGTGGTGTGTTACAGTGGTGGTGTAGTGTGGTGTGTTACAGTGGTGTAGTGTGGTGTGTTACAGTGGTGGTATAGTGTGGTGTGTTACAGTGGTGTAGTGTGGTGTGTTACAGTGGTGGTGTAGTGTGGTGTGTTACAGTGGTGGTGTAGTGTGGTGTGTTACAGTGTAGTGTGGTGTGTTACAGTGGTGGTGTAGTGTGGTGTGTTACAGTGGTGGTATAGTGTGGTGTGTTACAGTGGTGTAGTGTGGTGTGTTACAGTGGAATAGTGTGGTGTGTTACAGTGGTGGTGTAGTGTGGTGTGTTACAGTGGTGTAGTGTGGTGTGTTACAGTGGTGGTATAGTGTGGTGTGTTACAGTGGTGTAGTGTGGTGTGTTACAGTGGTGGTGTAGTGTGGTGTGTTACAGTGGTGGTGTAGTGTGGTGTGTTACAGTGTAGTGTGGTGTGTTACAGTGGTGGTGTAGTGTGGTGTGTTACAGTGGTGGTATAGTGTGGTGTGTTACAGTGGTGTAGTGTGGTGTGTTACAGCGGTATAGTGTGGTGTGTTACAGTGGTGTAGTGTGGTGTGTTACAGTGGTGGTGTAGTGTGGTGTGTTACAGTGGTGTAGTGTGGTGTTACCGTGGTGTAGTGTGGTGTGTTACAGTGGTGGTGTAGTGTGGTGTGTTACAGTGGTGTAGTGTGGTGTGTTACAGTGGTGGTGTAGTGTGGTGTGTTACAGTGGAATAGTGTGGTGTGTTACAGTGGTGTAGTGTGGTGTGTTACAGTGGTGTAGTGTGGTGTGTTACAGTGGTGGTATAGTGTGGTGTGTTACAGTGGTGTAGTGTGGTGTGTTACAGTGGTGGTGTAGTGTGGTGTGTTACAGTGTAGTGTGGTGTGTTACAGTGGTGGTGTAGTGTGGTGTGTTACAGTGGTGGTATAGTGTGGTGTGTTACAGTGGTGTAGTGTGGTGTGTTACAGCGGTATAGTGTGGTGTGTTACAGTGGTGTAGTGTGGTGTGTTACAGTGGTGGTGTAGTGTGGGGTGTTACAGTGGTGTAGTGTGGTGTGTTACCGTGGTGTAGTGTGGTGTGTTACAGTGGTGGTGTAGTGTGGTGTGTTACAGTGGTGTAGTGTGGTGTGTTACAGTGGTGGTGTAGTGTGGTGTGTTACAGTGGTGGTGTAGTGTGGTGTGTTACAGTGGTGGTATAGTGTGGTGTGTTACAGTGGTGTAGTGTGGTGTGTTACAGTGGTGGTGTAGTGTGGTGTGTTACAGTGGTGTAGTGTGGTGTGTTACAGTGGTGTAGTGTGGTGTGTTACAGTGGTGGTGTAGTGTGGTGTTACAGTGGTGGTGTAGTGTGGTGTGTTACAGTGTAGTGTGGTGTGTTACAGTGGTGGTGTAGTGTGGTGTGTTACAGTGGTGGTGTAGTGTGGTGTAGTAGTTGCACAGAGAGAGAGAGAGAGAGAGAGAGAGAGAGAGAGAGAGAGAGAGAGAGAGAGAGAGAGAGAGAGAGAGAGAGAGAGAGACACCTGTAAACGTCGAAGTGTCTCACCTGAACGACAAAACAAAGATGGCGGGTTAAAAAAAGTCTGGAAAATACATTGAGCAGTAGTGAGACCGGCCGCCCTCGTTCACCCCGCGTTACCAGAAGAAAATTTACACTAAGATTGGGAATCCTCACTGTGGGCGGCTGGTGGGACGGGTTGGGGTGGAGGGGAGGGGTGGGGTGGGGTGGGGTGGGGTGGGTGGGGTGGGGTGGGTGGGTGGGTGTAGGTCCTATAGTCAGGTGCTGTTGCGTGTTGGTGGGTGTTTCCCCATCACTCGTCTCCACACAGGTGCTTTAGGGGGAGGGGACGTGAGAGGGGGAAGGGGGCATGAGAGGTGAGGGGAGGGGGAGGTGAAGGGAGGGGGGAACAAAACCACTCACAATAAAAATGTTATTGTAAAGTCTCTCTCTCTCTCTCTCTCTCTCTCTCTCTCTCTCTCTCTCAAAGCTGTGTACAGGCCACTGAATTCCACCGTACAGTACACCTCAGTACAGTACATTGCATAAGGCATTACAAAATTACAAAATGTGGAGCGGATATAGAGTACAAAAGTCTCCTTGAACCAACAAATATAATGGTGAGGGTACAAGAGGTGGTGATAGAGCCACGTGATATACTGAAGGTGGTGATAGAGCCACGTGATATACTGAAGGTGATGATAGAGCCACGTGATATACTGAAGATGGTGATAGAGCCACGTGATATACTGAAGGTGATGATAGAGCCACGTGATATACTGAAGGTGATGATAGAGCCACGTGATATACTGAAGGTGATGATAGAGCCACGTGATATACTGAAGATGGTGATAGAGCCACGTGATATACTGAAGGTGATGATAGAGCCACGTGATATACTGAAGGTGATGATAGAGCCACGTGATATACTGAAGATGGTGATAGAGCCACGTGATATACTGAAGGTGATGATAGAGCCACGTGATATACTGAAGGTGGTGATAGAGCCACGTGATATACTGAAGGTGGTGGCGGAGTGACGAGTAGGGCTGTGACATGAGTCGTGGCGCCGTGGGTAAGGCGGCAGGTGCTGGGGATCGACCCTGGCACCCGTGATCCAGCGTTAGTAAGTGTCTGTGTTGTTGTGGGGGAGGGTGGAGGGGTGTGGCACCTTATGACACCCTATGACACCAGGTAGGGGGAGATAGCACTCTATGACACTAAGTCGGGGGAAGATGGCACTCAATGACACTAAGTCGGGGGGGGGAGATGGCACTCTATAACACCAGGCAGGGGGAGATGGCACCCTATAACACCAGGTAGGAGAAGATGGCACTCAATGACACTAAGTCGGGGGGAGATGGCACTCTATGACACTAAGTCGGGGGGATATGACACCCTATAACACCAGGTAGGGGGAGATGGCACCCTATGACACTAGGTAGGGGGGATGACACTATAAGACGAGAGGATAGGTAAATGGGTGACATCATATGGCACTAGACGGAGGGTGGCACTCGTATGATGGAAGAGGCGGCACTATACCAAGACGCCAGAAGTAAGGGAAAGCCGGGGATGCCACCTTACACCCACCTGCCCTAGCCATCAGCCACTGCTACTACTACTACATAAACGGCGGTGGGTTTTTTCCGAAGTGAAGCTCCGTCAAAAATATCCCAGCTTTAAGATGAACCATCGTGAAGTGTGGCACACGACCCACTGCCCCTGGACCTCTTACCACCCATACTCCTGACAGTAGTAACTAAAAATGATACTTACCTCTCAAAAAATCCCCCTTAAATCCCCCCCAAAAAATCCTACAGGCACTAAATAAACATGTTCTATAAATCTATCATAATAAATTCCTATATTTCCTAAGAGCTGTAGCCTAGAGCAACAAGTTTAATAAATGAAAAGACAAAGTTAGTTCCACACTGAACACTTGAGCTACATACACGGGAAGGCAGTTCACTCGACGCTCACCAATAATCCTTACGTAGGGTGAGAGGCGAGGCGAGCTTCATCCCTCTCTGATATATCATCCTCCTCCCCCAAATCCTTAAAGGTTAACATTTAATCCTACTAAAAAATAAATTGATCTCGATATGTAACAAAGTTTGATTAATCAGGCTGTAGCGACATGATAACTGATAAACAACGCTAGCCACTAATGAACAATGATGCCAGCCAGCCACTTGTGCCTCAGTGAATGATGAACAATGATGCCAGCCACTTACACCGTCCATCACCCTCTCTATCATCCTCACTACACTA
Source organism: Homarus gammarus (assembly GCA_958450375.1). Lineage (NCBI taxonomy): Eukaryota > Metazoa > Arthropoda > Malacostraca > Decapoda > Nephropidae > Homarus > Homarus gammarus. The sequence goes on along the minus strand of CAUDMG010003668.1, from coordinate 307,022 downwards.
CCCCTATCATCCTCCCCCCCTACACCCTCGACGTTCACTTGTTTAGCTTCATTATGAATAATTACCACCCAACAATGACACGATGTAACGACGCCTGACACGCCCCATCCATTAATATCCAATTCTGAACGCGCACGTGTTTTTCCCCGACACTTGTAAGAGCGCGCGCATCACCACGTGTTCGTCCACCCCGAGGTCCCGTCAGTGAGGACTCCACCGCGTGTTTCCGGTCGTCGTTGTGTTATTGTGGTTTATTGATTATGTGGTTTTTATCCTCACTTGGCGGAAGATTAGCCAGGAAAAGGGGTAAGGAGAAGGGAGGGGAAGGGAAGGGAGGGGAAGGGAAGCGAGGAAAATATATTACATAATCTCGGACTTTTATCACATACAACTGAGTGAGTCTCTTGCTGCTATTGTCACCGCTTGGAGCCTATTAGAATTAGTGCCTATTCGGAATGGGGCCTATTTGAACTAAGGCCCATTACGACTAGGGGCCTATTAGAACTAAGGCCCATTACGACTAGGGGCCTATTAGGACTAAGGCCCATTACGACTAGGGGCCTATTAGGACTAAAACTGCATGATATATCTCAATTGTGTGTTTTTTTAAGTAACCTACCACACACAAACACACATCCAAACACTACTGAGATCAAAGCAACGGCGGCGCTGGCAGAAGGCGAGCAAAAGTGCGCCAGGTGGTATTGCCGCCAGGAGTTATTACGGCCAGTGCATCGGAACGCCAGGCGGTGCATACTTCCCGCAGTGGCGTTGTTTTTATGGCACGGAGGTAAGTAAAATAATAATTGGTTGCTCAGTTGATATCAGTTGAGTAAAAATGTATAAATAATTCGTTACAAAAACATTATCAATTATTCCGTAGTCATTAATATTACAACTGGAATCAAGACTTTTGTTAATAAACACAAGAGCCGAACAGTTTAAAATACATATATACTGTAATAACACAAATATTATTCATCCCCTTTAAAAATATAAACGACGCTTGAAACAGCTGAGAGTAATCAAAGGCTTCAATTACACTGCTTCCTCTTGCTTGTGTTTCATCCTCCTCTTCATTCGTGTGTTTCATCCTCCTCTTCATTCGTGTGTTTCATTAAACTGTTTGAGTTTCTGCTTCTCTTTAAGTAACAACAAAATATCAGGTCCTTACCCAAATGGACCCCAGTTCTTAGACCCCTGTGGTAATAAGCCCCATTCTTAGTAGGCCCCAAGTGCTAATGAGCTCCAGTCCTAATAGGCCCAAGTCCTAGCTGGCCTACATTCCAAACAGGCCCTTAATCCTAATGCTCAGGCTTGGTTAGGTTAGGTTAGGTTAGGTTACAGACGAGGGTTTGTCTACCTGAAGAACAGGAGCCTGCAGTAGGAGGTCAACACCGCGGGCGTCTTTGATAGGTAATACACAATCAGTCTCACGCCACAGTAATCTCCAAGCTCTCAAGTGGTGATTTCACGGACGTCACTTAGCCAGGATGCGGCTTAACCTCTCCCAATTAGTGTCTGTGACTTCGCCTGGCGCAGTTTACCATCGGCTGGGCTCACAAGTTCTCCTACACAATATTAAGAAGCACTCAAGCGTTCAAATAGACGGGATTAAGTGTGGAATGGTGTGTTTTTTCGTCTAGATACCTTGAAAAATGATAAGATTACCGGGATTTAAAGTCAGATGCAAGCATGTGGAGGGTGGGCGAGGAAGGCACAGCTGTTGGGTGGAGTATCGGTGGGAGGCGGGCCGGCGGGCGGGACTTTGTTGACAGGCCACAGCGCGGGACCCCGGTGGCCTAATCCCTGGCCCCCGACACACACACACCTATCAAACTCCCATTTCAACCTCTTTAATCCCTCCCCACTAAATACTTGTATTAGGTTACATCTATTGCGCGCGAATTGGAAGGGGAGGATTTGGTAACGCAGTCAAATTGCTGTTTGGGTATTAATCTGCCGCTGGGGTGAATGTGTTAGGCAGTTGTATACAAGGAATTTTATAACTCTCAGTATCACAAACGCTGCTATATATTGCTCGCCATTTTTACCTCCGTTTAGTCACTCAGACCTCCGACCTTCCTGACTCGACGGATGGAAATTTATGACATGAGGTAATTTTTTCCCCCAAATGTGGCTTCATACAGGGGATAAATACCCTTCTGTTACCCTTATCTTCTAATTGGGTGGTTAATAGAGATCGTATGGGTAAACAACCACAGTGACGTCACGTTATAAACCACTTCCTGACAACACAAACAACATCAATCCTTTAATCAATTGTTTTCATCGTCGTTCATCAATTTGTGTTAACTGAAGCGTTTATGAGGGCCGATTCTGCTGTGTGAGTCCCGGGTCACTTTATACCGGTTAAGAGACAATGACAGGGTGAAGATACTCGTCTACTGAAGGTCGCTGAGCATTATACCTCACACTCACTCATTATATAGTATAGTGAATCAATATTACACCCGAGAGAGAGAGAGAGAGAGAGAGAGAGAGAGAGACCCCACTTACCTCCTTGAAGAACCTCCTAATACTTGACACTTTTCGTCTCTATGAATTTCCAAAACTTTATTAATTATTTCTATTTTTGTTTTTACATTAAATAAAAAGATCCTGCAAATAGACATGTTAAACTAACCTAACTTAATCCATCCTAACCTGAGCTAACCTAACCTAACCAAAACACCAAAACAATATAACAATAATTGCAACACATACGACACTTAGGAAAGAAACACAAACTAGTCTGCAACACACCTTGGTACCTACAAACAAAGACTAATTTACAACTCAACACTACAACTTACAAAAAATATATAAAAAGAGTCTGCAAACAAAATATCCAACCTGTAAACAACACAAACAACGGTACCTCAAACACGACTAACCTGTAGACAAGACAAATTAGACAAACAAACAATGGAACTTAAAAATAAAATAAATAAAATAACAAAAAAACACCAACACCAGAACACAAACAAAAACAAAACAAAACCACAACAGACCGACAAGAGACACAAACAACCCTGCAACACAACAAAACAAACGTATCATACAAAACTAATCAACACAAACACAAAACATAAACAAAACACAAGAACAACTAGGAAGGATTAAGGCAAAAATCTTGGCATTTGGCAGCGCTACACCCCCCTCCCTTCCCCCTCCCTTCCTGGTCCTTTACCCCCTCCCTCCCACCCTGTTCCACTACCCCCCCCTCTTTTCCCTCCCTCCCTGTTCCACTATCCCCTCTCCCTCCTTCCCTCCAATACCCCTTTTTCCCTTCCTCCCTCCAACACCCCACCCCCCTCCCCCTTTTCTTCTCCCTCCCACCAACATCCCCCTCTCCTCCCTCTTCCCCCCTCCCTCCCCCACCCCGTGTGACTAAAACTTGCCAGCTTCTGTTGATGTTTAGCTCAGGGGAAGAAGAAGAAAAAAAAAAGTTGGAGCAAGTTTCATTTCTCGGGAGTTGGTGCTTTTGTTGAAATGGTAGAGCGGATGGTGGGACGGGAGGATGGTGGGACGGGAGGATGGTGGGACGGGAGGGCGGCCGTAGCGGGACTTTTATATACACCGGCGACACACAATGGTATACGGCTATTGTCCAAACTCTTGTTGAACACTTTTTATCTCTCTCTCTTTATTTCTCTCTCTGCCACTTTCTCTCTTTCTCTCTCTTTCTCTGTCACTTTCTCTCTGTCTCTCTCTTGGTTTTTATGTTGTCTCTGTTCGCGTTGTCAGGTTGTGCACGATTTTTTTTTAATTCTACTTATTTCTACACAGTGTTATTATTTTACCTGAGACAGAGAGAGGGGGGAGACAGACAGACAGACAGACAGACAGAAAAACGACACTACACAACCGGAGTAATTAAAAAAAAAACACCTTCAATAATACTTCACATTTACCTACTTGATGTTGTATAGAAAAAATAAGTGAGACATGACTAAAAAATAAATTATTCTGGCAACAAATTTATTTCTTTGGCTAATAATAAAAATAAATTTGTCCTCAGAGCAAAAAAAAAAAAAATAAGAAAAATGTGTGTGTGTGTGTGTGTGTGTGTGTGTGGGTGTGTGTGTGTGGGTGTGGGTGTGTGTGTGTGGGTGTGGGTGTGGGTGTGTGTGTGTGTGTGATAATTGTAATGAAGAATATAAGAAAATAATCAAGAATGTTATAATTACTTTTTTTATTCTCCTACTGAAGTTATTTATCGTTCTCTCTCTTTCTCTCTTTTCTGTCTCTCTCTCTCTCTTTCCTCATTCGTGTATGTTTCTCCTCGCCTCTCTCTCTCTCCTCTTAGGCCGTGGTAGGCTTACTCCACTTTTTTAGGGGGAACACATATATATATTTGAAGTATTTAGCAGACTTTACACAGCACCACTACACAATAGAACACGGCCACCACTCTCCCTCCACCATTGTCCAAAACTGTTGTTGGACTCTATCTCCTCTTTTTTTCTCTCTCTTTCTCTCTCTTTTTTTACTCTCTCTCAACGTTTCTCTCTTCTTGGACCTTTTATTTGTCATTCCTGTATTCCTCCTCCTCCTCCTCCTCCTCCTAGGCTGTGTTGGAATTGTTTTATCTTATCTTTTATTGTTTGTTATTTTTGCCCATTTATCTCTGTATTCCTGTCTGCCTTTTGTTTTGTTATTTCTATACCCCAACGGGAGGATGTAGAAGGAGAGGAGTATTTACTTTTATCTATGTCCGTGCGTCAGTCCGTTCCTTCATCCCTCCGTCCGTTCCTTCATCCCTCCGTCCGTTCCTTCATCCCTCAGTCCGTTCCTTCATCCCTCCGTCCGTTCCTTCATCCCTCCGTCCAGTCCGTTCCTTCATCCCTCCGTCCATACAAAATTAATCTCCCATATAATAAACAGCTACATCGTGATCACATGTCAGTCACCGCCTTCTTTATTTACTTAACATATCGTCCCTTATTGAGGCCTTGTAGTGGGGGGGGGGGGGGGGTTAAGACTTCACCTCAATTATCTCTCTCGTCCCGGTGTAATGATGTAGTTTAGTGTCGTTTATAGTCGTTAATACCTATATATAAATTGGTCATAAAATACCCTTTGATATATGTTTATAATTATATACATTATTTATAAAGTCCCTCTTTTGAGCTGTGTTTATAACTATTTATATTGATCATAACTCATATACATTTTCCTGGGGTCAGATAGTGGAGGTAGGTTAGGTTAGGGTTAGGGTTAGGTTAGGTTAGGGCGCCACCCGTCGTCATGTTGTCACTTCGCCCCAATACAGTCTAGTTTAGTAAGGAGAGGAGAGGAGGAAAGGAAGAAGAGAGAAGAGAGGAGAGAAAGAAGGAGAGGAGAGAAGGGAAGGAAAGAAGAAGGAGGAAGAGGAGGGGGGGGAGAGAAGTAAATAATCACTAACACAATGTATCAACTCAAAAGCCTTAACAGAAACGACTTATTTTACTTAATTTCTTTTTCCACTTCCACTTATTTACATTTTCCCGTTTTTTTTTTATCCAGGTTTTATTCAGATAGGAAGCTACTTAAGAGCTGAGTGTGCTCCAGGCATTAACAAGCTATGAATGGAGGAGTTTCTTGCAAAATCGTCACAATATTTCCGCGAACGCCCAGGGTCTAATTTCCAGAAAACTTTGGTCACTTTCCATATTTCAATTTATATATATATATTTTTTTATTTCTGTTGTTCGTTCTTTTTTTTTCTTTTGTTAGTTATTTTTTTGTTTTGTATTTTTAACTTTTATATTGTAATTATTTTTGGGGATCGATCAACAAAAATTTTTCTAAACGATAAATAATAATAGTTATGTAAATTAAGTAATATTTTATTCAATCTATCGGTCCAATTATCGTGTTTATCTTATTATTTATATTTTCTCGTTTATTGACCTAAAATTGTTGTGTTATTCATTGTTGGAAAGTTTGTATTTAATGACGAATAAGTGGTTGGACCTTAGGTGAGATAATTATGCAATCTGGTATAATATTTACCGTGAGCCTAGCCTAACCTAACCTAACCTAACCTAACTTAATATAACCTAACCTATCCTAATCTTTTCCTAACCCAACCTAATCTTTTCCTAACCAAACCCAACCAAACCCAACCAAACCAAACTAAATCTAATCTAACCAAACCAACCCTAACCTAACCAAAAATTAGACAACAATACGTATCACAAAAGAAAAACATCTACTTGCAACATATTTCTGAGTTGCGTGGGAAAGTGTTTTTACAGAATCCTGAGAAAACTTGCAATTGTGGAAAAGGTGGAAAGGGACAGTGAGAAAGGGGAGAAAATGTGAGAGGGTAACGTGACGGAATAATTCGCCTCTCTGCCTTTGATTAGTCGTTAGTGAAAAGGGGTGGGTAAGGGGGAGGGTGTAGGGGGGTGGGGGGGGGTCTAGAATGGGTATTGTTGCATTGACTGGGGTAGAGAGAGAGAGAGAGAGAGAGAGAGAGAGAGAGAGAGAGAGAGAGAGAGAGAGAGAGAGAGAGAGAGAGAGGTGGATGGTAGTGGTGGTGAAATTCCTAGATACCAGAACCAGACTCACAACTGCCTGGCATGTGAGGAATGGAAGGCAGGGGGAGGTTGAGGAGGTGGGGTTGCAGGGGGAAGACAGGGGGAGGAGGAGGAGGGCTGCAGGGGGAAGGCAGGGGGAGGTTGAGGAGGAGGAGGGTTGAAAAGGGGAAGGAGAAGAAACTGCAAGAAGAGAAAAAGGAAGACGCAGAGAATGACCGAAAGTTGGGGAAGAGAGTTACAAGGAATGGTGGAGATGAAGAGGTTGTTGGAGAGGTGGGGAGGGGAGGGGGAAGAAGTTGGGGGAGAGAGGGAGAGAGAGAGAGAGGGGGGGGAGAGAAAGAGATATGGTAAAGGGACAGTGGTCAATGGTGGGGAAATGAGAGAGAGAGAGAGAGAGAGAGAGAGAGAGAGAGAGAGAGAGAGAGAGAGAGAGAGAGAGAGAGAGAGAGAGAGAGAGAGTGTAGAATTACCCAAAAAAATACAAAAAATAAAAATATAAACACAGTGAAAACAAACAAATATAAACAAACAAAAACCAAAAAACCAAAAAAATAAATAAAAAATCCAAAGACAAAATCAATTAAACAAAACACTAACTACACACCCACATCCTCTACCTCTCACCACAGTAATGAGTTAAAAGCCTCAAGATTCACACACAGACAGACACACCGGTAGTGGGAGAAAAATTAATAAACGTAGACACAAAAAAAGATAAATAAAAAGGAGAGCTCCACAGAATAATGATTAATAATAATACCCATATATTGAGTCACGAATACCTCTTAACTCAGTGACTTATCTCTTATCGTAATTTGCTTTCAACGTATACTTTATCATTTATTATAAAAATGAATGATAAAAAAAAACCCACTCGTAATACAGTTCATATCTCCTTAATGTCGGCTTAAGTGTGTTGACAACTATCGCCAAATTATCCGTCTCGTGTAATTTTGCTTATTTTTTCCCCCCGGCAAATATACGCGATCTTTTTTTTTTAAGTCTTTACTAAATTTTCCACGTAAAATTTTTCGCGCGCTTTTCTCAACTCCACGTCACATTTTCGCGCGCTTTTCTTCACTAATATTTTTGTTTTAAATCGGTGTATAATGTAAATTTTTTCCCTCAACTAAAAAAAAAAAAAATCAGGCGCTTATTTAAATGTTCAACGTCAGATTTTCAGATTAAAGTTCTGTGAGGATTTTTTTTTCCTCAACCCTTTGAAAATTTCCCCAATAGATTTCCAAGAGCTTTCCTTAACCCAATAATTTCCACTATTTTTTCTTTTCATTTAACTAATATTTAAACTTCAAAAATGGAACTCGATTCTCGTGTTTTAGGTCAGGGCGAGTCATTACGAGAGGGACCTGACCTGACCTCACCTGACCTAACCATTAGCATTAAGCCCGACTCATAATAATTAACATAAGGCACCAATCCTATACATAAGACCCCACAGCTTATCTAATCAAACCACCCGGGATTGGGGCCCAGTCCTAATGAACCCCCAATCCTAAAGGTCAAGTGGTGATGTGATGGAATCCAATCCTATACAAACTCCCTCAGAAAACATCAATAACTCCTCAATACCACCAACAAACCTGGTCATCACCAATTGAAAAATCACTTCTTTTTTTAATTTTATTCTACATATTTCTACCACACCTCCCCCCACCACCTCCTCCCACCTATAAAAACAAACTCTCACTGCCACCACCACCACCACCCACAGTGACACGAGAACTTGAGAGAGAGAGAGAGGGAAAGAAAGAAAGACGTATAAGAAATTAAAAATATAAAGTGACATTCATATACCATCACTCATCGATAAGGTAATAGCGTTCAGCCTTACGAGAGGTGAGGTGAACTTGTCCACCCTGAAACAATACCAAACAGGCCATTACATTGTGGCGTGACGACTCAAACCGATTGTCTTTCATTTCCCCTTAATCCCCCCCCCCCTCACCTCACCCCTCTCTTGTGCTCTTAACCCTTTTGTTTGTGTTCTTCTGGAGGGGGGGGGGGTAGGATAGGGAGGGGGGTAAGAGGGGGGTAGGGATAGGAGGAGGAGGAGGAGGGGGGGGGGGGAGAGGGGTATTGTTGGTGTTGTTAGTCTATTGTCTAGGTTCTTGCCTGGACTCTATCCCGTCTCCTTGTCTGGCCTTTTGTTGGTCTCGTCTCGTCCTCGGAGTGGATGAGCATAAACAATGGTGAGGAGAGAGTGGAGCGTCGGCGGCCCAGTTATACTCCACCACTCCCCCCCCTCCCCCTCCCCCACTCCCCACCCCCCCCCCGCCTGCCTCCCCCAACATTCCGTTCCTGGTTCCTCAAAAAAGGTTCCTAGGACTAATAAAGACCCTCCCACCCCCTCAGTCCCGTGACAAATAAGACCTCGATTTTCAAGTAAGTCCCAGGATTAACAGACCTCGATTTCCATATAGGCCCCAGGACTACAAGACCCCAGTCCTAATTGGTCCCAGTGCTTATTGACTCCAGTTCTAATATGTTCCAATACTTACATGCCTAAATTCTAATAGAGGCAGTTCTAATGGGCCCCAATATTAGTGGATCTCAGCCTTAACGGGCCCTAATATTAGTGGATCTCGGTCTTAACGGGCCCCAACATTAATGGATCTCAGCCTTAACGGGCCCCAATAGTAATGATGATCAATACTAATAAACGGCAAAGACTTAAACGAGATGAAGTTGAGTTGTATAGGGGACAGGGCAGCCGGCGTGACCGACACACAAACAGTCTTAGTGGTATATTTTCACCAGAATAAGAAGCAACTAGTTGGTTTTAGTGTGATTTTGCCATTTTTTGACACGAAGACACTTTCTAAATGTGTTTTGCCATTTTTGACACTAATTAAGACATCAGCTAAATGTCTTTGCCCTTGTTGACACTAATTAAGACCAACTAAATGTCTTTGATATTTTTGACACTAATTAAGACATCAGCTAAATGTCTTTGCCCTTTTTGACACTAATTAAGACATCAGTTAAATGTCTTTGATATTTTTGACACTAATTAAGACATCAGCTAAATGTCTTTGCCCTTTTTGACACTAATTAAGACATCAACTAAATGTCTTTGATATTTTTGACACTAATTAAGACATCAACTAAATGTCTTTGCCATTTTTGACACTAATTAGACACCTAAATTTCTGGCCATTTCTCACACAAACTAAAACATCATCTACAAGCCCTTTACCCTTTTTGACACACACACACACTTTTCACCCTTAGGTTACGATTCTAAAACACCATTACCTTAAGTCTCTTCCCCTAAACAAAGAGACCGGATCTAGTTAAGGTAGAATCAATGTATAATTCTGACACCATCGCCAATGTGTCGTGTTTTAATCTCATCAAATTACATGAAAAAAAAAATATTATCAGGGAACTTAGAGAATCCAGACGTCGGAATCGAATCAAATAGTAATATGCTATTAAATCCTCCTCCCCCCCCACCCCCTCCTCTCTCTCCCCCCCCCCCCCGCGTCATATTTAACCACTGTGGATTCTTAATTAATCCTAAGTTATTTCTTGGTTCCTTGGTGATAATAAGAATCTCTTCAGTTATTGGGGTTAAGTAGGCGACCCCCCCCCCCCCCCCAGAGAAGGGTCACGTTAAAAAAGGAGAAAAAGGTCGTAATAAAATGATGGCTTGATCACTAGAGTACGATGACTTAATTACTTGAGTACGATAACTTAACCCCTTGAGGAAGATGACATAACTCCTAGAGTACGATGATTTAACCCCTAGAGTACGATGTCTTAACCCCTAGAGTACGATGACCTAACCCCTTGAGTACAATGACTTACCCCCTAGAGTACAATGACCTTAACCCCTAGGATTAGCCCCCCCCCCCCTATCATCCGGTACTCTTATAATAGGCTCTCTCGCTTAATCCTCTTCCTAATCCACCTTTATTATTATCATTACTCTTTGTCGTTAACTTCTACTGTTATTATTGTTATTATTTATTACAGTTGCATTAATATTAGTCCTGTTATGAGTGTTATTTCTGGTATTATTATCGTCATTATTTTTATTATTATTATTATTATTATTATTATTATTATTATTATTATTATTATTATTCCACCTCACGCCGTTCACTCACCAAACCTTTTCTTCTTTCCATTCATTATTCTATTATTAATATTATTATTCTACGTTTCACCGCTCTCTCTCTTACACCCTTTTATTCATCCTCTTCACCTTCTACTCCTCATCTCTTCATTATTCTCCGCCTTCTGTGTTGAGAGTTAACCGTTCCGGGGTAGTGAGCGTTGTACACACGGGTGACACAGCTCCATATAGTGAAAAACATTTACGGAAGATACGTTAAAATGTGATTGGCTGAGGATACCATTTTCATTATAGAGACGATTTTTGATTGGTTAGTTTTTTTTTTCGTTCTAATATAAAGGTTTGTTTTAGATACTGTGTTATAGTTGTCTTACGTGTATAAACCACGATGTAATGGAGACGAGTATAGACAAAATATATAGGAATTGGTATAATTTATTCTTATCTATATTAAATTCTACTTGATAATATATTCTCTCCCTCCCCCCCTCCCCTCCGCCCCCCTGTCCTCACTGGGGTAAATTACACCATGTGGCTGAGGTGGGATGGTGGAAGGGGAAGGGGAGGGGGTAGAGAGGGGGTGATAGTATAGTAGTCGTAGGGATCGGGGGAGGAGGGGGGGGGAGAGGGGAGGGGGGATGGTCGTAGGGGGGAATTTCCCGGGTGACGTCACAAACACAAAGGCGTGGTACAGAGAAAGTCATGGCGGCCAACACATGACGCACACTATCCCTCCTCCTCCTTCTTCCGCTTCTTCTTCTTCTTCCTCCTCCTCCTCCTCCTCCTCCTCCTCCTCCTCCTCTTCTTCTTCTTCCTCCTCCTCCTCATCTCCCCTCCTCCCCCTCTTCCTCCTGACTTTCCCTCTTTTTTGTTTTGCTCTCACTCCCTCTATTTACTGTTCTCGTTCTCCTCTTCGTCTTCTCTTCCCTCTTCCTTGTCTTCCTCAATCCCTTTCTGCTCTTCCTCTTCTCCCCCCTCATTCCTTCCTTTTCCCCTCCTCGTCTCTCCCTCACCCCTTACTTTTTCCAACTTTTCCTCTTCCCCCTTTCTCCCCTTTACCCTTCCTTCTCTCTTCACATCCACATCTTCCTCTTCCTTAACTATGTATAAACTTATCACACACACACACACACACACACTCTCTCTCTCTCTCTCTCTCTCTCTTTTCTCATGCAAAAGTGGCCAGTATATTTCACATTGCTTTATTGGACAAAATATTACTGGTGATAACTTTCCGTATTCGACTCAAGTTCACTGAATAATCCGTTTTCTAAAGTTTTCTCCTGATGTGTGTGTGTGTGTGTGTGTGTGTGTGTGTGTGAGTCTGTGTGTGTGTGTGTGTGTGTTTTAAGGAAGTTCTCAAGTGTAATTCTTATACCATCTTGGACATTAATTTTGAGCATTAGACTAAATCATCATCTTAGGAGACGAGATCTTACGACCATACTTACGAAGTGGAATAATCCCAACGTAAAGTCTCTTAGAAAATCCACAACTTACGAGAAAAATTACGAGAAAAAAAAAATCCAACGAACGATACGAACCTCAGAGAACCCGGACCAAAACTAAGGTTATGTCAATACGTGAGTTAATCTGGAGCCATAATGCCCAGGAGTGATAAGATCAACAGTGTGTGTGGCAGCCCGCGGCAAATTAATAAGGTTTGTGACCACCAGAGGCGCTGCTCACTGACAACAATACGTCAACAGCCGCGTCTGTATACGTCTATCCTCCTCCCCTCCCCTCACCTTGATAACCATATGTCATCTGAACAATACCGTTTATTACCGTTGTTTCTCTGTTTACCGTCTACTACACTCTTATCACCACTATAGCCAGTCGCCTTCTCCACCAATGGCCATCTTCGAGTCATTCCTCCCTCACTCACTCCACCAGTGCACAACCCATACACACCTTTCTCCACCATTACCGCCTATACCTCCAACATCACTAGCCACTTCTACCACCACCACCGACTACCTCCACCACCAACCACTGACCTCCTCTACCACTGACCTCCTCTACCTCCACCACCGACCTCCTCTACCACCGACCTCCTCTACCACTGACCTCCTCCTGCCCCCTCTACCTCTACCACCGACCTCCTCTACCACTGACCTCCTCCTGCCCCCTCTACCTCTACCACCGACCTCCTCCTCCTGCCCCCTCTACCTCCACCACCGACCTCCTCCTGCCCCCTCTACCTCTACCACCGACCTCCAGCACCACCACAAGAGGCCAACAAGGTACTTGGTGTTTTACCAGGACCCCGCGTGTCGTTGTGGTTGCCTGAGGGTAAAAGTCGAGGTCTGAGGGGACACACAGGGGGACTAGGCCACCCTCGACAAGTCTCCCCTCACCTTCAATAACGCCTTAACCCCACCTTCCACCTCCCCTCGGCCATAACCCTAACAACCCTTATAATTAAGATCGCATTTGCCTTACCCGGAGTTGTTGTAAGATCGACCTTATCACACAGGTACATAAAGGCGATATCATGAGTACTAGGAAAATCGACCTTATTACAAAGGTACATAAAGGTGGTGCTTTGAGTACTGTATGATGGGGAGATCGACCGTCTTACCTCAGTGAATAAAGGTGATATTCAGAAGCGGAGGTCAGGAGAGGGAAGGAAGAGGGTAAGAGGAGGGTGAGGGGAAGAAGAGGGTGAGGGGAAGAGGGTGAGGGGAAGAGGGTGAGGGGGAGTTAATCTTAATCTTATAATACATATGAGTTTATTAGTGGGTTGCGATCTGGGGCAAATGTTTGTAAACGAGGGGCGCTGTGTGTGTGTGTGTGTGTGTGTGTGTGTGTGTGTTGACGAGAGAGAGAGAGAGAGAGAGAGAGAGAGGAGGGAGAGTTTGCCGGCTCTGGTGGTGACTTTGATGATAACGATATTATCTTATCAAGGAGAATTGATCTTGTTTCTCTGATGAACCCGATTTTGGTCGTCTGATCAATGATTATATGTAGGAGGGGAGGGAGCCACACTACTCTCTTGTTTGTTTATTTTAATGGTTGTTGTTTGTGGTTACTGGTCTCTCTCTCTCTCTCTCTCTCTCTCTCTCTCTTGTTCTATATCTCTCTCTTTCTCTCTCTCTCGCTCTCTCTCTCTTGTTCTCTCTCTCTCTCTTTCTCTCTCCTAGAAGATGGGGTACAAGAGTGGGTGGAGGGAGGGAGGGAGGGAGATGGCGAGGAAATTAAGGTAGAGCCTTTAGTGAGGACGATAGGAGGAGGAAAAAAAAAGAGAAGAATTGAGAGAAATCCACCAAGGAGAGGAAAAAAGTTGGATAACGAATGAGGGAGATGAAGGTGGAGAGATAAAACAGAGGGAAGAGGAGAGGGGAAAATAATAAGTGTGATATTTAATGGAGACAGAGAGAGAGAGTGAGAGAGGGGGGGGTGGGGGGGGTAAGGCAGGTAGAAGTTAATGAGAAGGTAGGGAATAAATGAACACGGAGTTAGAGGTTGGTGGGGGAGAATTAGGAAGAGTAGGGGAAGAGCTTGGGGAAGGAGGGGAAGACTGGGGAAAATAGGGAAAAATAAGGTAAAGATGGGAAGGGAGTCTAGGGGGGGATGGAAGGGGTGGTAGTGAAGGGAGTGAGGGGAAGGGAGAGGGATAGTCGTGAGGGGAGTGAGGGGGAGGGAGAGGGGTAGTCGTGAGGGGAGTGAAGGGGAGGGGGAGGGGTAGTCGTGAGGGGAGTGAGGGGGAGGGGTAGTCGTGAGGGGAGTGAAGGGAAGGGAGAGGGATAGTCGTGAGGGAAGTGAAGGGAAGGGGAGGGGGAGGGTAGAGAGGGGTTGGGAGGGGGAGAAGGTCTACTGGGACAGAGATTCGATTACATGATAACTTTGATGTGGTGGCATTAGGAGGGGGGGGTGGGTGGGGGGGGCATGTCCAACCTGCTGTGGGCGTGGCCATAAACAAGGTGGGCGTATCCGAAATATGTAGGAAGATCAAGAGGATAACACATATGTAACAAAAAATAAGACAAATTCCCTTAATATAAAATAAAATGTCGTTTAGCATAGCAAGCATATAGGTCCTTGGTCTCTATAACACACATACACTCGTATACACCGACACACATACAGACAACGAACAGGATTAATACATAATTAGTTTTAGACCCATAGGGAGAGCTTTGCCATCACCAAAACAAGTGTGTGTGTGTGTGTGTGTTATCGGAAATTGTCTATACTCGTATAACATAATATAATCCCAATAAAGACGTCTTGCCCCGCTAACCAAACCTAACCTAACCATCATAATCACCCAATTCCTCATTCCCCCAATTTGTCAGTCACCAATTTGCCACCCCCCTCTACCCTCCGATGATCCAATTACCGTCGTGGGCTACAGATATATCAAACAATCGGTAGTTCTCCCCCGTCACCATTACGAGGGAGGACCTGAATGGCCTTGTTACGAGCCTGGTTATCGATAGGGGGTCGTTTGTTCTCTGGAGGTGGTAGTATCTTAAAAAAAAAAAAAAAAATCCACGTTTTTGCGGGCATGACCTACACTGATTGGTCCTCGGCCCCTCACCTGTAACCCAAGACGCCAGGTATTCTTAATTATACTGTTTGTGTATGCATGGTATAAGTAATCACATCTATGGTACTCTACTGCTATTATTACTATCGCTTTTGCTACCACCACCACCAACCACCACCACTACCAACCACGACCACCACTACCACCACCACCACTACTACCACCACCACCACCACTAATACTGGTAGGAGCGCCGCGTGGTAAGGAGTGTGTGTGGGTTTCCTTCATAATTCGGGTCATTGACTGAAGTAATCCAATTAGGTAAGGTTTGTAATATGATCATTGTTAGGTGGTGTATTGTTCTGGTACGCCACCCCACCCTTAACCCACCCTCAGCCCACCACCCACCCTCAACCCACCCACTTCGTCGTACCACCCATTCTGCCGTCCTTCGTCCACCCAACTTCCTTTCCTTATCCTCTCTCTCTCCCTCTCTCTCTCTCTCTCCCTCTCCACCTATCCACCACCAGTACTGCTCAGCCCTGTATCACACCCACACACCCACACACCTCCAACATCTTGGCTACTGTGACAGACCAGCAGAGTGAATCTTAATAATCAACAAAAAAAAACAGCCCTAAGACGATGCTACGCTCTTAACAACCTCAGCGGCCATTATCCCAGCGTCGAGCATTATGAGCGTCGGCTTTACGGTAGGTGGAGATAGAATGCCTTGTCGCCTCGGTATGGTAATGAGCTGCAAGGGCTGTCACTGCAAATATTCTTGTCATGTTTGGCACTAAAATCCCCCACCTCGATATTCCGTACAAACTTCTCAAACAGGTACTAACTAAACGACCTTTCTTTTGGCCGCTTCGTAAGGACTAGCGAGATGTGGATGGGATCGAATTTGAGAGAGATTTAGGGGTCCGGGGGTCGGTTTGTTGTGGGTTTCGTCGTGTTTTGAGTGTGTGGTAAGGGAGGTGAGCGGCGACGAGTGATGCCCGAAGAACAATGTTGGAAACGTGTAACTTTAAAGCGATAGGTTCTTCAGAGAGTGGTCGCTGCTTGCTGCTTGAAGGCCCTCCCTCCCTCCCTCCCACCACCAGAGGTATTTTACACGCATCGCGCTCCTGGCAACATCATTCCCTCCTATCTTACATACATCTACCGTTCTTAAACTCTTACATAGGGAACACCAACTACAGGTACCACATGATGTTCAACACTTCTGGACGATGCAAATTGAAAATGAACGAATATAAGAGAAATGTTTTAAGATATGGCAGGCTGGCGGTATTCACGTATGGCTCTGAGCCGCAGTGTCGCCGTGTCCGGACTCTCTCCTCCACCCGAGCCGCCGCTCTGAAATGACCAATCAAAACAAGGTATCTCCTCATCGGTAAGCATGATAGGCTGAGACGACACGGGGCGGATTGTGTTGTCTTTTAAGGTTGCCACTTGGAAAATCTAATGATGATTTATGGGGAAATAGGATTATAGAAGATATTTCATTGTTGGAATTAGAGTGATGGTTGTGTATCACAGCTGGGAGACGATGGCGGGATTATTTTAACAGCGTCTCACGTGATGTTCCCGTCTCTCTTTTATCTTATATTCAGATACGACTTTTTTGTGTTGTAACCGACCTAACTTTTTATAACTTTTATTTATACTTTTATTTTCCTTTATTAAACACGTTGTGTTATTTTCAATGTAAAATTCTAACAATATTTTAACCCACAAGACACCTAAGGAAAATACAGTTTTAATATATTTTACAAAGACAGACAAATAGACAGACAGACAGACAGAGACAGACAGGTAGATCCTTCAGATAACTCACACAAACACAGGCAAGTATGAATAATAAGATTCCCACTAACAGTAAAAACTAACAACACTCATACATTCATCGCTATCATCATCATCATCATCATCATCCCTCGCCCTCCACTTACCTACAACACACCTTTAAAAACGACAACATGACTGAAATTACCCGAGCATGAACAACAAAAATAAGTAGAGTTTCCCACCGCGCTGGCAACTCAGGAGTATAGACGTCGGAATGTACCACCTTATCATAGAGGATTAGCGACCCTCTTTTGTTACAGGTACACACCCCCTTATCTAACCGAGAAAGTTGGAAAGGGAATCAAATCCGCTCCGGAATGTCTTTAACGTTTGCCGATCCCTTTCCTAGGACAAAAGCGAGTGTTGGAATCGTCAGTCACGTCGATTATTACTGCCTGGGTTGATGGGGGCGGTCCCTCGAGTGGCCCAGGTGAGGAGTCCGGTGAGATGAGGAGTTTTAATTTCGACTAGATGGGCCCCGAGTTGTGATTACCGCGCCAACGTGGGGGATCCAGATGACGGCGACAGATAGTCTTGCTCACCCGCCATTGTCCTGACAACGGAAATGACGAGATGTGAACTTTATACCCCCCCACCCACCCCACCTGCCCCTTTTTTGTTGGACGGTGAGATATCGTCTTTCTAACACGATATATTGCCTTAAATTTTGTGTTCCTTAATATATCGTCTAACACAAGATATCAATGTATATACTCGCGTTCAGCATTCAACACGATAACGCGTAAGGCAATATAACACCTCTTGTCTCTTCATAACCTAACCTAACCTAACCTAACCTAACCTAACCTAACCTTACGTTATTTTCCGACACGAATTTCGGAACTCTATCTGGCTGACTAGACTGACAATGTTTTTTTCCGCGTGAGTTTTTTTTTTCTGACAGCTTTTAGTCAGTCTACCGCCCACATTTCCTAATTTTACTGATGTAAGTTTTTATACGTGAGGGGATTCTCTTCAAGTACGGATTAACTCAACTATGCCTTATTCCTGATTACTCTTGTTTATAAACGACTCCTGAGACAAAAAATAATCACCATTTCTATAAAAAAAACAATTAATTAGCATAACTACAACAATTTACAAAACTAACCTTGCTAATAGGGGAGCGGTGGCTGAGTGGCTACGGCGCTCGCCACCTGTTCTAAGGCTATACGTTCGACCCTAGTACACTCACGTCCTTTCTTAACAGTTGAGGATGTGAAGACTGTCGAGTGCAGTATCGGCTAAACATCATCCCTGTAAACAAAAGGATTAGTGGATTAGTGAGGCTGTATCATTTCTTACCTTGATATTATATTATACAGGTGTGGGTGTTTACCTGGTAACGATGGCAGGTGACAGGTTAATGAATTGTAACAGCCAAATCCAAGGTAGAAAAAGTTCCACCCCCAAAAAAATAGGAAATCTATTATATAAAAAAAATAGTTGATTCACACTAGCAATATCCGCTATGTTGTAATGGCATAGCGGCTATACGACTGTCAAAAAGTGAGTCCTATTATTTGCTAAACGGAATCACACTCACTGCGATGTAACTCCACAATTGCATCGCACTAAGAGTATCTCCCGTCAAAAAAGAAGAATTAATTGCACAACACTACACTACACTATCAGCTATACACTACACAACACTATCAGCTATACACTACACTACACTATCAGCTATACACTACACTACACACTATCAGCTATACACTACACTACACTATCAGCTATACACTACACTACACTACACTATCAGCTATACACTACACTACATTACACTATCAGCTATACACTACACTACACTATCAGCTATGCAGCGATAAAAAATAATTATTACTCCGCTTTTACAATACACTGTAAGACGCGATACTTGTTGTTACGGACTCTGATGAACTTCCCAGAGCCCTAGACCAGCGCCCATGTATAACTGAGCGGTGTGGGCGGTGTGGGCGTGGCTAGCGACCTCCAAGGTAACCTGAGAACGCTCTATTACCAATCACCGAATCATCAGGTATCAGAAAGACACTAATCCCAGAGCCACACTAATCTCAGAGCCACACTAATCCCAGAGCCACACTAATAACCATCGCCCACTTATCTAATCAGTTAAGAGCAAAAAGAGGTAATCCGAGATGGGCCCGTTCCTTCTCATCCAATCATTTAATCAGAGTCTTCTACCAATCACCTAATCTGCTATTAATAAGACTAATCAAAGAATGTCTTATTGCCAAATTGTTATCATCGCTTCAGGTGTTCAAATATTTACCCCCAATCACCAATCCCTCCGTGTTAACTTTATTTACCCAGTCTCTTCACCAATCCCGGATTATTAAAGCTCCAATCCCCTCACCGTTACCTCTAATCAAGTCATGTATTACCAATCACTTCGTCTGTCATCAACACTGGACATTAAAAGTTCCAATCCCTTAGAGATTTAACCTCCAATCTGACCGCGTTATCTACTCCAATCCTTCACCAACTGGGAAGAGAGGGAGGAAGGTAGGTAGGTAGGTAGGGGAGGGAGAGAGAGAGAGAGAGAGAGAGAGAGAGAGAGAGAGAGAGAGAGAGAGAGAGAGAGAGAGAGAGAGAGAGAGAGGTGAGTGAGTCAGGGAGGGTGAGAGAGAGAGAGGGGGTAGGGATGGGGGAGGGAGACAGGGAGGGGAAGGTGAGTGAGTCAGGGAGGGTGAGAGAGAGAGGGGTAGGGATGGTTGAGGGAGGGAGGGAGAGGCAGGGGAGGAGGGATAGGGGGGGGGTAGGGAGATAGACAGGTAGGGAGGGCCATCCTATCAGGTGTGTGAGGTGTTTATGGAACAGATCAGGTAGAGGGGCCGAGCCGATGGCCTTTCCGATGGTCTCCTGTTTCACCCACGAGTAGTGTTGGCTTAAATGGTCGATGAACGCCGATGGTGTAGGGGGGCTGATCCACTCTATACGGTACTGTGGGTTCCTGTTTGGAGAGAGGGGAGAGGGGGTGAGTGAGTGAGGGGAGTGGGAGGGAGGGAATTGTTGGTTCACATGGCTACAGTTCTGGTGTAATTGTGGTTCCAGACTAGTGGTTAGGTTAGGTTAAATGGTTGATGGTGGTATTGGGTTAATTCTATGCTGTGTGTGTGTGTGTGTGTGTGTGTGTGTGATGGCCAAAGATACAACACAGGACTCGAATTGTTGAAAGTTTGTGATCACTTTAAGTTACGTCATAAAGAAAGTGACCAGAATGGCACACAAACCACACAAGAGACTCGGTTATATAAAGTTTACTTCCCTTATTTTTAATTAATTTGAAAAAATACCTACGAATCCTTACGAATCCTGAACCCAGAAAGGACCTCTCCCCGCCCCCGTCCCTATCGCGAGACAACCAATCACGTATATGGATGTGGAGACCTTCTGACCAATTAGGATGAGTCTTTGAGAAGGTGATCGATCTTGGGTACTGCTGGGGTACATGAGGTACATCTATGGTACATTTAGTATGGTTCATTAGGACCAGGGGAGACGTGTACCTGGCAATTAAGGACTTAACACAGGTAAAACATTCATATACTAATTAGAAACGTCTTAGTTATTGGTTAGTGTATTTATATATGAAAGTTAGTGTCTCTCTCTCACTTTAGAAATTAATATCAATAATGCCTCCAAATATAAGACTTTAATGCATGTATTATACTCTATCTCACACAACTATAACACCTGATTAATAATAATAATAATAAGCACAATCCTGGAACATTATTACGAGGGCTTATTATGGAATCCCTCCCGACATGAAAATAAGACTTTCTGATACATTAAACTGAGGTTATAAAACTGGAAATAGCTCACGCACACACGCACACGCACACACACACAAAACCATAAATCATTTTATTAGCATGTGGACCACTGGCAGTCAACGCTATTTTAAAACCCGGTCTGTAGTTTCATCTGACAGCAAAATACGTAAAATATCTCATAGGTTTCATTTCCAACATTTCACTCCACAAATGATGATTCCCTAATTTTCAAATATCTGAAATTTATGTTTTTTCCGCCATAATTCTGTAGCGATGTGAGTTACGACCAACACACAGACATATACGGTGTTCTGAACCGGGTAAAGTTATAGACTTAATACACAGTGACCTGACCTGACCTGACCTGACCTCATGTTAGTGGTATATGTGAGCGACGAATGACACGTTAACTTTTGGATGGTGTATTTAATTTATAGTAGGTACTGTATGTATGTATGTGTGGTGAGCGTTGGAGGAGTGCCAGTATGGTGTGGTGTGTGTGTGTGAGAGAGAGAGAGGATAGTGTTATGAAAAGTGTGGTCCCTGTTCAGTGCCAGACAGAGACAGACACCTACCCACATCATCGAGCACAAGATTTTAGGTCAAATGGGCCCCAAGTCCTAGTAGGCCCAGACCGTAGAATTGAAGGTTTAGGTTAGGTTAGGATAGTGAGTATTAGGAGAGAGGTCAATTAAGAGGGGATCTTATTAGGACTATAGAGTCTTTTAAGAGTAGGGGGCCTATTAGGACTTGGGGCCCATTTGAGCAGTCACCACCAGCCAAAGCTCTTCGCTATGTTACTCTCGGCACCACACACATAACTCCTCCCCCTCCTCCCTCCCCTTCCCCCTTCTCCCCCTCCCCTCCCTCCTCCCCCACCCCCCAAATACTCCTTCCTTCACCCCCAAAAAAACTTCTAAATGAAATATATGAAGTTACTCGACTCTTCCTTCACCAGATGAGGCAATGCTGTAGCCTGTTTTACAAGGGGCTCATGAGCGTTGTCTATTTCCAGGACCTAAGCCGTGGTCACTCATCCGATTCCCATCATTTACTAAAAAAAAAAACCACATTTGATGGAATTATGTGTTCGTTTACGTTCGGATTTTTATTATCAGGTTAAGAATAAGGATTAAGACGTAGGTCATTGGTGTTAGGTTAAGTTAGAGGGTTAGTTGAATTAGTTGAGGGTGTTATAGGAAGACTAAGTCACGGTTGAGTGCTAGTACTAGAAGACATTCGTCCGTTTTCCGTGTGGGTGGGTGTGAATGGCGTTCGGTACCTCGCCTGGGCTAGGGTCGAGAGGCTGGCTGGCTGCCCTCCCTCCTTGGATGTTATCTACTCTCTCTAACTCTAAGTCTCTTCTTGTCTACTTCTACTCCCTTTCGCTTCATCTACTCATCATAACCCACATCACAATCTGTTCTCCTCGCTGTTTATCCTCCTCCTCTCGCTCTCTCTCTCCCATTCCCTTCCTTCTTCCTTAACATTAACGCCCTTTCTCTCACTTTCTTTAGCACCTCCCCCCCCCCCCGTCTTCCCCCACTAGGGCCTGTCATCTCCACTTGGCCACGGTGATTCTATTAGGGTATAGCTAATTAATACACAGGTAGTTAGGATACAGGTATACCTAATTAGTAACACAGAGTTAGGACATGGGGATATAAATAGGGTATAGTTAATTAATACACAAGGTAGTTAGGACACGGGTATAACCTAAATACTACATAGGTAAATAGGACACCGATAAAGCTAATAATTACATAGAAAATTAAAAGAAGGACATGCAGGTATTTGGAAAAAAACAGGTAAACTAATTGGGAAAGAACAGGTAAGGCACTTGGAAAAAAAAAACAAGTAATTAACACAACTCAAAAGAAAAAAAAAACTGACATTTTTCCTTAATTATTTTTTTCCCTCTATCTTGACCTTGAGGTAATGGAGATATTTTTCCTCCTTAACTTCTGAGGTCGTCTGAAGTTCACCCACCAACACCGTGTAATTATAAAACTTCCCGCGTGTACTGGAGGGAAGAAATAAGCCTGGTAGCGGGTCAGATGTGCGACAGACAGACGAGAAATACAGATACTCCAGCTCATAGGATTTCGTTTAGACAGACTTAAAACCATATTGTACAGACAGACAGACAGACAGACAGGAACAGCCTTATAAACACACTCATATACTCCAACAGACAACCACATAAGCGATAACACACACACACACACACACACACACACACACACACACACACACACACGGATGAACGAATAAAGACTGACAGGAACATAAACAAATACGCCAAGACAGACAGACAGATAAAAGGACAGACGAACAGAGACTAACATTCAAACATACGGAAATGACAAGAGGCTGACTATAGACGCACAAACACGACCATAGATCCAGGGAAGAGGAGAGAGAGAGAGAATAAAGGAGTGTATAGAGAAGAGAAGGAGAGAAAACGAAAGAGAAAGGGAAGATGGTAGAGAGAGAGGGGGTGTGTAGAGGCGGAGGAGGAGGAAGAGAAGAAGGAGGAAGAGGGGAAGGAGGAGAAGAAGGAGGATGAGGGGAAGGAGGAGAAGAAGGAGGAGAAGAAGAAGAAGGATGAGGAGGGAAGAAAAAGAAGAAGGAAGAGGGGGAAGAAAGAGGAGAAGGAAGAGAAGAAGGAGTGTTGAGAACCGTGCAGGACGCGTCATCTTTAAGAAGCTGTCAATATGCACGACAGAGCGGCCGATCACCTCTCTCTTGCTGCTGCTGCCTCTCTTACTGATTACTGCTTATCTCTCTCTCTCTCTCTCTCTCTTCTTGTAATCATCTTCCTCCCTCCCTCATTTTCTTCCTCTTCTCTCCTTTATTCTCCTCCCTCCCCACTTACATCTCCGCCCTCCCTCTTTCCCTCCTTCTCAACTATTTTTTCTCCTGCTCTTCACCTTCTTTATTACACTCTTCTCCTATCCCCCTTCCTTATTCTCCATCTCTATTCCAGAAGCGTTAGTCAGCTCTATGAAAACCTCTCCTAGTTTACCGAGACAAAATTTCCCTTTAAGTTAATTTAGTTAGGTTAGGTTAAGTTAGGTTAGGTTAGACTGGGGACCAATAGGACTAAGATCCGATAGAATTGGGGCCCGATAAAACTGACCCCAATACGACGGGGGCCCAATAGAACTAAGGTCCGATAGAACTTGGGGACTACTATAATCTTTTGTCCTCTGGTCTGGGATTCGCGGGCTTTACTGGGCTTCACCTGGTCTGGGCTTCACCTTGTCTTGGCTTCACCTGGTCTGGGCTTCACCTGGTCTTGGCTTCACCTGGTCTGGGCTTCACCTGGTCTTGGCTTCACCTGGTCTGGGCTTCACCTGGTCTTGGCTTCACCTGGTCTGGGCTTCACCTTCACCTGGTCTGGGCTTCACCTGGTCTTGGCTTCAATATATTTCATTAGGGCACAGTACCAGTCTTTTACACTACTCTTCATATTTGGTGGCAAAACAACGCCGAGGTAAAGTCATGTCTGGTCAGGCAATTTGTGCTGTTAAAACTCTCAAGTCTTGTGCTGAGAGAGAGAGAGAGAGAGAGAGAGAGAGAGAGAGAGAGAGAGAGAGAGAGAGATTAAAACCAGATCGTAGTCGTCCCCGTCATCATCGTCAACACAAGAGACACGGCACAGATTGGGAGGCGTGCAGAGGACCCCTCGTAAGTCTCTACCTAACCAGTGTTCCACGGCGATTACACACACACACACACACCCCTACCTCTACCCACCATGTGTAGGAAAGTGAGATGAGAGGGGATGAAGGGATGGGACAGTTGTGGAAGAGGTAGAGTGATGGGGTGGAAGGAGGAAGAGTGATAGAATGGGGTGGAAGAGGGAGTGATGGGAAGAGATAGAAGAGGGACGGAAGAGATGGGAGAGGATAGGGTCGGAAAAAAAAGGAAAAGGAAAATATGGAGCCAGGGAAAGAAAGGTGAAATGAAGTGGGAAAGAGACTGAAAACCGAGAGAAAATAAGAAATCAACGACAGGTAAAAAAGGTTGTTTTCTTCTGTGACTTTCAACACCTGTAAGATATAATTATTCATACTTTCTACCGTCAATACTACGCCAGGTGTTACGTTACGATCAGTAGATAATATCCCGCTTGGTTTAATACTCCCGTCTATGTTTTTTATAACACTAATTAAATTTCAACAACAATGTGATGAAACTACAGCAGGACCTTGTTTCTCCCCTTCAGGTATCATCCATTAACCGGGTACTGAGGAACTTGGCGGCACAGAAGGAACAAGGCTCAGGTGTGGGCGTGGGTGTGGGTGCAGCCGGCGGTGAGAGCGTCTACGATAAACTACGGATGTTCAACGGAGGAGCTGCGGCGGCTGGGTGGGCTGCGGCGTGGTACCCAGGTGCGGCTGCGGGTCACCTAGGACTCCCTCAGCATCACAACACAGCCCTGCCGCCTATACCCAGGGAAGACCCCAAGAGAGGTACGGTACTGTTATGTTTCCACTCCCTTCATTATCATTTATCTTCATTTTCTTATGTTTAATCTTCGTCTATTTTGTTTACCTTCCGAAGTTTATTATATTATTACCTGGACGTTCCTAATCACCAGGTAAGTCATCAGAAATACCTCCCATTACCCTTATGTTTTCTTGTCTATGATATACAGTAAGGGGAAGGTAAAGGAGGTAAATAACTATATATAAAAAAACAGATGATGAGATGGAGAGAAACAGCTTAGAAAGAGATACCTCACTCACTCACACACAAACACCTGCACTCAGTACTTACAATCGCCTTACTTCACTCCTCCTCCCCGACCACCTTACCGAACACACTAACTCTGTTACTCCAAGAATCCCGATCAGAATTACTATTTAAAACTTAGTAACGTACTTATCTCTTACACCATCGTCTTCCTTGACACACTTATTGTATTGAGACACACTTATATAACGTATCTCCTCTCCAAGCACACTCAGGCTTGAAAGACCGGATTACCAAGGTCTTCGTACTATTTAGTCTTTCCTATGGGTTAATACCAGCAGCAGTGGACAAAAATAATGTGTTTTTTAAGCACGTCCTTCGTCAGTAGTTAAACCTGAATTATGATATATATCCAGGTGTGTGGAGGCAATTAAATTTAGGTATCAATGCAATTTAATGTCATAAGTGTATAAGATTGAGCAGCGCCGAATGATTCTTAGGTACTCGTTTTAGTCACTGTTAGGTTAGGTTAAGGTTAAGGTCAGGTCAGGTCAGGTCAGCTCTGTTAATACTTTCAAAATAGGTTGAAATATCACTTTTAAATAATAGATCTACGAGTAATAGTAATAACAAAACCAATAGAAGAATAATAGTAGCTACGATAATAAAGGCACACCCCAAAAACAACAGCAGAAACAATACCATCGGTAGAAATTGTTACTGTAAATCAGCAGAAAGTGGCGACCAAGACTCGAACACTTGTGGTACTTCCTCGAACAGCTTAACTGGAGATCCATTACACCTGAGGCCGCTGATATAATAATACTCTTAACACGCACACCACCCAGTACCCTACAGTTAGTGAGCTACCTTCTTATATGACCTCTGACCCCTCCACCCCAACTAGCTTGTTATGTGAGCTAGTACTACTATTATAACGAGGTGCTAGTACTAGTAGTAATATCGTAACTATAATCCCACCAGCTTGTAGTATTAAACTCGACTGGTTGTGAAATATCGGGACTAAAAATAGTTAGTCTCTCAACGTGTGTGTGTGTGTGATGGGTGGGTGACGCCGAGGTTGACACGATGGATTGACTCGTAAACGTTTTCATCTCTGGCGTTTTAGTGGACAGTTTGGCCTCTGGGGAGTTGGGGGCCGCCGTCCTTTCATATAACAAAAAAAAAAAAAATGTGCGTATTCTTACAGTGTATTCAACAACGTGTATCAAGTGTTAGCTGTTGACATATTGTTTTAGGTCTTATTATCAAGATTTCGTTGGTAAAAAAAAAAAACAAAAAAAAAAATATGATTAGTTATGTAAAATTACCATTGAGAAAGACCACAAACTTTACAAAATCACGTTCTGGTCATAATCGTCCATAACACAGACTATAGATCAATGAGAACACAGAATACCACTATCTTAAAACACACACACACACACACACACACACACAAACAGTAAATAAAATCAAAGTTGAGAATCACATCTAAGGGATACTGAAGCTTACTGCCATGACAAAAATAGGTTGTATCAGTGTCTTAAGCTAGATCTCATCCACTTAACTCTCTGTAAGACTTCTCACTCAATTCTTGCTTACGTGAAACACCAAATTACGTACACGGGTGAGAGAGAGAGAGAGAGAGAGAGAGAGAGAGAGAGAGAGAGAGAGAGAGAGAGAGAGAGAGAGAGAGAGAGAGAGAGAGAGAGAGAGAGGCAAACGGGATTCACAAAGGGTCAAGATTTATTTCACTTGCAGAGGGTAAAGCCCTCCCCCAATAAGAGCTGGTGGGGGGAAATGAAGCGAGGACATAAGAAAGTATTATCACTGGTCCTCAGCTTTGTGCACGGGGGACCTTGAGGACACTTGGTCACCATCAAAGGCCCGCTGGACATGTCCCTGGGATCCATTAGACGCACCGGGGACACAGTGGACACCGACGGACATCAAAGTGGCAGTGACCCTCTCCTCCTCCTCCTCCTCCTCTTGGTACTTCTTCTCCTACTCCTCCTACTTCTCCTTCTCTTGTTGGTTGCTCCTCTATCATACTCCAGTACCCCCTCCTTCTTCTTTTTCTCCTCCTCCTCCTCTTGCTGGTCGCTCCTCTATCATACTCTAATACCTCTTCCTCCTCTTCTTCACATCTCTCTCTCTCTCTCTCTCTCTCTCTCTCTCTCTCTCTCTCTCTCTCTCTCTCTCTCTCCCCTACCCTCTCGGTCAGGACGTAATAATCTACCCTCTAGCTACAACACTGCCTGGTGAAGTGTCTATTATTTGCTTCATAATTGCTGCTTGGTGTATCATAAGCTGTATGAACCACTGCTTAATACTTATATGAAACGTTGATAAATTATTCAATATACAGAATCGTGTATACTTGTGTTTACTTCATAATTGTTCCCTGTCGTATTTAAGTCATTATGAATCAAGAAATGTTACGAGGAGAGAGTACCAGCCCCCTCTATATAACTCATGGGGTCTATAGCCTCATGTTTACTCACTAGCTTATCTTGTATTGGGCATTTGTCTTGGCGGGGTGGTGGCTCCTGTCGCGGCTCCCCCACTCCTCCAAGCTCAACAATGAAGACGCCAATCCCGTGCACGTGTGGCTAGGCTTCGTCAACACAGCCCGGTATATGGCACACAATGAACCTCGCTGCCTCCACAAACACACGCCCAACTAATACCAGTTAAGACCACCTTTCACCTTAATCTCTAGGTCAATATAAGTGAAGGTACAGGTGTGGAGAGCAATTAAATGGTCAATAAATGTAATACTGGGTTTCTGAGGTGCGTCTGAAAGCCTTGTTTGAGGATTAGTCGGGGCGGGTCATTGATGTAGGCCGAGTCGGTGGATCAAAGATGGTGTTTCTGAGGAGTCCACTGAGATACGGACTAGGTAACATTTATTTCCACTTGAGTAAACCGTATTTTTTTATTTTTTTATTTATGATATTAAGTTGGGGAAAAAAATGCACCTTTATAGATTTAAGTAAAACGATACCTGATGATTCCTCCAAATAAACGATGTCTCTTTTAATGCATTAAGAAATCTAGATGTAAAAACGAGTTATGTGACAATCGTTCTGCATACACCACACCTCTGTTACTAAGTTCTTTAAGGCACCGACAAGGACGAATGGGCTGCTGGTTTGATAGAGCCTCGTTGTGAGCTTTGTGTTTGACGGTGAGAAGTTGAGTGGCTGTCTTGGTGAATGGTGAATCTCAGTTCGGCAAATTTGTCGTTGATGTTGAGGTCGACAAGGTCGGTCATCTCGGGAATGGCGACGAAGTTCTCTGCAAGTTTCACTCTCAGTCGACACACATTAACAGAGACTTCAAGGGCTCCGCAGTTGAGTCGTCTGTTTGTCGTCTTCGAGGGCTCTAAATTCTAGTCGTAATTTGGTTATGAGAAGTGTGTGATGGGTCCAGCATTGTGTGGTCTGCTCGGCGTGTGATTGCATTGTTAAGGTGTTGTCAGTGCTTGTTGCGCGGGTGCATCTAGGTGGCCATATTTTGGGTCTTCAATTTTAACTCGGTTTTGGTAAGAACCAGGTCGTGCGCAGAGCGTTAGCAATTTTAGTCCACTGTCGTTTATTCTTTCTATATCGTAGGTCGGCTCCCACTCTCGTCTTGAAGTCCCCTAGGAGAACGATTTTGTCTTCCCGCAGGAGGGGGAGGGGGGGGGTCAGTATCGAGGGTCAGAGAGTGCTTCACTGAAAAGCTTGACGTATCAGTTCTTCGTGAGAGGAGTTCGCGAGGTGATAAAGCGCTGAGTGACACCATTCGGAGATTCCGTAAAGTTATTCAGGAGAGTTTTTCTCAGCGCACCACACCACGGAGGCGTCGTTCATAACTCCACACACTTGACCCCGGGGGCGTGTTCCTGTGGCAAGAGTTCGAGAAGACCTTCACCCGACTGGAATTGCTGAGGAATGTCAGGGAGCTTCGATTCGTCCAAGCTTGCCTAATGGTTATCCCCACGAAGCCGTTACCCTTTGTGGGACTAACCTACAAGCAAGTGGAAACAAGTATACACGTCCGCGTGCATGTATAAAGGTAAAGCATACTGTAGAAGCTTATAAAATGGCGGCAAACAAAACAAAACAAAAAACAATAACGTAAAAAATCATTGACAGGAGGCACCCCTCAAGTGTCTCGGAGAAGAGGCAGGTTAAAAGACTTATGCACTAAGGTTTCTCACTTTCATAACCTCTAAAAAAAGACCAAGATTCCTAATCCATACTTGTAGAAGAGAAGCCATTGGAGGGCCAGGTGTAAATCTCCAGGCTTTAGTAATTCTCCCCTCTTGTTACCCAACACCGACTACCTTCCTCCCGACGTCTTTGGTATTCCATTTACTTATATAATCACCCTTAACACTTCTACACCACTGTATAACTTTAACAGTTTTACTCATTTACAATTTCACTAAAAACTTGTACCAGTAAACAGATTGT
Organism: Homarus gammarus; assembly: GCA_958450375.1. NCBI lineage: Eukaryota > Metazoa > Arthropoda > Malacostraca > Decapoda > Nephropidae > Homarus > Homarus gammarus. Next base: position 277,089 of record CAUDMG010003668.1, on the reverse strand, counting down.
CCAGCACTCACGAGTTTCCTACCAATATGTAAGTCAACATTCTTCGTCTTTTACATAAACGCATAATATACTGATGGAGGTTTTAAAGTACAAATTCCACCACGTCCTTGTGAAGAACAATATATCGATACCAAAGAAGAAAGTAAGGAAGAATTTAGTTACTTATTACGATAGGATGCACTTTGAACAAAAGAAAAGAGAAGAAAAAAGATCAGTCAGTTCAGGAAGAAATCAGGACGGGGAAGGGGTGAGGTAAATACAGCCCCCCCCCCCTCCCTCCCAGGATAAAAAGTAGGTTAAAAAGAATCCGGTGTGGTAACATGTGAGGAAGAGGCTTACACGACAGCTGGATGAGTCAGCTCACTGCTAATGCTTACTGATCCAGCTCTCCACTTAACCTAACTTTACCTTACTTAACATAACCTAACTTAGCCAGCACCTAAATTAATCTAACCTACAACTCATCTAACCTAACCTTGACCTAATACAGCTCAGCGAACCAAACACTAAGCTAATCTAATCTATCCTTAGCCCAGCCTACTCCACTATAGTAAAGAAATAAGGGGATCCCTTTTCAGAGGGAGGAAGATGAGGGAGGACACGTCCTTGGGGTAGAGGGAGATAGAAGAAAGAGATCTTCCGTGTAGAAGAGGAAGGAGACTTCCTCGAAGTAATAGGAAGGAGATGAGGCGGAGACTCCCTTGAGGTAAGAGGAGGATGAAAGATAGAGAGGGGAGGGAGATGAGAGAAAAGGCTCCCTGAGGTAGAGGAAGGGAGATGACAGAAGAGGCCCTCTAGCGGTGTTAGGAGGAAGACAGAGGGAGGCTCCCTGGCGGTAGAGAGGAACATTAGCATTCGGGCGAGCTGCCCTCGTTACAGGCGCTCCCCTCATCGGTAAAAAGAGCAGCCCTCGCTAACTCAGTTATTCCCCCACCAGGCAATACGTCACCACACCCCCTACACCATAACCCCCATGTGCTCCTACCTCACTATCATCATACATTGTTTACATTTTTACCGTAATTCACAGACAATAACAATACTCAACCCTGGATCTTTATCACTAAAACTTATTGTCATTGGTAAAGCTCCAGACAAAGTTCCTCATGACACATTGCATCTCATTATGTCACGTCAGAATAATAAGAAAAACAGGAGTAAAAAAAGAATAAATAAAATGACTAAGGTCAAAAACTCCCTTATGTACAAGACCCTTAATCAGATGGTCGATGCCCAAAGTGTCAAGGGAATTTTGCCCATAACTGTACATCTTATACACACACACACACACACACACACACCAATGGACTCGGTAATCTATATCTTTCTCTCTATGACTACTACAGCCAAGAGGAAGAGGGGAGGAGGAGGAGGAGGAGGAGGAAAAACACCAAAACACTGGATGGTGGTAGTGGTGGTAGGTGGTGGTGGTAGAGGGTGGTGGTAGAGGTGGTGGGTGGTGGTAGAGGATGGTGGTAGTGGTGGTAGGTGGTGGTGGTAGAGGATGGTGGTAGAGGTGGTGGTAGGCCCAGAAGCAAAGGTCAGTAGTAGTGTTGAAGGGCGCTATGGGATCCAGCGCTCACGGCATAACTCAGGCGTGCGTAGGGGGGGTGAGATGGGGAGGGGGGGGTGAGATGGGGAGGGGGGGTAAGATGGGGAGGGGGGGTGAGATGGGGAGGAGGTAGAGGGGTAGGGGAGGGAGAGGTAGGGGTGAGGGGAGGGAGAGGGGAAAGTAGGAGGAGGAGGGGGTTTATTCTGAAGGAACCTCACTCTTCAGGTTTCTTCTCGCTGTTACTGAAATCGTTACAGATAATCTTCGTAACAAAACAAGAAAACAGAAGCCTTAATAAAAAAAAAATAAAAATAAAAAATAAATAAAAAATAAAAACATCAAACAAAATAAAACGAAAAAACAAACAAAATAAAACAAACTAAACAAAAGAAATAAAACAAAACACAATACAACAAAAACTAACAAAACAAAAAACAAAATAAAACAAACTAAACAAAAGAAATAAAACAAAACACAATACAACAAAAACTAACAAAACACAAAATAAAAACAACAACAAACAATGCAAATGAAAACAAAAATTAAAACAATACAAACAAAACCAAAAAACAAATAAAAAACAAAATCAAAAAAAAAAAAAAAAAAATCAGGAGGAACATAGCGAGCAACTAGATATGGTTCTCGATGATGCGTTTTTTTTTTTTTTTAAGTTATGACCTAAAAAAAAACACATATATAAGAGCTCTAAGGGTGATTGTCAGGGTGAATGTCAGGGTCAGGGTGAATACAGGGTGTTCCAAAAGTCAATCTACCTTCTTCTCTTCTACCGGTACAGCTGACATCTGTACCAAGTTGTAAATTAAGTTGTTAGGTTAGGTTATGTAAAATCCTTTGATAGTTTATGTTTGCCATAGTGGAGGAGGAAGTTAGGCTGTGTCATTTGCTCCGTAATTCCCTTCTCTCCCCCTCCTGACGAAGCTACACCCCCTTCCTCCCCCTCCTGACGAAGCTACACCCCCCTTTCTCCATATTGCCACGTTGCCAAACTTACCAAAACATCATCAACAATTATCTAATCTTAATCTAATGTAGTAAATAGCAATTTTTTGTTATTCCCTAAAAAAAAAAAAGGTGGAAAGGCGTGTATTCTTGTCAGTCGCGTAGGCCTGGCGAGTGAGTTGTGATCCACCGGCGGTAGATGGAGCGGACACATGGCTCTGGCGGTGTAATGTGATTTAGACGAGGCAGATCCATCAGAAATTTGTGTGTGGTGGTGAAAGCAGTAATTAGTTGTCGAGAAATAAACGGGTAAATAATCGAATTACGCGGCGGGATGATTGGCCAGTGATTGGAGAGGGGGAGAGGGGTGAGAGGGAGAGGGGCGAGGGGGAGAGGGGTGAGAGGGAGAGGGGTGAGAGGGAGAGGGATGTAATGTCTTGTTAATAATTTATGGTGGGTCTTCTGATGTTATAATCCTAACCATCATTCACCTCTGTGTTTATACTCCGCCACGACCTATGGGAAGAAGACTCAGTAAGATGACTCGTAAACCATCATTAAAAAAATCTGAATGTTGATCCAGGAATACAGTCAGAGAGTAATATACATAGATACTGTACATAGTTACAGTAATATAATGTAATGCAGATACAAGAATACAGTCAGATACAGTAATACATACCAGTATACATGGAGATATAGCATGGTATTGGTATAAGATTCAGTATATAGGTTTAAAGTCAATGTTTTAAAGGAGATTTTAGATAAGGAATAGAAGTGGCAGTCACTCGATTACCTCCTGCTGAAGTGAGTATCAAATGGTGTGGAAAACGCCCAAGATTACGTGACAGAGGAACAAGTTTCAGATACTAGACAGTCATCATCAGATCGTGTGAGAGGAGACAGCGATGATGTGAAGGATTGAACGAGTCACCAGCAGAGAATCTTTGAGCAAATGACGTATCTCCCTGACAGTTAAGGACGAGCTGCCTGGAGTCACAGAAGACGGGGAAGGTCTCTCCGCCTCCCTCCGTCAGTAGTTAGATCTGATCTCATGGGCATAATGGATTTTAAAATAGTCATGACAAACACTTTCCGATGGGAGACTTGAAGGCTGGATGTACTGTATGTGTGTTCCTCTCGCTCGAGTACTCCATCAGGGAGAACTCTTAAGACAGATTCAACCAGATCAAGTCCCAAATTCACAAATGTTCTTAGGTTAGATCAATTTCCCTCGTAGACTGAGATGGAAGGACACATCTAGATGATTTAACCTCGATAAAAATAACCATAAAAATTAATCTAAATTACACAAGATTCTTATTTAAGTATAGTATATATCTTCACTTAGGGTTAAATTAAGCGTTTCATATTAGATGGAAAGAAAATTCACCAAAGACATTCTCTACACATCCAGAACGTAGAGTCCTACATCTTGACTACTAAAGCCGCCAGCCACTGAGATACATGTTGATGGCACAAAAAATAGCCTCGGGGAGTGTGAAGACAGCGTGCGTTTTAGCTTTGTTTACTGCCCGGCCCCATACGTCTACGTCAAGAGTAGCACAGCGCCCTCCCAGCCACGCCCTTCTCACATTATCATCCACATAATAGTGTCGCTTCCTTCTCGATGCAGTGGGTTTTTTTACCCCATTGTCTCGGTGACTCGTCGGGTAGATTGATGAGTGGGATTGTAGACAACTTACGGGACATTAGACGCGCCCCTCGCTATCACTGACGAGTTGGCACCTAGGATATTATTGAATCATTTTTGCATAGATGATCTTAAGGAACAACATTATAAAAAATTCCTACACACATATCACAACAATAATATTTTTAAAAAGAAAACAAAATATAGTTACGATTCAGAGAACATAAAAAAAAAATGTGGGTGAATAACACGTATCCCGCAACATGAGTCACTCTCCTCGCCCCCTATTGGCCAGAGCAACGAGCGAATCCATCATTTTGTCTTCAGTCTCGGCGCCCCGGGAGTCACTTGATGCCTGGTCTCCCTGAGTGATGGCTGGTGCCAGCTTCCTTCCCCCTCCTGTTTCTCTTCACATTTTTATATTTTTTATCGTCCGCATAGTTTAATGCCTTGAATTATGTCCGAGATAACACAGCCTACCATTAATCATGTTCTTTCTCTTACAATCTTTCTTTCATCAGTTTTATAACCGGTAATAACGAAGGCAAAGCAGTATTGTAGTTATTGAGATAATCTTCATACTTTATCCGCCTTAACTACGCACCACATTAGCCTTTGTTATCGTTATCAGTATCATCACATTTAATTTTGTTTCATATCAATATTTCTAACCTCATTTTTCTGTCAATAAATATCGCTCTTCAGTGAGGCGTGAGCAGGTCTTGTCATGCATAAAAACGTTCCCGGCAGCGTTTAGTCAACCCAAATGCAAGCCATCCTGACCTGACTGACATAAATTTTCGCGCTTCAGGGATGATATTGTACAGTGCGGAATCATACAACCAATGACCTAGTTCTTGGTCATTTGCGTTAAGGTAAATTATTCAAGAGAAGATTTAATAGAGATATTATCTGGGTCTTGAAAGCCTACGGTGAAAGGCTGCCACGTTTCAGTTACACATTTTGCCATGACGCGTGAGGTCGGTTCAGACTTGCCGCTATGCTATTTTGGGATCGTGTTTGTTAAAGTGTTTGCTTAAATTAGATGTTTTAGTGTGTCTAGACATAATAAAACGCACCGGGAACTTTATACTTAATGACACACACACACACACACACAAATCATCCCAACAGAATACACATGGTTTGATCTCTTCAATAATGATATGTTAACTTATTACTGTCAGTAAAATTAACACATCCGTATACATTACCTTCCGTATGTATTAGTATTACATATTTATTTAGTGTCGTCGAATACATATTATTATTATTACGTCTAAATAATATCAGGAACAAAATTCAATTGTTCACCATGTTCATATCGTTACTCTTATTTCGTGTTGCATCCTGTACACAAGTTCACTCTTACTGTAAACACCATCGAACAGGTATTGATTTGTATATGATATAGAAAAAAAACTCCCATTGTTGCATTAATAATTTACAGACCAAAGTTAGCAAAATGTTTATAGTCCCGTAATGAATACGTGACTGTGTGCCAATACTATTTTAATTTTTTTTATTTCAGAACTGCATATATCAACCAGCGAAAATTCGGCGCAATTTTGCCGTGGGTAGCTTTGATATGTTCGTATAACTAAAGAACATGAAATATTCATGGCCATAATTTTATTAGCAAAAGCTCTAATCGGCGACCCCCCGCAGCAAACATTCACCATAAAAAATAAAAAAGGCCGCAGCATCAAAGCCATAAACTAACAAATATCATGTACGCCTCTCAGTCCCATTTATCTGCCACAAAATAAAACGCCAACATTTGGAAATTGAGTTACGCATAAACCATTTCATATATAAAAGAGGAGCCTGCTAGCAAATCGAGTTTTTTGGGCCAGACGCATGTTTTTCAAATCAAAGCGCCGAGTGGAGCGGAAACACCACCTCCCCCTCACTCCCCCCCGCCTCCCCCACGCATCCCTTCCCCTACCTACCCACACACACACACGCCATCAAAGTGCGTGGGGGATGGGGAGGGGGGCGCGGGAAAATTAACAATCAGAGCTTACAGACGCGCCCCCTACGCCTGATTTGACCACGAAATTTGTTTTCAGACACATTTTTGTCGGGGGCTGACTGGGGAGGAGAATATGTGTGGCGCCCCGGGCTGAGGTGCACTCAAGACGTCCTGGCCCGAAGTGAGAGATGGGGAGAGGGAAGAGGGGAGAGGGGAGAGGGAAGAGGGGTGAAGGAAGAGGGGTGGGCAAAGATGTCTCGTACAAAGGTCATGTCAGTCAGTTGGCATCTGGCGTGGCGAGGTGAGAGGGTAAATCAAGTCAGTTACATGACCTGTACGTGTCTAATACTGGACTCGGCCAAGTCCTCCTGTACGTTATCGAGAGTTAAGGGGTGGAGAGGAATATCGAATCACGTCATTTGCCTTCAGACATTTCAGGTTGCGGTGGAAGGCGGTGCAGGATCATGCCAATTGCCTTAAAAGCGACTCGAGTTAAGGATGGAAGATTATGTCACTTGCTCAAAGACGTCTCCAGCTGTGTTAGAGACATGATATAAGGTCAGAGTCTCACCACAGCCATGTTTGTGTGTGAGGGGGGGGGGTGAGACACGAGGGACGGGATTCCTCGTAAAGTCAAACACGGAAGTGCCTCTGATAAACAAGTGACATATAGACACAGATTTTCACTGACTTTAACAACATATACAGGTCCAATATTCGCATCACACAACACCTACATACACATGACTAGTACAGTGGGCACTAGTTTTTATGGGCCCGTTCAACTCCTACACTAAAGAGACCCTATCCCAATGGGCTCTTAACCCTAATGAACAAATTCTAATGGGTAAATCAGGTTGGGACTCACTGTAACATTCGATACAAAAGTTCGTGTGTTGGGCTATAGACGAATACACAAGACCCCTTGTCATGGTGGCTGGGTCATGTATGTTTCCGCCAGTACAAGGAAACAAGGAAACTTTCTATGGGTAATTCATAGATGTAATGTATTTAATGTTAATACCACAAACACCACTTCAGGTTTGTTTGCTTACATATAACTTAAAAAAAAAGTCTACACAGCGGAAGGGCACGTCAAACGCAGCTGATTGCTCGCGCTGGCGCTGCTTTTACGGTAGAGACTCAAGTCATAGAGATCTAAGACTCCATTTTTACGTCAATTCCTATGTGAGGATCCTGTCACTTTCATGAACTAGACTAAACAGGGAGAAGTCACAGTAAAACTCATTTGTTCGACTTGGTAATGATGCATGTTTGACTCGTTAACCCCTCGAGTACGATGCCAACCCCCTGAGTACGAAGCCACCCCCTCCCCCGAGTACAATGAGTTAGTCTAATGAGTCTAATATCTTAATCCGTTGAGTACAATACCCATTGAATAAGATGAATTATCAAGCAGCGCGTTGCAGTGTAGAATTGCAGTATCCGTGTGGCAGTGTAAACAATAGCATGCATGCCAGTATAAAACAACAACGTACATACGCGTACAACATCAGGGCGTATAAACGGCGTAGAACAGCGACGGTAGAGGGCCGCGAGGCGCTGTTCCCCTGCTGTTGTCATCAAGTGGTCCGCTAACACAATTACTCAGTAATGAACCCGCTCCTGCTGCCTCTACTGCCACCACCATGCTCCTGCTGCCACCACCATGCTCCTGCTGCCACCACCATGCTCCTGCTGCCACCATCATGCTCCTGCTGCCACCATCATGCTCCTGCTGCCTCTACTGCCACCACCATACTCCTGCAGCGTCTACTGCCACCACCACACACAGGTGTCAAAGATAACTAGATAGAGAATGACAGCAACTGGACGATACAGTCATTAAGATACGAAATTTAAATCCCAAATTACGTATAACTTCACTCTACGTCACACACACGTCATAAGTCCCACACACGTCAAGTCCCACACACGTCATAACCCATAACACACTTCCCTGAGTCAACGGGGATACAGACGAACAGAAAGAACGTAACAACAGGTGGTATCCATTATCTGAGACTCCACTACACCCTCGTGACAGTAACTCCTTCTCATATCAAACACTTAAACCACTCAAAACACAATGACCCCACATCTCGCTTAAGCACTTGTCATGGGGTAAGATAAGCTGGTGAGGACGCGTAGGGGGTAAGGTCGTCCGGTAAACAACAATTAGGTGGTCATAAGTCGACACTTGGCTCCCTGATTTATCAAAGCACTCGACGTGGCCGAGGGGAGACCTCATAACAGACACAATAACAAGTGGAGTGTGGCGGACCGTACGACACCTCACCCACGAGTGCCCTCCGCCGCCCACTCCAGTACCTCCCTGATGCAGATAACAGTAGCAACATGGAAGTGCTTTGTTATGGGAGAATAATAGTGAAGTGAAGTTGTTTTACAGGTTCTCTAAGGGCTACCTAACGTGTTGATTAAACAATGAACTGTGTGGAGATACAAGATAATGTGTGTCACTCCGCACTGCACGACCCTACACGAGCTCTGAGCCCAGTCATAGGATTAGTAAGTAAATTTTCACTCATGAGAAAAGGCACGTAGCTACAATGCTGATTTAACACTATTTAGTCTGCAGCCCAAGTGAACAGTTTTGATACATTGTGACGAACAAACCCTTAAGAATGTTAGCACACTCAAACAATACTGTATACTTTAACATTCTACCAAGTAACTTAATCAGAACTCAACTAGGTTAGGTTAGGTTAGGTTAGGTTAGGTAGGGAAGAAATATTCCGGACGTAGGGATGTTAGACTGCCTCAAATTACGGTAGAATCTTTGAACAAACTCGACGCCATGTGTAGGTCACAGCTTAACGACGAGTGGATAAAAACCCTCATCTTTGACGGCCACTGAGCTAAACGATGGAATTTAAACAGACGACAGCGGCGGCACAAGACAGGTTTATCTATAGGAACATTAACGAATTGAAAATAAAGGTAGGAACTGTCACTGAGGTTGTGGGTATAGGGTTATGAGAGGCTGGGAGAGTCAAAACAGAGGGCCAGGGTTGTGATGTAGCCTGGGTGGGAGGGAATGAGGGCGGGGAGTGGGAGAGAATGAGGGCGGTGGTGGGGGTCAGGGTGGTGGTGAGGGAGTGAGGGTAAAGGAATTGATGGGGGTAAGGGTGGTGGTGGTGGTGGGGGTAGTAGGGGGTGGGGGTACATGCGGGCCACAGTGTATCAGTGCCTCTTTAGACGCTAATTCAGGCTGCCCAAAGGCACGTGAAGCATCCGATGATGGAGAGGCGGCGCTTCTCCCCCTCGCTCCCTACGACAACTTTATCTGCCACTTGGTATTCATGCTCCCTTGAATTGCATTTTAATGTCGACCGTTTGCTTCTGTTACGAGTGGCGGAGAATGACCCTAGAATACAGAATGGCGGGAGGAAATATGGAGGAGGCTCTTAGGTTATTCCCTCTTTGTCAGGACGGCCGGGGCGGGGTGGCTCTTGCTTCTGTTATCCGCGCCAGGGTGAAGGGGAAGCATAAGTCCCCAGGGGCGCTCACTTTGTTTTGGACCTTATCAAAGCGTAATGCAGCCATCTCTCCCTCGTGGATTTCCATTATTTTACGTAAAATGACCTGACAAATATGCCTCTCATCAGGGACCTTCATAATGCTCACCTAAAATGACAATATATTTTTTATTTTATTTTTTATAAGGGATTTATTAATTGTTCTTAGGAGATAAATATGATAACCATTTTACCTACGAATAGTCATTAATTTTAGTAACTGAAATACCATAAACTCTTGTGTTTGTGAATTTTAAGTAATTTTACAAGTGAAACAAAATAGATAAGTTTTATAGTTATTTCGGTGAAGTTTATATGAGGTAAACAAGCTGGGAAGTAAATAGTTTTGACACACACACACACACACACACACACACACACACGCGCGCGCGCGCGCGCGCGCACACACAAACAGGATAATCAGTCTTATTCATCTTCAAAAACCAACTTGCAAGCTATGAGTTGAATTCAAAATGCAAAATAGGAATCCAAAACGTAGGTGATGGCAAGGGTAGGTGATGGCAGGGGTAGGTGATGGCAGGGGTAGGTGTGATGGCAGGGGTAGGTGTGATGGCAGGGGTAGGTGTGATGGACAGCGGGATGGAGGTAGTATTTTTTGTTTATTTATTTATTTGTTTATTTACTTATTTATTGATGATTGTTGAGGGCGTGGTTAACTCGTCACCGCCAGGACCCGAATGTTAACACGGGGAAGAGAGCGTGGTAGTGAACCCCCCCCCCCCCCCCCCCCCCCCGCTGTTTAGTCCCTCCGCCACACACACTGGGAATGTAAACGACCTCATTGTCCCGTTTTACTGCCGTTATGCTTATGATGATGATGGTGGTGGTGGTGTGATGATGGTGATAGTGGTAGTAGTGGTGATAGGGTGGTGGTGCTGGTGGTAGTAGGAATGGTGGTAATAGTAGTGGTGGTGGTGATAGTAATTGTGGTCGGAATGGTAGGTACTGCTGGTGATGGTAATGATTGTAATGGTGGTGATAGACAGGGGTGGTCGTGGTAGTAGTAGTAGTAATAATGACGAATAGTGATAGTAATGCAAGTACCCAGGCTGGTAATAATAATAATAATAATAATAATAATAATAATAATAATAAAGAGTGTTGGCAGAGGCTGATGAAAACTAAGATACTAATAATGTATAAACTTCACAGCGAGTACCAGACTAACATTCACACTGGCTCCTGTTACAATTTCACGCTAAAACGCTCCATTGTGCTGTTAGCGGTGACCAAAGTGATGTTTCGGCTGAGTTTACCCAATCCAGTGTCCGCCTTTCTTGACTTGACTGTTATTGTTATTCGTATTTGAGGGGATTTTTTTTAGAAAGGTGTGATTTAGCGTCTAGAGTTATTTACTGAAGAGAACTGATATGTTAATAATTAATATAAAGACTAAAATTGTATTAATTATTCACTATTTAAATAAAAATAATAAAATACAATAAAATTAATACAAAAATAATTAGAAATAAAAAAAACTAAAATTAATAAAAAATAATGAGAAATAAAAAATAGTAAACAATGAATCAAACAAAAACAAACAAGTAAAACAAATCAAATCATAAATTATACAAATATTTAAAACAAAAAATCCAAATGCACTTCAAATGAGCAATTACGTCCAGTGGAGAAGAAAAATAAAACACCAATTTTCCCGCGAATAAAAATATTGATTGTGTGTTTTATTTTGATAATTGCTATCAGAGAATGAGAGAAAGATGGCCTCCACCCACCCCACCCCACCCAAACCCCACACAACCACTCCACACCCCACCCCACCCCTCCCTACCCCACCCCACCCCTCCCCCACTCCACCCCACCCCACCCCTCCCCCACACAACCACTCCACACCCCACCCCACCCTACCCCACCCCTCCCCTCCCCGCCCCACCCCACCCCTCCCCGCCCCACCTCACCCTAGAAACAAGGTGCCCATCAGCTGTGACAAGAGCCCTTCAACACCGCCAACCCGAGGGCCCTTCAACCTGATAGAATTGTTGCCTTACGAGGATATTAAAAGTTAATATGTAGTCTTTCGTCTTCATTGCTCTTCTATTAGGGGCCATTTGCATGTAGATCTGTGTATTATGTAGGGAAGGAGAGGGAAGGAGAGGGATGGAGAGGGATGGGGGAGGGGGAGGGAAGGAGAGGGAGGGGGGAGGGAAGGAGAGGGAGGGGGAGGGAGGGGGAGGGAAGGAGAGGGATGGGGGAGGGAGGGGGAGGGAAGGAGAGGGAGTTGAGGGAGGGGGAGGGAAGGAGAGGGATGGGGGAGGGAAGGAGAGGGAGTTGAGGGAGGGAAGGAGAGGGAAGGAGAGAGAGTTGAGGGAGGGGGAGGGAAGGAGAGGGAGTTGAGGGGGGGAGGGAAGGAGAGGGAGGGGGAGGGAAGGAGAGGGAGTTGAGGGAGGGGGAGGGAAGGAGAGGGATGGGGGAGGGAAGGAGAGGGAGTTGAGGGATGGGGAGGGAAGGAGAGGGAGTTGAGGGAGGGGGAGGGAAGGAGAGGGATGGGGGAGGGAAGGAAAGGGAGTTGAGGGATGGGGGTTGAGGTGATGAAAGGAGGGAGGGAGGGAGGGAGGGGGTTGAAGTGAGGGTGGAGTAGTTAAGGAAGAGGGAGGAGCTGAAGGAAATAGGGGACTGAGGGAGGAAGGGATACCGATGGAGATAGGGAGATACTGAGAGAGAAGATGAGTACCAAGGGAGAGAAGATGAGTACCAAGGGAGGGAAGATGAGTACCAAGGGAGAGAAGGAGGTACCGAAGAAGAGAAAATCAGTACCAAGGGAGAGAAGGGAGGTACTGAGGGAGAGAGAGGAAGGAGCTGGGGGAGGGGGGGGTGATAAAGGGTGTATAGTCACGGTCTGTGGTTCTAGGGAATAAATTTCTTGGGGATTTTATTACTTTTTATCATGTGTTTTGATGATCGAATTTCCTCTTCCCATTTCCTTTGAGTCATTAGTCTGTCTCCCCCTCTTCTCTTACCGTCTCTCAATTCCTTCCTATCTACCCTCTTTATCTTCCTGTCATCTGTCTACTCTCTCTCTCTCTCTCTTTCTCTCTCTCTCTCTCTCTCTAAACATAAACAAGATGAAGACAGACAGACAGACAGACAGATGATGTTGGTAGTAGTGATGATGGTGGTGATGGTTTTAGTAAGAGTGGTAGTGATGGTAAGGCTGCTGATGATGATGGTGGTAGTAGTAGTAGTAGTAGTAGTAGTAGTAGTAGTAGTAGTAGTAGTAGTGATTCCAATAATAGTGGTACCAATGTGGAGAAGGATCTGAATGAAGCAAACTTGTAAATATAAACCATATTTTCCTCTCCCCCTCCTCTTCTCCTCCTTCTCCACCTCCTCCCCTTCTTCTCCTCCCCCTCCTCTTCTCCTCCTTCTCCACCTCCTCCCCTTCTTCTCCTCCCCCTCTCTCTGTCGTAAAGTGTTATGGTGTTGCTTGAAGACTCTCGGGGTGGAGCCTAGGAGTCTCTCATTTAAACTTGCGGTCGCTAGCATCCACCAGCACACGCCACCAATTTGTCTTTGAGGAAAGTCTTTGCGGCACTTGGCTAACATGATTGCGGCGTGATGGTCCTCTTGTTCCTGTTCTCTCTCTCTCCTCCTCTTTCTCTTCGTTAGTTCCTTCTTCTTTGCATTCTCATTCTTGTTTTTCTTGCATTTCTCTTTTAACATTCCTCTATATGTCTCTTTTTTATTACTGCCTTTCTCTTTTGTATTTCTCTTTATCTTCATCATCACAGCTTCTTCTTCTTCTTCTTCTTCTTCTTCTTCTTCTTCGTCTTCATCATCAACACCACCTATCCCTTCTTCTTCAATCTCCTTTGTCTCTCTCCGTCTTAATCATCATCATCTCTCCTCCTCCTCCTTGTTTACTTGTTCACTTGCCGTAGTTTTAAACCATGTAGTCCTCATTTAAACTTGCTGTTGTCGGCATCACTACACGCTACCAATTTGTCTCAAGATGGTCTGAGTTTCATTCGTATCCTTTACCATCCCATTTTTTTTCTTTTTCTGTTCTTCTTGGTCTGATTTTCGTCTTTTTTTCATATCATTTCTCTCTTCTTTTCCTTCTTCTGATTCTCGTGCTTTCTTATCATTTCCCTCTCCTTTTCCATCTGTTCCTCTTTGTCTGATTTTCGTATTTTTCTTATCCTTTCCCTTTTCTTATTACATCTCCTTTTCCTCTTCTGTTCCTCGTCTTGTATTCTTCTCGTTTCCTTTATCTTCCTTTCCTTTTAGTACTGTTTTCTTCTCTTGTTCTATAATCCTCTTTGTCTTTTCCTATTCTCCTTCCTTCTGCCCTTTCATTGTGCAGTTCTCCGCCTTCCTCACTTGGTGTTTGGCGGCGATAGTTTATGAACATCTGACGTATTTATCACGTAAGTTGAGGCTCTGAGTCGTAACTTTATAATATCTGGTGTATTATCACTTTAGCTGTGGTTTTGAAGCGTAACTTATCAATATCTGGCGTATCATCACTTAAGCTGTGGTTTTGAAGCTTAACTTATCAATATCTGGCTTATTTGTCACTTTAGCTGTGGTTTTAAAGGGTCATCAGCTTCAAACCCTTCACTTAACGCCTCCTCTCTCTCTCTCTCCTCCCGCAGGACTGTTTTCATCAGCTTCACGCTTCTCTCTCTCTCTCTCCCCCCGCAGGCCATACATCCATTACTAAACACCACCTCTCTCTCTCTCCTCCCGCAGGACTATTCTCGCCGTCAGACAACAACAACGAGGTGACAAGTGACGGCAACAGCGAGCACAACTCCAGCACGGACGAGGACTCACAGCTTCGTCTGCGGCTTAAGCGAAAACTACAGCGAAACAGAACTTCCTTCACTAATGAACAGATCGACGCCCTAGAGAAAGGTGAGACGAAGTGTGGTGCTTAGGGGAGTAGGGAAGGATGGGGGTGAAGGAGGGGAGGTGGTGAAGGAGGGGAGGTGGTGAAGGAGGGGAGGTGGTGAAGGAGGGGAGGTGGAGAGAAGGAAGGGAGGTGGTGAAGGAGGGGAGGTAGTGAAGGAGGGGAGGTGGTGAAGGAGGGGAGGTGGTGAAGGAGGGGAGGTGGTAAAGGAGGGGAGGTGGTGAAGGAGGGGAGGTGGAGAGAAGGAGGGGAGGTGGAGAGAAGGAGGGGGAGACAGTGGAAGGTAGAGAAGGGGGAAGATGGTGAAGGGAGGTGGAGAAGGAAAGGTAGAGAGGGGAGGTGGAGAGAAGGAGGGAAGGTAGAGAAGAAGGGAAAGAGAGAAGAAAGGAAGGTAGAAAAGGAGGGTAGGTAGAGAAAAGGTGGGTGGGGTAGAGAAGGGAGGTGGAGACAAGGGAAGGTAGAGAAGGAGGGAGTAATGGATAATAGGAGTGGCTAGTGGATGAAGGGAGAGGGGAGATTAGGATAAAGATGGGATAGAAGTGACTGTGAAACTTATAGGGAGAAAATAGGAAATATAGAGAAACACCTGAGGTCATCTATTAATTAACTATATCAATGAGGTGTTATATTATTGCTATATTGTATTACACACACACACACACACACACACACACACACACACACACACACACACACCTCACCCAAAACACGCACATAAACCCAACACATACACACCAGCAGCTCACTTCCATTCCAAACACACACGCACACATAACCCACATCACCCACATAACCCACATCACCCACACACCTACACGTCTGGTCTAACTGTGCCTGTGTTCACACTGTCTTACTCTACCTTCCCTGGTGGTGGTGACGGAGTAGAGTTCGAGCGGACTCACTACCCAGATGTGTTCGCCCGGGAACGACTGGCGGAAAAGATTGGACTACCTGAGGCCCGGATACAGGTAGGGGGGAGGCGCAGAGTGTCACCCTTGAGTCAGTGTTACTCTTGAGTTAGTGTTCATCTTGAGTCAGTGTTCATCTTGAGTCAGTGTTACTCTTGAGTCAGTGTTCATCTTGAGTCAGTGTTCATCTTGAGTCAGTGTAACCCTTGAGTCAGTGTTCATCTTGAGTCAGTGTTACTCTTGAGTCAGTGTTCATCTTGAGTCAGTGTAACCCTTGAGTCAGTGTTACTCTTGAGTCAGTGTTCATCTTGAGTCAGTGTAACCCTTGAGTCAGTGTTCACCTTGAGTCAGTGTTCATCTTGAGGTCAGTGTTACCCTTGAGTCAGTGTTACCCTTGAGTCAGTGTTACCCTTGAGTCAGTGTAACCCTTTGAATCAATCGAGTCAACCTTTAGTCAGTGAGAATTAGGGGGGGTCAATGTCAGCCAGAATCAGTCAGTGTCAGCTAAAGTCAGTCAGTATCAGCTAGAGTCAGTCAGTGAGAAGAGAAGGACGCTTTAGTGGGTGGAGGATTAGACTGGGCAGTGTATAGTCATTCTTGGTGCTGAGGAAGAATGAGAAGACTAATGTAAACAGAACGTAGATAATAAACCCGAAGAGGGAGACAGGAGGAGGAGAAATAAGGTGTTACTAATAAGAGGAGTTTAGCCAACGCAGGTATTAGTAGTTGTGATACGAGGGTTAGATTTGGTGTTAGATCAGAGACAATAACAGGGCAAGGTGGGTTAGATTTGGTGTTTGATCTGAAGGAGAGTCTAAGAACACAAACACAACTCAACAGAGAACCTTCAGGTGTGGTATGAGCTAGTGACGTAGTGTCTGAAGGTGGACTAAGGTGAGAGCCGCGTCAGGAGGATGATTGATCGTAGCATCCAAGTCGACGAGTGACAAATACAGGATTCATGACTTACAGATACAGGAATACAGTACTTTAGGATTGTAACAGATTTAGGATACATAAAGTGATATACCCAAGGAGGAAATGGTAAAAAGGTGAGAGAATACACAAGTTAATTTAGTCACTAATAGGAGAAAGAGTAGAGGTTTAAGAAGAATTAATTAATATAGAATAATATAATAACACGACTCACTTATCGGGATAATAACGTGTACTGTAATGTGTAATGATGAATGTATATTTAATGTTACGAGGCGGAAATAATGACACCTTAACAATCAGGGGAGAGACACGGAACAACAACAACAACAACATAAAACTCCAATTACCGTAACAAAAACACATACAAGAAAAGGAAGTTGTTCAGGTAGATAAGATCAAACCCTAACTACTCATTACTAACGTCAAAACTTAACTAAATATTCCCAGTAATAATAATCTTTTCCTAAAAAACGCACAAAACAAAACAGTGGATTAGGTTTTTCCACGCCGTGTTATCAGGTCATTTAAGGCCGCCCTAACGTCACTGGTTTAATTTATTGGTATAATTTTCCTTCGGTAATGGATTCTCTCCCCTACATGATTGTAAGGTTTCAGTATCTCTACCTTTCCTGTGTCTTGGTTAGATTATGTGTCTTGAGGTGGGTGTGTGTGTGTGTGTGTGTGTTATGTGGCATGTGTTTTCCTGGCTTGGTGGTGTTTTTAGGTGTGTGTGTGTGTGTGTGTGTAAGATAGAAGACGTCAGCACTAAAATCAACGCCCTACCGTAGACCTAAGACTGGTAAACTATCTTTCAATCAATTACAACGCGAATTATTTACCATCCTGAGTGACCTAACAAAACAAAAGATTAATTACAAATATGAAACAAAACAAAACTACAAAAAAAAATACATTACAATATGAATAAAATAATATGAAAAAAGATTAAAAACTCACACTTGAAAAAAAAAATTCGCTTGCAGGCATCAACTACCTGTACACCGATAAATTTGCCATTCGGTCACCAAACGTCAATAACTGGCTGATGGCGTTGTTTGGGGTTATTTTATTTTGACCGGGAACCAAAAAATATTTAATCGAGTAAACGACAAATTTACTGCGTTAAAAATCTGGGTTAAGACCAAAGGGTTTTTAGTTGATAAAGTGAAGGATGAGCAGTCATTGGTGGACAAGAATCCCCGCCTCTAGAGAAACACATTATCAGTCAGGTCAGAAGTGGCGGGTACAGTGGTAACTATACGTAGCCGTATATTTCAATGGTTAAACAAATGCATGCTGTCACCCCTGGCTAGTGTAAAGTTAAACTATATACGATGCGAACGTCAGTGAGTTGCGTCTGTTTGTATGCAAGTATGTGACGCATATACCCGGATATGTGCACGTTAAAATGAGTGTGCTGACGTGCATGTACATGTTCATACGTGCGCTACCCAACCGGCCATATACAGACGTAATAGAAGTGTATACATGTGTGCGTGCGCTTGCGTCCCAATACATGTACGTATAATATCGTGTGAATGTGTTTGCACGAGTCTGCGCGTCTCTGAGTACTTGGTGAGTATGCGTGTGGTAGCGTCTCTGTATGTGCGTCTGACTCTGAATATACTAGTTTAAGAGTGGCTAGCGTGGACGACGTGTGGTAGTGGGCATGACGCGTGAGTTGACGTGTGGCTAGCGTGCACGTGCGTGAGTTTGCGTGTGGTTGCGTGTTGGGGCCGGCCTGACGCTGCATCAACGGGGATTTCTTTACCCAACTGTCGGTGCAGGTTTGGTTCAGCAACCGGCGAGCCAAGTGGCGGCGGGAGGAGAAGTTGAGGACCCAGCGCCGCAGTGTCGACCAGGTGGGCGTGGGCATGGCTAACACCGCCGCCGCAGCCGCAGCCTCCAGACTACCCCTTCAGTCTGGTTTCAACTCCATGTACCCGTCCATCCCGCAACCCATCGGCACTATGGCAGACTCCTACAGGTAAGATCATCCATATGGCACCCAAGCAGACTCTCACAACACTATGGCAGACTCCTACAGGTAAGATCATCCATATGGCACCCAAGCAGACTCTCACAACACTATGGCAGACTCCTACAGGTAAGATCATCCATATGGCACCCAAGCAGACTCTCACAACACTATGGGAGACTCCTACAGGTAAGGTTACTCACATGGAGGAGGGCATAATGGCTCTCTCGTGGCATATTCTTACAGGTAAAGTGAATTGCATGGTGCACGGTCCTCTGGCTCTCTCATGGCTTCTACACGTAAGATCAACTCAGTTACAAGCTAAGTGTCAAAGTCCAGCAAGCATTCCTTTCAGGGAGCACTACTTAACCTCACACGCATCGTTGTCTTAACCTCTTGTAAACACCGTCTTAGCTATGCACCTGAAGACCTCTACGGCTTCCAAAAAAACAAACCTTTCCCACTAGAGCGACAAAACACGACATTTTTACAAATTTGTTAAGGTAAAACTTCATATAACCTATCCAAATATTCAACCTTTCGATGTAATGTATTATAATAAAAAAAAAATTGTTGCCAATACAATCGCTTACCTAGTGTGGTGTTCAGGTGTTCCAATTTAATTCCATTCACCTTTTAAACGTTCAAACAAAGAATTACACTTTGAAGCGGCTTAATTGTTTTACACATGATTCTTATTAGTAAGTTGGTGATTGCGTAATGCACTTCTAACAGAACCATCATAAGAATCCCTTAATACTTTTCATTATTCCTCTCGATTACCCTAACTCATAGTAGTAAATCAAGCGTTATATCAGTTTTACCTGAAATATGATAAAATAATTCCTGTAATTCATATTGTCTCATCACCTTAAGATATAAAATTCCCTATATATCTTCACAGCTCTAAACGTGGTATAACAAAATAGACCTGATTGACTCTACCATCAACACGGCCTACCCAAACAGCCTCATACAAGCATACTCATTTGAAGTACTTCCCTTTACATAAAATTACTAATTAAACTAGGCTGTGTGAATGGCGCAGAAACTCGTGCCTACAATTTATCTTTTTAATTAACTATATCAAAGGAGTCAAGAGGTTGTGAGGTGGACGTGTAGCCGTGGGTGCCGGCCGTTCCCACACTTGTAGTTTGTCTCTAGTGGATAGATCACAGGGCCCCGCGCCGCGCCCACCCCACGCCTATAAACCACCACTCACTGATCGAATAGGCCTCTGTGGTAATAGGCCTCTGTGGTAATAGGCCTCTGTGCTAATAGGCCTCTATGTTAATAGGCCCCCAAAATAACGTGAAACCATTAGGATTAGAACCAATTGCAATTGTGGAATCCTACAGTGTTGCGTTGTGTTGTGGGATAAAACTGTACTACAAGCTGTGGACTGCTGCGGAGTGACGTGAGGTGCTGAGATTTACGATGATGTGATATTATGGAGCGACTGTGAGGAAGGGTGATGTTACTATGATGTGCCATTACTGCAACAAGAGGGGGCATAGGTAGTGTGTGTGTGTGTGTGTGTGTGTGTGTGTGTGTCCTATTTATATAAGGAGATTATATTGCAGTCAAGGTCCACAATAATCCTTTACAACCTTCACCTATCATTTAGCTTCCTTCACCTATCCTTTAGCTTCCTTCACCTATCATTTAGCCTCCTTCACCTATCATTTAGCCTCCTTCACCTATCATTTAGCTTCCTTCACCTATCCTTTAGCTTCCTTCACCTATCATTTAGCTTCCTTCACTTATCATTTAGCTTCCTTCACCTATCATTTAGCTTCCTTCACCTATCATTTAGCTTCCTTCACCTATCATTTAGCTTCCTTCACTTATCATTTAGCCTCCGAGTCCCTCCACAAATATACACTGAAACAAGACCCCAAAGTCAGTATAGATACGACACACTTAATACTGATCCTTCAACCAACAAGGAGACAGTATTGCCGACACTGCACTCGATCGCCTTCACTTCCTCAACTGCAAAGGTCTTTTTACACATGAGTAGACTGGAAATACCTCGGGGCACGAACTAGCATCCCTTAGAACTGCAGACGAGCGAAGTATCCATTCAGCCACTCCAAACCTACAGACGCACAAACTATTTTCCACGACACACACACACACACACACACACAGAATCTAATACAGCATTTACGACACAACCACTGATTAAATGCAGCTGGGGGGTGAGGGGGGTGTTGGGGAGGGGGGAGAGGGAGGGGAGAGGAAGGGGAGAGGAAGGGGAGAGGGGGGACAGGGAAGGGGAAGGGAGGGGGATATTTACCATTAACCCCTCTCTTTCACCTCCATTTCCCATCCTGGTATAATACCCCCTACATCCCCACTTGGCATCAACCCCCCCCCACCACCACAGCCCCCCTCCACCCCTCCCCCGACATTAGACCCTAACCCCCCCCCCCTCCTTTGCAACATCTTCCTCCACCTCCTCAAACTTCCACCCCTTCCCCCTCCACCTGTAACTAGTCTCCCCCCCTCCTCTCCCCTCCCCCCCTACAATTTCCGCAGTACAAACGGTAACAACAGTTGTGTCTTAACTCTTCAACAGTCCTCGAGGCTGATCTAAAAACACCGTTACCAACAGTAGTACCCATCCCTCCACCAGCCAACACCATCAACTACCACCATCAATCACCATCCCCATCCCGTTGTTTTTTTGTTATTTTATTCATTGCACACTCAACATATATTAAAATGTTGAATAATGAGAGAGAGAGAGAGAGAGAGAGAGAGAGAGAGAGAGAGAGAGAGAGAGAGAGAGAGAGAGAGAGAGACTGGGGGTAAGTTGGTAACGCTGTCGACATAAACTTTCAATAGCTTTGGAAAGGAAGTTTGACGAGAGAGATAATTAGACTTGATGTTAGGAGAGTCGTTGGCAGCCACTCAAACATATGTCACCACCAGGCACCTCACGGCACTCACACAAACACACATACACTGATACACATACAGATTACACAGACACACAGATACACAAACACACACACACACATACACACAAAAATACACACATAGATACACAGACAGATACACACACACTCAGACACACAGACACACGTAGATATACACTCCCAGCTGTGGCATATACACGTCAACAGACAGACACATACATATATCGAGATACACACAATCACATACACGCACATGCACGTCTACAGGACTTTAATTTTCGTTCTCTGATACACATACATAAGCACACAAGTTACACATATACTTACAGACATACACATGATTCAAACACTTACACCAACACAAGTACACAGACACACGTGTTATACAAACGCTTGTGCACACGAAACAAACTCCCACACTAAGTCACAAACTGTTATACAATATACGTGTACACCTGTTATAGAAACTTGTACACGCAAATTTTATAGACAGTTGTAGTCAAACACATACACACACACAGGCACTGGCTAAATGTAGTAGTAGTAGTAGTAGTATGACAAATTTACCTTCAAATATCAATAATTATAATTGGATATGATTTAGTAGTCGACGCGCTTAACGTAAAGCTGCCGGTGTAACTGTGTAATAATGATAGGTGATAAACGAGTGTATTTAACAGGGCATAAGAAGAGGGGGGGCAACTAACAAGGAAGTGGAGGGAAGGGAAGAGTGAGGGTGGGGTGGGGGAGGGAAGGGTGAGGGAGGGAAGAGGTGGGGTGGGAAGAGGTGGGGTGGGAAGAGGTGGGGAGGGAAGGGGTGGGGAGGGGAAGGTTTGAGGGAGGGAAGGGGTGTTGGAGGGAAGGGGTGAGGGAGGAGGGAAGAGACGATGGAAAAGCGACAGGAGGCATTTAGTAGTGAGGGGGAGAATTCGGTCGGTGGAGGGAGAGAAGGGGGGGAGGAGGAAGGGAATCGGTGGAGAAGAGTAGGGGGCTAGGGGGGGGGGAGAGTCGGTGGAAGGAGGAGATAAGGTGAGGTGAGAGCAATCAAGAGTAATGGGTGGACTGCTCCCAGCCAGCCTCTTGAACTGTAGGGTCAACATCCCCGAGTGGTCCTCATCCTCCCTCCCTCTTCCTCTCTCTCCGACACACCTTCCCCTTCCTCTCCGACTCACCCCCCCCCCCTCCTCCTCTCACTCTTCTCTCCTTTATCAATATATTTTTCACCAATGATACATCCTACGCCAGATATATTTTTTTTTCCAATGGTAAGTCGACTCATACCTGTGTCATAATGTACTGTACTCGTCAGCACTTTAAACACACACACACACACACACACACACACACACACACACTAACGCAGTTTACGGAGAAAGAATAAGAGAACAGCAGAAACAAGTATGAAACAAGAGAAAGATAACAGGGTTCAGATCAGGTCACACGTACACAGGGACTAACACTTACATACACTCGGATACACACCTACACTCGTTCACAGACGTACACAAAACAGAAACAAAGACAAGTCAAGTAGTGGAAGAGAAAAGAAGCCAACAATTATGTGAGAGAGAGAGAGAGAGAGAGAGAGAGAGAGAGAGAGAGAGAGAGAGAGAGAGAGAGAGGGGAGGTGTAGGAGGGCCAATTAAGTGTTCACCTAACCCCTCCACTATTAGGCGCTAATAATCGCCGTCGTCAGTATCGATCCCGGGATGAATGGCGTTTACTGAGACAACGACTGTGAGGAGGAGGTGAGGGCCCAGACACGATAAGTGGGTGGCCCGGGTCGCTCTTCTGTCTCCTCCACCTGGCCCGGGCCGATCTCCTCCCTCCTCCACCTGGCCCGTGCCGATCTCCTCCCTCCTCCACCTGGCTAGGACTGCCCTCCTTCCTCCACCTATTGTGTCCCCTCGTCCACATAGGCCGAGCCACCGTACCAACTCCATCTACTATAGTCTGACCAGCACACTACCATCCCTATCTTGGCCTGGCCCCACCCATCCACCACCACCTGGCCCCACCCATCCACCACCACCTGGCCTCACCCATCCACCCTACCACCTGTTTCCACCCACCCAACACCTGCCCCACCCATCCACCACCACCTGCCCCACCCATCCACCACCACCTGGCCCAACCCATCCACCCATCACCTAACCCACCCATCCACCCACCACCTAACCCACCCATCCACCCCACCACCTGTTTCCACCCACCCAACACCTGCCCTACCCATCCACCACCACCTGCCCCACCCATCCACCACCACCTGGCCTAACCCATCCACCCACCACCTAACCCACCCACCACCCACCTGATCCCACCCTCTAAACTGTCATTCCCTATTACCCCGTCATTCCTGCTACCAACCAATCATTCCCACCCCCCACCATTCCCTCCTCGTCTCTCTCTATATTGTAATCACATCGTCCGTCTCCCTTCCCCGCCATTGACTTCTCCAGACGAATGACACTTTCCTCTGTTTATTGCTCTCACTTCAGTCTCTCCTCCCCTCACTCTCCCTTCTTCCCTCACGATTAACCTCCCACTCACCTCCCCTCACCCTCTTCTCTCCTCACACCCCTCTCTCCCCTCTTCTTCCCTCACGCTTAACCTCTCACTCTCTTCCCCTCACCTCCCACCTCCTCCTCTCACCTTTCACCGCTCTTCACCTCTCGCCCCTCACTTCCTCCCCCTCACCGCTCTTCACCTCTCGCCCCTCACTTCCTCCCCCTCACGCTCACTAATACCTGACATTTGTATAAGTGCTCAAACTACATCAATATTAGCATTTGTTATGGGTTGGGCTATGGGAGGTCGCGTGTGTGTGTGTGTGTGTGTGTGTGTGTGTGTGATCTTGAGTAATTTAAATAAGGTTAGGTCACTGGCTGCGTTAAGCCGTAATTTAAAAAAAGTTCCTCAAGCAAGAAATACATTATCAGTCAAGTCAGGAAAGGCGAGCACTGAGCAGAATGATTCCACCTTCTCGAAATTTTCCGTAGGATTGTTTTCGGTTATTACGTCTTCAATTAAATGACCCTAAATTAACAAAAAATTAAAAATATATCATAAAAACTGATTTAAATTCCCTGTACCCCAACATAAAACACAAAAGATTATATTAACAAACTTCTATGGTGCGTTTGGCAGTACGGAAGACAACACGAGTGATTGGTGAAGCTGTACCGTGTAAACAATGACGTCACGAGTGATTGGTAAAACTGTAGCGTGTAAACAATGACGTCATGCCAAAACACGTGACTGACGCTTAATAAAGTGACGTCATTAATACCCGCTGTCGTGCAAAATATTTACCCATACGAAATAAGTCACACCTGAGCACCACACAATGAGCACCACACAATATCGGCACCACACAATGAGCACCACACAATATCGGCACCACACAATATCGACACAAATCTTTATCATCACACCACTTCTTACCTGGCCGCTAACTAGTAAACAAGGTAAGTTAATTGCTTACCTCTGTCCTGCCTCCTTCACTCCCACCTCCATCGTTTAACTAAATATTAACCATTAAACCTCACATTTCCGTCACTCTTACATATCTAAGTCACTGTTCATGATATAGTACATCTTGTGAATCGGTTATAGTCCACATAACACTAGTAATGTATCTATAATCGGTAATTATGTCCCGGAACAAAGCGTCGTCAACACACTTGGAAAGATACGTAACTCAGAATGATAGTTTAAGCGCCATTATTACCTCACACCAAAATAAAACCTAAAAGATCAACAAATAAAAAAATATTCAATAAATTATTCATAATGACTTTTATTTCTTAGTTTGACTTATGATTTTATAATATATTTAATTTTATCAGCTTCCAAATTTCTTAATAGCGTTCACTAAACTGTATTTATGTCGAAAATAACGAATTTATAAATGACGCTAATTGTGGTATCGTCTTTTTAGGATATAATTTAAAACATTTCCCATAGTTCCAATTACGATATATATTTCTTTGATGTTAATTTGGCACAATTATACCTTTAAAACACTGATCTCTATAATAACATGATAACAGATACATCCAGTTATTATAGAGTTAATTCACATAAGTTATAGACTGAGTTACGTACTAGAAATTATACACAGTTTATACATGAAGCAGTCTGAAATTCTGATAAATACTTCAATATACTTTTAAACCGATTAAATATTATGCCTGTGGGAATGTGTGTCTTTATAACTCATTGGTAAAATTAACTAGGTATAAATAACAAACACTAGACTGAATATAAAGAAAAATTAGACGCGAAAAAGATAAGAAATTGACATATTTTTATCTGCAATGGAGAATTAAGCCGCGTCAGAACAACTCGAGAATGAAGGTGATTTTAGACATTTTATTACATCTTAAATATTAGAATTATTTTAGTCTTGTGGGTTTTTGGGTTTTACGGGAATAATTTTGTGTGATTTAATTTCCTAGGATTTTGTTATTAGTTTAATTTTGTCCATTTCGGGTTTTGTCCAGTAGGCACGCCCCCGCCCACGCCCACGCCCCCGCCTTCACGCCCCCGCCCACGCCCCCCACCCTCCGATCCACACTGAATACTACATCAGCCTTGGGATAATCACACAAATAAACATACAACACAGCAATAACGTGAAGAATAAAGAATGTTGATAATTAGTATGGAAGAGAGGGAGGGAAGAAGGAGGGAGAGTAGGAGGGAGGGTAGGAGGGAGGGAAGGAGGGGAGGGAGGTACTACTCACACTCAACGACCCCTGCCTGTCAGAGGTCACGTGGCCGGGATTATGACGATATGAACATCCACGACCCCCACACCCCCCCATCTCTCCCTCCCTCCCCTCCACCTCTCTACCCCTCCATCTCTCCCCGTCTTTCTTCTTCCCCCTCTCCCTTCTTCCCTCCCCCCTCCCCCCCTCCTTCCTTACCTCCCCTCCCCAGAACCAACTGACCCCAAGTCCCAATAGACCCCAGACCGAGTAGGCATCAGTCCTAACAGACCCCAAGTCCCAATAGACCCCAAGTCCCAATAGACCCCAAGTCCCAATAGACCCCAGAG
Source organism: Homarus gammarus (assembly GCA_958450375.1). NCBI lineage: Eukaryota > Metazoa > Arthropoda > Malacostraca > Decapoda > Nephropidae > Homarus > Homarus gammarus. Next base: position 250,704 of record CAUDMG010003668.1, on the reverse strand, counting down.
CTAATAGGCCTCCTCTATAACCATCAGGAAATAAAGCCATTGGTCACACACACGCCCAGTTTATCACGCCCGTGTTTAATTACCTAAGTCGGGTAGTTAACTCTTTTTTGCTAGCTGTTATTTATTGCTATTTGGTGTTACTATTTTATTTTATATTTTCTATAATGTAGTTTAAAGGCGAATTCTGGGTTTGTTAGTATGAGGTTGAGATGATTAGGGGGGGTAAGAATTCTCTCTCTCTCTCTCTCTCTCTGGGTAGTGATCCGGTTAAAGCCTCTCTCTCTCTCTCTCTCTCTCTCTCTCTCTCTCTGGGTAGTGATCCGGTTAAAGCCTCAGTTCTCTCTCTCTCTCTCTCTCTCCCTGGGCAGTGATCCGGTTAAAGCCTCAGTTCTCTCTCTCTCTCTCTCTCTCTCTCCTCCTGGCAGTGATCCGGTTAAAGCCTCAGTTCTCTCTCTCTCTCTCTCTCTCTCTCTCTGGGTAGTGATCCGGTTAAAGCCTCAGCTCTCTCTCTCTCTCTGGGTAGTGATCCGGTTAAAGCCTCAGTTCTCTCTCTTTCTCCTGGCAGTGATCCGGTTAAAGCCTCAGTTCTCTCTCTCTCTCTCTCTCTCTCCCTGGGCAGTGATCCGGTTAAAGCCTCAGTTCTCTCTCTTTCTCCTGGCAGTGATCCGGTTAAAGCCTCAGTTCTCAGGAGCACCAGTGAGTGCCGATAATACGACGGGTAATTGCTCGTTCGGGTGTAACAACCTCATCTCGAGTCACGTGACCTGGATTACCGCAAGTGATTGGTTGACGCGTCACTCTCGGTCCTCTTATTGGCTGAGAGAATAATGCGTTGCGCTTTTGTTTTTATGACTACGGGACTCTCCTTGTTAATATTCTCAGCATCTGTCTCTGTTTTAGCTTCTACTGATCGTCTTTTCTTTCATTCGTCTATACTTTTCCGCGCATTTATTTTAATGTAGTAGTAGTAGTAGTAGTAGTAGTAGTAGTGGTTGTTGTCGTAGTAGTAGTAGTAGTAGTAGTAGTAGTAGTAGTAGTAGAAATATTTAACCACTCTTATCTTCTATTGACAGGTAAGTTATTATTATTATTATTATTATTATTATTATTATTATTATTATTATACATTAATAAATTACGGTTTACATAATATTTCTCAATTATCCTTTTGCTGGTGACTTTGTTGCCTTTCTTAAGTAACAACTATATTAAATTAACGTACGTATGTCTGTTAATCCACTAACGTCCATGTGTGTGTTTGTCCTACCTACAGCATGTCCGGGTCGCTAAGCTCCATGGGTGGGTCGTGCCTACAGCAGAGGGACGCCGCCTCCGCCTATCCTTACATGTTCCACGACCCTCTCTCCTCCCTCTCCTCCTCCTACCAGCGCTCCTCCTCCCAGCTGGCCTCCTGCGGTAACACGGCGTCGCAGGTCGCAGTCTCCTCCTTCAACGCCGCCAGCCACGCGGCGGCCGCCTCCTACGCTGCCGTAGCCACCTCTTCCGCAGGCGGCACGGGAACAGGTGAGTGTCGTGCTTAATGAGTACTGTTCTGTGTGTTGTTTGATGGTGTCCCCGTGTTGTGTTGTTGACTAGGAATGTTATACAGGTACACTACAGGTACAGGTACACTACAGGTACAGGTACACTACAGGTACAGGTACACTACAGGTACAGGTACACTACAGGTACAGGTACACTACAGGTACAGGTACACTACAGGTACAGGTACCATTTCTCACTCATCTACAATTTTTCCTGGCATATTAACTAACATATAAAGTGTCAACCCATATGTTCTTGTAACACACACAGACACACACACACACACACACACCAAAAAACCCAAGAGACGGAGTTAAAAAAATGTCCCTCATGGCCGAGAAAGAGCGTCAGTGTGTGTGTGTCGGTCCAGTGTGTGTGTGTGTGTGTCGGTCCAGTGTGTGTGTGTGTGTGTGTGTCGGTCCAGTGTGTGTGTGTGTGTGTGTGTGTGTGGAGGCTGAGCGAGTTTGAACGAGACCGCATAGAAAATTACTACAAGGAGAATATATGAAAGGTAAATACTACTACTCACTGACATTTCAATTCCTAACTTAACCCAAAACAGCGGTAGTTTTTACAGCTTTTATTTATTTATTTTTTTTACCACCAAATTATCTGTGAAACGACCCCGACTCAGAGGAGGAGGAGGAGGGGTGGGGGGGGAGGGGGAGGGGGAGGGAGGGGGAGGGGAGGGGAGTTCAGGATGTTTGTAAAAGTTTTGAGTTTTGAAGTTAGTTGAAAAAATATAATCTTTAGCATTTTATATATATATATACTGTATGTATGTATGTATGTATGTATGTATGTATGTATCTATGTACTGTATGTATGTATGTATGTACTGTATGTATGTCAAGTTTATATACACGCGGACTTCCATTTACAATGCCTGACTAGTGAGGTATTGTGTATGTATATATGTACTCAGGAAGTTGTTTACAAATATATCATATACAAACGTTTTTACTATTTTACAATGATATTCCCATTGAAGAGTATTGTAAAAACTTGGCCACTGTAAATACGTAAAACACAATAACTAATTTTCTTATATACGGGAAGGTGTTTACAAAATACACTATGTAAATGTGTCATATTTTTTTACAATGGTTAGGTTAGGTTATTGGTCCACATTGTAAAAAACTTAAGTCGATGTAAAACTTTATCTCTAGTTTTGTATCCGGGAAACTGTTTACAAAATATAGTGCATTAAATACTACCGAACAGGGAGGTACTACCGCCTGGGAAGATATTGGAAGCATAATGGTGGACCCTGCTGCCATATGTGATCAAGTCCCTGGTTGCTGATCTGACTTTCTGCCTCATTTACACACAATTGCAGCGTCTCATTTTTTCTCTTACCTTGACAACACAACATACATATATTGTTTCCCACTCTTGATTTTTTTTCGTATTTATTTATGGCTATTATTATTATTATTATTATTATTATTATTATTATTATTATTATTATTATTGTTGTTATCTTATTATTATTACATTATTATTATTTATTATTATTATTATTATTATTATTATTATTATTATTATTATTATTATTATTATTATATTTCCCCCACCCCCCTCCCGGCCCTGACAGACAAGATAAGACACCTCAGCTTATTTCAACTGGTGATTAAGCACCTTTACGCCACCTGAGGTTCTTGTGTAGGTTAGGTTAGGTTAGATTAGGTCAAAATTAGATTAGCATTAGTGTGGTTAATCTTCAGGTGAAATAAACTGGCGGGGTGTGTAATCCTCAGGTGATCCATTCCGTCAAGACGAACCAAATGACTAACAGACAGAAATATAAACTGAACCGTAATATCCCAACATTAGCGCGGCAATGTGCATATTGACACAGTATTAGACCACTCTTGCTCTCACCTCTCTCTCTCTCTCTCTCTTTCTCTCTCTCTGTCTTGGTTGGCTTCATCATTTAAATGGTTCCCGAGGTACAGACGGCGCCTTAATTGTTACTTGGTGGAACAGCTGATTTGTGGTGACGTGTGGGAGATATTGTGAACAGATGAGACACTTTCATTACCGTAGATACTGTCAATACCGTAGAGAAAGAGAGACTGTCAATACCGTAGAGATATACTGTTAATACCGAGTGAAAATGTATCAGAGAGAGAGTCACACTGAACTCACATACATTCAAATCTAACCTAATTTCTCCTCAATACATCTCGAGACTCTTATGTGGGATTCGATTCTATGACTCAGAAAGGATTATAATGCTACGTGTCCATCCTTTACGCTTATATATTTTCTAATCTATGGGAATCTTTCTTTGTTAATTCTGATAACTATTTATATCAGATACGAGGGTAAATTTGTCTTCATATTTGGGAATTTATTAGTTTTAGTATTGTTATTTAAATAGGTTCTAAAACTAACAAGAGACATCAGGGTAAAGTTAATAAGAGAATAATAAAATCGTTAACATGAGAAACAGAATGCTAACCTCGAAACATCTGTGACTGAGGGAATGCCAGTATAAGTTTTAAATAAATTCTAGATATCCCGGAAATGTCAACAAGATGTATGTGTAGATCCGCTGCTGACGTAGATGATATTAATAAACTGACTTTTAACATGTAGATGGCGTCAGAAGCAACACTTACAGTATTTACCAACAGTCAGGGAGTGCATCACGGGAGGAACAACCAATACTGAATGTCGTATCGAGTGTATAACCAAATCCCATCGAACCTAGGCTAAAAAAAAAAAAACGGGGTGTATTTGGGTTTAAAAACATGGGCTGGTGAGATTTTGTCCATTTTTATTTTAGTGATGGGATTTCGTCCGTACATGGAGCGTGCCACAGGCGGGGGAGGCAGCTTCCCACGGGCCGAGCTGACGGACACACACCCTCACTCACCTCCAGCTGGTTTCCGGGCGACTGGGCTCGGCAAACACCCGTCGACTTGCACAATTAGCGGTGGGTCGATTCCTCGCGCTGATTCCCCGTGCTAAGTTCCAAGTGGCGCCTCGATCCCTTCTCCGTGTTGCTAAATCGGTTTCGTTTACAACTTTCCAAGACACTGCACATTTATACCCCGGTCTCTTGTAAAGGATCTGAATGACTTAGTGTTGTGGTGTCGTGTGAAGGATCTGTATGAATGGTGTTTGTTGAGAGATTATTTGGAAGTTGTTCTAATTTCACGTTGATTTTTGTTATGAAATCGTGTAAAAAAAAATCGATTATTTCATAGGAAGTTTTGAACGTAGATGGGTGGTCTTCTGTGTTTGGTTTACTAACGTATCAGAAACTCTAAAATTTGATACGACTTTTCTGATTGGTTCATAGCTAGACATAATCAATACTGCTGCTATTATTATTATTATTATCATTATTATTATTATTATTATTATATGGTTCTAGTAGTATTCAATATAACAATAGAATAGTTCCTTTGTATACAAACTTGAGGACTTGAAGAGTTACACCACAAGTTTGAATGTGTTAAGTGACATATCAACAATGTATAGAGTTATGATAGGGTGTAAACAGTGATAGGTGTAGCTGGGTGTAGTCAACAACATGATAGGGTGTATATTTGATTCTTGTAAGGTGTATAGAGGTGACTAATAGGGTGTAATTTGGGAGTGATGTGTGTGTGTAGTTGGGTGTAGCAGAGAACGTGATAGGATGTTGAGTGTAGGTGTAGGAGACAGGGTGTTAGGCTACGGTGTTGATAGTTGGTTACACTTAATAATGAGCTGGAGACGGTGATAATGTTGGTAGAGTGGTGATGGTGGTGGTGGAGTGGTGATAGTGGTGGTAGAGTGATGATAGTGGTGGTAGAGTGGTGGTGGTGGAGTGGTGATAGTGGTGGTAGAGTGGTGATAGTGGTGGTGGTGGAGTGGTGATAGTGGTAGAATTGATAGAAATAGTGGAGTGAGAGAGATAGTGGTAGAAGTGAGAGAGATAATGGTAGAAGTAAGAAAGATTGTGGTAGAAGTGAGAGAGATAGTGGTAAGAGTGAGAGAGATAATGGTAAGAGTGAGAGAAATAATGGTAAGAGTGAGAGAGATAATGGTAAGAGTGAGAGAGATAATGGTAAGAGGGGTGGAGGGGTGAGGAACAAATGCAGGTTGGGGTGGGAAGTGTGAAGATGGTGGTGGTGATATGGTGGGGCCTAAAAGAGGGGGGGGGAGGGGGGAGACAAAGGTGTGGTGGCCCAGGGGAGGGAGGGGGGAGGGGGAGGGAAGGAGGGATGAAAGAAGGGAAGGGGAGGGAGAGAAGGATAGCGTGTATGAACCAGGAATAAAAAAAAATTCAAAGGTTATTACGATAAATTTTCCTCCAAAGTAAAGATGTAAGAATGTACCTAACTGATTAACTTAAGGTATAGTCTCAGTACACTTTCGATGTCATTTTCTTTTGGGGGGGGGGGGGGGCGGAAAGGAGGGGGTTAGTATTCAAGTGTTAAATACGTTCTTACATATCAAATTAAGATGGAAATTTAACTTACGACCTTTTTAGAATACAAGACTATATAGATCAGTTTCTCATAGGTTGTTAACAGTCAGAGAACATTAACTGGTGACTGTAGGTTAGTGTGTGTCAGACTGAACACAACACAACACAACACGTATAGCGCCAGCCTACAGTTCACTATTACCGGGTTTTTACACACTAAACTAACATTTCAACCTTTATATTGATTCTAAGTTTTATAAACATTCCCTTTATCAGTGTTTACAGATTCTTATAACTGTCCACAAGCTTATCATTGCTTACATGCTTGTTATTATTGTTTGCAAACTTGTAATTGTTCAGTGTTTTTTATTGTTTGCTGGGTAATGATTGTTTACAGGCTTGTTACGTCAGCTAAGACACTAACTAACCCATGTCTTCTTCTCTTCTTCCCACAGGCTTAATATCAGCGGGTGTGTCAGTGCCAGTCCAGATCCCCAGCCAGACCCCTGATCTGAGCGCCGCCAACTATTGGCCGAGGCTCCAGTGATGGTCTCTGATGCGTGAGCCGGATCTCTCGGCCTCGCAGTACTCACAAGTCTAAGGGCCTCACCACCACCACCACCGTCACCACCACCACCGTCACCACCGCCGTCACCACCGTCATCTAATACGACTGAGGTTCGAGTGGCTGTTTTTTTTTGTCTTCTTGTGTGGTTCACCTGCCCTCAGGGTGTGGTTTATCAACGGGGGAGGTGTGGCTTACTCAAGGGGGTGTGATTTACCCAATGGGGTGTGGCCTACTCCAAGTGGTGTGGCTTATTAATAGAGTGTGGCTTACCCATAGCGTACGGCTTTACCCACAGGCTGTAAAACTTACTCAAGAGGTGTGGCTTACCCATGGAGGTTGTGGCCTATTCAAAAGTTGTGGCTTACCCATGGGGGTGAGCCTTCACCCATGAGGCGTGACCTTAGTGATAGTTCCTCTTCAGACATAACGAAGAACGGGCGTACTATCACGGCGACTTTCCACGAGATAATGTCAACATTGTGCACATATGATTCTGATTTTGTACGGCTGTCCCGGCTCTGGGCTGACATTATGGTGGCATCGTGGAAGTTTTCGGACGTGTTACTGATACAAAACTTATGTTGTAGTGAGGAGACCTTTTGTAAAGCTCTTTGTTCCCGGTAGAAGAGGACACAACTGTGCTGGGTTTTCTGACCAACTTGTGCAATCTGCGCTGATACTCCTGCCAATGTTCTTTTTTTTCCCAAGTTTTTAAAGCGCAAGGTGATAAGTTTTTTTGACGGATGAATGACACAAAGAAACCCCCAGTTAGGTACAAAATGACGATACCAGTTGTAACCAAAATAATATTAACTATAATGCATGCTGTCATGTACATTGGTATTTGAAAGGTAAAAGATTACGAAGATACCCGTAGCTTAGGATTAATCTTTAGTTACATAAGTTGCTGTTGCTTCTGACTGCGGCCAACAGCATCCCCGAGTCAGAGAAAACAGAATTTAGTCACAGAAAACGGGATGCTGTAGCCGAGCACTGCGAGACGGGTGTTGTCAACTGTCTCTGCTTTTCACAGTGATGGGCGGCAGCGGATGGCCTCTTGACACCTATTTATTACTGTATAAAGGTGTGTAAACTGTGTATAGTGTAGTAGACTGTGTAGTTTAGTTATCATACTCATGCGTATACACAACACAACCTTCCCTCCCTCCCTCCCTCACAACAACATTCTCCTCCCTCCCTCACAACAACAACATTCTCCTCCCTCCCTCCCTCCCTCACAACAACATTCTCCTCTCTCCCTCCCTCCCTCACAACAACATTCTCCTCTCTCCCCCGCGGTTTAAATAGTTTCACCTCGACATTTCTTTCCCAGATTCCAAATCCATAAATTTGTTTTCCAGGAACAACTCTCTTTCTCCTCAAGGCACTTAATGAGTTAAGAAACTTCTAATCACTAGATTTTTGCCGAGTATTATAACGAGTGGCAGCATTACGGTGGCAGTGAGCCTTATAATACAAGCTATTAACGCGGTCCTACCAGACCCCCCGTCAAGAGCTGCCCACGATTGATATCACTGCACTTATGACAAATTCAATCTGATCAGATATCAGACTTGGTTTCACCTGAATAGCGCCGCATTTCACGAACTAATTTCCCATAAAATTAGCGACAAAAGACTTCATTCTGAGCGCATGGTGGGAATTTTACAGCGTATTGCCATGTTCAGTGTGCTCAGTGTAGCGGGAGGGGCTGCGGTGGCGCGCTCAATGGCTGTCACTTGCAGAATGGCAGCGCGGGCCCGGCCGACTGTTTACGCTGAAAACACCCCATGATCACGTCTTTTCCTCCGCCCTTAATTGATTGGTGTTATGTGAATGGCTTACTCAATTTTATTTTGCACAGACGAAAGACCGACTTAAATAGGATCCTTTGTAATGCTCTGCGAAATTGTGAATATATTTTTTTTTAAATGATAAAATTTTAGGTTGTGATATGAAGAAAAAAATGTCGACCCTTCCGCGGTATGTGCTGATAAAAACGACGTAATTACTAAACTGAGATACTAGAAAGCTATAAAAATGCCAGTCTTATTTAATTTTTATACTGTTCTGTTTATTGTGTTGTAAATTGTATTATAGTGAATGTTACACTTCAGATATGCCAGTACAGTAGCTTTCTGTAATATCCCACTGACTGTAATGTCTTTGTGATTATTTTTGTAAACCACATGATTATCACACTGTAATTGTATGTATATAATTCAAATCAATCACGCAGTCATCATCATAGAAAGTAGCCGAGAGAATTCTTCATACAGTTAATGGTAATATATCTGTTACACACATATTATACACTTGCATAGTGAAAGGAAAAAAAATAATTGATAGAGTAAGTGGCCTCAGCCGATTGTTTATACCAAAGAGACGCTACTTTCCTCCCTCTTACTCTCCACAGCGTCTGTCTTTACTTGTAGACGCGACCCAAAATATCTAACTTAAAATAATTTGGGGCAGCTGTTAACATACTTTACACACACACACATACACTTGTAATCTCTAAATTATTATAACATATTAACCTTATCATAAGATGGATTTTGTTGATTTTTTCTCGATGCTGGCGAATCTATATATTTTTTTACCCCGGGAAAAAAATGTTAGCTGATATTTGAGGGAGAAATGTCGTATGTTGCTTCAAATACCAAACAAAGTCCTCATATTTTATTCATTTGAACATCAAAATTATCATAAATTACTCTGACCATCAATAGAAATTTATGTATGGAATCGGTACGTTTTATATATTCATTTGTCATGAATGACTATATTCATCTTATTGAAAATATAGTCTCGTTAATAATGTGGACGGCTAATTAAATGTTATGACATCAATGTTGTGGCATCAATGTTATGCCGTCTATGTTATGACGCTACAACTCACGTCAAACTACAATAAAACCTTCACTCGCTGTCACCTTTATATATAACGTTAACTTGGTCATAACACTCAACACTTACAGTCAGTCACCTACGTATTTTCGCCATCAGTTTCGCATTATTTACAATTGCCATCTAGCTAAAGCTACCGGCCTCTAAAAGACATCGCTTTAACAGGGTTTTACTGTTTTACATTTTTAGAATTGAAAGTAACAAAAGTGATGTTGGTAGCGAGGACAGTGGGATGAGCTAAATTGTGTTTCTAAAATAATTTAACCTTTTCAGATATGCAGTAAACAGAGGCTATATTTTAAAAGATATATATTTAAAAGTATAGTAAACTATTTTTGAGTATATGGGAAAGTAATTTTTACGTAATAGAAACTGCACAATGAAAAAAAAAAAAAATATTAAACGCACATATTACAATTCTTAATTATTTTTTTCGTCGCTTTGATCACTAAACTGTTATCCAGAACAACAAATAACGCTGTCAATTAATCTTAATTCCTGTTGTGTGGTCAAGGCATTTAATACAGAACTTGGGTTTACTAAATTAAATGCATATCACTGGAGATTAAACGCTGAGAATTAATTATAAAATCATTTTAAAATTAGTTATTTATCATAAGAGAAAATTGCGGCAACACGAAACACAACAACAGCTGCCCCAAACACCAGGATTTTTTACCCAGGTTATGATTTTAGGACCATTTTATAACATTATCATGTGAACTATGATATACTCTGTTTTTCCCGCCACCCGCCAGTCATGTTGTGTGTAGTGGTTATTGTAAGATATATGAAATATAATGAAACCTCGACATATGCACTTTTATTGTAACCCTGGGTGTTTCATCACTTATTTATAATCTACATGTTTATTAAATAGCTTTGTAATGGTGTAAGAATTTACTATATATGTAAAAATGATGAGACTAAGCAGCAAGCGAGAAAAGGCTTGTTTAAAAGACAAGGTGAGACTATTGCAGCTCACTCTCGTGGTAGGGGAGTGAACTACCTGAGCCAGGGTTCAAGTACACGCTCATAGAGGGCGGTAATATCCTTGTCATAAAACGGCTCTCCATGCTTTTCATAAATGCTATAATCCTAAGTGCACCCCAAGTAAAATTCTTATTTTAAACTCGCTTATTCATGTTTTCTTCAATGTAAATTTAACATAAATCTTAATTATTTTAGTAAATAATGAAAATATTATGAGGTTGAATATTTATTATGTCATAGCGTCTCACCAACACGTCCTTCCTCCCCCATCTTTCCACCACCCCGAGTCTTTGGTTCATCTTCCTTCCCCTACTTCAGTATTGATTATTTTAGGGTCCGCCCGCTTTGTTTGACTAGTTATGTCATCCTAACTCACAACGAGGATGCGACAGATATAATTAACCTCCTTTCTAAACAACGATATTATGTTGAAAATTGGCACATATAAAGTAGGGTGCTGTTAATCGTCATATATTCAACTGCATAACATTACTTGCAACATACAGTTATCGTAATATGCAAATATGTGATAAAATATTTGAAACCACAGTAACTACTAATTTTGCAGTTCAGGAGAGTTGATTCTTCTTGTATGTGAATTAAATCACATTAGTTATTATAATAGCTGCGAAGGCTATTATTTATTTTGTTTTTCAGACAAAATTCCTTGACATCTGTGCGCACTGTATTCTGTTATGCTCTTGAATACCGTCAGCCCTCAATGAATATAACAACGTAAGTTGGCACATAACTCGTCTCGAAATTACTTCTACTTTATACAATACTAATAAATTGACAATATAAAAGAATGTACAGATATCAGAAAGCAATTATTTTATACGTCGACATTTTGTATACACTACACTACACTACACTACAGGAGAAAGACTTAATTTCAAACAATAAATTTGTTTGACAATATCAGAACGATTATAAAGTCTGACACTTACCTCTAAATGGATTATGAAGGGCGAATAAGGTTTTCTTAAAGAAATTCTTTGGTTAAGTTCTGCTCTCCCAAGATGGACATCACTTACGCTTGACTGCCTCGCAAAACACAGGTGTCTCCCACCACTGATGAACAATACCTTATACAGAAAACGGGAACCATCTGGCTGGAAATTTCTTGGTATAACCACACTTACATGGGTCAGAAACCGGTTTTAGTCTTCCTCCACATTCGAACTCATGTTTTTGACCTCTGTTCAAAGTAAATTTAAAACATTTTGACTTCCACAGCCTATATTTTTTATACATTGTAAATTAACCTGAAAATTAGCCACCCTTGTTTATTTTACCTGTTGATTAAACACCTTGACACTACCTGTTAGGAATTAGGTTTGATTAGGTTAAGCTAACATTAGGGTGTCTAATCATCAGATGAAATAAGCTGGGGTGGCTAATCTTCATGTGATCATATGTTTTTTACAGTATGGGATATTATAGTTCTTATGTTTGCATAAATAATTTTATTGATCATGAAAACAATGGAGACAACCAAGAGACCCTGGTCTAGTCCATCACAGGCTATTGAACCAGGGTATCACATATTATGGTACTAAATATAACTGACTGACACGAATGAGTAACTGTACTCACAAAATCTAAATACAAAAAATCCAACTATAACAACACTCTAACAATATGTGTGTGTGTGTGTGTGGGGGGGGGGGGTGTATAATACTGTGCTAAATGGTGTACTTGGTGTTGCACAGTATGGTGTGTTTGTTTTCATATGTAATATGAGGTGTGCAGATATGTGCATTGATAGACACGTTATATTGTGCAAATGTTGTATGTATGTGTACATATCTGTATGAGTGAGGAGTGAATTACAACTGAAATATGTTGAATACAACTTATAAATTTTGAATTGAGAAGACATTCCCATAAATCATATTAACATTCCATACACAAGGGTAAGGATAATATCTGGAATAAAACCGTTGTCTAATACAAATGAACACCAGTAAACATATGGATAATTTTTAATATGAAATTAATAATATTTTAAACTTCCTGAGAATTTGTCTCATCAGTTTAAGCTGCTTGAGCTAATAATACAAAGGTAACTAACCACTTAGTATTTTGTACAATGTGGGAGGACTATGTGAAATATGCAAAAGCAGTCTTATAATATTGTACCTTTATGCCAGGAGGTTCTTACACATGTAGAAAAGTTGTTTGTTACCTACAAACAGCAACCAACTGGAAGTAACTCGCATATTATCATATCAGCAAAATATGCATAAGGACCAAAATGGTGTTTGTGATGCCTGTCTACTGTATATTATCCCTTATTCTCAAGTTACTCATAGGCTGTATAATATGCAATTATTTATTAATATAAAATACAGTAATAGCATTTACTGGGGAATTTCAAAATCTTATAAAGAAAATTGTGTTCAAAGGTGCAGGAAACTGGTTTATTCTAAAGACTAAAGAATTCATGGGGAAGATTTCAGATGGAATGCTGCTGTATGATACATGGAATAGTGTGACGGTGAACTAAAACCAAAGTGCTGAAAACAAACTAGCTCAAGGACATATAAAGAGAAAAGATGTTGAAACCAAAAGCTGAACATGAGCTGAACTTATGAGGAGTACATGATGCATGCTGGCAGCAGGACCATTGATACAACTGATTATTACAATTAAAATTCTGGTGGCAATGATAAGGACATGATAAAGCACCTATGACTAAACTTCACCTTAAGACAATGGACTGAAGAACAAAAGGAATGTGTATTACTACACTGGCTACTAGTCTGGGGAAGTTGGAAGAACTGGACGGATTTAATGAGCAGGCTTTTTGTACATCCAAATACAGCGCAGAAAAAGAAGCCCATCAAACAATGTTCTAAATATTGAAAGTAGTGTGAAGAATGTTCGAGTAGTTAAAGCACTTGGGTTAAATACTGTTCTTCTGTTTAAAAAGAAAGTTCACACATAATGATAATAATAGTACAGTACAGTACAGTATAAGTATTTAGAAATGAATCCAACTGAAAGCTTAAAATATAATTTACAGAAAGTAACAGAATATGTAAAACATATGCAGTAATATATTGTACTGTGTAGAGTGGAGTGCGCCAGCAGATGATAAACTTTTTAGTTCTGCTAACAAACTGTAAAGGAGTCAAGAATTTATCACAGACTATTTATTGCATAAACTAATGAAATCCAGAGGTGACTGGTCAAATGAGTCCCAATTCTGCTATGCCCCAAACTATTCCTTAGGATGAATGGGTGCCAATCCTATGGGGTCCCAGTTCTAATAAGATCTGATCATTAATGGGCCCAAACCCTAATTATTAGTTTACATTTGCCTGGGGGTCTATTTAAACATTAAATAAATAAGGAAGGGTGGTGAAAAACCCAAACATATTACAGTATATATGAATAGTAATGCTAGTAACAATGACTGACTAATTCCTTGGGGACTAAGTTTAAGAATACTTATCATACAAATCTGAATGACTATTTAGACTATTTTGTCATCTATATAAATATATATATATATATATATATATATATATATATATATATATATATATATATATATATATATATATATATATATATATATATATATATATATAGATGACAAAATAGTCTAAATTTTAACTTCATGCAGACAGAAAATAAGTTGTTTGCAATAAAGGAAAGTTGGAAGAACTTGTGGATGTACAGAGAGGTTGAGAGAGACAGAGTGTTTGTGTAAGAGGAATCTGCAGACACAATCAAATACTGCACCACGATAAGGTGATAAGGTTCTGCATAAGCCAACCTTCTGTACATATTTTTAAAACATTTGGATTGAGTGAAAAATGCCTATACATTACTGTCAGCAAAAACTTAAGAATAATAATTCTTCGATGGCTAAGATGAGAAGACGGATCACAGGGACTTTGATTAATTTGTGACGATATTTCTACTCTGAATATACTGTACTTTCTACCTCACTGATGCCTTCATTCATTATAGGGTGAAATAACAATAACTAAAAGTACCTACATGATGGTAGATGACAAATAACTACATACCTAATATAAAAGTGGCATGAATGAAGAGACCTGTAGCAAGTTATTAACAAAGAATGCATATACTGTAATGTATTCAAGATAAACAACTTTTTCAGGAAATATGATTTATATCTGAGAATTATGAAAGTACAGTATACTTAAACATAGTGTGAAGGGATTCTATGAGAACTATGTATGAAAAAAAAAAAATGATTAAATAAATAAATAACATTGTTCATGAATGGTCATATGGGCTCCAATACTAATCAGGTCAACTCTAACCTACAATAAACTTACCAGGTACATTTAGGATTGGAGCCCATCCTAGTCCTACTAAACCCTAAACTACCCTTACCACTAGAATTGGGGACCCAGTTCTGATGGGCTCCAGTCCCAAACAAGTATACTATACAATCACAGTGAGCCCAAATCCTAAATGGGTAGGTTAACTTGGGGCCCAGTATGACTGTCACCTATTAGAAGTGTGACCTATTTGACCTACACCATAACAACACAACTCCCAGTGAGAGAGGCAAGCTTAGTCTAGCGCAGGGGTGGGCAAAGTGCGGCCCGCGGGCCACATTTGGCCCGCCAAATTATTTCTGTGACCCGCCACTGCATTTGGCAATCAGAAAAAAAAAATTCTTATTAATTACAGAAAGGACAATTTTGGAAGTTGGGTGGACATAGCAGCAATACTGGCTCGTCGCTGTTAACCTGTGGCCCGCGAAGTGTGTCACCATTCATGAAGTGACCTCAATCAAAAATAATTGCCCACCCCTGGTCTAGCACCCTATAAACTTAGAATGAAACGGAAGCAAAAAAAAAAAAAAATCACCAGATTCATGAAAGTTTCTCCCTTACAGTTTTTCTAAATTGAAGTTTTAATATATAGCAACAACATGTATGTTCCATGAAGTTTAATTTCTCTTGTTATTTATACAATCTATACAGTACTCTACAAAAGAGTAAAACTGCAATTACAAATCTAAAGAATTATTACTCTCACCCTTAATTCTCAATAAACAAAGCAATGTATTTGAATCAACTGAAAAGCAAATGTTGGACAAAAAATACCAAATAAATATTATAACAATACAGTACTGTACTGTAATGTGTACTGTACTAATAAAAAGATCAATTTCTAATGATACTTCAAAATACTGATACTGTACTTTCTAAGATGCCTAAACACTATGAAATATTTGCTAAAAACCACAACTAATAATAATAATAATATGAGTGAAGGCCCAGTGTACAGTACTCTTACACTGCTAAGTTCATAACTTTCAAATATTGGAAAATTTTTCTTGAGACCCTGGTAAGCATAACAATAAATGATGAGCAGTGTATAAAAAGGAAGACAAAAGACCCACAGCTTTTCAACTATTCTAATAATTCCAGCTTACAATAACACAAAACTTTTCAGATGACTGCTATGTACAATACTGTCCTCAGCATGTACTGTATTGAGTTTGATTATTTGTGGCAGAGAGAATCAACACACTCTTGTATGACAAAAATATTGATCTTGCTACTGCTGGAAACATTCATGAGTCAATTTCCTGTGATGTTAGTTTGCACCACTATAGGACTTAGAAAGCATGGTTGGTAATGTAAATTTCTCCCAAAATCCTTTGATTGTCCACCGTCTCAGACACTGCTTTACTTATGTTGCTCCCTCTATGGCATGGGGAGTATCACTAGGTAGATATAAGACATGAAATGACTTCATTGCATAGATTTGATTAAGCTTGAGAATTGTCTGTATACTCATCATCGAGGACAACTTGAGTCTGTCTGAAAGTGCAGCATGAAACATCTGCATCCTGAAGCTGATTTTCATCCTCTTCTTCATGCTCTTCATTTTCACTGACCTGCAATAACCTTTCATTATCTGGTCTAGATTTGGATCTCAGTTTCTCAATCCATTCACTGACTCTAGTCTTAATGGTGCGAACTGTTGAATTGTCAGACTCTGGGATGGATTCTGCTGACTGAGATAAAGTTCTCACCCTTTGGAAACTCTCATAGCCAGACTCAAATCCATCCTGTCTACTGCAGGTCACTCGACGACGTAATAGTTTAAATGAATACGTTACTCTTAATATCCACGTTGGCCGATCTTCTATGCCTGCACCTCCAGGATCTGGATCCATTGGTAG
Organism: Homarus gammarus; assembly: GCA_958450375.1. NCBI lineage: Eukaryota > Metazoa > Arthropoda > Malacostraca > Decapoda > Nephropidae > Homarus > Homarus gammarus. The sequence continues at coordinate 234,069 of CAUDMG010003668.1, read as the reverse complement.
GCAAACAAATATTTTATCAAAAACAAAGTTAAAGAACTTTTTAGTAGCTTTCCAAGAGGAAAGGTTTGGTGGATGGAATGGAGGACTTGACTTTTCTCGATAAAGCTGGTAAGCCATACCAGAGATGAATAGCAAGATCCAGAAGCACAACAAGATGATATCTGTAAAAATAACAGAATACAGTCTATCATGTAAATGATGTCCACAATACCTATATTTGTACTAATGAGTTTCTCTGCAATCAAAGCCACAAATAGCATACAAAATACCGATTCAGATACAAGTTATATTGTCCAATAAAAATACGAAATAAATACAAAATGTTTGGACATTTTTTTATCAATTTTAATGTAAGGTACAACATTTATTAATAATGAGTTCTAGTGTGTAAACATGTTAATTTTTGGCCATTTGGTGCGACATACCTACATCAAAGCAGGAAAGGGTTAATGATATTTATGTAACAGTGTTTCCTTGAATGTAGTAGAAAATCATTAATTTTTGTAATAAAAGTGTTACCATTTTTCCTGACCAACCTATCTAACACAAAAACCATATCATACTGTTATATAAGAGAAGTCATTAAAACTGAATTATTCCAACCATAAACTAGAACTTCATAAACATTGAACAATAGAGAAAAGGTTTTGATTGTGTACGACTCATATAGACAGACACAGTATACATCGAGACAGACAGCTCAACAGAAACAGATTGACAGACAAGTACATACACAGACAGACAGAGGCAAACAATAATGGATTGACAGAAAAGTACAAACACACTTACAAATTGAGACAGAGACAGACAGACAGTTAGACAGAAACAGACTGAGAGAAAAATACACATAGAAATATACAGACAGACTACACAGAAACAGACAAACACACTCACAGACATATACAATACAGACAGAAACAAACACACAGACCTATACAATACACACAAACAGCCAGACAGACAGAAACACATATCCTCACCACACAAAGCCATAAATTAAACCCATCATTGGAACGACTAACCAGCCCTTCAAAAAGCGACAGAAATCACTAGGGCTCAACACCTCTGTACTGTATATAAAATAAAAGCTTGGTGGTGAAGTTTTCTTGATCAGTGACCAACTGAGCTTTAGTCACTGAGGGTAAACCAATATTAAACACCTACACAGCTAAGTATACAGAACCATGATTAATATACAGCTACAGTACCATGACTAATACACTCCTACAGCTACAGTACCATGACTAATACACTCCTACAGCTACAGTACCATGACTAATATACTCCTACAGCTACAGTACCATGACTAATATACTCCTACAGCTACAGTACCATGACTAATACACTCCTACAGCTACAGTACCATGACTAATACACTCCTACAGCTACAGTACCATGACTAATATAATCCCATAGCCTCAGTACCATGACTAATACACTCCTACAGCTACAGTACCATGACTAATATACTCCTACAGCTACAGTACCATGACTAATACACTCCTACAGGTACAGCACCATGACTAATACACTCCTACAGCTACAGTACCATGACTAATACACTCCTACAGCTACAGTACCATGACTAATACACTCCTACAGCTACAGTACCATGACTAATACACTCCTACAGCTACAGTACCATGACTAATACACTCCTACAGCTACAGTACCATGACTAATACACTCCTACAGGTACAGCACCATGACTAATACACTCCTACAGCTACAGTACCATGAATAATACACTCCTACAGCTACAGTACCATGACTAATACACTCCTACAGCTACAGTACCATGACTAATACACTCCTACAGGTACAGTACCATGACTAATACACTCCTACAGCTACAGTACCATGACTAATACACTCCTACAGCTACAGTACCATGACTAATATACTCCTACAGCTACAGTACCATGACTAATATACTCCTACAGCTACCGTACCATGACTAATACACTCCTACAGCTACAGTACCATGACTAATACACACCTACAGCTACAGTACCATGACTAATACACTCCTACAGTTACAGCACCATGACTAATACACTCCTACAGCTACAGCACCATGACTAATACACTCCTACAGTTACAGCACCATGACTAATACACTCCTACAGCTACAGTACCTTGACTAATACACTCCTACAGCTACAGTACCATGACTTAATCACCTACAGAACAAGATATACAGTGTCATGACATCCTCCAGTTGTATGGCTAGAAATTGCTATGAAAGAGGAAGGATATATTCTGCTTACCTGATCACTGAACTCCGTATGCATGTTGACTTTACCTTCTCTAATGGTGCCCGTGTTTTATGGATGGATGGATGGATGGATAGACAGACAGATAGATAGATAGATAGATAGATAGATAGATAGATAGATAGATAGATAGATAGATAGATAGACAGACAGGCAGACAGACAGACAAAGAAAAACTTCTCGAATACTCACCACAGACTTGAAAGGGGGGGTATCCCACGGCCTCTGAGTAGTCCATAACAGTCATGAGTCCGATGACATTTATCACTATATATGTCAGAGACGATCCAAAATAAAATGCAAAGGGAACCGTAAATGCATAGGACCCCAGTAATGCACAGGAGAATATATGAACCTGTAAAAAAAAGAGAAAAATGAAAGGAAATTATGTAACCTTTGACCTCGTTTACAACAAATTATTGTACAAGGTTATCAAACAATGGATATATTTTAGTGTGCATTTCCAGCCTTTATACTATTTCCCATAATATGAATTAGTATCTCCAGGCAAATAAGGGTTAGCTTATCCAATGGCATTAAATGTCTGGTAGCCACAGAATAGAATCAGTGTCTTATTGGTTTGAAGGCCAGAGTAATACAAACTAACCCATGATGACCCGGGATTATGCTTGAGAAAATTCAATAATTTTTAAACTACAGGTAAGTGAAGAGATAATTTGGATCTCATGAAGATTAGGCACCCCAGCTTATTTCACCAGGTGGTTAATTAAGCACCCTAATGTTAACTTAACCTAACCTAAACCCCCCAGTACATTTCAAGTACTGTACAATACAATATGACTGATTAAGTATTACTCTGCATAAAATATGTACTGTACTGTATTGTACTGTGTTGTATTGTACTGTGCTGTATTGTACTGTGCTGTATTGTACTGTACATACAATGGTAAAATACCTTTTTGATATCAACAATGGAGTAGGCAATGATGACGATAGCAAAGAAGACTGGGAACACCACAAACGCTGCAAGGTTTGTGGTCTTTGGAGCAATGGCGTCTGGAAAAAAGTAAAAAAAAAAACGTTTGAACCCAAGAATACTACATGTCACTAACACATATAACAAGAGAAACTACATTACAATATTAAATAAACTCTGAATAATATGTAAACAGAACAACAAATAAAAGAAGCATAGTTTCAGGTATATATAGAAGTAATAATATAAAATAAAATATATATTATAATACTGTACTTACATCTGAGGAAGTATGTGACCACCATACCCACAAATATCACGGTCATAACAATGATCAACAAAGATGAGTGGAAAGGTCGCTGGAACTTGTGCCACCCTATAAGCCACACTATTCCACCAGCTACAGCACCAATTAAAGTGCCCCACTCTAGTCCTGAAATGTAGTCCAGCTCAGTACACATAATAACATCATCAGTTATACTCTCAGTCTCTCTAGATAATTTTTTTTAATGCTTCATAATGATAAAAACTGAATATACTGCACTTTGAAACTTCTTATGAAATACAAAATACCAATTGGTAATCCAGTAATTAATTCTTATGATGAGCGACACTACTTAAGAAAATGTATGGACTTGTTATACCAGCATATATAACTGTACACAGCCTTCCTATTTTTTCTACCCGCTGGTGATTAAACTGTCTTCTACATATCTAGTTGAGTCGTCAATTTATCCAGTTTCATTAAAAATATATTCTAAAGTTAACAACACTTATGCCTGTCAATGACAAGTATACCCACTGTTTATTTCCATTTAGAAATGGATGATACTTTATTGGTTTCATAAAACTTTAGCCACTACATCTGCCCCCCTCCCCACCCCCACACACTGGAGGAGGACCCCCTTGCCCTCAGCCCTGAAGGATTCCTTGCTATCCTACTTTAGACCTAAATGAAAAGGTTTCATATATACATTATAGGTATACAGTATGTTTATGAAACTCACCAATGATGTTGTTCCTATTAACTTGAGCAAATAGGAGGAAGAAAACACACCAAAAGAAGAGGAAGCCGGCGATGAACATGGTAAAGTTGAGCCAACGGTGACCCAGGAAGAGCAGGATCCCTCCAATGAATAACAGTGAGGCACAGAAAAATTTTGCCATTGGAGTTACTGTTGGTACCAAACACAAACATCAAAATAATCAAAGAATAAAAAAAAAGCAGATATATTTTGTAGTAGTGAGCCATAACGACACACAGAATATTGTATTCAGCATAAAACTAACTTTTGATTATAAAGTAACTAAATCTTGCCCATAACTTGAGGTGCAGTAAATTTTATTTGAATCATATTAACAGTGAACATATATACCTGTAACACTTTGAACATTGACTGAAGCCCATCTACTGTAATGCCCAAGACTTTGAAGATCTTATTTTACCCCTAATACTGAAGTTCACATTTGATAAAAGTTTAGATAAGACTAGTTGTTAAAATATCACCTGTTTTAAATAAATATCAGAAACTGTTTGTATCACCAGAAAATTAGATACCCCAGCTTATTTCTCCTTGGAAAACAATATTCAGATTCCTTTATAAAACAAAAATTCCATCAGTAACTTACCAAGTTTTGTACATCTGTACTCTTCTGCTTCAATAAAATCACAACCATAGGAAACAGTAGATGAGTAGAGAGTACCATGAGAGTTATTGTACGACACAACCACGGTGATCACCGCCCCGACCCCCGAGTAAGACACAAACCAATGACTCAGCTGTTCTGCTGTATTATTATTTTCTGCCTCCACCACCTGTGTGAACATGAAACATACAGTATTTGTAAATGTTGATTCATCCTACAGCAACAAGTACAGTACATCAGCAGTTCAACAGTACAAAAGATAAAATGAATCACAACAACATGAACCATCAACTATATCTGATGACCTGCATTCAAAACATTACAGTACAGGGGTACTGTATAACTAAATTTTCATGTTCTGAGACCTAATGCTGAAAAACATGTTTTACTTTTTTCACTGAATTGTACAATATAAGCAGTACAGGTATACACTTCGAAAAATACAATACTGTACTATAAAATTTTACAAAAAAGAAAAAAGCTAAAAAGTCCACTTACACATTTGGCATTTTCTCTGAGGCCTTTAAGAGTACTTGTGGCAATCAGCATGTTCCAGTACTTGTTCTCACTCAGGTCTTTCTCATACATGTAGGCAAGATAAGTCTCATATTTGAGCTGTCCTTCAGCAGGACTTGATTCTGAGTCAGGGTAGGAGGCAGCGCGGTAGGTGACTTTTGTTGTTAGTAGGTTGGGCTCCATGGTTAGGTAAGGCTGAGTGAGGTTGTATGGCGCCTTATAGTTACCTGGGATTGGCTCTGAAGCAAGACAATACACCTGAATATAGTTGGTGTTTGTGTGAGTAGTACTGTACAATGAGCAGCTCAGGCAATGATTCTTAAATTATTTCTAATAAATAGATTGTCTTTTATATAAAATACAGATACTTTATCACACAGTTCATTACTTTATTTACTGATAAAATAAACAGGAAAAACACCTCAAATACAAACTAACAATGCAAACTTCAAAATAATCCTTGGCTAACATAACCAGTAAATAGTTGTTAAAAAAAGCTTGATTAAGCATCCCTACAGCTTAGTACTCAAACATTCCTACTTGACAGAACACAGCTAAAAACTTACCATCATCACACACAGCTCATTCCTGACCCATGTAAACAACAAAGTGGAAAATAGAACTTAGAAAAAGCAACAGCAAGATAAAGGTGTTGGGAAAGGATGATAACAGTGATATCAAATGATTCTCTGCACTGATAAATGGTGATATCAAATGATTCTCTGCACTGATAAATGGTGATATCAAATGATTCTCTGCACTGATAAATGGTGATATCAAATGATTCTCTGCACTGATAACAACTACGGTAAGTATTACTAGTTATTATCAATGTACAAATCCAGCTGATCTTACTACAGTACTGTCATGTCTTTCCCATCACTTCCTATCCAACAGGACGGACAATTGGGAATGGAAGACCCGAGAAACCCAAGGGTACATAGGAGAGGTAGCACCATCCCGGCTCAGTGAAAATCATAGTTGGCAACTTTTTTTTTTACTTGGGTCTGCCCCTTTGGTCATCTGGCTTCCAAAATACATAAGCATTATCATGAGATCGTTTTTCAGATCAAAATTTATGGGAAGAAATGTATTAAATTGGACTTTTGGGCATAAATATATAACATAAAAAATAATGAAAATGGTCAAATTTGTGAGGATTTTTTCTGTCAATGGAAAGTCAAGATTGCATTGTAAGTAAAATATAAAATACTTAGGAGTGCAAAGTTCAGGAAATAACAGTAAAATAAAGTCACACAAAAATCTAAAGGCATTAATAAAAATATATTATCTTGATCCCTTTAAGCTCGTGCTTTCGCAGTCGACAAGAGAACCAAAGGGGTGGAGCCAAGTGACGCATCCATAGCTAGCCAATAAATAAGCTGAATGAATCGCTGATGAGTGATTTATTATAATTATTTATTCAGCATCAGTGACACCAATTGTAATAAAAAAATCTCCACTATCTTTAATGCCAATGCAGCACAAAAGCTCAAGATATTAGTTTTTTCGATTACCACAGAGCCTTATGGAAGTGGTGCTAACACCTCCTGTGCAACCAACCCCACAAAAATGGAGACTTAACAAAGTACAGATAAAGAGGAACATCTGTGTACTGTAGAACCAATACCCTCGTTACACAGACTCACAAGAAGCTACACAACATATCAACTAACAGGGTCTGGGGCTCTCACCATCACCACAGTAAAAAAAAAATGATCTGTGAAAGAATGTCTAATCACCAACACAGCAAAAACATAAATAAATAAATAAAAAATAAAAAATCTCTGTGGTCTGTGTAATCACCACCAGACTGTCCTCATCATACCACAGTCAAAGAGTTAATAAATAAGATAAAAACTTCGATGTACAATGATGGTGAAATCAAAATTAATTACTACATTCATGATGGATGGAGGAGGATTAAATGCATTATGGAAGACAGGTTACTCTGTTTTTGTATTTGGTGAGATGAGAGAGAAAGGACTGCAAATTCTCACCCTCTTCCTAGAAACCGGGTATCCTTCGCTATCCAACACGACTCCCACACTCTTTAATCTTATTCAATTTACCTTTTCAAACTTGTAACATCACTCTCTTCCACTCTCACCCCCCTTCATCACCATCTATTTCTCTCCCTTCTCTTCTCCTTAACTACCTTTCCTCACCTACTAATCTGTCTCACTAACCATCTTACCTTACCAATTAACCTTCCTCACCAGCCAACCTCCTGTCTTAACTTTCCTCCCACATCACACTCCTCTCACCCTCTCCAATCTCCTCTTGCTCCTTTTCCAATGCATCTCCAAACCAGTTGTAAAAAGTCTCCCCTCGCCCTGTGTCCAAAATTTATCCTCCATCATTCTACATACAGTATAATATCCCTTTATCTATGCTCTTTTTTTTCGTTTTTTTGTTTCTTAACTTTTTCTCCGACAGTCTCCCCTTCACCTTACTTACCGCCTGTTAACACTCACCCTCTTTCCCAAACTTTCTCTACTGTATGTGTCATTGCTCTTAAACTCCCCTTTACTTTGTTCTTCACCCCTTCTGCTCACTCTCTCTGAACCAAACTTGTTAACTACTCCCATTATACTCCCACATGCAGTATCTTTTCTCTACATTACTCCCCTCGACCGTCCCTTTACTCTGTGTTCAACTCTGGTACGGTAAACTTGTGTTCGTTTAACTCTGACTGAATACAGTCTTCTTTATGCACTTTTTCCTATGAGAGTTGAATATCCCCCCACAGCATCAACACAGACCATAAAGCACTGGGAATTAACTTACCCTCATTGGTGTAATTCCGCACCATGAACAAGACTGTAATATCTTTATTGTGATTGTTGGTGAGGAACACGCAGGGTGTTTCATTTTTTGATGCGTGACTGTCATCAACATCCACCTTCAGTCCTGGACTAGTGCTATTGACATAACAGCCTGGTTCATGCTTTCTGAAACATAACATTTTAACTGTCTTATTAAATCTTCTGTGAATCCTTGTTTACACTGTACTGTAATTTTTCTTTTTAACCAATTCTGGTCTTTTATGAGACTGAAATAAATGATATCATTGCAATTAGCATGGCTACTATTATACAGTAAAGTAAATAACTAGTTAATATAGAAGTGGAAAATCCTGTATAGAACTTATTAACATCTACAGGGTAGGTCATTTACAGGTTTACAATGCTACTGTTCTTTAATCTAATTCATCTACAGTTGACACCACTGTACTGTAAGTTCATTACCAGTATCTAGCATACTCAATAACCTAAGTGTCAAGATCAACAATGCAGGTCACTGACAAACAATAGTAATCACATAACATATTATTTCTAAATCACTTTGTATGTGTTATCAATGATAAGATAAGTACAGTAGGTCAATTCAGTATTATCATCCACGCCACCTATGTTTTCTCAATTACAGTATGTGTTGGTTTCTGTTTAACACTTTAGCTATCACATGAAGATTGGTGAGCAAAATGGTATATAACAGTACAGTACTTTTCGCTTCTATTCTATATCTTTATTCCTCTCCTACATTTGTTTGGTGTGGATCAAGAGGTACAATACAGAAACCTCAAAGAAAGAAGGGGGTTGGTGGTGGAGTGTTGCAAAAGAAGTGTATGAAGTAACAGGAGAGTGGATATCCTGTACACACGTCCTCCACATGCACTTGTATACAGTGTACACTCACAATTTTATCTGTCAAAAGTTTACTTCTTACATCCATAGCAATGTGATACAGTTTCTCACATTTAGTTATTTCACTCAACAAAATGTGTTGAAACCCTCTAACTAATTTCATGTTTACAATTATTAAAACCTAGCTTCTCATGCCACTAATAAACACAGTATTTTTCAACCATGTATACAGTACAGTACATAGACATTACAGTTCTGTACTGTACTTCACTTAAAAAATAAACAAGATAAACAGACTGACACCATAAGATTACAGACAACTATATAGAACCAGGATGATACCTCTACTGTACAAGTACGGTACATACTTTTGTATGAAAAAAAAAAAGATCTTTTTTTATAGATATAAATCTATCGTACATAATTTTCCGATGAAATTTTTTTTAATCTTGACGACCTTCACATCTTCCACAGGGAAGACCATCATACACACACTGCTTGACATGTCCTACCCCTGACTTGTTCCAGTATCTTCTATTGTTCCTTCACATTTACATCATTAAAATTTTATATAATGCAGAACAGTATATTATCATTCCCTTCTATTGTCTTCTCTTATCTTTTATCTTTGTGATTTTTTTTTTACTTTATTTAGAGCTTATGATAACTTAAGTACTGTCTACAGTATACTGCACTTCAGGTCATGATCATATGTCTATGCTCTACAAGTCATGTTTCATGATAAAATGGAGTACAGAATAGTAGTGTACAGTATATTAAGTTACAACACACTTAACCACTGTTTCCATTACAAACATCCACATGCACATTTATACATTTATCTGTACTCCCACAGACAGGAGCTGGCACGCACACACACACAGAGAAAGATATCTCAGTAAGTCAGTTCCTCATTACCTTGATGCTTTCCCGAGTGGATATGTTCAAGGCATCGGAATTATTGTAAGAGTAATATTATTCTAAACTTGTTCAAATAACTGCACGATATCTTTACTTACAATTTATTACTAAGAATAAGATATCGATTCTGAGAGTGGGCCTGGACAATGAGAAAACTGACACTCTCTCTATCAATATCTGTTATGTTGACAGCGATGGTGGTGTTCCTACAGATGGCGATGATTTTATGGGTGTTGTTTCTCATCGAATACACTTTGTGCTGGACTTTTAATTTACCTGTAAAAGGAAAAGAAGAAATATATGTTGGGAGAGAGGCAGCAATTCTGATGTGAGAAATTGACTGTCTTAACTCCTTGAATACAACCCAACACAACCCCTTTCATAATGGCACATACAAAAAATTAAATCACTTGAGTATGGTAACTTGAATATGATATCAAAGCCCTTAGAATATAATAACCTGTTCCCTCAAGTACTGTATAGAAACATTGTACAGTATTCAGGGGGAGAGGTCATCATACTTAAGGGTTAAAGAAAAAGTAAAAATCTTACAAAATATCCTTCATTTATGACCACCATCAACCAGTGTCATGCATGATTCTCAACCATCGAGGAATGGGATACAGGGAGCATTACTTCTTATAAGTAGAAGAGAAATAATCTTACAAATTTCCAGTCTTTGTATGAGAGTTCTTCCTTAAATCACCTGGAAATAAAAACTTTGGTTGTAGGAAATGCTCCTTGTCCCAAAATGGGTTTGATAAACATTCCTCTTGGAAAATTTTCTGACAAAGTGTTACCCATTAAATCATGTTCTCTGGCCATGCACTGTACTTGAGAGGATTTAATTAGCTTAGTTATTAACTGAAGTAAATATCTCTTGGAGGCTTTAGCTTGAGAGGAATAACTTAAGTTTATTGAGTTCCTGTACAGAGTTTAGTACAGTAATATTCAAATATGTACAGTACAGTATGATTTAATGGCCAGCACAAGACAAAAAAAAAAGAGCAGTGTTTTCCATTTTTGTCTTTCAAGGCAAAAACTGTAAACATTTAGATTTAAATCTTGAGGTTCTTTTATAGTCCAAATCAAATTCACCTTAGCAAGTGATGAATTGATAGAAAATTGTGTTCCCTGCTTAGTTCAAGGCTTTCTGAGAAAAAAAAATTAAGCTGTCTTTACGATTCTTTCTGATTTGAAAGGCCTAGATAAGGTTTTGAAGATAGAGTTCAAATAAAAATTTTCTTTTGGGGCTTAACCAGTTGTGAATAAAATCTTTTGGTATTAGCAAAATAAAAAATTAAAAGTGGTGTCCCCGTAGCGATGGAGTTAGTGAAGATAATCTACTGTACTAACCCCTTGTGTCTGGGGGTTGCCTCTGTGCTGAATAAAATCGTCTGGTGTTAGCCAAACAAAAATTAAAAGTGGCTTCCCCGTAGTGATGAGGTTAATCAGGAACTTTAAGAAATTTTACATTAAAGGTAAATATTATACTTTCTTATACAGGTATTTTGAAAATCCTATAAAATGACAAGGACTGCCATTTGTGTAATACTGTACTGTACTGTACTGTATCTGGTACCTTATATAGTGTAGTACTGTATAAAGAAAAATCTGTAAAAATTTACATCAAAAAACAAATACCGGTACTGGAACATTCATAAAAATAATCAGTAACATTCTGAACAAAGCTTTGTCAAATTATTTATTATGTACAGTATTTCATAATTGACTTCCTTGTGTAATCTTCAGGATTTTTTTTATATTACAGGACAAGACTTTTTTTTATTATTATTCATTCAGTTATCCAGAGAGATTAGGTTTAGGTTAGGTTACGTCGGGTTACGTTAGGTTGAAATTATGTTTTTTCCGATCGTTTTGATGTGTTTTGAACGATTCTTTGTTTCAAATACGGTAGGTGAATGACTGAAACAATAAACTGACTCTTTTTTTTATCACTAGAATATTGAACTGTACTTATATCTAAAAAAAAAAGTGTATGAATTGTAATTTATGTAATTTTGTTAATGGTTTCCAACGGTATTTCCGTACAGTACCTTACCTAACCATACCTACCTCACCTTACGTAAATAAACCTGCCAAACCTAACCTAAAATAATATAGATAGGGTATATAGGTTAGGTTGGCTCATCTTATCTATGACAAATAAAAAATGTCAATATGTAGTCACTGTAAATTTACATTCCGGCTAAATAAAAAAAAAATATTAAATTTTGAAAGTTGTTATCCCACTTAATATTCAGTTGTTGCCATCCACAGAACTCTATACTGATTCTTACATCGGGAGATAGAAGAAAAAACTTTAGAGCATTTCTGTTGGTTAATTCTGGTTTACGAGTTACATGTATTATGACTTTTCTATCTCACTTATACAAATTTGCGGGGAAATACATTGTTTACATATTACTCAGGCGATCAGCGGAAATTACGGTGTATTTCAGCAAATATTTGAGAATGTAGCCGCAGCTGTTGTTATTTTCAGGGTTTGTGGTGTTCTCCCTTCTTCGGTTAAGTGTCGAAGGTGTGATTCAGACTGTCAGTATTGTGAAGATCAACACACTAGCAGTAAGACATAGGCACTCCCCAAGAGAAAGGTTCGGGGCTAGGTATTATTATCGTTTTGGTTATCCAGGAAATTTTAGGTTTCGTTGCATTTAAGAAGCAGTGCTGTGACTGATCTTTACTGGTTAGGTTAGGTTCCAAATAGGTGGACGACCGAAGCGATAATTTTACCAAAGGTTCTATGATCTATCGTTTATATATTATTTCAACCCTGCATTTTCCCTCATCTTCAAAGACCTGCCAAGAGTAGAAGGAATCATTGTTATGGTCATATCTCATTAAATAAACATTTTAATAATAAAAAACGAGTTGGGCATATACGGTAAAATTATTGTTTTAGTCATATTTGGAAGTCATTCAAACCACATAAAAAAAACACAGGAAAACCATAATTTCAACCTAACCTAACCTAACCAAACCTTAAAATCCTGAAATACTCAAATAATAAAACAAACCTTTACCCTCATGCTACTAAGATTCAAGCTAAATATGTAAGGATATAACAGTACACAAATAATGTTCACAATTTTCTGATCAGTAAGACTACATAATTAGATAATTTATGAAAGATCACATTAACCTAACTTACCGGGTTAAACTCAATAACCTTCACTTAAAATTAGAAAGATAGTTAGGCTACATTACTATAGGCTGATATTCTCACTTCCGTTCATGAGATAAGACATTTCTTCTAGACATTTCGTTTATCTAATACATCATTATTAATAAGGAGACAGACTTACCGGTCTTATTTTCACATATAGTTGTATTATTGTCTACATTTGTGTTATCTTTTAGTCCAAGGTTTGTGAAGGCGGTCTGGTTGGCTCCTTCATCTGGCTCCTTCACCACAGTTACATTTTCACTCAGAGTAGCATCACAAACACAACACACGAAGCACAAACAAATCCAATAATTACAATTTCTTCCTAGATGATTCATAGCTACATGGTAAGAGGACAATTAAGAGAATTTGTGAACATTTTCTGGTAAGTGGTGACTCTGCTACTGCCTCTGTTTACATCCATAGTCAGCTGATTGGACAACACTTCCAGGGGCGCTCAGTAGTATAGCATAAGATATCTTCAACCATACCATAATATATAATAAAAAAGTGATTGTTACTCAAATATTAGCATAATTTGTAAGTTATGATAAAGTATAAATTTGTAGAATATTATAATTATTTAAAAGTAATTGTAAATAAGTTTATAATACATTAAAAGTCATTGTGTAGATGTCTTGGTAGATATCATAACATAATGTCGCCTCTCCCTAGATGGCAGCACGATCAGTTGTCAGTGATGGCTGCTGTTGATCAATGCTTTTGACGGATTACTGTGTATATATTCCATAAATAACTCAGATATGTGTTGTAGATAATAAACTAAAATGGGTAAGGACGCCGATTTACTGGAAGCTGCTCGGAGTGGCAACTTTCAAGTGGTGGAGAAGATATTAAGCTCAAAAGCGAAGAGATCAGGACCACTTGCAAGGTAAGTTGATCAGATCCCCGCCCATTTCCTGAGGTAAAGAAATTAACTTTAATGTTGCTTGGTGTATATTGACTTTATTAGATGTGTTATACTATAATAGAGCCCCATATGTTATGGAACTAAGTGTAGTGAAGGATTGCTACTCGTATAATGGCTTGGTCAGCAGGTGCCATTGTCTTGCAGGCATCAGATGTCAGGTCTGGTGGTTCGTCCACTGTGTAAGTAGTGTAACCAATAGAATTCACATAATGAGTGTTTAATAGACTGTGTAGGTGCGAGTTATTACAGAAATGATAAAAAAATAATTATCTTTAAATGGTAATGTAGTAATGTATTTCTTGTAAACTACTGTACATAAATCATTGTTCTGTTAAACGGGTGTAAGGTTGATATAATAATTATTTTGTAAATTTTGTATTTAAAGTACTTCATCTGCTTTTGGAATTTATAAAGTAAGTCATAAGAAGAAATAATATATGTATGTTGGGTAGAGTGAGAGAGAGAACATTGTGTAAGAATATATAGTGGGCAGGTCCTACGGGAGTGAGGCAACAAAAATAATATATGTGTGGTCAGTATATACTGCACAATAACCCAATAGTTTATTTTTAATGAAATTTCATCAAAATGTTTGCTTTAATGCTTGAAATCCAAACCTGGTGGGATAGCATAGCATTTCATACATACATACATACATGCCAGTTTTGTTATCTCTTGAATGTGGTGTACGTGTAAGTAAGGGAATGGTGACCTGGGACCTGGGGAAAGATCCATCAGACTTGGGTACAGGAGTACCATGATATGTAATGTTCTGTCATCGGATAATGTTTTTAGTATGTGCTTCTGCAGGAGAACTCCCCCTTTGGTCTGGTATATCAGGGAGCTAGTAACTTTTTTATGAAGGTAGTTTGTCATTGTGGTAGACTGAGTATTTGTAGAGAAAGTTATTTATCTACAGTATGGTGTGGTGGCAAGAGGCATCACCTAATAGGAGGCTGCTTCCTATTTGACCATTATGATAACTATGCTGACAGTATTTTCTTCTCTAATTTACTTTTGTTTGAGCTGTGGTCTTCAGGAGTGTTGTGGTCACTAAGAGGAGAGACATTGTATTACTTCCATAGACTTTTTCAGGGTTAGAGTTTCAGCTTGATATGAAGTCTTCAGTTGTGTTAACCTACCCACTGGGCTTTCTACCTACTTTCTAGTCTATGAGAAACTTTTAACAGTTTTACTATTCGATCAAGGGCAAATTGATAGGGTAGATCGGTTTTGGCTGCCTGAGGGAGTTACTGATATGCAAATAAAACATAAACCTCATATTTGTACCTCCTTTAGGTCTGAGATACCCCATCAGGTATTGTATTAAATTAGGATATAGAGGGTATACAAATCTTATAGCTAGTGATAAGAGCAACCAGGATGCTATCTCTGCCTTCTCACTCTTGAGGAAAACCTTGTAATGGACTGAGGTTTGACAGATAAGATTGAAACATGCATTATGGAAAGGGATATCAGTGCATATATATGCTTTTGTCTAAAAACAAGTACAATGGAGAGTATCACCATTGGCTTATAGCTTTGTTTTGATCATAGGTCCATCCAGTCATGATTAGCTGTATAACTACCTTGTTCAGGTCACTGTTGATAAGAGTATCTGACACAAATGTTCTATAGGTTTTCCATGTTGTCTTGAAATGATAAGATCTAATTATGTTATATATATTGAATTCTATATTTTATTATTTTTTGTCAAAATAAAGAATTTGAAGTTGCTCTTATAAACATGAGTTTCTCTATTTTTTTCTCTTTTCTTTTTAACTGTTATCTGATTGAAGTGGTGAATACTGTACAGTACTGTATGTCAGGATTCTGGAAGCAGTTTCCCATGATAGTTCTGGTCAAGTGCTGGGTTAGAAACCTTTGATCACATGACCCGACACCAAACATAGTTCCAAGTGGCACAGTTGGGGGAGGGAAGGCACTTAACCTACCGGTAGTTAGTTGACTATCACTGAGAATAGTTTAATGGGAAGGTGAGGAACCTCTTTTTAAGTTTTCTTGTGTTCCTGGCATGGACACATTGTTTTATTTAGTAAGACTATAAAGGAAATATTAGATTTTTTTTAATACTTGTAAGGTACTTTTATTTAACGACATTGTATGAAACAGGATGTGCTGTAGATAACTAGGAGATTGGTGGCAGCAGAGGAGAAGAATATGGCAGTGAATGAGTAGATTAGGTTTAAAAATTTATAAATATTAATTGGTTGGTTCACTATCTATGGGGATATTAATATTTTGTAGTTTATACACACGAGCTTCATTGTGCGTGTGTGCCAATTGTTAGTGTCAACAGTGGGTTAACAGCCAGGACCACGTTTGTGTTGAAACGGATATGTCGTAACACGTAGTATCTGTCCTGGTGTTGTCTGGGGCTCATATCTTACACTGGTATATATATGTAGGGTGTCATGCCACTTGTACAATCATCTGTTTTATGTGAGTTTTACCATTTTCTTTAAGTGATCGGGTTAAGTTACGTTACATTCCGTTAAATTGCATAAAACTGACGATCGTCCAAGTGGGATGTAATCATATGTAGTAGCTACCGCCACCTTTCCCTCACCCCACACTCTGTTCTGTGTCTGTCATTGTGTGTAACTGAAAATTTGAATGACTTCCCAAATAAAACAATTTTCAACAAAGACCCTGAATTTTATTTTGGTTATTGCCTTTGAGAAGAAGTTTTTAACAGCTCATGTCGACTATCCTTGTTTGAATCGACTTAATATTTGCTCTTTTTTTTTACAGTACAGTATTTACCTGCACAAATGTGAACTAGTTTGACGACTTTACTGAATGTGTGTGTGTGCAAATTAGACAGAACTCTGATTTTGTTGCTGAATAAGGGAATGTGTCCATTGTACGTACAGTACTTTTTACAACTTGCAGAAAAATGTGTATAGAATCTATTACAGTATAAGGAATGAACTTTGCTTAATTACATTTTATAAAGGTTTTTAAGTCTGACCTTGTCATTCACAGTACTGTATATAATTGGTCAACACCCGGATTCATTTGGCGTTCGCATTCATTCATTTCAGGTTTCCGGGAAGTAGGTTTACACATGCTGATTGTGACGCCCGGTGCTCTCTTATAACATTTCATTGAAGTGTTATTGTTCATTCATAAAGGTGTTCCTCATAACAGAACAAGTAGACTTAGGCTCAAGTACAAAAATAGCATCTGAGACTACGTACGTCATACTGTACCCTAACTAGATACATTCACTTGGCAACTGTTTGGTTTGTTAAGGTTGAGGATGTTTTCAAAAAAGATAATTTCGTAATTTATATCCTAACTGGTGCTAATTGAGCGTATCTAAGTCAGGTAGAGTCTCAGTGTAATGTTTTCCTATTTTTTTTTTTTTGCGTTATTTTGGACGTTATTTTTGTACCGTAGAACAAGTTAAAGTCGGGCGTATTATTTCATCTCAAGTTATGAGATATATTCATCGTAGAACTTATGTGATTCCGAGCACCAGGTCAGTGTCCACCTCTGGTTTTTTTAGTCTGCTCATGTTGGATTAGAATGTTAGAATAGGTCAGGCTCACTACGTTAGTATTTATTCATGCTATTCAGTGGTGTGTATAACGTTAACATATGTATGAATGTTGTACTGTTCACAGGAGGCTTGTTGTTCTTGCTGTGAGTGGGAAATATTGTTGAACTTAAAGGTACTGAAATATTGGCTATTGGCAAACTACCGGATCTGATACTCGAACCCATGAGAATGTGACCACCAAAGTACGAGTAATCTCTTAACATTAATTTCCTGATTGTAAGCCAAGATGTAAGCCTCGTCAACAAGAAGATTGGCTTTCTCGTTTAATATCGTGGAAGGGTGTGGAACATCAAGTGATCATGTTACCAGTATAGTACAGATAATTAAGTACCGCTGTCAGGGCTTCAGAGTGTCCGGCAGCCAGGCTATGATTATTTGAAGGCCGTGACTTTTTTTTTTTTTTTAATATATTAGATATTCTTACAATTCTAAGATACCAGCTTTAAACAACCTGACCTTACTTGACCTAACCTGACCTACCCTGTCCTAACCTAACCTGACCTACCCTGTCTCAACTTATTCTGTGCCAGCCTAATCTCACGTAACCTATCCTAGCATAACCTGATTTGATATACCCTGACCTTAACTAACCTAACCATCCTAGGGGAGGTGAGGGGTTGATCAGGTTTAGTTGGCTGGCGGTCGACTTTAGAAATATGACGTCATACATCCCAACTAATCAGAGCGTGGCTGCTGGCCTTTCTGTAACGTGATTACTTTAATTCCAAGAAGAAATTTTCTGGCCAATATTTCTTACCACCATCCCCAAGTTTCCTCACAAAATGGATATTTGATGGTTTCCCTGATGGCACCAGTGAGGGAGAGAGTGGCCCTTATGTCAGCGTGTAGGACCCAGACAAGTAGGAGTAATGTTTGCTACTAAACCTTGAAAATATTTACACACACACACTGTCTTACTTCTGTCTATCTGTCAGAATGTTCCTCACGAAGAGAATGAATAATAGGGCCTGTTCTAAACTGGTTCCTCGTTCTGTACAGATTAACAGAGTATTGTAAAACAGACACCTACTCTAATGGGCTGATTGAATGAGACTTTGTGATATAAACATAAACTGTATAAACATACGAGTGATGAGAAATAATTACTTATTTTTTTCGGTAACTACGAACACTTAATCATTGTTCCTTAAATATTGTTTATTCTCTGGCTGTAGCATTAGCAATATTTCGTTCCTTATGAAAATTGTAAATGAGTAATGAAATTAATGTGGTACACTCGTGTATAATTTTCTCACATCGCTCTGGGAACAGCATTAGTCCCTATGGTTAGGTTAGGTTGGGGCCTGTGAAGACTGGAACCAAGTTGACAAGTGGTCAGAAGATAGAAGTAGTATGTCAGTGTAACCACCTGCCACCACCACCTTCAGTAAATCAGTGTTACCACCTTATGAATAATTCAGTGGGTATCCGTGTTACCACCTTAAAAAATATCAGCGAGTGTTACCAGCCAGGGGCACCAGTGGCACTAAGTGTTGCCAGCTGGGAGGATGACCTCACATGGGCGGCCAGGATGCTGCCCAAGGTCATCGCTCTTCATTTCCGGCAGCGCTTATGACGAGGCTACCTCACTGTCATGCCGCGTGTCATGTCCTCCCTCACTGTCATGCCGCGTGTCATGCCCCCCTCACTGTCATGCTGTGTGCCATGGCCTCCCTCACTGTCATGCTGTGTGCCATGGCCTGTCTCAATGCCATGCTGTGTGCCAATGGCCTCCCTCAATGTCATGCTGTGTGCCATGGCCTCCGTCAATGTCATGCTGTGTGCCAATGGCCTCCCTCAATGTCATGCTGTGTGCCATGGCCTCCCTCAATGCCATGCTGTGTGCCATGGCCTCCGTCAATGCCATGCTGTGTGCCATGGCCTCCGTCAATGTCATGCTGTGTGCCATGGCCTCCGTCAATGTCATGCTGTGTGCCATGGCCTCCCTCAATGTCATGCTGTGTGCCATGGCCTCCGTCAATGTCATGCTGTGTGCCAATGGCCTCCCTCAATGTCATGCTGTGTGCCATGGCCTCCGTCAATGTCATGCTGTGTGCCATGGCCTCCGTCAATGTCATGCTGTGTGCCATGGCCTCCCTCAATGTCATGCTGTGTGCCATGGCCTCCCTCAATGTCATGCTGTGTGCCAATGGCCTCCCTCAATGTCATGCTGTGTGCCATGGCCTCCGTCAATGTCATGCTGTGTGCCATGGCCTCCGTCAATGTCATGCTGTGTGCCATGGCCTCCGTCAATGTCATGCTGTGTGCCATGGCCTCCGTCAATGTCATGCTGTGTGCCATGGCCTCCGTCAATGTCATGCTGTGTGCCATGGCCTCCCTCAATGTCATGCTGTGTGCCATGGCCTCCGTCAATGTCATGCTGTGTGCCATGGCCTCCGTCAATGTCATGCTGTGTGCCATGGCCTCCGTCAATGTCATGCTGTGTGCCATGGCCTCCCTCAATGTCATGCTGTGTGCCATGGCCTCCCTCAATGTGCATAGAGCAATTCGTGGAAAGGGGGGAGGGGAGAATGCATGTATTTCTCATACTTGTGTGCTGGTGTGTAATCTTGTTATCACACACACACACACACACACACACACACACACACACACACACTCTCTGTTATCTTTTATTCTTGTTTATCTCTCTTAGTCAACCTCTTTGTTTCCTCGACATGAGTGAGCTGATTTTTATCTCTAGCATGTGTGCCATTTTATGCTTATTGATAGGTAGACATACAGCTAGATAGATAGATAGATAGATAGATAGATAGGTGGGTAAAAAGATAGATAGAGAGACAGACATACAGACTTGACAGACAGACAGACAGATGTAGTTACAGTATGGGAGTGTATGGCTTAATAATGCCATTTTCTTCAACTAGTGATTAATGTTAATGACTCGTCTGTTGTGGTTGAGAATGAAGGACCATAATTAACCTTTTCATCGTCCTCGTCTTCGTTGTCGTCTTTGTCTTCTTCATTGTCTTCGTCAGGTTAAGCGTTAGTGTGTGTGTGTCATAAGTCTTGATTTTTACTTGTCCCGGTTCATGGGTTGTCCCGGTTCATGGGTTGTCCCGGTTCATGGGTTGTCCCGGTTCATGGGTTGTCCCTGTTCATGGGTTGTCCCGGTTCATGGGTTGTCCCGGTTCATGGGTTGTCCCTGTTCATGGGTTGTCCCGGTTCATGGGTTGTCCCTGTTCATGGGTTGTCCCGGTTCGTGGGTATGTGCCAGTGATCTGAAAGGTTTGTTGAAGTATGAAGCGTATGTTTGTATGTCCACCATTAACTTCAGCTCTGATGGAGATATTACCATAGCCTCTTGTGTGTGTGTGTGTGTGTAGGGGTGTAGCGTTACAGCGGGGAATGCAGCGCTGCCTAATGATACAGTCCATGTTGACGCCAGCGGTAACGGCTTTGTCTCAAGTCATTTGTTATTTTGTGGATAGGGGCGAGCGTGAAGACGATCTAGCCCGAGGAGATAACCCTTACTCTCCTTGCTCCTAGCCTCGTCCACGGAATTGTCACACGCATCCTCTTATCACGCTCAGGTTACACCATCTCCGCGGCTTTACAGAGCTACTCAACATGCTACAAAGGATCTTGAGGGCACTATAGAGCTACCCACCCGTCGTCATTACAGCCGATGGGGTCTTGGTCGGCGCCTCTTATTTCAGTCCTTAAGCGCGTGGGTGGTGGGGGTCAGCACCGTGTATGGGAGTGGCCTGGGAGCTTACTTGATAGAATTTTCCTTGTTTCTCCCTGGTGGTGGTGGAGGAGAGGGTTGTGGGGCGTTTACAGCCGAGAATACTGCCGGTGCCCACCCCTCCTCCCCTTCTCTGGTAATAGATAGCACTCGGCCAGGGTGCTTGATTGGAGTGCGTGTGATGATGGTGAACACTGTTAGTCTCAATACAAAAAAAGGAGTGTTAGATGGTCAGGGATCCATGGATCTGTTTATACACGGTCTTGGTTTATGTGCGCCTGAGTCCTGACAATGTCTTATGGGGCGTAATGAAGGCCCATGACTTATCCAACACTATCAAAGGCTAATGTAATGTAACGTAATTATGCAATAAACATGTTACAACAAAGTGTAACTGTATTACAGTAGTGATAAATCCTAAATTACACAAGGGTGACGATATACTTGCATGTACAGTACTTGTCTTGGTTAAAAGGTCAATACTTGCTTGTTTTAAGATTTAAGTGTGATGGAAGGGGAGGAGGGAGGGTTAATACATAACATATACTGTACAAACATTTTCAAACAATTTAATCGTATGCAGGAGAACACCCTTTAAAACTCCTCGTATTTCAGAATCAAAGACGCCATACTTACTTATTTATAATTGTTGTCATATTTATACTACATCTGACCACTGTTTACGTGTATGCAATATTAGAAGAACCAGAAAGGTGAAAATCCTTATAGCCGATCATGAAGGTGTCACATCTAACAAAGAGGTCAGGTACCATTATGTTTATTTTTAGCGGTTACGGTGTCCAACTTACCTGCCACCATACACACGCATCCATCAAGTTGTTGTTAGTGTTGGTTACAGGAGAACTTTGTCGTGATGCCGGGACCTTTTCCTCCTATATTAAAAAAGTTAAATATCTTAAAACATTACATTTCCCGGATTTTTTTTTAACTAAAGGTAAGTTGTTTTTTACCTGTTAATATGCCCACGGATAAGGTTGGTAGTTAGTGTACGATATTTACATTGTTGTTGATGGTCTCTCCCTCCTAGTGGTAATGGCAGTACACTTTCTTCACTGCTCAGAATAGCTCATGATTCTCTGTTGATGCCTCAGTGGGAGAGTTGTTTATTTAGGGTGTCGTGTGTCCCTGTGACTGACCACCCCTTCTGCCTCCGTCGCCTCTATCATCTTCTCCCCAGTCGCTTCTACCACCACCTCCGTTGCCTCTACCGCCACCACCTCCTCCGCCTCCGTTGCCTCTACCACCACCACCTCCTCCTCCGTTGCAATGTCGTGTGTTTACTGTTACCGTGATGAGTGGAGGACTGATGTGTACATACCCTGACAGGTAGACATAAATACTCACACACAGTCTTATGACACCCGGTAATGTTGTTTGCTGAAGATATAGTCGGTGTTTTAGTGGTGAATGAGAGGCAGGTGTTTTAGTGGTGAATGAGAGGCAGGTGTTTTAGTGGTGAATGAGAGGCAGGTGTTTTAGTGGTGAATGAGAGGCAGGTGTTTTAGTGGTGAATGAGAGGCAGGTGTTTTCATGATTCGTCAATGTATGTTTATATTCGTAATTAGAGAGACTGCTTATAGTAATGGGTCAACCTTGGTGTTATTTTTGAAGACATTTTAGCAGTTTTTTTTTTTTTTTTACTATTTTCTAACGTAAGTAATTAACTCTGTCATCACTATTACCCTAACTACATCAACCATCAAAACCTGCTAGCACCTACCACCCCCCCCCCCCCTCATCCCTCAACCTCCTCCCCTACCAATCTCCTCCCCCTCCACCACCACCTCCACCCCCCCCCCCATCCCCCCCCCCCCCCCACCACCAAGGGTTTGAAGTAGTATTAAAAATGTCTTCGTCCAACACGACCATGTGCAAAATTCATTAAACTTGTGTAGTTAGAAGAGGGAGGAGGTAAAGTTGTGTAGCCGGGTGTAAGTGTAAAGTTTCTGGGTGTTGTCTTGTCTGTCGGGGAACACAACCGCTCGCCCGTCGTCTTTTTTCCCCAGATAGCCAGTACTTTGGTGGGTGAGGTTAGGTTAGGATTAGGTGTCTTGGTGGGTTAGGTTAGGTTAGGTGTTTTGGTGGGTGAGGTTAGGTGTCTTGGTGGGTTAGGTTAGGTGTCTTGGTGGGTTAGGTTAGGTGTCTTGGTGGGTTAGGTTAGGTGTTTTGGTGGGTTAGGTTAGGTGTCTTGGTGGGTTAGGTTAGGTTAGGTGTCTTGGTGGGTTAGGTTAGGTTAGGTGTCTTGGTGGGTTAGGTGTAGTTGGGTGTTTTGGGGTTATACAGATGACTTGGGAGACTGGCCACTTGGACCCCTGTCATTATAGGCCCTTATCCTCATGGGGTCTTCTCCTAATTGACCCTAACCTAACCTAATCTAACTTTGTTCTAAAGGGCCACACAGTCTTGAAGGAACCAAATCCTTAATGTATTGTAATATTATGGTCTGAAAGTCGAGGGATTTTGACCCAGTTGACTTCTAACTGACGTGTGTGTGTGTCTGTCTGTCTGCATGTGTGTGTGTGTGTGTGTGTGTCTGTCTGTCTGTCTGCCTGCATATGTGTGTATCCGTATGTGTGGGTGTGAAGGGAGGGGGGGGGGGGGAGGTAAACATGAAGGTCTTGTACAGTTGCGGAAAATAGTCCCTACACCCCCCTTGGCCTACACCCCCCCCTTGGCCTACACCCCCCCCTTGGCCTACACCCCCCTTGGCCTACAACCCCCCTTGGCCTACACCCCCTTGGCCTACACCCCCCTTGGCCTACACTCCCCCTTGGCCTACACTCCCCCTTGGCCTACACTCCCCCCCCCCCCCTCGGTAACCAGTGTCTCTAAACGGCACCGTCGCAGTAGTAGAATCACTGTTTATGAATGAATAAGTATTGGGCTCGTTGTAGTAATGTTTCCTATGTCATAATGGGCCCCATTTATAATTGACTCTAACCTAACCTGAGCTTTAGGTCTGGGGCCCAATTTTGAGGCTCAATTATAACAGACCCCCAGTCTTAATGGTGTAGTTGGGGCTTATTGGGTCTGGGGCCATTTATAATTGCCTTCAGTCCTTATGTATGAACCCCAATCCTTATGAACCCCGAGGCTTATGAACCCCGAGGCTAATGAACCCAAATCCTTATAAACACTAATCCTTATGAACCCAAATCCTAGTGAACCCCTAGCCTTATGAACCCTAATCCTAGTGAACCCCAATCCTTATGGTCCCCGAGCCTTATGAACCCAAATCCTAGTGAACCCCGAGCCTTATGAACCCCCAATCCTTATGAACCCAAATCCTAGTGAACCCCTAGCCTAGTGAACCCCCAATCCTTATGAATCCAAATCCTAGTGAACCCCCAATCCTTATGAACCCCAATCCTAGTGAACCCCCAATCCTTATGAACCCCGATCTTAGTGAACCCCGAGCCTTATGAACCCAAATCCTAGTGAACCCCGAGCCTTATGAACCCCCAATCCTTATGCGTAGAAAAGGTTAGTTCTTGGAAGGACTGAGGTTCATAGTGTAACTCGGTCAGCCTTGAGAACCTGACTGGTGGTGCGTCACGCGTAGACAGGGGTAGTGTGTGTGTGGGTGTGTGTGACAGCCAGCGTTGAGGACATGTGTACTTGTGAGAGTGGTGGTGTGAGTGTCCGAGTGTCCTGTTGAGAGCATGGGAGTCAACAACCTCACTCACTCATCACCCTCACCTCACTCACTCACTCATCACCCTCACCTCACTCACTCATCACCCTCACCTCACTCACTCATCACCCTCACCTCACTCACTCATCACCCTCACCTCACTCACTCATCATCCTCACCTCACTCACTCATCATCCTCACCTCACTCACTCATCATCCTCACCTCACTCACTCATCACCCTCACCTCACACTCATCACCCTCACCTCACACTCATCACCCTCACCTCACACTCATCATCCTCACCTCACACTCACCTCTCATTCATCACCCTCACCTCACACTCATCACCCTCACCTCACACTCATCACCCTCACCTCTCATTCATCACCCTCACCTCACACTCATCACCCTCACCTCACACTCATCACCCTCACCTCACATTCATCATCCTCACACGCAGCTCACAATTTACTTAAGTAGAAATATGTAAATTGTAGACCTGAATTGGAATAGATCTTTATCCCGTGTTTAGTGAAAATTATTGGTCAGGTCAGGTCAGGTCAGGTCAGGTCCATATGTACTGTATCCACATGCTTCCCTGTAATGCTTCTGCGCTTCGCCTTGCGCGGGATGTAAGGAGGTGCCCAATAAACTAGCACAGGATGTAAAGGGGTGCCCAATAAACTAGCACAGGATGTAAAGGGGGTGCCCAATAAACTATCACAGGATGTAAAGGGGGGGTGCGCAATAAACTAGCACAGGACGTAAAGGGGGTGCCCAATAAACTAGCACAGGACGTAAAGGAGGTGCCCAATAAACTAGCACAGGATGTAAAGGGAGGTGCCCAATAAACTAGCACAGGACGTAAAGGGGGTGCCCAATAAACTAGCACAGGACGTAAAGGGGGTGCCCAATAAACTAGCACAGGACGTAAAGGAGGTGCCCAATAAACTAGCACAGGATGTAAAGGGGGGTGCCCAATAAACTAGCACAGGACGTAAAGGGGGTGCCCAATAAACTAGCACAGGACGTTAAGGAGGTGCCCAATATACTAGGAAAGAACGTAAAATGGGTGCCCAATAAACTAGCACCCGCGCAGTATGGAACAAATCAGAATCTAAAATCATTTGTACGTAATTATGAGTCAATCCACCGGAAGTCTCGACTTTCTTAAGACAATGAGTGAGTTTCTGGTGAGTGTTGTGTTATTCATCCGTGAGTCATAAGTGAAGGACACCGCTTCGTTGTCCTCTGTCTCTCGTAGTTGTGTTTGTTGGGAGTAGTGTGTGTGTGTGTGACAGTTGGAGGGTTGATTGTATGTGTATAGGGGACTGATTGTGTGTAGGGAACGTTTATTGTTAATATATGAGGGGTGATTGTTAGTGCGGAGGTAATGGTTGCCCCTCGTGTAGCGAGGATGGCCGGGTCACCTCGGCGTGAATTTGTTTAAGGTGTAGAAGCTGTCGTCAACACAACAACCACTCCTTGAGTTTACCAGCTGCATGACCCAGTGTCAAGGAATAGTCCGAGAAAACCGGACAACTCGCTAACTGCACTGGCTAACTATTTCCCCAGAATACGATTCGCAAATCGATTAACATCCAGGTTCCCAATTACTGCTGGATAGACAGAGGCAAATGGCGTATAAAGAAATTTGTCCATTGTTTCACCCTGCCCGGGGATCGAACTCGGGTTCGCTCGCTTGCGAGGCGAGGATGCTGACCATACACCACAAGTAGTTGAGTTTGGTTAGGTTGAGCTAGGTTAGGTTGAGCTAGGTTAGGTTGAGCTAGGTTAGGTTGAGCTAGGTTAGGTTGAGCTAGGTTAGATTAGATTTTAGTATTATTGCGTTTAGTCATCAGGTAAAATAAGTGCCTGACAGAGGGAAGAAGGGGGTCCTATTTTTCATGCCCCCCCCCCCCCCATGTCTTACTACTCCTACACTATGACGACGTTACAGTTACCATCACCTATTGTATACAAGTTAATGTATTTCTCTCTCTCTCTCTCTTGTTACAGTTTACGTCGAGGTCCTGGAGCCAACGTTCAGGACACCACTGGGTACACGGCGCTCCACCATGCTGCTCTCAATGGCCACAAGTGAGTGTTGGTTGTACTTTCCTAACCTAACCTAACCTGACCTGACCTAACCTGACCTGACCTGACCTGACCTGACCTGACCTGACCTGACCTAACCATAGTGGCAGTAGTTCTCCTCCACAATAGTGCCAATAAGTCCCTTTTCCTAACATGGCTCCATCAAGTCCATTCTTCAATACACTTCACAAAGGTCATCATCCCACGCCCATAACAAGTAAATATCACGTTATTTTACATTGAAATCAGCCAAAAACTTACTTATAAAAACACTTTAATACTTTATAACATGACACACTTACGCCCACACAGTCTTATAATAAAATTCTGATTCATACACTCAGATGTAGAGGGACTTGGCTCTAGATGCACTCAGGTTTCGAGGGAATTAGTTGAGTCAGAGTGTAAGTGGGAAGGAAAAATTTGTTGGCTAAGAATAAGATTTTTGGGGGAGATAATTTTCTGAGAGTTTGGGGTTTAAGGGAATTTAGTTGCCGAATTTAAGGGTTTAGGGGAATTAGTTGCGTAGTTTAAGGGTTTAGGGGAATTAGTTGCCAGATTTAAGGGTTTTGGGGAAATAAGCTGCGAAATTTAAGGGTTTAGGGGAAATTAGCTGCGAAATTTAAGGGTTTAGGGGAAATTAGCTGCGAAATTTAAGGGTTTAGGGGAAATTAGCTGCGAAATTAAGGGTTTATAATGAATTAGCTGGACAAAGTAAGAGATTAGAATGAATTAGTTACCCAAGGGTTAGTCACATAGCTAGTTAATTACTATAAATCTTTAATTTTATTCTTTTCACGTTAATATAATACCGTATTAATTATGTTTGATAATAATATGTAGGATTAAATAAAGTACCCATGTGAAATATTAAATAGAGCTGAAACGAATGGTTGTAGGCGAGGAATGGAGAGTATAGACAAATACTTAAAAGATTTGGTTATTTTTGTTTATTTTTTTTTAGATATTATTAAAAAAAAAGAGATTTATTTAATTTATTGTAGTACAGTATATTAGATTAACTATTTTTAAGATATAAATAAAAGCCAATAATTTTTTTTTTTCCTTGGTAACCTTGAATATGTCTTGAATTTTGGTATGCTCGGCTGGTGTACATCTTGTTATTACTAGGTTAAGCTACTACTGGGTCACTCATCACTAGGTTACTCATCACACTCATCACTAGGTTAAGCCACTACTAGGTCACTCATCATTAGGTTGTTCATCACTCAGTATACCCCCACCATATAACACCCATCTCGTGTGGTCGTGTCTTCAGGGACGTGGTGTCGTTGCTGCTGGCTCACGAGGCGTCATGTAACGTACAGGATGGGAAGGGGTCGACGCCGCTACACCTGGCCGCCTGGGCTGGTCACACCGAGGTGGTCAAGGCGCTCCTCCACCAGGGCCCATCCCTCGCCAACGTCAACCACCAGGTATGTCGCCAGTCATACTTTGTAATGTTCCTAAGATATCGCCAGCACTAGCAGTCAGTAGTGTCTGGCGTTACAAAGCCATCGCCAGCACAAGCAGTCCACAATGTCAGACGTTTATGGAAGCTACATCATGTTGACTCTTTATTGTATGTGCGACAAACAGCTGTTAAACCCCACGAGAATCTTTCAAGTTTTAGTTGACCAGGGAACTCGAGTCTGACCTTAGGATTCAAATTAGTTAAGGTCTTTAAAAAATTAATTGATCATAATATACAAGATAGGAAACAAAGGTCACCAGGGATTATTCATTTCTGTGGTAAGTTTTATTGACAAAAAATAAATCCCTCTTGTTCTAAACGGATCCATCAGTGAGGTCAGGAGAGGTAGTACATATTCAGATGACTAATACAACCAATAATTTAGGTTGTCGGGCAGGTAGAGTCCACCAACTGACTCATGAATCATACCGTTCGGGTTCGGGTTCACAGGAGTATGAGTGTGTCTTCTTTAACATGTACGGTACACACCTGGGACATACCTTATTGTTTGGTCCAATTATTTTATTATTAGTATTTTTTTCCCAGTGAAGTTTTATATATTTTTACCTTGATTACCTCCCATTAATTACATTTGACCTTTTAACCATTAAGTACTCTCTGTTTATTTGTAAGCTGCTGTTGAATATATATATATATATATATATATATATATATATATATATATATATATATATATATATATATATATATATATATATATCATGTACTGTAGATCCATAATGAAAACGTGGATAAGATAAATCTTGATTAAATCACACGGGAAAATGGAAACAACGGAGCACCTTAGCTTTCTTCTTTATTCAAGACATCTTCAGAGCCTTCCTTCTTCCCCTGATCAGTTAGGTCACATCTGAAAGGTGTTCCATTACAGCGCATGGTCCTTCCCATGGACTCTGCAGCTTCGGTGACTGACCCTTCTTCCGCAGAGGGTTATACAGCCAGACTTTATCACCGTCCTTGTAACTATAACCTAACCTAACTCTAACCCTAACCTAACGTAACTATAACCTAACCCTAGCCCAACGTAACTATAACCCTAACCTAACCCTAGCCCAACGTAACTATAACCTAAGCTAACGTACTGTAACTATAACCTAACCTAAGTTCCCTGGTAGTATTAGATCATTTTAATCATCAGGTGACATAACCAGGAGTCTAATCTTCACGTGATCAAAGCAAAAACAATTCTAGTCTGTGTCTTGGGTTTCTCAGCTAAAGGTCAAATTTGGCGGCGGGAAATTTATAAACATTGGTGAGGTTCCGTCCATACTCTCACGCAGTCTTCCCTGGTCGTGAGTTTTAATCTATTTATTTTATGTGCGTGTGTGTGTGTGTGTGTTTATCTTAAGTAATATTTGTCCGTTTGGTTTAATTACCTTTTATTATTTTTAGCTCGAGTTGTTTTATCCCGTATTTTTTTCTATACGTTTTGTTTGTCTAATTTTTATTTATTTTTATTATTGTGTTTTTCTTTATTTTTTTTTATTATTGCATTGTCTTTTTTATTATTGTATTTTTTCCTTTGTTTATAATTGTATTTAGATATTTATACCATTATTATTTTTTTTATATTAATTCTCTACTCTAGTTTTCCAATCCTTAAATCAGTCGTATTTTTTTTTTTTTTTTTTTTATACTTTTTTTTACTTTTTTTACTTTTTTTACTTTTTTTACTTTACTATTTTAATCTTTTCCTCAACACACAATAGGATTACAGTGGGAATAATCTTCGTTTCTTTAGTCTCTACTTGTGTGTGTGTGTGTGTGAGGAGGGTCAGGTCAGCCCAGGCAGGATCCAGCAGCGTACGATTTTGGAATTCCATCAACACAGTTCTTAACTTCCTCGCCAGTGATCAGTGAAGCGTAGAGCCCGTGTGATGACCACGAGGGGCGCTGGCCACTGTGGGGGAGAAGCGGTTGAAGATTAAGGTTGTGGGTGGGGAGTGTGGGAGGAGTTTTGAGGTGTGGGATGGAAGGAAGGGAAGGAGATGGGAGTGGGGTGGGGTGTGTGGGAGAGAGGGAGGAGTTTTGAGGTGTGGGATGGAAGGAAGGGAAGGAGATGGGAGTGGGGTGGGGTGGAGTGTGGGAGAAAGGGAGGAGTTTTGAGGTGTGGGAAGGAGTGGAGGGAAGATTAAGGTTGTGGGTGGGGAGGGAGGGAGTAAATTTATGGGTGAGAGAGAGAGAGAGAGAGAGAGAGAGAGAGCACAATGCCAAGTAAATACTGAATGATATATGTGTTTTTCAAGTCCATTACCAAAAAGTCCTCGACTGTTTCATTGTTATTAATACAGTAGGGGATAGGTTAGGTTTGATCTAATTATCAGGCAATGTAAACCAACTTCACTTTCAGGGGTTGGGTTAGGTTAGGTTAGGTTAGGTTGGGTTAGGTTAGGTTAGGTTTTATCTAATCAGGCTACATAAACCAATACCACTTTCAGAGGTTAATGGGGAGTGGGTGATGTTTGTTTTTTTCTGTTGTTTTTTGTGTTTATAAATTTTGTTTGTTTGTTTTTTCCTTCTGAAAAAAATTGTAGACTGGATTATAAATGTTGTTTGTTTTTTTTTCCTCATTTTGTTCATCTCTCTCCTTTTTCCTCCTACTCATTTTCCCCCACTTCTCCCTTTTCCTCTTCCACTCACTTTTTCCCTCCTCTCATTTTCCCTCCTCGTCTGTCACGTTTTCCTCCTCCTCCCTCACCTCCTCCTCCTGCTGGTGGTGTCCCCGGGTGCCCCCAGGTCCGCGCCGTCCACTGGTCATCTTAGAGACGTCCGCCAAGACTCTGATTGATTAAACTTCAATCAGTGTGATCACGAAGCGTGCAACGAGGTGATCGTCGGCCGCCCGGGGGTACACCAGGCTGGGGAAGAGGAGGAGGAGGAGGAGGGAAGAAGAGGCAGGAAGAGGAGGAGGAAGTGAAAGGAAGAGGAAGAAGAGAAGGTGTGTATGTATGTGGGAATGGAAGGAAAGGAGAAGGAAGATGGATGTGGGAAAGGAAAGGGAAGGGGAGATGTGTGGGAAGTGATGGAAGGGGGAGGAGAGGTGTGTTTGTGTGTGTGTGTGGGAGAGAGTTCGTGGAAGAGGTGAGAGAAAGCGTCAATTCTTTGGTAGTAGAAATAGTTAGGGGTTGGGGGGTGGGGGTGAACTAACGTGATTTATACAAGTATTTTCCCTATTCCCATCATCTGGTCCTTCTCTTGTTTACATCATGTCCGCTATGTAGTATGTCAGTATGTTGGTTAGATCGGTTAGTAAATATTGCTGTTTTAATATTTTGTTTTTTTTGCTTGGATTAATTTTCTTTACCTCCCAAACACTGAGGGGGAAAGATCGACACAGAAACACTCCTTCACCTGGTGTGTCTTGGGTCAGGCAGGTATTATCGGGCCAGGCAGGTATTATCGGGCCAGGCAGGTATTATCGGGTCAGGCAGGTATTATCGGGTCGTATTGGCAGTAGGGGAAAAAAACTGACCAGGTGTTATTTTTTTTTACCTGTACTACAAAAACACGTGGGTTTAATGAGGCAATACTTGACCCCACTTGTATTTTATCCATTACAGTATCTTGGCTACTCACAGACACATATACCTTAAATCATCAATGCTGTAAAAGTGTCCGAGATATTAAATGCACTTGAGATTTGTGATAACATTTACTGTCTCTAATTTTCACTATAGTGGCTACAGTCTAGGCAAAGAGATGTATGGTGTCTCAGTCTATACATTTATACTAGCATAAACTGACTGACTGACTGACTGACGCACACTCACAATAGACCACATGTTGCGTATTACCCTGAAAGATGTCGACACTATTAAACTACTAGATACATTACAAGGCAGTTAGGTTGTTATTTTTATTAGCTAAAGAATTTCCCATTTTTCAGTAACATTTTTGTGGTGTGTTTTATTATCAACTTTATATAGGTCTCAGAATTCACAGGGCCTGATGTATATGACAAATGTATACAACTCTCACTGCACAGAACGTAAGAATATTGTATAGTTCACTAGAGTTATTGATCACTTTAACACGAGAATTTCAACTAACATTACCAAAAAGAGAAAATCCTTTATTAGAGACGTAAATGAAGGTTTGCTAGATCAGTAATGTATATGAATTTATATATATTTTTAGTTTTGTTTATATATATGTATGGAATATAAACACACCAGCATTATAAGCCTTAACAGTTGAGCTATATAGCAACTTCATCCCAGACAAAGAATGATAATTTATAATTAGACATTTTGTTAATGTATTTAATAATATCTAATTAAAGTTGTCAACAGCAGATTTAATTACACATATTACAGAAGCTATTATGATGATGTGGATAAACACGGTCTCTCCTTAGGTGTGGAATATAGAATGTTTATTATTTACCACGACCTTAGTATGCGTTGTAGTGTACAGTCCCCTTCAATAGATCGTTTACAGGGGCTCGTCAGGCTCTGTGCAGTGTAGCAGTTCTGTGTTTGTTTACATTCGACAGAAGGAAACTGGCAATAGTAAACATATTATGGATTCAAAGTAAAACAATATTAAAACATATATCTCAGTGATAATGATTTGAGGAATGTTTATATAACGAACCCCTGTAAACGCACTAGTGAAGGGGACTGTACCTTGGCTATATGACGAGCCCCTGTAAACACACTAGTGAAGGGGACTGTACCTTGGTTATATGACGAGCCCTGTAAACGCACTAGTGAAGGGGACTGTACCTAGGCTATATGACGAGCCCCTGTAAACACACTAGTGAAGGGGACTGTACCTTGGCTATATGACGAACCCCTGTAAACGCACTAGTGAAGGGGACTGTACCTTGGTTATATGACGAGCCCCTGTAAACACACTAGTGAAGGGGACTGTACCTTGGTTATATGACGAACCCCTGTAAACACACTAGTGAAGGGGACTGTACCTTGGTTATATGACGAGCCCCTGTAAACGCACTAGTGAAGGGGACTGTACCTTGGCTATATGACGAGCCCCTGTAAACACACTAGTGAAGGGGACTGTACCTTGGCTATATGACGAGCCCCTGTAAACACACTAGTGAAGGGGACTGTACCTTGGTTATATGACGAGCCCCTGTAAACACACTAGTGAAGGGGACTGTACCTTGGCTATATGACGAACCCCTGTAAACACACTAGTGAAGGGGACTGTACCTATTGTTATTTCACCTACAGTCCCATACTTACCTCAAGCTCTTACTGCAGCAGTGATGTAGCTAGCATTATGCTTGATGAGACTCCATGTTGCTGGTAGAGTGTCAACATAAAGCGTTTGAACCTGTTTACCGAGGAACCATCGTTGTAACTATTGACGTCACGGAGAAGGTCCTCTTGTGTCGGCTGGGGTGTGGTGCTGTGTTATGTGAGGCGATATTGATAAACAAGACAACTTTCTCAGGGGTTTTGTTGTGGGAGGACAGCTTATTCAGAGATAGATTACGAATTTATGATTACGTACCAGCTTGATTACATGATTACGTACCAGCTTGATTACATGTTTACGTACCAGCTTGATTACATGATTTCGTACCAGCTTAATTACATGATTACGTACCAGCTTGATTACATGTTTACGTACCAGCTTGATTACATGTTTACGTACCAGCTTGATTACATGTTTACGTACCAGCTTGATTACATGTTTACGTACCAGCTTGATTACATGATTACGTACCAGCTTGATTACATGATTACGTACCAGCTTGATTACATGATTACGTACCAGCTTGATTACATGATTACGTACCAGCTTAATTACATGTTTACGTACCAGCTTGATTACATGATTACGTACCAGGTTAACACCATTTCATACCAGCTTAACGTACAATAATTACGTACAGGGAAAATACTATTATTTATTTATTATTTTTTGACCAAGCATTTATCTGTGTAAAGCTGTTGGATACAGTTGATCAAAAGTGAAATATACATTCAATTTGTATATGCCAGATGATATAGAAATTTTAATTAACTGCCAGCTTGATCGAGTGAACTGTTATGGCTGTATTTCCAGGCGGTGTGTCGTGTTTGGGTATGGGTGAGCCTTTGACATGCTAATGGGCTGGGCATGGGTCATTAAACTCCCCTCCCTCTACCCCACATCCCACCCCCCTTTACCCACCTACCCCCATCCACCATTCTCCCTCCACACACTACCACCTAACACATACATACATACATACATTACCCCCTTTCAACCCTTTTCATGATTTCCTCCACCATCCAACCCCCTGCACCCCCTCCTCCCCCTGCACCCCCTCCTCCCCCTCCTCCCCCTGCACCCCCTCCTCCCCCTCCACCCCGCCCCTACACACACCTAACTCGGGAATGTTTTGGTGTATGTAAATACTAATGTGTGCACACTCACACACACACACACGCCATGTTTATAAATGTACGTGTCTATGTCCGTCCGTATGTGTTATGGTTTGTTTTTGTGTACGTCTGTGTAGGTTTTTCTCGGTACCCCCATCTTAGTGTGTGTGTGTGTGTGTTTAGAGATGTATGTCTGTGTCTGCTTATTTCACTGTAAAAAATTACCGTGAATATTACAGTGGTTCACTGTAAAAAATCTACGGTTGGCCACCGTATTATTTACGGTGATTTTCTTTTAGTTTGGCGTTTTACAGTGACACCATCGTCGTCTGCTATGACATTTATGGACGTCGTAATTTGGGCACTGTAAATTTTACGGTGGAGCGCCACCAACTGGGCTGCCGGTATTCCACCGTAAAATTTACGGTACATTCTTTACAGTGTGTCTATTAGTGTACCTGCATGACTTATCTGCTTCTGTCTGTCTGTCTACCAGGAATTCCTCTCGCGTACAAATTCCCACCCAAAAGACAGTTGCTTGTGGCTGTGTTGTGTTGCTGGTGGTGGAGAGTCCCTCAGATGGTGACCTTTGGAATTTACATAGTGTTATGGATATCTCTCTCTCTCTCTCTCTCTCTCTCTCTCTCTCTCTCTCATATGTGGGTGTCCAGTATTAATTATTCCTCCATTTTGTTGTTGTTGTTGATCTCTTAAAGGATGATGTATGCTCACCCCCCGGGGCCACACACTGACATTTAGAGCTCCGTTGTGTCTGTCTGTCTGTCTGTCAGTTCACCTCTGACATATAATCCTTCACGTATTTAATAAGGGATAGAAATGAGGATAATTTTAAGGATAATGAAGGAATAGTGATATAAAAGGAGTTAATATAATGGTGAAATAGTTAATAGGACTTGGTGATGATGGTGATTCAATAGTAAGGTTGTTAATTGATGACGAGGAATATTGTTTGTTTTGAGGAATATTTACTGGATGAATCTTTTGATATTTGGGAAATACAGTGAGATATCCGATTAGGTTAGGTTAGGTCAGGTCAGGTTTGGTTAGGTTAAGTTAGGTTATGTCACGTTAGGTCAGGTCAGGTTTGGTTAGGTTGGGTTAGGTTAGCTTAGCTTAGGTTTGGTTAGGTTAAGTTAGATTATGTCACCTTAGGTTAGGTTAGATAAGGTCAGGTCAGGTAAGGTTAGACAAAAGATAGTAACCCCGATATACAGACCTAGGAACATTTATATAACTCACTATAGTACAGTATGAGACGGCCGCCAGCTGTCGTGTCCCTTGAAGGAAGTGTCTGTAATTGGCTAAGGTGTGGCGACCTTGTTGATAATGACGTCCTGGATGGTGGTAATGTGTTGAGGTATAGTTGTGATTGTGGTGGTGGTGGTGGTTGATGTGGTGGTGGTGGTGGTAGTGGTGATGGTTGATGTGGTGGTGGTGGTAGTGGTGGTGGTTGTTGTAGTGCTGGTGGTAGTGGTGGTGGTGGTGGTGGTTGATGTGGTGGTGGTGGTTGATGTGGTGGTGGTGGTGGTGGTGGTTGTTGTAGTGCTGGTGGTAGTGGTGGTGTTGGTGGTGGTGGTTGATGTGGTAGTGGTGGTAGTGGTGGTGGTTGTTGTAGTGCTGGTGGTAGTGGTGGTGTTGGTAGTGGTGGTGTTGGTGGTGGTTGATGTGGTGGTTGATGTCTAGGAAGTTCGGTTATCAACAGTGGAGGGGGTAAGTTTGTTGCTCTGGGTATTGGTAATGTCGCTGTGGGAGGTAGGGGGGTGGGGGGGAGGATGGGTGGAGGGGGGGAGGGATGGGTGGAGGTGGAGAGGGATGGGTGGAGGTGGGGAGGGATGAGTGGGATAATGGGAGGGAATGAGAGAGACGAAAGGGTGGAGGTAGAAGGAGGATATTGGAGGATGGAGGAGGTTGTGGTGGAGGAAGGAGAGGATGTTGGAGGATGAAGGAGGGGGATCGGTGGAGGATGGAGGAGGTTGTGGTGGAGGAAGGAGAGGATGTTGGAGGATGAAGGAGGGGGATCGGTGGAGGTGGAGGAAGGAGAGGATGTTGGAGGATGAAGGAGGGGGATCGGTGGAGGATGGAGGAGGTTGTGGTGGAGGAAGGAGAGGATGTTGGAGGATGAAGGAGGGGGATCGGTGGAGGTGGAGGAAGGAGAGGATGTTGGAGGATGAAGAAGGGGGATCGGTGGAGGATGGAGGCGGTGGAGGAAGGAGAGGATGTTGGAGGATGAAGGAGGGGGATCGGTGGAGGTGTATGCGATGTATACTTGTATGTACTGTATACTGTATTTAACTCAGTTTACAACAGGAGACTTTGCAAATGTGTGTGTGTGTGTGTGTGTGTGTGCGCGTGTGTGCGTGCGTGCGTGCGTGTGTGCGTGCGTGCGTGCGTGCGTGTGTGCGTGCGTGCGTGTGTATGCGTGTGTGCGTGCGTATAATTACCTAGTATTAAATATGATGCCTGTTTACCCATAATCATACACCAGGGTTAACGATATCTGCATTCCTCTAATTACAAAGCTGATTTGGGTGATTAACTTTACAACACGAGAGAGACGCTATGCTAATGTAGAGCAAAAGGCGACATTACATAGCAGAGGTTGTGGCTGTGCTTTACTAATTACAGAGCTGATGTTGCTATTGTTTTTGGTTGTTGTTTTTTTTAGTCTTGTTATTCTTCCTGTCAGACGTTGTTGTGGTGGTGGTTGTTGTGGTGGTGGTTGTTGTGGTGGTGGTGGTCGTGGTGGTGGTGGTTGTTGTGGTGGTGGTCGTGGTGGTGGTTGTTGTTGTTGTGGTGGTGGTCGTTGTGGTGGTGGTTGTTGTTGTGGTTGTGGTGGTCGTTGTGGTGGTGGTTGTTGTTGTAGTGGTGGTGGTTGTTGTGGTGGTGGTGGTTGTGGTGGTGGTGGTTGTTGTTGTAGTGGTGGTGGTGGTGGTTGTTGTTGTAGTGGTGGTGGTGGTTGTGGTGGTGGTCGTTGTTGTGGTGGTGGTTGTGGTCGTTGTGGTGGTGGTGGTCGTTGTTGTGGTGGTGGTCGTTGTAGTGGTGGTAGTCGTTGTTGTGGTGGTGGTGGTTGTTGATATTGTTTTTCTCATTTATCACTCTTCTCCCTCTGTACTTCCTCCACCTCCTCTTTTCTCCTCTGCATCTCCCCCTTCCTCTCTTTTCTCGCCCACTCCACTCCCTCTCCTCCCTCTCCCGACCTTCACCCGTTATCATTATCTACTTCCTGTCTCACTGCGCAGTTATTTACCATTCTTAGTTATTTATGTGTATTTCTCTCTCTCTCTCTCTCTCTCTCTCTCTCTCTCTCTCTCTCTCTCTCTCTCTCTCTCTCTCTCTCTCTTGTGTTGTTATTCCCATTCCTTCTATCTCCCCTTTTATTCCCATTCCTTCTATCTCCCCTTTTATTCCCATTCCTTCTATCTCCC
This sequence comes from Homarus gammarus, assembly GCA_958450375.1. Taxonomy (NCBI): domain Eukaryota; kingdom Metazoa; phylum Arthropoda; class Malacostraca; order Decapoda; family Nephropidae; genus Homarus; species Homarus gammarus. The sequence continues at coordinate 195,670 of CAUDMG010003668.1, read as the reverse complement.
CTTTTATTCCCATTCCTTCTATCTCCCCTTTTATTCCCATTCCTTGTATCTCCCCTTTTATTCCCATTCCTTCTATCTCCCCTTTTATTCCCATTCCTCCTCTTTCCTTTATTATTGTTATTTTTTCTATGTCCTCTAATTATTATTCCTTCTATCGTCTCTGTTATTGTCTCCTCCGCATCTCTTTATAAGAATTATTTTCACGTGAGAACTTTTGGGAATGGGAATATTTTCACGTGAGAACTTTTGGGAATGGGAATATTTTCACTTTATAACTTTTGGGAATGGGAATGTTTTCACGTGAGAACTTTTGGGAATGGGAATATTTTCACTTTATAACTTTTGGGAATGGGAATGTTTTCACGTGAGAACTTTTGGGAATGGGAATTAAGGCCAGGGGAAAAATATTTTCTACCTGAGTCGGTTTGGTGACTAGAAGGTATAGTAGATAGGGTAGGTCAGGTTAGATTATGTTAGGTTAGATCAGGTCAGGTTAGATTAGGTTAGGTTAGATTAGGTTAGGTTAGATTAGGTTAGGTTAGATCAGGTCAGGTTTGATTAGCTTAGGTTAGGTTAAGTTTGCTTTGGTTAGATCAGGTCAGGTTAGGTTAGATCAGGTTAGGTTAGGTTAAGTTTGGTTTGGGTAGGTTAGGTTAGGTTAGGTTTGGTTTGGGTAGGTGACTCGGAGGTACAGTAGATAGGTAAGTGGTTGTCCCTATTGTACAGCGTGGGGCCAGTAGTTTATAATTTATTCAGTGTGTGTGCTTGAGTCATGAGGGAACGCATGTACACCTAGGAGACACGCACATGAACACTGCCATGAAGTTTTGGTTAAGGTGAGGTTAGGTTAGGTGAGGTTGGGTGGATTGAGGTGAGGTTGAGTGAGGTGAGGTGGAGTGAGGTAAGGTGGAGTGAGGTGAGGTTAGGTTAGGTGATTGAAAAGGAGGTGGAGGGGAGGTGGGTGAGTGGTTGGTGTGAGGGGTGAGGATGGCCCTTGATCACTGGGTGTGGTGAACCGGGTGTGCTTTGAGAGCTTGATTGACAACGCTTTGATGCACGAGACTGGCGGGCAAGCATTGGGTGGTGGTAGTGGTGGTGGTGAAACAGTGGGTGGTGGTGGTGGTGGGGGGGTGAGGATGATGTGGGTGAATAAACATAGGATAGTATTGAGTATGGGCATCTTCCCCTCTTACCCCCATTCCTCCCTTCCCACTTCACACCCCCCTATTCCCCCACTCTATCCCCCACCCTCTCACCCCCTACCTACCCCCTTCCCCTCCACACCCCCCCCCTAGTCCAATTCCATACCATCAACACTCCTCACTACACACACTCACACCATCTTGTCTTTACAATACGACATCAAGCAGTAAGAAAAACAACAACAAAACAGAAAAAAATGACAAAAACATAAGAATAGGTAATAATTTAAAGTGAAATTAAAAAAAAAAAATATATAATTGACCCCCGCAAGTTACAAAGGCTGATTCTGATGGCTTGGTTCCACGACACACACACACTAATGTAACATACAACCACGAATTTAATTATTAGTTGGAAAAATGTAAACTGGTGGGAAAAAAAAAATTATCCCAATATTTTTCCCCCCAGTTGGCTAATGACGTCATCTGAGAGAGAGAGAGAGAGAGAGAGAGAGAGAGAGAGAGAGAGAGAGAGAGAGAGAGAGAGAGGTTAGGTTAGGTTTGGCCATCCACCTGGTCAAACAGCCTCCCCCCCCCCCCCCCACCAGACGTGAACTGTACGGTAAGATTGGTTTATAATGATTGTAGTTTAACCCACAGATTACCTCGCTGTGGACGTGGAAAGTTTTGACTCCGGTGACAAAGTTATAAATAATTTGACTTTTATCTTTGAAACTACATTTTTGGTGAATCTGTGATGATGTAACGTCTGTTGTAGTGTGTGTGTGTGTGTGTGTGTGTGTGTGTGTGTGTGTGTGTGTGCGTACGTGCGTGCGTGCGTGCGTGTGTGTGTGTGTGTGTGTGTGTGTGTGTGTGTGCGTGTGTGTGCGTGTGTGTGTGTGTGTGTGTGTGTGTGCGTGCGTGCGTGTGTGTGTGTGTGTGTGTGTGTGTGTGTGCGTGTGTGTGTGTTCGTGTGTGTTCGTGTGTGTGTGTGTGTGTGTGTGCGTGTGTGTGCGTGTGTGTGTGTGTGTGTGTTCGTGTGTGTGTGTGTGTGTGTTCGTGTGTGTGTGTGTTCGTGTGTGTGTGTGTGCGTGTGTGTGTGTGTGTGTGTGTGTGTGTGTGCGTGTGTGTGTTCGTGTGTGTGTGTGTGTGTGTGTGTGTGTGTGCGTGTGTGTGCGTGTGTGTGTGTGTGTGTGTGTGTGTGTGTGTGTGTGTGTGTGTGTGTGTGTTACTCGTTCTCACAGTACAATAGGTTAAAAAGATGGGAAACCAGAAGGAAGGAAAGAAAGAGAAATAAAATAGTGACTGTAAAAGGTGTAACAAAACGAACAGGTAGGTTTTGTTGTTTTATTATACTGTAGCGCCTGTATTCACGCTCTACATCTGCACATCCTAACTGGCTACACCGCAAAAAGTTTTTGATTGCATTTTAACCGATCACAGAAAAAAAAGTTTGGAGTGGTTATGAGAACGTGGATTTGTGTGTAGTTGTTGTTGTTGTGAAGCAGGCAGGCAGGGAGAGGAACAGACAGGGAGGGAGGGAGAGAGAGGCAGGGAGGGAGAGAGGGGCAGTGAGGGAGAGAGGGGCAGGGAGGGAGAGAGGGGCAGGGAGGGAGAGGAACAGGCAGGGAGGGAGGGAGAGGCAGGGAGGGAGAGAGAGGCAGGGAGGGAGAGAGGGGCAGGGAGGGAGAGAGAGACAGGGAGGGAGAGAGGGGCAGGGAGGGAGAGGAACAGGCAGGGAGGGAGGGAGAGGCAGGGAGGGAGAGAGAGGCAGGGAGGGAGAGAGGGGCAGGGAGGGAGAGAGAGACAGGGAGGGAGAGAGGGGCAGGGAGGGAGAGAGGGGCAGGGAGGGAGAGAGAGGCAGTGAGGGAGAGAGGGGCAGGGAGGGAGAGTACCAAACAGGGAAAGAGAGAGGGACAGGGAGGGGGGGGGGGGTAGAGGTCAAAAGAGGGAGGGAGAGTAGGCCACACAGGGAGAGGGGTCTAAAGAGGGAGAAAGGGAGGGAGAGGACTAAAGAGGAAGGTAGGGGCTAGGGAGGCTGAAGACGGACAGACGGGCAGGGAGGGAGGAAGAGGAGGAACAGAGACTATCAGGGAGGGAATGAGGAGAGAGGGAGAGAAACAAGCAGTGTTGGTAATTAAGCAAAGGGTGAGTATGGCGCTGTAAGGCAGGGAGGAAGGGAGGGAGGAAGATAAGGATTTGTAGGAGGTAGGCACTAGAGAGGGAGATTCACAGAACAGTTAGTATGGAGATGTACCGTGGCTGGGAAACACTGGGTCCAGCTGTCGTGTTTACAAATCCATTATTTACTGGCAGGTTACCAAACACTAAACTCTCACTGACGATTTTGTTGCGAATACTCCCTTTGTTGAGTCTTTGTATTTTTCCTCCCTGAATCTTTTGGAGAATTTTAACGATATATTTATTTTTTTTTCGAAGATAGAGTTAAATACCGAGTAGGTATAGTAAGAAAAACGAGTAAAAACTATAATTATGTGGGTGTGTGTGTAGTAAAGATGGTGATAATGATAGTGACTGTGTGGATGTTAGTGATGGTGGCAATAGTGTGGCTTATCACCATTCTATTTACACACATCTAACTATTGATTAACCATGACTGCCTATTGCTGCTCCTGGTCTACCTATCACTGTTGGTGGTGATAGGGGGGCCGAGGTGTTGTCAATCTCCGCCACTTGAAGCCCTGGGTGGTGGTAGGGGGCCGAGGTGTTGTCAATCTCCACCACTTGAAGCCCTGGGTGGTGGTAGGGGGCCGAGGTGTTGTCAATCTTCACCACTTGAAGCCCTGGGTGGTGGTAGGGGGCCGAGGTGTTGTCAATCTCCACTTGAAGCCCTGGGTGGTGGTAGGGGGCCGAGGTGTTGTCAATCTTCACCACTTGAAGCCCTGGGTGGTGGTAGGGGGGCCGAGGTGTTGTCAATCTCCACCACTTGAAGCCCTGGGTGGTGGTAGGGGGCCGAGGTGTTGTCAATCTCCACCACTTGAAGCCCTGGGTGGTGGTAGGGGGCCGAGGTGTTGTCAATCTCTACCACTTGAAGCCCTGGGTGGTGGTAGGGGGGCCGAGGTGTTGTCAATCTCCACCACTTGAAGCCCTGGGTGGTGGTAGGGGGGCCGAGGTGTTGTCAATCTCCACCACTTGAAGCCCTGGGTGGTGGTAGGGGGCCGAGGTGTTGTCAATCTCCACCACTTGAAGCCCTGGGTGGTGGTAGGGGGGGGGGGAGGGTAGGTGGTTTAAAGTGTCCTGCGGTTAATGTTTCAGTCGATATTTCTGGTTAGCTGTACGGAATGTGTCGTCAGATAGAGTTTCAATATTGCAGTGTGTGTGTGTGTGTAAGGATGATTGTGTGTGTGTGTGTGTGTTTGATATTGGTGTGTAGGAGATGATAGTGTGTGTGTGTGGGGGGGGGGGGGGAGGGGGAGAGGTAGGTGACGGGTTTTCAATATTGGAATGATTGCAGTTGTGGCAGTTCATGTGTTTGTTTGGTGGTTGTCCGTCCGTGTGTGCTTGTTTGTGATGCAGGGATGTGTGTGTGTGTGTGTGTGTGTGTGTGTGTGTGGTATTTATATATCTAGGTAAAGGATTTTAATCTTTTTGAACATAGGGTGGTAAGGTGAACACATGCGACGGTGTTCATCAGACAACAGTGAACATGTGGTGGTGAACAGGAAACAGCGGTGTGAGAACCATTAGCATTAATTAACCAGCTATGCAAACGGTAGCGGTGAAACTTTGTGCTGACTGAGTCACTGAACAAATACTGGCCTACCTTACCTTACCTTACCTTAATTGACGTTTCCTTCCCTTCTCCTCCCTACCCCACCTTTTCCTCCCCCTCTCTCCTTCTCTTGCTTCTCTCACTTCACCCACTCTAACCCTTTGTTTCTCTTCCCCTCCCCCCCCTTCCCCTCCATCCCTCCTTCCTTCTTTATTTATAAATGGCTCAAGAAGCAAGGAACAATATCTCTGACACACACACACGTCACTGCTAAACCCTTCACACCAGTATAACAACAGCAACCTTCTCTCCCTCTCGTCCCTATTATACTCCTGTGTGTCTTTAACTATCGGTACACCCACGGGAACAAGTAACAGGTCAAAGGTGATCATCAACACCACCCATTAACCTGAGACTCAATAAGCCACGTTACTCTTCCTTAATAACGTTAATACGACAACTAGACCAGATATTATGTTCCTGGAAAGAATAAAAATTTTATACATTAACAATTTACGTGTTTACAAATATATATACAAAAGATATATAAAAAAAATAGCCCCGAGCGTGTATGTGTGTTGAGGGTCACATCAAATTATACTCGCGTCCCCTCCTCGCCCCCCTCCCCTCCTCGTCCCCCCTCCCCTCCTCGCCCCCCTCCCCTCCTCGCCCCCCTCCCCTCCTCGCCCCCCTCCCCTCCTCGCTCCCCCTCCCCTCCTCGCTCCCCCTCCCCTCCTCGCTCCCCCTCCCCTCCTCGTCCCCCTCCCCTCCTCGTCCCCCTCCCCTCCTCGGCCCCCCGCCTCGCCCCCCTCCCCTCCTCGCCCCCCTCCCCTCCTCGTCCCCCTCCCCTCCTCGCCCCCCCCCATCTCCCCTCCTTCGCCCCCCCCATCTCCCCTCGTCGTTATGAACAAAAAGAATGGATCCACAAAACCTTTCGTGTGTGATATATAAAAGTTGGGGGGCCTGGCGTCAATCCCATGGCAGAGCGAGGCGATTTTACACCCACTGAAACTCAAGTGAAATTCTGATGCCGCTAACTGGCTTTGACGAACCTGCTATAGGGGGAGGGGGGAGGGGCGTGGCAGGGAGGGGAGGGTGGACAGTGAGTGACAGAAGTGGAGGGTGATGTAGTGTACGGTGGATGAGCTCTCTCTCTCTCTCTCTCTCTCTCTCTCTCTCTCTCTCTCTCTCTCTCTCTCTCTCTCTCTTCTGTTCTTTGTGTGTGTCTGTCTATATGTCTCTGTCTGTCTGTATCTGTCTATATGTCTCTGTCTGTCTATATGTCTTTGTCTGTCTGTATCTGTTTATACATCTCTGTCTGTCTGTATCATATTTGGGTACTCAAGAGCATCAAGTAACTCGATTCATTTACTAATTCAAGAGAAACTTACCTGTCACCTGTGTATGTTTACTTATTAATACTTATTACGTCACCTTTAAATAATTGTCAATTCAATATTTACATAATTTAAAGATATATTGACGTTGTTTTTTTGTTCTATTTATTAATTTCTTTTACATTTTGTTCAACACGGTAAAAAAAGTTAATTGTTAAGGTGGACGAACACACAAGGAAGAATTGCTGGCCCTTACCTGTGTATGCATGAGTGTGTGCGTGTGTGTGCCTGTGTGCGTGAGGTATAGTTGTGTATGTATGTATGTGTGTGTGTGTTTCTTCATATCCTGAAGTAACTACAAAAAAAGTAGCACTGCTTACCATGACTCATACCTGTTGCTGGGTGATACTTGTAGTAGTAGTAGTAGTAGTAGTAGTAGTAGTAGTAGTAGTAGTGGTGGTAGTAATAGTAGTAGTGGTGGTGGTGGTGGTGGTATGGTCTGTGTCTTATAGTAGTGTGGTGTTGTGGTAGTTGAAGTGGATGATTGTGGTGGTTGTAAGTGAGGTAGATGATTGTTGTGGTTGTAAGTGAGGTAGATGATTGTGGTGGTTGTAAGTGAGGTAGGTGATTGTGGTGGTTGTAAGTGAGGTAGATGATTGTGGTGGTTGTAAGTGAGGTAGATGATTGTTGTGGTTGTAAGTGAGGTAGATGATTGTGGTGGTTGTAAGTGAGGTAGGTGATTGTGGTGGTTGTAAGTGAGGTAGATGATTGTGGTGGTCGTGTGGTTGGTCAGGGAGCGTTAAACTGGGTGAAATTTTGATGAGCTCGTGAATAAGTAACTTGGTGTGTGTGTGTGTGTGTGTGTTTGTTTAGGACTTTGTCGCCATTGAGTTGGTTGTTCGTCGATAACTTCCTTCAAGTGTTAGAGTTGGCGTCTACACACACACACACCTCAACACACGCCTTCACGCACGCACGCCTTCACGCACGCACGCCTTCTCACACTGCACGCACATCTCAACTCATATTAACGCACACTTGCCAAGACATCTCGACACACTCATCATTCTTAACACACCAAACACTTAGACACACACCCCCACCCAACCAACCAACCCACCCCCACCCACCCACCCACCCACCCCTGGTACCTCTCCTAGTGGCAAGACTCTGAGGACAACTTCCTACCGAGGGATTATAATGTACCAAGTATTTGAATGGTGTTAATGGTGCAGAACCCCGGCTATTGTTGGCAAGACTGGTGGTGGCACAATGAGGAGAGTGGTGCCACCTTATGTTGTCACTGTTGTCTGTGTGTTTGTTGGTAGTGTGTGTTTGTTTAGTTCTTGTCATGTGTTCGTCTGCTTGAGTCCTCCCACCACATGATGTTATTTAAACCCTGGGTATTATATTTTCTGTAACCTACATGATGATTTGATCTCTTCTCTCTTCTCTTCTCTCCTCTCCCCTCCTCTCCTCTCCCCTCCCCTCCCCTCCTCTCCTCTCCTCTCCTCTCCTCTCCCCACACACAAATATAACCAAATCCAACTATCTATATACAGTATATATGTTTTGAATCTCTGTGGTCTATGGTTTTTGCCTTTTGCATATGAAAAACTCTTGGTCGGCCCCTGAGTCATTTACATAATTCTTTGACCCTCGAGTCGGCCAGGGGATCCTATACCATTTGTGGATTATTTTTTGGTTTAAGGAATCGTAGGATAGGTGATATTGAGGCGGTAGTTAGAGTAGGATAAGACTTAGTGCATTAACTTACCTGTACTGATAATGATAACTTCCTTGTGGGGGAGGAGGAGGAGGGTACGGGGTGGGGTCGAAGGAGGAGGAGGAGGAAGAGGGGGGGGGGGAGGTGGGAAGGACGAGGACATAATCATCAGTGACTTGTAGTGGAGGTCGTGAGATGAGTCAGCCAGCCAGCGAGTCAGCCAGCCAGCGAGTCAGTCAACCAGCGAGTCAGTCAACCAGCGTGGTGTTAATGAATGGGAGGTTGGTGGTGGTAGTGATGGTGGTAGTAGTGATGGTGGTAGGTGGTGGTGGTGGTGATAGTAGTGATGGTGGTGGTTGTGATGGTGGTAGGTAGTGGTGGTAGTAGTGATGGTGGTAGGTGGTGGTGGTGGTGGTGGTAGTAGTAAGTGCGTGTGTTTACCATTCATTCACGGCCTCATTCATCCCACTCAGCATTAGTGTCTGGCCTGGGTGGGGTGGAGTGGGGGTGAGGTGGAGTGGGGGTGAGGTGGAGTGGGGCGGGGGTGAGGTGGAGTGGGGTGGGGTGGAGCGGGGTTGAGGTGGAGTGGGGCGGGGGTGGGGGTAAATCTCATCTATGAATAACAAACGACCAATTAAGATAGGCTGGTATAGTGTGCGGGGGGTAGTGTAGTGTTAAGTGCTAAGTGGTTTAGATCATTACTGTCCTTAAGTGTTGTTGTGATGCGTGGGTGGGGTGGTGGGTGTGGTGATGGGTGTGGTGATGGAGTGTGGTGGGCGTATCGTTGTAATAGGAGTGTATGTTATCAATTACAAAACATATCTACCACTATTTCCCCCCCCCCTCCCTCCCCCAATTACTCCGCGCCATTACGATTCAACCAATACAATAGTGAAGCCACGAGGGAAAAAATCTCTTGTTATCACCGGGAAATAAGATAGCAATAGATAGCTAATTAGTAGAGAAGATGACATATAAAATTAATTAATGTCCACCTGGTGTTTATCGGGTTAATTATCGTTATCCGTCGTAATAGTAACCTACTGAATGGTTAAATTAGAGAGGGGACTAATTACGTTTGATTCCTCCCGGCATCTTGATCTACCCAGTGCATGTCCAGTCTTTTCTCTCAGTGGTACTAAATCCCTCTGGAGACGTCACCCCCCCCCCCCACCCACTACCCCTCTCTCTCTCCCACCCCATACCCCTCTCTCCCACCCCCTTCTCCCCCTACCCCCCCCCCCCTACTCAGGTATCAGTCGTGTCAAGAGCATTAGACTGTTATCGCTGCCGGGAGGATGTGCAGGTAGAGGAGGAGGAACCCAGCAGTTGTGTTATTTTTTATTTTTTTTTAACGCTTAACTGTGGCCCTTGATTAAGTTATCTTGCGTCGCTTCCTGTTTGTCCTCGGTTGGGGAACTGTGGTGTTTTGAATGTGGTACTTGATCTCTCTCTCTTTTTTCTCTATCTCTCTCTTTTTAATTTTTTTTTCGTTTTTGCTCTCTCTCTCTCTCTCTCTCTCTCTCTCTCTCTCTCTCTCTCTCTCTCTCTCTCTCCACACACACAGGTAAGACGGAGCTACAGGTACAATACATTGAGGCTGTGTACACTTCTAAAAAGACGTACAGTAGTTAACACACACACACACACACACACATAGTAAGTAAAACCAGGTAGGAGGAAAAAGGTAAATATTCTGTTGTTTTTACCTGTTGGTGAGAGAGGGTGAACTGGCAGAGCTGATGTGAGCCAAGTCGCCAACACCTGTAAATTTTGTGGACGTTTTCATTACACGAGCCATCAGTTGGACGGTGAAATATGGCTGTGTTTTGTGTCATATCACGCCCACATACATACATATACACACACACACACACACACACACACATACGTACATACATCAATACACACACGCGCACACACCCACACACACACACCTCGCTTGACCCTGACTATTGTATTCGCTGCTTTAATGTGGTCAATACTCATGGAGTCTGTCTGTCTGTCTGTCTGTGTGTTTGTTGATAGTAATGTCATGTAGTATAAATAATGCGTGTTTGTTTGTTTCACAGGACTGTATAGGAGTACTGTACTATTAGTTGGCCAATATGTACACGGTATGATATAGTGTAGTTTACTTACGGATATTAACGTTCTATTTTAATTATGTCACAAGCTGTCTAGATAATTATCACACGTACTAAACAATACCTAACATCAACAGTTAAATGGTCGTTAACATGGAAGGGGTGGAGAGGGGGATCGTTAGAAGGGTCGTTACGGTTGGTTGGGTCAGGCCAAGGGGGGGGGGGGGGAGTCTCTGTGGAAGGTGATGAGCTGCGTCAAACAAGGCAGTTAGACAATTAAGGAGTGCGTGCCTTTTAGCTAGGGTTTAATAGAGGGTGGTAATGGTAGGGCGGTGACCATTAACATCACGGCGATGGTGGGGAGGTGGGGTGGGGAGGGAGGAAAGGGGTGATGGGTAGAGGGATGGGGAAGGGAGGGAAACAGGTGGAGGTGATGGAAGGAGAGGGGTGGGGAGGAGAGGGGAAAAACTGGTTAGGGAGGGAGGGAAACTAGAGGGGAAGTAGGAGGAGGGTAAGAGTTTGGATAGCTAAGGGAGGGGGAGAGGAAGGGGAGGTCGAGGAAGTAACGAGAGTAAGCTGGAGAAGGGGGATGGGAGGGAGGGGAGGGGAGGAAGGGATGGGGGGGATGGGAGGGGAAAAGAATGGGAGATGAGAGGGAGAAAGGGGGGAGTTTTTTAATGCTGAAAGGGTTGAAATGGTTTATTGTAGTAGAATAATGACTAGTGTTTAATGGGTGTAGGGAGGGAGGGAGGAAGGAAGGGTTAAATATTATGTTGCCATCTCTCGCAATTTATTTATGTGTTCTATAGCCAAGTGTCATCAATTTGTATTACATTAATTGGTTATTGCTATGAGTAGTTAAGTGGCTTTTAACTACGCGTATCCAAAGTTCCTTAATCATATGTGAGAGCGCGATCTTCCTCCCTCCCTTTCCTTCCCCTGTCCTTTCTTTTCCTCCTTCCTTCCTTCCTTCCTTCCCCTATCCTTCCTTCCTTCCTTCTTTTCCCTATCCTTCCTTCCTTCCTTCATTTCCCTATCCTTCCTTCCTTCCTTCCATCAGGGTTCATAGATAGGACGGAGGACTGACTGTACATATCGGGTTACGTGGGAATGAATCACTAATCTGAAGTGACGTCAACAAAAACACGCGCTGATATACACGCACTAATTGATACAGAGATTAAGGCCAAGCTATCGTGGATTACTTCTCATAGGCAGCGAGAAGATGATGTTCTTGATGCCTTATATAACAGAAGAACACACGTTAATATAATGGTGCTGTTCAATATACGTTTAGACCGTCAAAGAAAAAAATCAGGGAGAAATGATTGTCGGAGATACACATTTCCTTCCGGGACGTGTCTTGTGTTATAACCTGATTTCCTGCATTGTTTATATGTATAGACGCTTGGATGAATCATGTCATCTATTATTGATTGTCTTTTGTTTTTTAAGCCATCGTGTGTATAAGTCTCGTATTATAACCTGCATTTATTTACATGTATAGACGCTTAGATGAATCATGTCATCTATTATTGATTGTCTTTTGTTTTTGAGTCATCGTGTGTATAAGTCTCGTATTATAACCTGCATTTGTTTACATGTATAGAAGCTTGGATGAATCATGTCATCTATATATTAATTGTCTTTTGTTTTAAAGCCATCTTGTGTATAATACCTCCAGCTTTATTGCTCGTGTGTTTAGCTTAAGTACGGGAGTTAATTAAAATCTCCAGCGATTAAATTGGACCTTCAGATGAGAAAGGACAGCATCATTGTGTCTTAATTATAACTTAAGACATGAAAGTTGTCCACGTTAGTCTTTAAATGAGGAAAAAATCATCCCAACTGTAACTGTCTGTGCGGTGGTGTTGGATTATGGAAAGTCTTAAAAAATATGGACACCCCAGAAAGTCTATAAAAATATGGACACTTATGGACACCTCAGACAAGACACCCCAAAAAGTCTTACAATATGTATAGACTCGCCCAGAAAGTATTTAAAGTGTAGACACCCCTAAGAGTCTTTAAACAATATGGACACCCCCCAGAAAGTTAAAAAAATATATGGACATCCCAGAGTCTTTAAAACGCGTGGACACCCCAGAAAGTCTTACAAAGGACACCCCCCCCCTCCCCCCCCCCCAGAAAGTCCATACTGCGATATCATGATGAACGGCATACAGGCGCATGACCAGCCAAAACACACACACACACTGAACCACCCTTGCTGATGATGCCTCACCTTTAATGACTGCAAGTAATTAAACTGACCATCAAGATACCTACAACAACAGTGTACCAACAGGACTATCGTGTGAGGAAAGTGTATAGCTGGGAAAGTTGGCACTGTGTCGACTTTCTCTTCAGTATCTGGTGGGAAAGTTGGCACTGTGTCCACTTTCTTTTTGAGTATTTGCGCGAAAGTTGGCAGTCGCGAGGGTTTCTAAGTGTGTTGAAGGTGCAAGATTGTCTGGTTCTTGGAGAGAGAGAGAGAGAGAGAGAGAGAGAGAGAGAGAGAGAGAGAGAGAGAGAGAGAGAGAGTGGCGGTTCTTGGAGGTACAGCGGTGAAAAGATGGGTGTGTGCAGGTCTTGGGGGTACAAACAACAGTACGTTAATTGTCAAGTACTATAAAGCAGAGGAGGTGGTGGAGGGAAGGGAGGGGATGAAAGGAGAGTACCAGGGAGGGAAGGATAGTGGGGGAGGGGTTGGAGGGAGGAAGGAAGGGCTCAGGGAGGGGAGGGAGTCGCTGCCGTCGTCATGGCCACCTTGCTCATTATAACCGTAACTCAGGAGTTTAATTAACATAATTTTGAGTTATGTAGATCACGGTAAGTTGCTTCTCCTGGTGATGACCGGGAGGGGGTGACACAGGTGGGTGGTGAAGCGTTAGGTTAGGGCAGATTATGACTGAAATTGTGATACTCTGTCCCTCCTCCTCCTCCAAGGTTACTGTCAACTGTTGTGTGGTGAGTGTCTGGCCCCTAAAATAAAGTGATGGAGGTTCCATTATTTTCAGGTGTAGTAAGATGCGTATTATAATGCTGCACCGGTTTATTAATATTTATTACGCCACTGACTTATTAATGAACTGGTGTTTTTCCCCCGAGAACTTTGGAAGTATACTTGTGGTTCCCAGGTCGTGGAGTTAGTTAAATGCATTAAGTTAATTTACTCGTATATGAACTGTGTATTAAAGGAGTGTTTTTGTGTGTTTCAGAACAAGGGGGGTGAGACCGCCCTGCACTGCGCGGCGCAGTATGGTCACACTGAGGCGGCGCAGATGTTACTAGCTCAAGGGGGCGACCCAACTGTACCCAACCTACAGGCGGAGACGGCCCTCGACCTGGCCGCGCAGTACGGCCGCCTGCACACAGTGGAGGTGTTAGTACGGGCGCAGCCAGACCTACTGCGCCCTTACACCGTAGCTGCGGCCACCGCCGCAGTCTTCCCCCACACCCCCTTACACCGCGCCTCCAGGAACGGTCATAGGTGAGTCAGGTGTTGTGGGTGACGACTGGTCACATGGGTCCCAGACCTGATGGTTAGGTTAGGGACCTGTGTGACCTGCACCCTCAGTAATGTTGCCATAATGGTGAGGCAGCTGTCCCGCTCTCTCCTCACCCGAGGCCAGATCCTCAGCATGACTGTTTACCCTAAACTTGTGATAATGAGAACAGTGTGGTGAGCCTGTGAGGGTGCTGGAACCTCACCCAGAACCGGGTCTTGGCCGGACTAACACTGTCTCTCATAAAGTTTTCATCAACAAAGTCTTTCGTAACTTAACACTTTAAATATGTGTAAAAATTTTTTGTTTTTACTTACATTGTTGTGTACGTGTATAAAATAGTGTATATATAAAATGTATTAGTCTTATTTTGTAAATGAAACCCACACCGAGAGATGAAGACATTACCGAGTATTTTTCTTCATTAGTAAACACTAGGAACACTTGGTCCACTTGTCGAATGAATATTATCAAGCCTCAGGGTGTTGATAATGACCATTGACCTGACCCTTGTACCTGTGACTCTACTGCTTAACAAACCACCTTCATTAGTGAGTAACAAGACCTCGCCCACTCATGTACTCACTCCTACAGGCAACTGAAGAAGGTGTCAAGTCAATATCGAAAGTAACTATCTTTTTTACAACGTCTCCATCTCCTCGTGTGGCTTTGACTTACAAAAGGTTGATATATTTGTTAGTGTGAGCCCTTCAGAGTTTGTCCTACCGGCATTAGTATATTTAATGTTGTCTTCGTCAGTATTGTATATAGCATTGGAATTAATGACGTCATGCAGGTGTTCACAGTTGGTGCCGTATTGTTTCTGGACCGTGTGCGTGTGTGTGTGTGTGTGTGTGTGTGTGCGCGCGCGCGCTGATGGGGTATATAGAGGGTAACACTGTGGGTCAATAAGAGAGAGAGAGAGAGAGAGAGTTCCCCAGATACAATATGGCGCCAACTGTGACTCCCGTGTTGACAGGTGTGTGTGATGTAATAACCCAGGTCCGGGAGTCTTAAGCCATGTCGTACGGTCACTATAAAAGCCTCACTATATCTCGTAACTGGAGGTGAGAGACGCAGCTGTGTAGTGACGATAGTGTCATAGTGTAGTCATAAAGTAAGCCAATCAGGTGAAGTCTTCTGTCTCTGAACCCCAGCGAGATGTAAACAAGACAGTGACGGTAAGACTCATTTAGTGACTCCTGGACGAGGTGACTACTAATACCGTGTAGTAGCCTAACGCTCAACAACTAACATAGCCTCTTCCCTCTTCCTCCTGCCTCCTCTTCCTCCCACGTTGTGCCTCTTCCACCACCCTCCCGCTCACACTTCTACCTGGTGCGTGGTGGACTGGGCGTGTACGTGGTGGGCGTGGGTACAGGGAGGTGGTGAAGCTACTACTGACGCACGGTCACCATGTTAACGTGCGCACGGGTCAGGGAGCCCCCCTGCATGAAGCCGCTCTCTGTGGCAAGGTAATGCTAACACACACACACACACACTGGCAATATATGGCATTTATACAAATTATGCACTCAAACAAACTGGCACTCATTGGATGGCATTTACACATTTTTGGCACTTATAATACACGCACTCGCACTTATAAGGCACTCATAATACACATACTCGCACTTATAAGGCACTCATAATACACACTCGCACTTATATGGCACTCATAATACACACACTCGCACTTATATGGCACTCATAATACACATACTCGCACTTATAAGGCACTCATAATACACACACTCGCACTTATATGGCACTCATAATACACACACTCGCACTTATATGGCACTCATAATACACACACTCGCACTTATATGGCACTCATTGGATGGCATTTACATATTCTTGGCACTCAAACACTACGGCACTATAGGGTACTTACTGTATGGCACTCAAACTTACTTTAAGACACTCACTCTAAAGCACGTACACTCACTATAAGGTAATCCCACTCACGATGAGGCACTTACACTCACTATAAGGCACTTACACTCACTATAAGGCACTTACATTCCCTTTATGGCTGTTACATCTACGACATATTCACTTTTACTCATTTTCTCTCACTTTTACTATATTTTTCTCACTTTCACTCATTTTCTCTCACTTTCACTCATTTTCTCTCACTTTCACTCATTTTCTCTCACTTTTACTCATTTTCTCTCACTTTCACTCATTTTCTCTCACTTTCACTCATTTTCTCTCACTTTCACTCATTTTCTCTCACTTTTACTCATTTTCTCTCACTTTCACTCATTTTCTCTCACTTTCACTCATTTTCTCTCACTCATTTTCTCTCACTTTCACTCATTTTCTCTCACTTTCACTCATTTTCTCTCACTCATTTTCTCTCACTTTCACTCATTTTCTCTCACTCATTTTCTCTCACTTTTACTGTCATCTTTCTCTCTCCTCTCACTTTCATCATATTTGCCCCTCTCTTCTTCTCTCACTTCTCTCACTCTGTTCTTTGTTTACTTATCTTCGTTCACTCTCTTATCATCTACTTCTCTCCCACCATCATCTACCCCCTTCCTTCCTTCCTTCCTTTATTACCATTCTTACCTCTCACTTCCTCCTTTATTCCTTTCATTGTCTATTCCTCCTCTTCCTCAGTGCCTTCCCATCCATCACCGTTATCAACATCTACTCTATCTACCATTTACGTTATTATTGTCAGGCAGTTTGTATTGTGAGATAGAATTCAAAATGGAGTTCAGAGGATTTAGTCATTATCAGGTATTTTGTATTTGAAATTAAGATTGAAGTCAAAATTATTGTACCTTTAAATTGAAGTCAAAATTATTGTACTTTTAAATTGATTGAAGTCAAAATTGAGGTTAAGTATTATATAGTTGCTTGGACATTATTTGAATTGATATTGAAGTCAAAATTGAAGTCAAAGAATTACTTAGTCATTATTCAATTAGCTACAGTACAGTAGTGGAAATCTCATTGATTGGAAAAGTGTAGTATTAAGTCAATTATTTTAAGTGTTAGGTGTAAAGTGATTTTTCTTGTGATTTTTCCAAGTATTTTGTTCAGTAATAATAACGATGATGTTATTGATGTGTGTGACGTTGTTATTAATTCATGGGTTTCTTTCTTCCTTTCTTTATCATTTCCCTTCCCTCCATTATCACCTTCCCTCCTTTACTCCCTACCCCCTCTACCCACGGCACCAACTACATTTTGGCATGGTGGCGTGTGGACCTGGTTGCGGGCGTGGTTGGTGGCGTGTGGACCTGGCTGCGGGCGTGGTTGGTGGCGTGTGGACCTGGGCGTGGTTGGTGGCGTGTGGACCTGGGCGTGGTTGGTGGCGTGGCGACCTGGGCGTGGTTGGTGGCGTGGCGACACAGGTTGAGGTGGTGCGTGTGTTGCTGGAGGCTGGGGCGGACCCGGAGGTGCGGGACGACTGTGGGCACACCGTGCTTGACACCATCGCCCTCATCAACACCCCCATCACCCAGGAGATCACCACCCTTATTAAGTGTACGGCTACACCCTGACTTACTGTGTACTGAGGGGGGAGGGAGGGAGGAGGGCGCTTACTAAGTGGATTTAAGTGTACGGCTTCACCCTTACTTATCTGTGTACTGAGGGAGGGATCACCCTTATTAAGTGTACGGCTACACCCTGACTTATCTGTGTACTGAGGGAGGGATCACCCTTATTAAGTGTACGGCTTCACCCTGACTTATCTGTGTACTGAGGGAGGAATCACCCTTATTAAGTGTACGGCTACACCCTTACTTATCTGTGTACTGAGGGAGGGATCACCCTTATTAAGTGTACGGCTACACCCAACTTAATATGTACTGAGGGAGGGAAGGAGTAGAGAAGGTGGCGAGGAAAGGAAGGAGTAGGGTAGAGGCGAGGGAAGAGAAAGGAAGAAATAGAGGAATGAAAGGAATAGGACGATGGAAGAGGCAGTATCCTTGACCCATAAAAGGGTATTGGAATATAGTAGCAGATCAGTATAAGGATGTGGTACCTAGATGACGCATTATATACCCACTGAGACTATAGAAAAGGAAGGAAGGAGAGAAGGAAGAAGAAGGAGGGAGGGAAGGAGAATGCGACAAGACTGGGGTCACTGATGTTTGTGTTCTTAGTATAGCCTAAACGTAACCTTGTGATCATATGTAGTGTTGAAGTATATATGTGTGTGTTAATGTCTCGCCGTTCAATGGGTGTCGTAAAAAAAAAACCACAATAAGGTATACTTTTAATTGTAGTGTTTTAATATAGAAACTTCATCACATACAGTGTAATAGACCGAGATATTTAAAGTTAAGTAGTTTGTTTTTTTTGGGGCCGCCAGAGGTCCCTATATCCTGGCTGTTCTTAGTTACTTAATTGTGTTTTTGTCTAATTAGATATCGTTTTAGCTTTAATTCGTTAGTGTTTTGATACCTTCACGTCTATTTATCTTTGTGGTGAAGACAGTCAGGTGTGTGTATGATTACCCTGAAGGACGCCAGGTATAAGGCACCTCTGGTTATATAGTGTGGTAGGTTATTTAATATATATATATATATATATTATGCACACATGTTGTCCCTTTGATAGCCCGCCGCATACCTCTCACCACTATCACCAGTACTGTAGCTGTAAAGTAACTTACCCCCGCTATGTGTGTGTGTGGCCACGTAATAATAATAATCTTAGCTGCTATGGAATGGTAATTGTTGCTTTTCATTTATTTTATTTTGTATTTATTGTTTTGTTTTAGTTGTATTTAAATGGTACTTTGCCCCGTGCATGTTTTAAATATTTTGTATATGATGATTTTTTTTGATATTTATTTTGGCTTTAATTCCTCTTCCTTCTCCTCCTTCTTCCTTCCTTCCTTCCTTTCTCCTTGCCCTCTTCCTTCCCCCCCCCTCCTCCCTTACCACCGTCACCCCCCCCTTCACCACCTACCCTCTACATATACATTCTCTACACACACACACACACACACACACTCACTCACTCACTGCACTCTACTCTACGGCCATTATATACCAACATACGTAAACGTCACACACACACACACACACACACACACACACACACACACACACACTTTATAAATGTTTTACCTTCAATCTGTAAATGTTCACATACCTCCCCCCCCCCTCTCTACCCCCACCATTACTACCACCCCCATAAATGTTCAACTTTTAACCTTAAATGTTCACCCCCCCCCCCCATGTAAATGTTAACTACTCCTCCCCCCACGAACCCCCCTTAAAAACGTTCATATCCAATAAACGTTCCCGCTTGATAACCCCACCACCACGTATACCCATACGCCACACCACCTCCACCACCACATACACCCATACGTCACACCACCTCCACCACCACATACACCCATACGTCACACCACCTCCACATACACCATACCACCTTTAAACACGCAATTCTGTCACATCTACACTACCACGCACACACACACACGCCATCTACAATAATTTCCACTAAAACAACATTTCCACCATATGTATACCACCAACACATTGCTGACACCAATGCCAACACTACCAACACCACCTGTCCACTGCACTACCACCACCTGACCACTACACTACCACCACCTGACCACTACACTACCACCATCTGTCGAATACACTACCACCACCTGACCAACACATTACCATCTGACTACTGCCAACACCCCACTACCATCACCACCTGACTACTACACTACCTGACCACTACCAACACCCTACCACCACCACGTGACCACTACACTAACACAACACGCCCACGACGCCTTCCATATGGCCGCTGGTGGTATCGGTGGGGGGTCGCCCGTCCTGGTGGTGGTGACGCTGGTGCAGGCCACAACCAGCTCATCAGTCTGGACGAGGACGACGAGGGCGCTGGTGAGCCGCCCTCTTGGCCGCCGCCCATCTGGCCGCCGCCCTCCCTGCCGCCTATACCCACGCCCTCGGAACTGGGCTCGCCTTACGAGAATGTTCTCATCCCTACCATCCTTCACCCAGAGCAGCACACAGGTATGGTAATCCCTCCTCCAGGGCCCGACTGTTTATCCTGCATCCTGTAGGACCCCTCACTCTACCCCCCCCTTACCCTCACTACCACCCCACACCATCCCTCCTACACCATCCCTCCCACACACCATCGTTCCCGCACACCATCCCTCCCTCCCTCCCTCACCCCCACATACCATCCCCTCCACCCCTACATACCATTCCTGCCCACCCACACACACACACACACAGTCCTCCCCTCCCCCCCCTCCCCCCCCCCACACACACAGTCCCTCCCCCCACACACAGTCCCTCCTCCCACACACATTCCCCCCCACACACACTATCCCTCCCCCTCACACACATCCCCCCACCCCCCATGCACAACCCCCACACACCTCCCCCCACACCTCACACCTCCCCCCCACACATACACACCCCCACACACCCCCTTCCCACCAGAGCAGCACACAGGTACATTACTCCCATATTCCAGGAACGTACAGTATGTTACAACGCCATAAACAAAGAACAGCTGATCCAGTAAACATGAATCAGCTGATCTAGTAAACACGAGTCAGCTGATCTAGTAAACACGAACCAGCTGATCTAGTAAACACGAACCAGCTAATCTAGTAAACACGAGATAGGTTACTCATAGCTATAAACACGAACATAATATACCCATACGATTGGAACAAGAGAACAGGTATTTAAAACATTATGTAAATAGAAAGAAAAAAAAAACAGGTGATGAAGAGACGTAAACGCAGTAGTAGCAGCGTGTGTTGTGGTCGGCGAGGGTGAAGGGCTGACCAGAGCGAGGTAACAGAGATTAACAGAGATAACTCGACACATCATCTATAATAGGGAAGAGCTGAAGCCAGTAAGATGCATCCTTTTCTGTGCAATTTGCAATGAATATTATTTTGTTGTTTAATTACGGAATTGTGTGATGGTTATTTACCTTGTAGTGTGAGTGTGAAGTTGTGATTGTGACTTTATTCTGATTATGTAGAGCGATTATGGATATTTCTTCATTTATTTTTGAATGCTCTTGTCCAGTAATTTTTATGTTTTTTTTTTTATTTTAGAATGCGATCGTGGAAATACAGTAGTGTATTTTGATAATGTTGGATGCTAATGCTGTGCTGTAGACGTCATAGGCGATAAGTAATATATAAATTTTAGGCTTGTAGGCAGCGTCTGTAATGCCATGTACAGTATAAAACCCAGATGTAGTACTTTTAAGCTGATAGACATTACTTTTAAGCTGATAGACATTACTTATAAGGCGATAGGCAGTGCTTTAAGTGAATGATCGGGAGGAATTGGTTGGTTTAAGAATATTTACTTAATCCCCGTCTTCATTTTCCTCCCCCTTCCTGTTGACTGTAGATGGCGAGAGTTTGTCCAGGTTATCCGAGAACAGAGCCAGCAGCCGAGCGTCAGATAGAGAGAGCCGGGCGTCGGATAGGGAAAGCCGAGCGTCGGATAGGGAGAGCCGGACGTCGGATAGAGAGAGCCGAGCGTCGGATAGAGAAAGCCGGATATCTGACCGTGATGGCCGGACGTCCGTGGCGAGCCGGGTGTCTGAGGCCACATCTGACTGGTCCATCTATGACGTCCCTCCACCGCCCAAGACTGTCGGGGGCAGTGACCGTGGCTCACTGTCCTACCGCAGCCAGACCTCTGAGTGAGTACTTCCCTTCCTCTTACCGCAGCCAAACCTGAGTGAGTACTTCCCTTCTTACCACAGGCAGACCTCTTGAGTGAGTACTTCCCTTCCTCTTACCGCAGCCAAACCTGAGTGAGTACTTCCCTCCCTCTTACCACAGCCAGACCTCTTGAGTGAGTACCTCCCTCCCTCTTACCGCAGCCAGACCTCTTGAGTGAGTACTTCCCTCCCTCTTACCACAGCCAGACCTCTTGAGTGAGTACTTCCCTCCCTCTTACCACAGCCAGACCTCTTGAGTGAGTACCTCCCTCCCTCTTACCGCAGCCAGACCTCTTGAGTGAGTACTTCCCTCCCTCTTACCACAGCCAGACCTCTTGAGTGAGTACCTCCCTCCCTCTTACCACAGCCAGACCTCTTGAGTGAGTACCTCCCTCCCTCTTACCGCAGCCAGACCTCTTGAGTGAGTACCTCCCTCCCTCTTACCGCAGCCAGACCTCTTGAGTGAGTACCTCCCTCCCTCTTACCACAGCCAGACCTCTTGAGTGAGTACTTCCCTCCCTCTTACCACAGCCAGACCTCTTGAGTGAGTACCTCCCTCCCTCTTACCACAGCCAGACCTCTTGAGTGAGTACCTCCCTCCCTCTTACCGCAGCCAGACCTCTTGAGTGAGTACTTCCCTCCCTCTTACCACAGCCAGACCTCTTGAGTGAGTACCTCCCTCCCTCTTACTGCAGCCAGACCTCTTGAGTGAGTACCTCCCTCCCTCTTACCGCAGCCAGACCTCTTGAGTGAGTACCTCCCTCCCTCTTACCACAGCCAGACCTCTTGAGTGAGTACCTCCCTCCCTCTTACTGCAGCCAGACCTCTTGAGTGAGTACCTCCCTCCCTCTTACCGCAGCCAGACCTCTTGAGTGAGTACCTCCCTCCCTCTTACCGCAGCCAGACCTCTTGAGTGAGTACCTCCCTCCCTCTTACCGCAGCCAGACCTCTTGAGTGAGTACCTCCCTCCCTCTTACCGCAGCCAGACCTCTTAGCTAATATGTCCCTATCTGTCCTAATTTTCTAGCAGTCTAATCCTAATGAGTCCCGATCTTGATGGTTAGTTTAGGACCTGTTAGAACTGGGGGGGGGGGGGTTATTGTGTGCGTGCGTGCGTGCGTGCGTGATTGCGTGCGTGCAGTAAAAGGTTAGGTTAGGTTACAAGGTATCCTGTTACAGTGTTCATGTTGCACACTTTTGCTGTTGTAATGATGTAATAATGATAGAGCTACGGGCCCCTGTCCTAATAGGCCAAGAGGACTGGGGCCCGGTAAGACTTGAGCCTCACTTAGGGTAATTTAGGTTAGGTCAGGTCGAGTTTGGTTGGGACACTTAAGAGGCGAAAACCTGTGAGTTAGAGTATAGTAGGTTGACCCTTATTACCAGTTGGGCTCATTGTATAAAGTTTGGGTTGAGGCTTAAGACTGAACCCATTACTTGAGACGAGAGCCTATTAGAAAATGGAGTTCTTATATTAAATTGGGGCCTGTTAGGACTGGGGGCTCATTTGGGGCCTGTTAGGACTGGGGGCTCATTTGGGGCCTGTTAGGACTGGTTCCATTGGTAAGAGATCAATGGTATATTGTTATCGTTATTTTGTGAGAGTTATTTTACGATTATTTTATTGGTAATAGTTTCACGTGATAGTAGTAGTGGTAATAGTGGTTGTAATAGTTGTAGTGGTAGCAATAGTGGTTGTTGTACTGGTAGTAATAGTATTGGTTGTTGTATTAATTGTATGTAATAAAAGGTGTTGTAGTACTATAGTAGTAGTTATAGTAATTATAAATACTACGTGTAGGAATAACAGTAATAAAGTACAGTATAGTTTTATTGCTCATTGAAGTCTACGGAGTTAACACATGGCGTTTAAAGTGGTACAGCGTAGACGTAATATTTAGTGTGTGGAGCGGAAGGTTACGAGGAGGCGCTAAAAGCCAGCGGTGGCGGGTGATCCGGCGTAAGCGTGCATCAGCTGATCGGGCGTAAACACACATCAGCTGTAGCGCGCATCAGCTGATAGGGCGTAAACACCCATCACCTCTGGTTGTGAAGCGTCCCCCCCCCCCTTGTCTCTAGGGTTTTAGCATACACAATACAGTATTTTATATTGTAAATAATGTTGCCGTTATTGATAAAATACAGTCAGGGGTTTATGATTATTGTTGTTTTTACACGGTTCAGTGGAGGGAAATCCGGCTTGGTGGTGAATGGCGGGGTGAACAGGGCGAATGTGGATAGCTAAAACCACCGTACCCAGGGAGGCTCTGTTGCGTGTACACACAGGTTGATCACACGTGTTGTGTTGATTGGTAGCTGGAAAAAATGACCCCAGTTCTGAGTTGTTAACCTAACTTAACCTCAGTCCTGTTGGTTTAGTTAGCTAAGGTTATTAGAACTGAATCTCAAGTTCTTAACGCCAAATGTACGAGTAGAAGTTAGGCTAGGCTAGGCTAGGTTGGGTTTGGTTATAACTTTGGCTGTGTTACGTTAGGCTTGGTTGTTGTATATAATGTTAGGTCGGGTCGGTTTAGGTTGAGTCAGGTTCGGTTGAGTCAGGTTAGGTTGAGTCAGGTTAGGTTATGCCCCGTTTAATATTAATGCAAATACAATAAAGTAAAAAGGAAGAGAAATAGAAAGATTATATTAGAAGTACCTGTGTAGGTGTAGTGCTCAGGGTATACTGTAGTACCAAAGGTGTAGGTGTAGTGTTCAGGGTATTCTGTAGTACCAAAGGTGTAGGTGTAGTGTTCAGGGTATTCTGTAGTACCAAAGGTGTAGGTGTAGTGTGTGACCGTGGGTGTTAGTGGTCATGGGTGTATCTCCCTCACAGGTGTGGTGATGACGACGGGGTGTACGAGGTTCCTCCACCTCCTCGTTCTTGCCGCAGCTCTACGGCCTCCCTCAGGGCGTCCCGGGATTCGCGGCATCTACGGCCCTCCTCTGATGAGCTCCAGCCGCAGCAGTCGTCGGCTCCCGCAGCTACCAGCCCTGGCAGCACATCCTCTAGCAGCGTCGCTGTCACCAGGCGCGGCGGGGGTGCCCCTGCTGGCTCTGACTCCTCCGGCAGTAAGGTAGTAGAAGTGAGTAGGAAGTGCATGATGCTGCGCCACCACCACCACCTCCTTCACCGACCCCAGCAGTAGTTGTGGCAGCAGTTACCAGTCCCCCCCCCCCACTCTATGGCATCAGTGTACACACTTGTTGTGCCCAGTGTTACCCGAGCACACCACTGATAGTGCCCCTACCCCCCCCCCCCCCCCTTCGCCAGCAAGCACACCCCCCCTACTCTCCCACCCAGCAAGCACACCCCACCTTCCCCCAGCTCCAGCAAGCACCGACGCCAGTGGAACCTTCCCTATTATTATTTGGTTGTGGACCCAATAGAAGCCACGCTCATAGTAGTGCTGCATCGCTCCTCGTTCTGTCCAGCAGCTCCTCGGGGGGGGGGGGGGGGGTTCTGTACAGTAAATATTGATATCAGTGTACCGATACGACTACTGTAGATGTATAGATATGGATCTGGTCATTAATGAACCAGGCTAAAAGTGCCGCTGGCAGGGTCCTGTACTGTAAATATTTATATCAGGGGAACAGAGAACCTTTATCGTTACTGAAACTTGGTATTTACTCTATATGACGTCATCTAGCCATCCATGAGAGACCCAGCTATAGTCCCATGTCCGTGAAGTAGAGGCAGCCCCGGGCTGTATGACGTCAAGAAGGGGCGCCTGGAATTGTTTGAATGAACCTTTACCGTAACACCACCCACCATGTATTTAGCGTCTTCCATATGTTGACCGTTTAGGGTCACGAGTTGACCTCCTAGTCCTTCCCCAAGGTGCAAGAGTCCTGTTTGATCCCCTTGTATTTATGTTATTGACTTATGCCGCCCCAGTGTTTTAATTTTGGGTTAAAGTCATCGCCCTCGACCTCAGTCCCCCACATGTACTGTACCTCAGTCAGTGATGGTCTCTCCCCATAAACGCTTCCTCACAGTCATATAAGCCGTAGACAGCCAGAACCTTGTGGCTCATGACAGCTGCTTTACCCATGCCCCAGTTATTGTCCAGTGCTGCTTGTTGTGTTGGCGTGTAGTACTGCCCTCTGGTGCCTTATGTTGGTGCCCACACTGTGTGCCTCACGTGTTGCCTCCTGTATGTGTCCCTCACGTGTTGCCTCCGGTATGTGTCGGTGCCCACACTGTGTGCCTCACGTGTTGCCTCCTGTATGTGTCGGTGCCCACACTGTGTGCCTCACGTGTTGCCTCCTGTATGTGTCGGTGCCCACACTGTGTGCCTCACCCTCACGTGTTATTTACAGAGGTGCCTCATTGCTAGTGCTATTCAACATGGTGTTTGTGTACAGTGTCGCCTCGCGTTCAGTGATGATTATGATATTATTTACAATGGTGTTATGGCCTGGTGTTGCTTAGTGGTATATACTCGCTTAGTGTTTACAGTGGTGATTAAAGCATAGCATTTTCCCAGTGTCTTGTATACAGTATTTTTAGAGTACTTAATATTATGGGTACAAGTCTTAATGGAATGTACCTTATTATAATGGACCCCCACAACCAATGGTTAATTTAGGCTACATCTGTGGTCTATTACGATTGGTCTATCAGATCTGTGGTCTATTAGGATTGGGCTGTCAGGAGTGGCCTATCAGGTCTGTGGTCTATTAGAATTAGCCTATCAGGAGTGGCCTGTCAGATCTATGGTCTATTAGAATTAGCCTATCAGGAGTGGCCTATCAGGTCTGTGGTTATTAATGATTGGTCTATCAGGAGTGGCCTATCAGGTCTGTGGTCTATTAGAATTAGCCTATCAGGAGTGGCCTATCAGGTCTGTGGTTATTAATGATTGGTCTATCAGGAGTGGCCTATCAGATCTATGGTCTATTAGAATTAGCCTTTCAGGAGTGGCCTATTATAGCTGTAACCCATCAGAACTGTGACCCATCAGAACTGTGGCCACTTTGATCCATAAACATCTCTCCGACTCGAGTACATGATGCCCCAATAAATGTTAATGCCCACCTCCATCATGCCCTGACTCTTGTTAATGCCCTCTCTATCATGCCCTGACTCTTATTAATGCCCTCTCTATCATGCCCTGACTCTTGTTAATGCCCTCCTCTATCATGCCCTGACTCTTGTTAATGCCCTCCTCTATCATGCCCTGACTCTTGTTAATGCCCTCCTCTATCATGTCCTGACTCTTGTTAATGCCCTCCTCTATCATGCCCTGACTCTTGTTAATGCCCTCCTCTATCATGCCGTGACTCTTGTTAATGCCCTCCTCTATCATGCCGTGACTCTTGTTAATGTCCTCCTCTATCATGCCCTGACTCTTGCTAATGCCCTCCTCTCTCATGTCCTGACTCTTGTTAATGTCCTCCTCTATCATGCCCTGACTCTTGTTAATGCCCTCCTCTATCATGCCCTGACTCATGTTAATGCCCTCTCTATCATGCCCTGATTCTTGTTAATGCCCTCTCTATCATGCCCTGACTCTTGTTAACGTCCTCCTCTCTCATGCCCTGACTCTTGTTAATGCCCTCTCTATCATGCCCTGACTCTTGTTAATGCCCTCCTCTATCATGCCCTGACTCTTGTTAATGCCCTCCTCTATCATGCCCTGACTCTTGTTAATGCCCTCCTCTATCATGCCCTGACTCTTGTTAATGCCC
Organism: Homarus gammarus; assembly: GCA_958450375.1. Lineage (NCBI taxonomy): Eukaryota > Metazoa > Arthropoda > Malacostraca > Decapoda > Nephropidae > Homarus > Homarus gammarus. The sequence goes on along the minus strand of CAUDMG010003668.1, from coordinate 168,726 downwards.
TCTCTATCATGCCCTGACTCTTGTTAATGCCCTCTCTATCATGCCCTGACTCTTGTTAATGCCCTCCTCTATCATGCCCTGACTCTTGTTAATGCCCTCCTTTATCATGCCCTGACTCTTGTTAATGCCCTCCTCTATCATGCCCTGACTCTTGTTAATGCCCTCCTCTATCATGTCCTGACTCTTGTTAATGCCCTCCTCTATCATGCCCTGACTCTTGTTAATGCCCTCTTCTATCATGCCCTGACTCTTGTTAATGCCCTCCTCTATCATGCCCTGACTCTTGTTAATGCCCTCCTCTATCATGCCCTGACTCTTGTTAATGCCCTCTCTATCATGCCCTGACTCTTGTTAATGCCCTCCTCTATCATGCCCTGACTCTTGTTAATGTCCTCCTCTCATGCCCTGACTCTTGTTAATGCCCTCTATCATGCCCTGACTCTTGTTAATGCCCTCCTCTATCATGCCCTGACTCTTGTTAATGCCCTCCTCTATCATGTCCTGACTCTTGTTAATGCCCTCCTCTATCATGCCCTGACTCTTGTTAATGCCCTCTTCTATCATGCCCTGACTCTTGTTAATGCCCTCCTCTATCATGCCCTGACTCTTGTTAATGCCCTCCTCTATCATGCCCTGACTCTTGTTAATGCCCTCTCTATCATGCCCTGACTCTTGTTAATGCCCTCCTCTATCATGCCCTGACTCTTGTTAATGTCCTCCTCTCATGCCCTGACTCTTGTTAATGCCCTCTATCATGCCCTGACTCTTGTTAATGCCCTCTCTATCATGCCCTGACTCTTGTTAATGCCCTCTCTATCATGCCCTGACTCTTGTTAATGCCCTCCTTTATCATGTGTGCCTTATGACCGGTGACCCTCGCCTTAATACATTAGGGGGAAAAACATCTTAAAATGCCAATAGCATCGTCTTTTTTTTTCCTTTTTTCTTCTTCTCTTTTCTTTTGTTTTCTTTGTGGTGCGCTTTTTTGTTTTGACTTTTATTTGTTTTATTTTAGTTTTCTTGTATTTATCTTTATTTTGAAGGTTAGTTGACATATTGACTAAGCTGACTTTTATATTAGTGTCATGAGCAACTATCCATAATCTGTCATGACTGATTGATTGGTGAATGGCAACAAGACTCAGCCAGCAGTAGCCAATCAGCTATTAGGATTCATGATAGTAGTTAAGGATGTCTTTAAAAAATCATGGGTTAATGAGGAAGGTTGTTAGGGATGGTGGGATAGATTAGTAGTTAGGGTGATTATTATTGGGGTGATTCTTTGGTTAATATTGTGTTTTATTTTGTTTTATTGGTGTTTTTTTTTACCTGGGTTTTATCTTTATTAATGATGTTTATCTCTCTTTCTCCCTCTCTTTCCTGCCATGCCTTCATCCACGTTTTGAAACCTATCTGTAAACACACACACACAACTACCTGATCACTGCCTTGCCATTACACTTACCTATGTACGTTCTTGTTATCCACTAAACACACACACAATCCACTCACTCACACACACACACACACACACACACACACACACACACACTCACACAATCCACTCACTCACATGATCCACCTACCCACCCTATTTCCACCACACCATTTCGGTTCCTGTTTCTGCCGTCCAACAACCACCACAGCCTCTGCCGCCGCCCAAGCCGCCCCGTCGATCTATGTGCCCGCCCTCCCCGACTCCAGATGCTGACCAGGACGCGGCTACCTACGAGACCATCTACTTCAAGGGACAAGACCAGGTCAGTTGTCGTGAAGGTGTGGTAGTTGTGTTGACGAGGTTACATCTAGTTATGGGTTGGTGGGTGGGTGGGTTTTGAGTGGGCGGTTGTGGGTATGGGTTTTGTGTTGTGTGGGAGGGAGGGGGGGGGGGTCTTGATAAGCCTCAACCTAACCTAACCTGCGTGGATGGCTCTATGGGTGGTATAATTACACTATACATATTCCTTCCCATTCAGGCGTAGTTTAATGTGTACAAATGTTCCTCCATGTACCCGTAGTTTGGCTGGTATTATATCGGGTGTCGGTCCTGGGTTTGTTTACATTATATCGGGTGTCGGTCCTGGGTTTGTTTACATTATATCGGGTGTCGGTCCTGGGTTTGTTTACAGTAGTCTCTCAATAATCGGGTCTGTTTACCTTGGCTCGTCCAGGTGGGATCAGTGGGAGATGTGATTGTAGTTGAAGATATATTAATAATAATAATAATAATAATAATAATAATAAAGTCGCTACTGGTTTTGGTCTAAGTGAGGTTAAATTAAGTCAGGTCAGGTTAGGTTAGATTGGGTAAATTTGGGTTAGGTTAGGTTAGATTGGGTTAGGTTAAATTGGGTTAAGTTTAGTTAGATTGGTTTAGGTTAATTCAGGTTAGGTTAGGATATTCCACGTTCAGTTTAGGGGACAGTTAACCGATGTCAAGTTCAGATTAAGCGAGATTTAAGTTTAGATAAAGTTTAACCAATAGACAAACTTTACTTTCCGTTTGTCGATAATGTGGTGTTAATGATCCCGTAGTGTGGTAGTGTGTGTGTGTGAGCTGATCAAATGGGCCCCTGTGTTAGTAGACCCCACCCAGTCCTAATGGGCCCCAGTTCTTAATGTACTACCTCTCACTCATGTATCCTAATCCATCCCTATTCCAATGTATACTAATCCCACTAACTTAATCCCAGTGTACCCCACAAAGTATCCCAGTAGACCCCAATGTACCGCAATCCTAGAGAGAGAGAGAGAGAGAGAGAGAGAGAGAGAGAGAGAGAGAGAGAGAGAGAGAGAGAGAGAGAGGTGCATGGGTGGTGGTGTGAGGAGGAACAGACTGTGGTAGAAGACTCTTGGTGACCTCAACTCTCCCATGTGTGCTCACCCCCTGCTTCTCTCCTCCTCGCATGCAGTCTGACTATGATAATGTGGAGACCGTATGTATTTCTCGCGTTTTTTTTTTTTCTTTAATTATTTGTTTGTTTTTTTTATTTTTCTCGTTTACTTGTTGTTACGTGGTTTTTATTATGGGAACGAGTCACTTTTTTTAGTTGTTTTTTAGTTGTTTTATTTATTTATTCGTGTTTTTATTGGGTGAGTTGTTGTTTGTTTATGTTGTATCAGCTGTTCTTTGTTTATCTTGTATCAGCTGTTCTTTGTTTATGTTGTATCAGCTGTTCTTTGTTTATCTTGTATCAGCTGTTCTTTGTTTATCTTGTATCAGCTGTTCTTTGTTTATCTTGTATCAGCTGTTCTTCTGTACACCTTAATGAGCGGGAAACAACGTTGCCTGTTTCTGTATTATCCGTTGTATACTATCAGTTACTGTAATCTGTATTGTATTATTTTTTTTAAGCATTTTACTTTATTTTCTTGATTTTTTTAAACTTAAATTAACAGTAATGATGTTTTTTGAACCATTTGAGATTTATTACCGATTTATTTAATGTATTGTGCATTGTATTGTGCCTGTTGGTAGCGTTGATGAGGTGTGATTGTTTCGCACCATACTGTAGTGTTATGTTCACCAGCACTGTAGGTTAGGTTTAGAATATTTAGCCTCTTATAATATGTACTCGTGTATACTGTATTGTAAGAGGCTAGACGTCGTTTTCTACACCATGCGCTGTGTTGGTAAAATCATCAATTAATATTTCTATAACTTTTTGACGATATTTTTATTATATTTGTTTATATTATTGTCCTCAAGCGTCATCAAATTAATGTCACAAACTTTATTAATGGAGCTTCTTGTTCACTTAAAGTCATTGTAGTATTTTTATAAAGATTTTTATTTTAAGGAAAGTAATATATATTTTTTTTTAGTTATGACACAATGCGTTTTATGTATACCAAGTAATATCGTTGTTGTTTAAGTTTCATAACTCAGTCAACAAAACGCGTGTGTGCCTATCAGTGAAGAGTAAATAACAGTTGAAGCTTCCATGTTAAGAGTAGCTCGTGTATGATAGCCTACCTCCCCCTCTCCCTCTTTTTCCCCCTCCCCTCCACCTCCCTCTTCTCCCTTCCCCTCCACCCCTCTTCCCCCTCTATCTCCACGTCCCTCTTGCCCTCCCTCCCCCTCCCTCTCCCTCCTCGCTCATCCACCTCCCCTTCCTCTCTCCCCCCCCATCCCATCTTCCCCCTCCACTATCCCCCCTTCCCCACCACCTCCCCCCTCCCTATTTATTTCCGACTGATCGCTCCATCCAATGCTTCAGCTGTTTTATCAGACGCTCGACGTGATTGGCCTCAAACAAACTAAATCCAGCCTGAAATAGCCACTCTAAGGGCCCTCTTGTAATGTGTGGCAGTTCTAATTAGGCCCCAGTCCAAATGGGCCCCAACATAACTAAATTACTGTGAATATGTAAATCTAATCTTATGTGAATGTAATTGAAACCCAATCGTAATAGCTGGGATTAGGGCCTATTAGGACTGGGGCCCTGTTTGACTTGTAACCACTTCCCAGTACTGTAGTGAGTTGAGCACCAAGGTTACAGCAGCGTAATCCTGTAGTGGCACGGTAGTCACATCACTGAACTGTATCTTCTGTACTAATGGATCGTATACAAAAAGACTGTAAAATTCATTCGTTTATACTTTATTGTGTCATTTATACCAGAGACGTACAAGAGGGAGGAAGTTAATGCAGATTCTTGGTTGGATTTTTCATGTAACGAGGGAAGGGAAGGAAGGTGACGTCATATAACAAGTAGTGACGTCATATAGCATGTAACGACGTCATATAGCAAGTAGCGTATTTTTCAACATTTAAATACCTTCAGAAAATCAGTTATCAGTGGATTCTTATTTACAATTATTTACAGATATAAATAGCTTTACCCTCTGATGTACTTCTCGTTATATGGTAGTTACCTTATGACACCTTCCAATATCATTTAGTTAAGTCTTAAATGAGGAGTAATAATACGTCTGGAGATTAATGATGCGATAATCTGTTTTGAGAGAAAGTAGTTAAGTTTAGACTTTATTAAGACGTCGTGTGTGTGTGTGTGTGTGTGTGTGTGTGTGTGTGTGTGTGTGTGTGTGTGTGTGTGTGCAGCACTTAAGTTGTTCGGTTACGTGTTTAAAAGTCACATATAAGTGTCACCACATTATGTAGGTCCTTGATGACGTGTTTTAAAGTCACATATAAGTGTCATTGCGTCATGCAGATCCTTAGTGACGTGTACAAGTCACATATAAGTGGCACCACGTTATGTAGATGTTGATAACGTGTTATTATAGATGTGACGTCACCATGCAGGTATATAATGACGTGTTTAGAAGTCACATATATCTGAAGTCACATGTAAAGACCTCGCCATAAGGATGCTAATGATGTTGTTATGCCACATATATAAAACACCACGTCACATATACCTGATGATACGTTACACACCTGGATAAATATACTCCACCTGTGCAGTAAGACAGAACAGGTGTGGGAGTGTTGTAGCAAGACTGTGTGCCACACCATCTTGTAGTGTTGCACCTGACAATGTTGTTATTATTATTATTATCTAAGTAATTCCTCTATTTATTATTTTTTTACTTGTTTACCTTTATTGTTTACTAAAGCAATCTTGTACTAGTGTATCTGTTGTTTACTTCCTGTTATCCATAGCATTTTGACTTGTTATCACTTCTCTTGTTATGTCTGTTTACATCACCTGGTTTATGTTATCATCTACTGCTCTTCTGTTCCTCTTTTATCATCTTATTCTGTCTATTTCATATTCGTCTTATCAACTACATGTATACACCTTGTTGACAGTGCTGTGTGTACATTTTCTGAGACGCCCTGTACGTATATTCTTCTTCTTCTTCTTCTTCTTCTTCTTCTTCTTCTTCCATAAATAGAAATATATTAAACTTGTGTGTGAATTAAAGTTCTATTAATGATATATAACAGACGAGTAGTTTAGGTGTACTGTGTGGTGTGTATACGACAATATAAAGATTTATCTATTGTCTCTCCCCCTCTCTACTTCCCCCCCTCTCTACCTACCCCCCCTCTCTACCTACCCTCTCTCTACTTCCCCCCCTCTCTACCTACCCCCCCTCTCTACCTACCCCCCTCTCTACCTACCCCCCATCTCTACCTACCCCCCTCTCTACCTACCCCCCTCTCTACCTACCCCCCTCTCTACCTACCCCCCTCTCTACCTACTCCCCTCTCTACCTACCCCCTCTCTACCTACCCCCCTCTCTACCTACCCCCCTCTCTACCTACCCCCCTCTCTACCTACCCCCTCTCTACCTACCCCCCTCTCTACCTACCCCCCTCTCTACCTACCCCCCTCTCTACCTCCCCATCTACCTCCCTCTCCTCCTACCAGTCTGATTACGAAAACGTGGACGTACAGCAGCAGCAACACAGGTCACGTCCCACCTCCTCTAGCTTTAGTCAGCCGGCGACCCACGACAGTTCCGACTCCGACTACGAGACGCCGCGGCCCCTACACACCGCCCACGCCCACTCCAATAGGGTAAGTGTTCCTCCCATGCTTTCTCTATCTCTCCTCTCACCTCTGATTACTGCAGTACTGTACTACCACCAGCTGCTGATGTGCACCCCACGGTAACACGCACAGTCCAACCTCTTGAGAAGTACCGCAGCTTCACTACACTGAGCTAAATTTCATGTACTGTAGCTACCCCCTTGTTGTATCTCTTAGTGTGTGTCGATAAAACGCGGCAGTGTGTCTAATGTTTTAGGGGCGGATTTCTGTTATTTAAGCTGTGATATTAACAAGTTGCTTTGGGTCATTTCACATTATTTATCATGACATCACGACCAAGAAGGTTTTGACGCCGCCAGACTTGTGAGACAATTGGTGTTGAAAGGCAGCACAGGAAGCCGTTCTCTGTCGCAGTCTACAATGTTTACTAAGGAAAAGCTTCAACCTGTTTGCTTGCTTATAAGGGAATAATTAACTTAGCTACTTACCCCAGTCAGATTCTTAAACATGTCCTAATGAACGAGATTGGACTGTGCTCGTGTGCTTATATTGGTGTAAGGAACTCGTTCTTAATTATGCAGATATATCTAATGGGATCACATAAGCTTAGCATATAGTTAACTGGCTGTGAAAGGTGTTATAGCCCAGCTAAAGCTGTTTATGATATACCATGAGTTGAAGGTGTTATAGCCAGCTTGCAGCAGCTTCACTGTGCTTGACAATCTGGTCCGTGTTGGAGGTGAGCGGACCTTCACCACCCCCTACACCCTCCTACCCTCCCTCGCCAGATGTACAGCACCATATCCTTCAAGCCGGTCAAGAGCCGGCGCACCTCCAAGCTCAAGGACCCGCACGTCTACGAGAACACGATTCACCGATACGAGAACATGAAGGAGCGTTACCAGACCCTGCGAGACCGGAACCACAGAGACAAGAAGGACTACCACCACCACAACGAGAACATCTTACAACACCAGCAGCAGCGGCAGGACAACACGCGAGAGCAACGCAACGAGAACCTACGAGATCGCAACGAAAATGTACGGGACCGCAACCTCCAAACATTGCCCAGGCGGCCTAGGGCGTCTTCGGCTTACGCCAAGATCGGCTCGAGGCTCGACTCCTCTGATGATTCTGACGGGGATCACCGACCCAGGACCTTGGAGTTCCGGGAGAGTAAACCCAAGGTAAGAGGCTCCTGCATGACACCACCTCCCACACTCACACACTACCAGCCAGTCGTCTTAAGGAGAAGCACGGTGAATTTGCCTGTGCCTGCTTCCCCACTAACCATTCTGTATCTTGAACATACTGTCGGCCACATTCTAACCACCATGTTGGTTGAATCTTTATTACTCGTACCATTAAAGAGAGCGCCACTCCAGGCAGGAAGGTAAGAGGATGTTCGTGTGGTGTAAAACTTCATATCAGTGTGTAATGGCGGGGTGGAGAAGAACGTCAGGCACTGTTGATTGCTCGTGGTGGCACTGTTTTTATGGTACAATATGGTACAATATGTTCAAAATACCAGACATGTGTTGTGGGAGAAGAGATAAGATTTATTCTGTTGTGTGACTTTTGGCCCGGTGGATATTTCACATTTTGGTCGGCCTAAATTAACTAACTGCACGTGTGGCATTATGTATCACACGCCCGTCCTGCCACTCTCAAAGACTCACACCTTAATACTTTCCCCTGACCATGAGAGAACGAACAGTTGAAGCTAAGGTGTAAGTTTGGTACATTTTGGCCTTAATACAGCCAGCCAGAGTATGTTGCTCGAGCCAAGGTTATGGGATGAACTGAACGTATTAATCTCTGATACACCGAACCCTAGTGAGGGATTCTTGAAGCTTCATACGATAAGTTTTTCTCATAACCGTAGGATTAAAAAACATATTAAACTGGCTAAATAAAACTGAAGAACATAAGATTCCTTCAAAATGACATAAACACTTTACTTTAGACTTGAACTTAATATACGCTCTCATAACTCAAGTTAAGGGACATTATTAACTTAGGGGATCTTTGAGAATCTGGACCTGCGGCTTATTTACACACACACACACACACACACACACTCTCTCTCTCTCTCTCTCTCTCTCTCTCTCTCTCTCTCTCTCTCTCTCTCTCTCTCTCTCTCTCTCTCTCTCTCTCTCTCTCACTGCCTGCCTCTTTACTCTGACAGCTTCATTTTGTCTTAACATGTGTCTGTCTGTCTGTGTGTGTCGGAATCATTTAACACCTGTACGTTATGTTGTTGTCTCGTAGTGTCACATAATTGTTGGTGATCATTTATTTTATATTCCATTTATTATTTTACATCATGGCGGAACATAACACACATACACGACATATTGGGAATTTTATTTTTTTCTCTGTCATTGTTATATCTTGATGTTTTGTGTCGATTTATTTTTTTGGTTTAACACTGGATACCTTGTGAGTATTGTGTGTGGTGATGGTGTAGGTAAGTATAGTGGGTACTGGTCTTATTCTGTGTTATGTCCGTAGAAGTAACTGATACCGGGGTTCCTACACTGTCTGGAAAAAGGGAAAAACAAAGAGGGGGGAATTTTGGGGTTTTGTTTACAGTCTGAGGAAATATTTTGAAAGGTGTTAAATTTTAGATAATGGGAGAGAGAAGAAGGAGGAGGGAGGGTGACATATTGAGGATCTCTGGACCTTTTGATCTGACTGATACAAAAGTTACCAGTCTGTTGTGGGTTTGTTATTGATTAGAAAAACTCCTGATTTAATTAACTTGTAAATTTTATATGAACGCGTCATCCAAAAGTTTGAGAACATTGCCAGAAAGAAAGACTCAGGTATTTCCGGTAGAAGAGAGCGCCAGTGTAGGCAGAAGACGGGCGAAAAGTAGTGTTATTCCTGTAAGTGTGGGTGGATGGGGGGGGGGGGGGGGTACACCAGACACTGATTATTGCTGGTGTTGAGGGAGGTTGGTGGTGTTGATGTGCTCACTACACCACCAGGGAGTAAAGTGACACCACTCTACTGCTTATAGTGACTTCCTGTTGACTATCAGTACCGTGAGAATCTGTTTCCGTTTGACTGTTTATATCATCATCATAACCCCAGAACGGAAAGACCTACCCCTAAACATTACCATCTAGTCAAGGATGTCTGGCGTTCGTGTCGCCGAGGTTGGGTGGTGGTATGATACAGGCAGGTAGTGATGGTGGGAGAATAAATATTTAGTTGTGAACAAAAAATTGGTTTATAATCTTGTTAAACACCACCTTAAACCCAAGGGAGGGGGGTAAGTGTCACCTGTGAGTAGATTCATTCAGTTGCATATTAGTTTTATCATATCGTTATGTACTGACTTGATTATCTCATTAATTCGTTATTTTGTCACTCGTATTTGTTCATGTTCTCCCCCCCCCCCCTCCCGGCTACCCCACATAGGTAATATTGATGTGCCTTTCTTCGACTTCCTTCATTAACCTTATCCACAGGTGTTATTGCGTAAATCACTGTAAATATTACTATGCATACTTGGTAGGAGGGTCGGTTCTACAGGTGAACTTCAGTAAAGGCAGATTCCACTGGTCACAGGGAGGGTGGGGGGGGGGGGGGGAAGGTCGTCTCTGGAGCAGATTTTACAATACTTTAGTTAATATTATTTATGGTTATTTTCCCCATACTGGATATAGTTACTCACGAAGGCAATACAACAACACTACGTCAACCAATACGTGATCGTGGCTTGGGGCCCCTTTTGATATGTGAAAGCCAAGACGTCACTACAGTTGTGACGTCTTCAACCATTACATGATCAGTCTTGCGTATTTATCTTTTCAGCTCAACAGTTAACACCTCCTGCTGGTCGTAGTCAGTGCTCGGGAGTTTCAACACATTCTCACTTGAATGTTGCAACTTCCGATCTCTGAAAAGTCGCCGCTCTGATTTTATGTTGGGTGCTATGGGATTTTTCTGTTGGGGTATTATTTACGTAGGACACACCCACACACACATACACAGAGTAAGTTTGACAATATAGTAACAGTAATTTCACCAACGTGTATATAGTACGTGGCTTCCAAACAGTCAAGCGCTTTTTTGTGGAGATATAAAATTCACACGATCGTATACAAGTAGTGCACACACAAGCAAACTGACGCAACGCATGAATGAACGCATTTATCTACCACACACACTTAACGCAAATATTTTAACGCACTTATACCGCATATGTTATAACGCACTCATTTACGTCAGCATTTGTCCGCCTAGTGATGCACGCATAGAGAAAAGCTTATAGACTTAAGTGCATGTAAAAAAAAAAAAAGTCAATCCCAAATATCGAGTTTATCACAAATTCGTAAAGTTTATGGTGAATTGATGGTCATAGTTACATTCAGACACTGTGGTTATAGTGTATGGTTAAGACAAGGTCACTATGTCTTACACTATAGTACACAGACATAGTGGTGTGTAGGTCTTGTGTTTCATGTAATTGTTTGGTATTTATAGTTTCTTGTGGTTTAGTTGTTTACATAATTTGTGTGGTGATATGGGCGTTGTTTGTGTGTTGCTGGTGTAGTGTTTCGTCTCTGTGGTCTTGGGGTGGTGTCTCGTTATTGCCTTTTGCTTTGCCATTTCGTTATCTCCTCTTTCGTTATTGCCTCTTGCTTTGCCTTTACGTTATTCCCTCTTTCGTTATCATCTCTTTCGTTATTGCCTATTCCGTTGTCTTTTTCATTATTCCTTTTTTTTTTCGTTATTACATATTTTTGTTATTGTTTTTGTCGCCCTTTTTTGTTTTTACATTTTACGTGATTTCATTTTTTGTTTTTGTTATTGACATTTACATTATTTTTGTCGTTATTGCCCTTTTTTGTTATTGCCATTTTCGTTGCCTTTTCGTTATTGCTTTAATGTGATTACAGCTGTGTGGTGTTATTGTATGTGTTATTGCAGGTGTCTGTCAGGTTTATCATTGCACAGGTTTTATTGCAGAGGTGTGTGTGTGTGTGTGTGTGTGTGTGTGTGTGTGTGTTGCTCAATTGGGATAATTACAAAATAGCGACAATTTTCTTCAGTTTTCCCTAAAAGTCAACCAATAAATGAATAATATTACCTCACCTCACCTCACCTCACCTTAACTTACCTTACCTCACCTCACCTTACCTTACCTTACCTTACCTCACCTCACCTCACCTTACCTCGCCTCACCTCACCTCACCTTACCTCGCCTCACCTCACCTCACCTCACCTCACCTCACCTTACCTTACCTAAAGATGTTAGTTGTGTATTGAGCTTTAATAGGACAATTATCCCTATTTAGAGTGACACACACACACACACACACACACACGCACGCACACACGCACGCACACACACTTTTCCAATAATATTTTTTGGTTTACATTAATTTTTATTTATTCTTTTTTACACTACAGTAGACCGCTGTGGTGGTGATTGCATAAAGGGATAGTCTGTTATTGCAATGATATTTTCTCCTGAGTTGTGATTTAGTACCGTTATAGTGAACTTATTAGTGATTGCATATTTAGTGGTGACATTAGTGATTGCAGCTATCGTTATTGTGATGTAGTTGTTAGCCCTTGAGTACGATGATTGAACCCCTTGAGTACGATGGCAGCGTCGTACTCAAGGTTGTCATCGTACTCAAGGAGCTGTCATTGTACTCAAGATTGTCATCGTACTCATGGATTGTCATTGTACTCAAAGGGTTGTCATCGTACTCAAGGTTGTCATTGTACTCAAGGTTATTATCGTACTCAAGGGATAAACCTATGTGATTTGCCTGTAGATATACTGTGACAATAATGAACAAATTACACCCGTTATTTTGTATAGTTATTTATTAATTTTTATTGCACGCGAATCGCCTCACATTGAAGCCGACAAGAGCATGTTATTTATTGCACGATGTCTCACCAGTTATTGCATGTTGTTGCAATTAATATAGTCAGTGACGTTATTGCACCTATAGAAGCTTAATTTAGTGATTTATGCTTAGGATTGAGGGTTACACAAAAGGATTTACTGGATAGGATTAGCCAATGAGTGTGGTCTTGTGAGGATTACCAGGGATTAGTTAGTAAGGATTAAGTGGCGAGGATTAAGGTATTTAAGGATGGTTTAGTTCGGATTACTTAAAGATTATCCAATAAGGTTTGCTTAGGGTGGATTTCTGGTTGAGGATTATCGGATTATGATTACATGGTGGGAACTACCTTGTTTGGATTGCCCGTTGAGGATAGGTCAGTATGGATTATATGGGTAGGATTAGATGGATAGGATTACTAGGAGCAGACATGGTACTGTTTACACCATTGGATTACGATCACAAGGCCAGTTAAAGTCTTGTTTATATGAGTGTTTACATTTCAATTTGACCTGATCGTTAGGGGTAGCAGTAGATGGTTGGAGGTTCCATAATTACCCACCTAATGATGTTACAGGTAGTAGTCGTCTTGGAGGATGTTGGTAGTCGTCTTGGAGGAGGATGTTGGTAGTCGTCTTGGAGGAGGATGTTGGTGGTCGTCTTGGAGGAGGATGTTGGTAGTCGTCTTGGAGGAGGATGTTGGTGGTCGTCTTGGAGGAGGATGTTGGTAGTCGTCTTGGAGGATGTTGGTAGTCGTCTTGGAGGAGGATGTTGGTGGTCGTCTTGGAGGAGGATGTTGGTAGTCGTCTTGGAGGAGGATGTTGGTGGTCTTCTTGGAGGAAGATGTTGGTAGTCGTCTTGGAGGAGGATGTTGGTAGTCGTCTTGGAGGAGGATGCTGGTAGTCGTCTTGGAGGAGGATGTTGATGGTCGTCTTGGAGGATGTAAGTCGCCTTGATACTTGTTAGAACGTGTCTGTTAGGTTTGGTTAGGTTAGGTTAGGTTATAAGTTGGTGACCGTGTTGGCGTCGATACTCTGCTTTAAGACGTAAGTAAACGTGTTGTGTCGCCCTCACTCCGTTCCGCGGCTCTGAGACTTAATTAAGGTGTATCGAGGTGAGAGGTAGAGGTGTGGGCGTGGCTGAGCGTGGCCTCCTCTCCCTCCCACAGATGAAGCCGCAGCCCATGAGTCCCACCCACTACCAGCAGCCGCCCACGCCCGACCACCCGCCGCCCTCGGCACGCCAGGCACAGATCTCCATCCACGCCAAGATCCAGAGTGTCTCCCTCCCGCCCGTGAGTACTCCTCCACTCTCACACCTGTGCACGGAGACGTTCTTGTGTTGTAGCTGTTGATGTGAGGGAGAGAGGGAAGGAGGGAGGGGGGAAGGAAGGAAGGAAGGAGGGAGGGAAGGAGGACAGGTGTGGGTCAGGCTCACACCTCCTCCACACTACACTGCTTTCGTGTTGTTTTTCAGCATCATGATTACCACACAGAGATAAACGTTCCTTATTTACACTCGCTTTGTTTGCCTACACGGGTATTATTTCCTGAACACACGTACTGTCTATGTTGTTTTGTTTTGTTTACAGTCACTGTATTTGGATAACTTAGGTATTATTGTTTGTACATAAGGTGTGGGATGTTTATTGTTTGTAGTTAAGGTGTGGGATGTTTATTGTTTGTAGTTAAGGTGTGGGATGTTTATTGTTTGTAGTTAAGGTGTGGGATGTTTATTGTTTGTAGTTAAGGTGTGGGATGTTTATTGTTTGTAGTTCTAAGTTTACTTTTATTAAACTACTTGTCTACCATCCACCGAACGTCATCTGTACGGAAAATTATGATAGATTTATAAACATTCCTGCCGTAGATGGATTTATATACAGGTATGAAGAGTAATGTATATACTGTACCTACACCAGCCTCCCAGGAGCGGCTCTGAGCTGCTGGGACAATGATAAGTTGATTGTAAATACTCTTGTGTTTTGACGTTTCTGTGGCATATATAAACCTTCAGCCAAGTCTATGACGATGAATCCCGACTGACTGACTGAGAGAACACACACACACACACACACACACACACACACACACACACCAGTTACCTTACGTTCTCTGTGTTCGATATATATATTTTTTTTTTCATTTCGAATTTATAACTTATGTTTGTTTAATTATTCATGTTATCTTTGTATGCCATTTTACAACCACTACTAAGAGAGTCAGTTTTGAGTGAGGGTTAGTGTGACTTGTGTTGTGCCCCAGGGAGTGTGTCTGTCTGTCTGTCTCTCTCTGTCTGTCTGTCTGTCTGTCTGTCTGTCTGTCTGTCTCTCTCTCTCTCTGTCTGTCTGTCTGTGGCCAATTAGGTGTTCTCTCTCTCTCTCTCTCTCGTTACCTTTATAGTCTTTGTGTTATTTTTTCAAGTATTTTCTTTATTATTTTTATAAGGGATTTATTTTTTCGAGTAATATTAGGAGTCACTTTTATGTTAGTTATTATTACTATTATTATTATTATTATTATTATTAGTAGTAGTAGTAGTAGTAGAAACATTATTACTATTATTTCATATATTTTACTATTAAATCTTGTAAAATGTTTGAAATGTCTCACTAAATAATTATTACATTAGTTTAAAGACACAGATTAATAGAGTTAAACAAGAGGGTCTGGGGGGGTGGGGTGGGGGAGGGGGGGGTAGGGGGAGGGAGGGAGTTGTGACAGTTGTGTGAGGGAAAATGATGATGATGAGTGTAGGTGGTGGTGGTGCTTGTGTGTGTGTGGAGGGTCATCAGCATTACCCCCCTCCCCTCCCCATCCCACCGCTCCCATCCCCACCCCTCCCCTCTCATCCCACCCCCACCCCACCCCACCCCCTCGTTATGCACCTCCCCGCCACCATAATCGAGTGCAGCTGTTCGGCCACAACCCACACTGCTGTCATCCATCCTCCATCTTGCTTCCTTCTTCTGATAAGCTTCCGTTTCTTCTTCTGTTTTTATTGTCTTCTATTCTTTCTCCTCTGTTTCATGTTGTCTTTTTTTTATGTATGTCTTTTCCTTCTCTTTGTTTCTCTTCCTGATTCGAGCTGACCTTACCTTACCTTACCTTACCTTACCTTACCTTACCTCACTTCAACCTTACCTTACCTTACCTCACCTCACCTCACCTTACCTCACCTCACCTCACCTCACCTCACCTCACCTCACCTTACCTTACCTAACCCAACCTAACCTGAGTGAACTTGACCCCTCCTCAAGGTCAACACACCACCACCACCATCCTCAAGTGTGTTATATAGCGTGGCTCCCTTGAGTGCCACTTGAGACATTAACAACTTCCTCTTTAATCTGTCCTTCTTTCTTATTTTTCCTCTTCCTCTACCATATTTCTCTTCTTCTCCCCATCCTTATCCTCTCCTTTTTCCTGTTCCTCATTTCGGTACACTAACAACAATCAGACAATTCGACCAATGATAAACAAGATTTCTATCCTATTGTTATTTCTAATTGGGTTCTTTTCTTATTCTTGGTTACATAAACACACCAGGATTTGTATTCAATCTCCGCAGCTTTTGTTAAAGTTAATAATACAATAGGGTTGCGACATATCTCCATAAGAGTTAGGTTTATATCAGTTACCCCGTCCACTGAGAGCGTTTTTTGTTATGCGTAAGTTAGGACGTCATTAAGTATTGCGTGTAGTGGAGCGTGGTAGACAATATCCTAATCTAACTTTAATTTAATCATACTTGACCTAATCTAAGTTGATCTTACATATTCTAATCTAGTTTAATTATGCTCAAACCTGACTCTACGTAGCCTGATTAAACCTTTCCAATGCGTTAATCTAACCATGCTTAACCACTGCTAATTTAAGCTAACCTAACACTTGTCTAACCTAACTCTACTTAACTAAACTTAACACACATCAAACATAACACCATCTTACCAAAACCTAACATAACCAAATTTAACTTAACATAACCTAACATATTTGAACCTTAAGTTTAATAAAAAATAATTTAACCGACACCTAATTAATACAAATCTTATGATGCCCAACCTAACCTAACCTGACCTGACCTGACCTGACCTAACCCAACCTAACCTGAAACAAACTTAAATCGACCTAACATTTTTATCCGCTTAATATTATGTTTGCTGGGATTTTATCTGGGGGGGGGGGGGATTTTTTCGGGGGATTTGGGGGATTTTCAAAAGTATATTGTGGTGGGATTTTGTCCAGAAAGAAATAATCTGTGGGAGGAGGGATTTATCCAATGGGGAGATAGCGTGATGATATTTTAAACTCGGGTATGTGTAGCGTGTGGCGGCGGTGGGGGGGGGGGGGGGGGGGAGAGTGGAGGGAGGGAAGGTGGGAGAGAAGTGGAGGGGGGGGGGAGGTGAAGGGAGGGTGGGAGCTGGAGCAAGGGTGGAAAAGGGGAAGCTAGGTGAAGGGATAGTGGATGGGAAAGAAGTGGAGGAAGTTTGAAAGGAGGAGAGAGGGTGAGAGATGAAAGGGGGGTGGTAGAGAAGTAGGGGGAGGGAGAGGGAGAGAGAGGGAGGGAGGGAGGGTGACAGGGAGAGATAGAGGGAGGGAGGGAGGGAGGGAGGGAAGGTACTGAGGGGAACACATAATTGAACTTGGGTTGTATATTTAGGTGGCTACTCTGGCAAGGTGAGTCACACATTATACATTTGTTGCCATGTGAAGGTTGACACACACACACACACACACACACACACACACACACACACACACACACACTAGGTAGGAACTTTCATGTAGATAAGACAGACGCCAGGGTGTAGATGACAGACGCCAGGGTGTAGATGACAGACGCCAGGGTGTAGATGACTGACGCCAGGGTGTAGATGACAGACGCCAGGGTGTAGATGACAGATGCCAGGGTGTAGATGACAGACGCCAGGGTGTAGATGACTGACGCCAGGGTGTAGATGACAGACGCCAGGGTGTAGATGACAGACGCCAGGGTGTAGATGACTGACGCCAGGGTGTAGAAGACAGACGCCAGGGTGTAGATGACAGACGCCAGGGTGTAGATGACAGACGCCAGGGTGTAGATGACTGACGCCAGGGTGTAGAAGACAGACGCCAGGGTGTAGATGACTGACGCCAGGGTGTAGATGACTAACGCCAGGGTGTAGATGACTGACGCCAGGGTGTAGAAGACAGACGCCAGGGTGTAGAAGACAGACGCCAGGGTGTAGATGACAGACGCCAGGGTGTAGAAGACAGACGCCAGGGTGTAGAAGACAGACGCCAGGGTGTAGATGACAGACGCCAGGGTGTAGATGACAGACGCCAGGGTGTAGAAGACAGACGCCAGGGTGTAGATGACAGACGCCAGGGTGTAGATGACAGACGCCAGGGTGTAGATGACAGACGCCAGGGTGTAGATGACAGACGCCAGGGTGTAGATGACAGACGCCAGGGTGTAGATGACAGACGCCAGGGTGTAGATGACAGACGCCAGGGTGTAGATGACAGACGCCAGGGTGTAGATGACAGACGCCAGGGTGTAGATGACAGACGCCAGGGTGTAGATGACTGACGCCATGGTGTAGAAGACAGACGCCAGGGTGTAGATGACAGACGCCAGGGTGTAGATGACTGACGCCAGGGTGTAGAAGACAGACGCCAGGGTGTAGACGACTGACGCCAGGGTGTAGACGACTAACGCCAGGGTGTAGATGACTGACGCCAGGGTGTAGAAGACAGACGCCAGGGTGTAGAAGACAGACGCCAGGGTGTAGATGACAGACGCCAGGGTGTAGAAGACAGACGCCAGGGTGTAGAAGACAGACGCCAGGGTGTAGAAGACAGACGCCAGGGTGTAGATGACAGACGCCAGGGTGTAGATGACAGACGCCAGGGTGTAGATGACAGACGCCAGGGTGTAGAAGACAGACGCCAGGGTGTAGATGACAGACGCCAGGGTGTAGATGACAGACGCCAGGGTGTACATGACAGACGCCAGGGTGTACATGACAGACGCCAGGGTGTAGATGACAGACGCCAGGGTGTAGATGACAGACGCCAGGGTGTAGAGTCAGACGCCAGGGTGTAGATGACAGACGCCAGGGTGTAGATGACAGACGCCAGGGTGTAGAAGACAGACGCCAGGGTGTAGATGACAGACGCCAGGGTGTAGATGACAGACGCCAGGGTGTAGATGACAGACGCCAGGGTGTAGATGACTGACGCAAGGGTGTAGATGACAGACGCCAGGGTGTAGATAAGACAGACGCCAGGGTGTAGATAAGACAGACGCCAGGGTGTAGGTGACAGACGCCAGGGTGTAGAGTCAGTCTTGTTGAAAGTTTAGAAAGTGCGGATGACCTGTGTGTGACGTCATACTGAGTCATGCGGGAGTGAGTCATCGGCCGGGGTCATACGGTGTGCATAACCCAGGATGAACAAAGATGGTGGAAAATTGGGTCGTTGTTCATCCTGTAATTCGGAACAGGACCAGTAATTTAATCTAATCTGAGTTAAGTTAACCTAGCGTAACCAAACCTACCCTAACCTACCCCATACCCTAACCTACCCTAACCTACCCTACTCTATACCCTACCTATCCTACCCTACCCTCATTTTATATATTACTTAAGTCAAATTACCACAAAATCACTCAATATTGTGTAAGTTTATAAATCAAACTGTAACCTTACTGAAACATTTTGTAACGTCAGGGCTTATGGGTTAATCTTGTATCCAGGTGTTAGGTTCTTGTAATATTATGTAATGTCTAGCTGTATTTTGTGAGTGAATTTCGAAAGTTTGTTGGTGTTGTATTGTTTTGTAGTTTCAGTAGTAAGTTGTATTGTATGTAGTAATTTTGTATCTTTACTGTAATTTGGGGCGATTTAGTTTTTTCTGTTGTATTTTGTAATTACTGTACCTGTATTTGATGTTTATTTGGTGAATTAATTGTAATATACTTTTATTTGTACCGTTTTTGAATTATCATTAAATTACTGTACCTGTACCGTAACTTATAAATGATTATACAGGGGAACTTAGTGACTGTATCTCTTAAGTCGGGTTTAAATAATTAAGTCAGATGAAATAAACTTGAAATAAACAGAAATGAAATATACAAGAATTGAATAAACTTGAAATAAACAAAACACAAATATATCAATGTCATCGTCTCTGTAGTGTAAGGGATAAGGTGGTGTAAGGGATAAGGTGGTGTAAGGGATAAAGTGGTATAAGGGATAAGGTGGTATAAGGTGGTGTAAGGGATAAGGTGGTGTAAGGGATAAGGTGGTGTAAGGGATAAGGTGGTATAAGGCAGTATAAGGAGGCAGATATGAGTGTAATGTTGACAAATACCTGGCCTGATAATTCCCCGTCTGTGTGTTGGTAAGAATGTGGAAATCAGGGTTAGGTATTGATAATCCTGGGTATTATAGATAGCGATGTTGATAAGGATGTTGTATGTTGATGTGAAGAAATGTTAGTATGAGGGGTGTCTCTCTCTCTCTCTCTCTCTCTCTCTCTCTCTCTCTCTCTCTCTCTCTCTCTCTCTCTCTCTCTCTCTCTCTCTCTCTCGTAGTGTGCGGTGATGTCATGAGTGTTAACAGATGGTGGTGATGGTGGTGGGGATGGTGATTATGGTGTTGGTGGTAAGGATGGTGATTATGGTAATGGTGGTAGGGATGGTGGTAGATCCTCACTGGTAATATGACCTTTGATGTGTTTTTGAAACTTAGTACAGTTGAGTACATATGTCAGTCAGGGCAGGATGTAATCTTAACCAATGATTGTACTTATTATACTTAGTTCACATGTGTACATATAGCATTATGCATCTCATTAAGGATACGTTAAGGATTGGAGAGAAAACTATAGGATGTGTAGGGAAGGATGTGTGGCAGTAGGATAAGATGTAACAAGAGATGTGAAGGAGTGTAAGAGATGAGCCCTTGGAATGTGTAAAGATGTGTGTGTGTGTGTGAGACATATTCTTAGTGTAGTGATTCAGTCAGACAGGGGGGGGGGGTGGTAGACGCGAGTGGGAGGGGGGTGTGGTAGACGCGAGTGGGGGGGTGGTAGACGCGAGTGGGGGGGGGGGTGGTAGACGCGAGGGGGGGGTAGACGCGAGTGGGGGTAATCTGGTGATGGTATGGGCAACGTCTCGTAGGGGTGGGCTAGACTAGTCGACCACAGCCACGTTTACGAGGACACCAGGTTCATCTCTTCACCCACCCAGTGATTCATCTTCGTATCTGTCTGTCTGTCTGTCTGTAGGAAGTTGTCAAGATAATGTCTCAATCACACAAAAATAACCAAGAAACGTTATTATATCCGAGACTAACGTTCACTGGTTGCGTTCTCTTTAAACCGACATGAAGATAAGGTTAAGTGCACATAGTGATGCAATTAATACTCGAACAGAAACTGAAGATTAGATTAATGTACAGAATGATAGTTGATGACGTTCTTTTAACACGAACTGTAGATTAATGTACAGAATGATAGTTGATGACGTTCTTTTAACACGAACTGTAGATTAATGTACAGAATGATAGTTGATGACGTTCTTTTAACACGAACTAAAAAATTAACGTACAGAATGATAGTTGATGACGTTCTTTTAACACGAACTGTAGATTAACGTACAGAATGATAGTTGATGACGTTCTTTACACTGATAACGTTCTTTGTTATTCTGTTTAAGTAGATTAGATTAACGAAGAGCGAATTATGTTTTTTTCTTACGAATTAGGAGTTTAAATTAACGTAGAGAATCTTAATGAATTCGGCCCGTGTGTGTGTGTGTGTGTGTGTGTGTGTGTGTAACAAACAAGTAGGACTAATTAGAGGCACAATAGGCAGGGGCTGGTGGAGGGGTTGGAGGGGGGGGCGGAGGGGGGTGGGTGTGTTGACCTCTTGGCTGGACTGGACTGGCCTGCCGCCTCCACCAGCTGGGCAAGAGGGCGTTGTACCCCGTGCCATCCATCCTCACTTAACTTAACCCGGATTTAACTTTGATGTTAAGTTGAGATATCCTTATTTAACCTTACTTGACCCGGACCTGGTGTTAAGTTGAGGTTTTACTATTAGACCTAACCCGGACTTATTGATGTTAAGCTGGACCTGACTCTGATGTTAAGCTTAATGTGGGCTTAAGCTTAAGAGAAGCCTAACACTATGCTAATTTAACTTGATCTGACTTGCATTAAACCCTAATTCTAGTAGACCCCAAATTAACATAGTTTAACAAATAAGATTGGGGCCCAGTATGATTAGGGGCCGTTAAGATTGGGGCCCATTTGACCAGGGAGGGTACAGGCCAGGCCCTCTCCCTCAGCACCACCCGCGGCCAGCCTCCCTGATGAGTCACCCACGCATAATACACTTAATTTTATTGTCTCCGTCCTTATGAGGGCCTCACGCCTTACTCCTGGGGGGGGGGGGGGGGTTATCATCATCATCATTACCATCATCATCACCATCATCATCACCATCACCATCATCATCATGTGGGCGGTATAACTAGAAAACACAAATAACGATACACTATTGGCACTTGTCATACACACACACACCATGACCCAATCGAACTGTTGTTTGG
The DNA here is from genome assembly GCA_958450375.1 of Homarus gammarus. Lineage (NCBI taxonomy): Eukaryota > Metazoa > Arthropoda > Malacostraca > Decapoda > Nephropidae > Homarus > Homarus gammarus. The sequence continues at coordinate 146,771 of CAUDMG010003668.1, read as the reverse complement.
GGGTCAAAGGTGAAGGTCTCTGGTCTGAAGAAAATGCATCTTGGTGTGATTTTGGAACACACACACACACACACGCACACACACACACACACACACACACACACACACACGGAAAAAAAACACTCAAGGGGTCGTGGGTTAAGAATTAATTTTAGCCAGTCTTGTTTTGCTTAACGTTGGTTACTGATGGTTATATTTGGCTGTGTGTGTAGGGAGGAAATGTGGCCAAGGAGAGGTACACATAGTGATTGGTACTGGTGGCCCTCCCTGTCACTCCCTCCCTGTCACACCCTCCCTGCCACACCCATCCTGTCGCACCCTCCCTGCCACACCCATCCTGTCGCACCCTCCCTGCCACATCCTCCCTGTCGCACCCTCCCTGTCACACCCTCCCTGCCACACCCTCCCTGCCACACCCTCCCTGTCACACCCTCCCTGTCGCACCCTCCCTGCCACACCCTCCCTGCCACACCCTCCACACCCACCCCGCTACCCTCCACACACTAACACCGGACATACTACGAAGGGGAGAGTAGTGTGAGGAAAGACAATGGGGTGAATAGCCAAATTGGGAGGGAGGGGGAGGTAAAGTAGGGGAGGTTAGACGGAAGATGTGAACAAGGAAGAGGAGGAATGATTGAGGGAAGAGGTGGAGAAGGGGAAGAATGGATGAAGAAAGAGGGAAAGGTGGATAAAGGAAGAAGAGTGAAGTAGGAAGGAGGGAAAGAATGTGATAAAGATGGGAGGTGAAGAAGACGGTGTTTTAATGATGTACAGCGGATGTTCACCTGGTCACTGGGGGATGTGGTAATCCGTGGGGACCGACACACACACACACACACACACACACACCCGTCTTGCTACTGCTGCCTGGCTTGACCTCTCTCACTTAACCTGTAATGAAGGTGTTGGGCTGTACAGGTTGATGCATCAGCACTTCTCCTCTTGCTTCTCCTCCTCCTCCTCCTCCTGTTGTTCTTCTTCCTTCTCCTCTTCGTCTCATCTTCCTCCTGTCACCTTTTATCTCATTTTACCTGATGACTAATGACCCTACCCTACCCTACCCTACCCTACCCTACCCTAACCTACCCTACCCTAACCTACCCTGCTTTAATCTGTGCGATCTTAACTGATCATAATTTTGTCGAATCTAATCTAACTGTGTGTGTGTGTGTGTGTGTGTGTGTGTGTGTGTGTGTGTGTGTGTTGTAACTGGAGGTTAAGTTAGGTTAAGGTCAGGTTAGGTTAGGTTAGGTTGGGTTGGGTTGGGTTGGGTTGGGTTGGAGCCTAAGAAGGACTTGTCTCTTTAACACCGAGTCCACCACCATTTACACTAAGCCCTCACTGAGCCACAGAGCCACACCCTACACCTGAGTCATACCAGGTGTGTGTGTGATAAATGCTTAGTCATATGTGTACGGAGCACTCATTGTGTGTAGTGTTGTGACTATGACAGGTGTGTGGTGACTGGTATTTGCGTCACATGTGTAAGTGTGTGGTGACAGGTATTTGCGTCACCTGTGCAGGTGTGTGGTGACAGGTATATGCGTCACATGTGTAGGTGTGTGGTGACAGGTATTTGCGTCACATGTGTAGGTGTGTGGTGACAGTTATTTGCGTCACATGTGTAGGTGTGTGGTGACAGTTATTTGCGTCACATGTGTAGGTGTGTGGTGACAGTTATTTGCGTCACATGTGTAGGTGTGGTGAGTAATAATTATTTTCAGGTGTGTGGGAGAAGGTTTAGGAACTAAACACGTTGGTTTTTCTTATCTGGGTTGAATCTGGTTGTTTGTTTGTTGTGGTTTGGTTGATTTTGGTTGGTTTGTGGTTGTTGTGGCTATGGTTGTTATCTTGGTTTTTGTTTGGTTGTAATTGGTTTATTTTTCTGTGGTTGTCAATGTTGGTGAAGTAAAAAAGTTATCGTTACCAAGGACACACACACACACACACACACACACATTCATTTTCTCGCTTGTGTGTGTATATATATATATGTAACCACACGGGTCAAATGTAGATAAAACCCATGATATCAAAACACACAATTAAGTCCTGTGGTTAAAAATTTTCCTCCTTCAATCACATTTACTTGTACCACCACCACCACACCTCATACAGAGTGAAGGTTCCGGGAATCTGCTTCAGTCCCCCCCTCCCCCTCCCCCTCCCTCACCCCCCTCCCGTCACCATCCCTCCCCCCACTAGTCGTAAATCAACTCTAATCTAACGTAGGTACTGGGATTGGGGTGGGAATGGGGTGTGGGAATGGGGTGTGGGAATGGGGGTTCAGTCTTAATCGTAAAGTATAGGAACGATAACTCCTACGGGTTAATGGGACATATTAGAGGTGCTTTAACTTGTTGACTCGATAGTAATTCCTGGGGTCACAAAATAGTAAGGTGTGTGGCGGTGGTGCTGGAAGGGGGGGGGGGTGATTAGATCCTCCCCCCCCCCTCTCTTAACCCTCTTTCCCCTCCCTCCTCTCTGTCCCCCCCTCTCTCTCCCCCCCCCCCCTCGTGTTCTGGGAAACTACCACATGATAAACTAACCGAGCCGAGAACTATCAACAGTTGAAAGGATGTTACCAGTATTTGGTCTTGTGTGTGTGTGTGTGTGTGCGTGTGTTACATCATAATATTGAGCACATTACAGCCATTTGAAAGCTATTTAATTCTTGAAGGAGACACATAGGTTGATAAAGTTATATAGCCGGGTGTTTAATGCAACTTACAACAGACAGACAGACAGATAGCATACAGAGAGACAGCAGACGCAGACAGAAAAGACAGCTACGCAGACACAGGCATCGATACAGACAGAAAGTAAACGGACAGACATAAATACATAGACAGGCATCATACACACACACTGGCATCGACACTGACAGATAGTAAACACATAAGACAGACATTATACACAGACATAGACAAACAGCAGACACAGGAAGACAGACAGACAGACAACACGGGTAAATCTGTTAAGCCTAGAGGCGAGCACTGGTGGGCGGGCAGCGGGCAGGAGGTGGGCACTCTGACTCGGCCCCCTTCAGTTGGCCGCTGTTTGGCAGTGAAGTCGGAGGTGGTTGTGTCATCGCTGAGCTGTGGAGTACCCCTGTGTGTGTGTTAGTGTGTGTGTGTGTGGCGCGCTGCCCTGTTCTACTAGTGGCACCTTTACACACGTCCATACACCACCCTACTACACCCTTCTCTCTCGCGCTACACCACCATAGAGAGAGTGTAGGTGTACCCTGTGTAGTAAAGGGTGTTGTTAGAACGTTTATATACCTGGTGGTGTTGACTTTGTGCATTACTGAGATAATAATAGGTGATAAATTATATCTTATTTTGCTATGGACTGGACAACAACACATTAATTGGAGGTAAGTCGTAGGTGTGGTAGTTTTAAGTCTCTTACCTGTGTTTCTATTGAACATGAGGCAATTAAACACCGAGTCTGTTGGTGGGACAGTTCTAACCACCATTCTTGGATTATTCTTAGCTATATCTACCCTATTGTTGGTCACTGTTTGCCTACACTGTCAATATACACACCGAACAAACTGGGGAATTTTATGATGTTTTAATGAATGTCAGTCTGTGTGTCTGTCTGGTTATGTAGAGTTAAATAACCATTAGTGTTTGTGTATATATACGCAGTTAAGCCACTATCCCCTTCACTTGAGTATATTGGACACTCTTAACATCTTTAACTAGAAGGTTTATCAATAAGTTATCATGCTTGGTGTGTGTGTGTGTGTGTGTGTGTGTGTGATTGTACTCTAAACAGGCGCTCGTTGTCTCAGGTTTTAGGTCAATGGGCCCCCAGTACTCATAGACTCTAACCTAACCATTAGCAGAGACAATCCCTTGAGTACAGAGAATAGTTAAACGAATAGAATATCTTAACCCCTTGAGTACGATATATTAACCCCTTGAGTACGATATATTAACCCCTTGAGTACGATAGATTAACCCCTTGAGTACGATATATTAACCCCTTGAGTACGATAGATTAGTCCCTTGAGTATTGTAGATTAACCTCTTGAGTACGATGACTTAACACCTCTTGAGTACAATAACTTAATCCCTTGAGTACGATGAAGTTTGGTTAGGTTAGGTTAGGTTAGGTTTGGTTAGGTTAGGTTAGGTTTGGTTTGGTTTGGTTAGGTTAGGGTGTCTAATCTTCAGGTGGTTCATCATTTCAAAAACAACCGAAAAAACTCAACCAACTAAATTCCAAACCTTAACATTGGGTACAGTTGTCCTATCACCTAACCTAAATTGTCCTATCACCTATCCTAATCTATCCTAACCTAACCTATCACGGGTGGCCAGGGTAGTGAGGGACATGATGATGATGGCGTAGATTGGAAAATGGTGGCGCTTGACACTCGAGAATTATTACTTAACCTCACTCCAAGTCAGGTGTTGGGTGAGGTACGTGACGGGGAGGGGGGAGTACTCGCTGGTGGGGAGGAAGTGGTGGTAGGGGGGGGGGGGGGGTTATGGTGGTGATGGTGAAATGATAAGAGTATATTTTTATGTCAATAGATAAAATTTTAGTGATTTTTTTTCCCCTCGATGTTAAGATTTTTACGTCGATTTTTTTAGATTTTTACGTCGATTTTTTTAGATTTTTACGTCGATTTTTTTAGATTTTTACGTCGATTTTTTAGATTTTTACGTCGATTTTTTAGATTTTTACGTCGATTTTTTAAATTTTTACGTCGATTTTTTAGATTTTTACGTCGATTTGTGTTTCATTTGAGAAGAAAAACATTGGTGAGGTGTTTCCCAAGTGGTATTTTATGGCGGTATTGAATAAAAGATATAAGTAGAGAGTTTAAGTAAAGTATTGAAGACTTACATTCTATTACGTAACACGGGATTCAGGTTAGGATAGGTTAAAAGGTGAACTGGTGAACACAAGGTAGGTTAGGTCAGGTCAGGTCAGGTCAGGTCAACTGGTAAACACAAGGATGAATTGGAACTTGATGAAGGAAAATTATGAACGTGGGTTGAACTAGTGGTGAACGAATGGTGGTGTGTGTGTTGCAATGTTGAAAGTTGAACAGATTGCCAAAACGGGTTGCAAATACCTGGACTCGCCTTGAACACGTGTTGCATGAGTGCCTGGTGTTGGTAAGTGGTAAGTTCGTGTTGAAAATTACACACTTTTTTTTTGTAACACACTTGGAGCTGTTATTGGTTGAACAGGTGAACGGGTGAATAACAGGTGAACAAGTGAACACAGGTGAACAAGTGAACACAGGTGAACAAGTAAATAAACAGGCAACGTAAGATCAACCTCATGCGTGGTGTGAACATCTGATGAACACACGGAAAAGTTGATATATTTATTCCGCGTATGACCTGCTATCGTCACAAGCACTTGGGGGGGGGGGTTGTTCCTCGAGTCAAGTCTTGTAAGGTGGACAAGGACGACGTCACGTGGAGGAGGTCGAATATTAGCTTTGGGACGTTGGGATCTGGTATTGCACAAGGTTGTTCTTGGAAGAGGAGGTTGTTGCAGACGTGTTGCAGAATAATGACCTGTAATGGCGTGTGGGGAAGGCCAATGAGGGGAGGAGGAGGGGGGGGGTTACAGTGACGCATAGCTGGGGGGTAGAGAGAGGGAGGGAAACAGGTGAGCAAATTAGTGGTACAACAAAGGTAAGGGATTTACCTGAGGGGGGACTGACAACGGGAGATGAGGGGGGAGGAGTGCGTGACAGTGACAACGGGAGATGAGGGGGAGGAGTGACAGTGACAACGGGAGGTGAGGGGGAGGGAGACAGGTGAGGAATCTAATGTAATAACAAGGCCAAGGCGGGGGGGTGGAGAGTGAGTGATGGGGGTGGAGGGTGAGTGAGGTGGTGGAGGGTGAGTGATGGGGGTGGAGGGTGAGTGAGGTGGTGGAGGGTGAGTGATGGGGGTGGAGGGTGAGTGAGGTGGTGGAGGGTGAGTGAGGTGGTGGAGGGTGAGTGATGGGGGTGGAGAGTGAGTGATGGGGGTGGAGGGTGAGTGAGGTGGTGGAGGGTGAGTGATGGGGTGGAGGGTGAGTGAGGTGGTGGAGGGTGAGTGATGGGGGTGGAGGGTGAGTGAGGTGGTGGAGGGTGAGTGAGGTGGTGGAGGGTGAGTGATGGGGGTGGAGGGTGAGTGAGGTGGTGGAGGGTGAGTGATGGGGGTGGAGGGTGAGTGAGGTGGTGGAGGGTGAGTGAGGTGGTGGAGGGTGAGTGATGGGGGTGGAGGGTGAGTGAGGTGGTGGAGGGTGAGTGATGGGGGTGGAGGGTGAGTGAGGTGGTGGAGGGTGAGTGATGGGGATGGAGGGTGAGTGAGGTGGTGGAGGGTGAGTGATGGGGGTGGAGGGTGAGTGAGGTGGTGGAGGGTGAGTGAGGTGGTGGAGGGTGAGTGATGGGGGTGGAGGGTGAGTGAGGTGGTGGAGGGTGAGTGATGGGGGTGGAGGGTGAGTGAGGTGGTGGAGGGTGAGTGAGGTGGTGGAGGGTGAGTGATGGGGGTGGAGGGTGAGTGAGGTGGTGGAGGGTGAGTGATGGGGTTGGAGGGTGAGTGAGGTGGTGGAGGGTGAGTGAGGTGGTGGAGGGTGAGTGATGGGGGTGGAGGGTGAGTGAGGTGGTGGAGGGTGAGTGATGGGGGTGGAGGGTGAGTGAGGTGGTGGAGGGTGAGTGATGGGGATGGAGGGTGAGTGAGGTGGTGGAGGGTGAGTGATGGGGGTGGAGGGTGAGTGAGGTGGTGGAGGGTGAGTGATGGGGGTGGAGGGTGAGTGAGGTGGTGGAGGGTGAGTGATGGGGGTGGAGGGTGAGTGAGGTGGTGGAGGGTGAGTGAGGTGGTGGAGGGTGAGTGATGGGGGTGGAGGGTGAGTGAGGTGGTGGAGGGTGAGTGATGGGGGTGGAGGGTGAGTGAGGTGGTGGAGGGTGAGTGAGGTGGTGGAGGGTGAGTGATGGTGGTGGAGGGTGAGTGATGGGGGTGGAGGGTGAGTGAGGTGGTGGAGGGTGAGTGATGGGGGTGGAGGGTGAGTGAGGTGGTGGAGGGTGAGTGAGGTGGTGGAGGGTGAGTGAGGTGGTGGAGGGTGAGTGATGGTGGTGGAGGGTGAGTGAGGTGGTGGAGGGTGAGTGAGGTGGTGGAGGGTGAGTGATGGTGGTGGAGGGTGAGTGAGGTGGTGGAGGGTGAGTGAGGGGTGGAGGGTGAGGGACGGGTGCAGGGTGAGGGACGGGTGGAGGGCAATACATTGTGATCATAGTAAACTTCACGTACAAACACTTGACTACTTCACTCAGGGCTACTTACACACAGAGGCCCTCGGAAGGAGAGAGAGTTAAATGGGTCCTAGTTCTAATTGGCCCAAACTTAACCTAGCCTATTATTACCGGTATTATTATTATTATTATTATTATTATTATTATTGTTATTATTATTATTATTATTATGGCATTGAGAGGTTATTGGAGCCATAGGTGGTGCCACTGTGATACTGGGGTGACTCAGGTGTGTGTGCGGGCGTGTGTGTGTGTGTGTGTGTGTGTGTGTGTGTGTCGCCATATCAGGAAGGATTTACCACTGAAGGAACACTGATATACAAAACCTCACGGATCATTCAACTGGTTTTTGACATACTGACGTCCGCACCTACACTCACACGTTGGCCACACCATCTCTGACGTTGGCCACACCATATCTGACGTTAGCTACGCCATCTCTGACGTTGGCCACACCATCTCTGACGTTGGCCACACCATCTCTGGGAAGAAGAGAGAAAGGAAGGAGGAGGGAGTAAGAGAGGAAAGGAGAGTTAGAGAGAGGATAGTGAGAGGAAGAGGGGGGGAAAGAGAGAAACAGGGAGGGTAGGAGAGTGATGCAAAGAGGAGGCAGGAGAGTGAGAGAAGGAGGGATAGAGAGTGAGAGAGAGGGAAGGAGAGTGAGAGAGAGGGAAGGAGAGTGAGAGAGAGAGGGAATGAGAGTGAGAGGTTGTGTGTGTTAAGGCAGGGGAGGACTTATTAATCTCTATGACAGGGTGTTAGTCCCTCACGCCTCGGCCCCGTCACCCACCCTCGGCCCCGTCACCCAACACTCACCCTCGGCCCAGTTACCCAACTCTCACACCCTCGGCCCCGTCACCCACCCTCGGCCCCGTCACCCAACTCTCACACCCTCGGCCCCGTCACCCAACTCTCTCACCCTCAGCCCCGTCACCCACACCTCAGCCCCGTCACCCACACCTCGGCCCCGTCACCCAACTCTCACATCCTCGGCCCCTTCACCCACCCCTCTCACACCCTCAGCCCCGTCACCCACCCCTCTCACACCCTCGGCCCCGTACCGTATATCAACCTTGCGCGGGAACGTTTTAAAGACGCGGGCAGAACATCTTTATTTGCTCACTAAGGCAAAGACACGTTTACGAGGCAGCCCAGAGTGTCAGCCGCATGGGTCTGGCGCCACGACACACACACACAGGTGGAGGTGGAATTGGCTTGTATGTGTGTCTGGATGCTTGTGAGCCTTTGGGTTTTTTGGCGTTAAGCTGGCGGGACTCAGCTTTATTGGCCCCCAGTTTGGATAGGGCCTAACCTAACCTAACCTAATCATTAGACTTAGGGTCCAAACAAACCATCAATATGCAAGACACAATTTTATCTGTGCCCAATCAAAATGGCTCCTTCTCCTAATGGCACCAATCTTAATGAGCGTCAGTCCCAATTGGCTCCATTTTTAAGTGTCATTAATCCCTATTGGGGCTTCAACCTACAAGGACCGAGGCGAAAGTGACCCTACAGTACAACCGGGGATTAAGACCCAGTGTCCCTGGCTGTCACTGTCATCAAACACTCGACGCTACAATTGGCGATGGTCACACGATGAGGTTTTTGTGACCTCTTGCTAATGTATGCGTCGATGACTCACACTGTCAGCATTATTTATGTGGCTGGATGAGTCAGACTGCTTCACACACACACACCTTGTCACGTGGTGTTATAGACGACTGTACCTTGTCACGTGGTGTTATAGACGACTGTACCTTGTCACGTGGTGTTATAGACGACTGTACCTCGGCGGCAGGACGTAAGCCTCGGATATAAAGGATGACGGGGCTGTTTCTCGGCCATAAAGGAACACTTGGTTACCTCCTTATGCGCCACCTCTTTTTAACGTTCAGTAGTAAAAGTACACTAGCGGGTGTAGTTAAGTGCGGAACAACCCCTGGGCTCACTAGACTAACAGGATCACCGCCTGCCCGACCACCCTTCACCACAGCAGGGAGCAGGTTGTATATGTGTGAATAGTGTAACCATATTGTCACCGGCTTGTCATTAACACCAGCTGGATCAAGAGTATCTATACACCACCATCATTATTCCTCTTATATACAGTATCTATTTCTCCAGTAACCAGCTTCTAATAACCATTTTATCGACCCAACTCTCTGGCTTTTTCTCTCCACAATTTTTACCATTTATTATATTACTGAATTTGATGATGTTTTTCCTGGATCAAATCATGCCTCAGTACTCCATTGGTCAAGCCAGTCTTAGTACCTCATTTGTCGGTGTACTTGACTCATAATGCTGAATTGTCTCCATGGTTTTGATATGTTTGAAACGATTGGATGTAGGTAAGGGGGTGTTGAGGTGGGGGGGGGGGGCGTGTCCTGGCATACCATTACTGTACACAATGGGTGGACTAGTGGAAGAGCGGTAACCCTGGGTAACATGACACTATGGCAGCTCTCTCTCTCTCTCTCTCTCTCCTTTGTTAGTGTGTGTGTGTGTTATGCAGACTAGCTGCTGACCCACTAGTGCCATTTATACAGAACGAATGCCAGGTCATGTTCTCCAGTGCCACTCACTAACCAGGGTACGATAAGACTGGAGCCTCTTAAAACCAGGTTGTGTTAGGTGTCACGTTCTTTTCCCCTTGTTATCCCCTTAACCTTGACACGGATTAATGGGTTTTGTCACCACCCATACCGACCGTGTGTGTGTGTGTGTGTGTGTGTCATCTCGGGTATATACTGAAGGACTTGAGGTGTCTTCCCGTTCTTAATGGAGGCAGCTATAGACGGGGTAGTGGTGAGGGAGGGTGGTGATGGTGGTGAGGGAGGTGGTGAGGGAGGTGGTGGTGGTGGTGAAGGAGGCAGACACAGATTGGTGGTGGTGGTGGGGCGGGGTGATGACTGAGGCCTCCCCCACGACCAGATTAATGAGGTTCATGAGAGGGTGACGGGAGGTACAGAGCCATGATCACCTCTCACAGTCGGGGGGCTGCTGACGGCGACGATGCTGGTGTAAACGACCTCCAACCACGACCTTCTGCGTCTCCTTTACCCTGCTCCTCCTCCTCCTGCTTCAGAAAGACAGAGATGGGTGAGAAGGAGAGAGAGATGGATGAGAAGGATGGAGATGGATGAACACAATAGAGAGATGGATGAGGCGGAGAGAGAAAGAGAGTGATGGGTGAGAGAGAGAGAGAGAGAGATGGATGAGAAGGATAGAGGTGGGTGAACAATAGAGATGGATGAACACAATAGAGAGATGGTTGAGAAGGAGAGAGAGATGGATGAACAATGGCCTGCCTGCCTGCCTGCCTACAGAGAGGAGCGGATGACGTGACTAGTTGTGTAATAATTATGTTTTAACAAAATTAGAAACACAAGACCAAATCTCTCTGCCTGCCTGTGGGGACGTGTGTGTGTTATGGGCGTGGGCGGTGTGTGTTGTTAAGAGTCGTTATTGGCGTGGGCAGTGTGTTGTTAGATCCGTCATGGGCGTTGGGGGGTGGGTTTGGGCGGTGTGTGTTAAAAAGAGTCGATCTCGTTGACCCGTGACTTGACAATGGTAGGGGCGTGTTTTGGTGCTTTTAATCTCTAGCTGAAGAAAGTAGATGGGCGGACGGGTGGCTGTGTGGGGGAAATTGGCATCATCGTCACCATCATCATCATCATTGTCATTGTCATCGTCTCAGGCTCTCACTAGACATTCTTTGGCCGCCATCCAACTTATTCCTGCTCGTAACGACGGCTTTGTGATGTAAATGGATGGTGGACGTTAACAGAGCATTGCCTCCCGCCTCTATTTTGGCAGGTATGTGCTCACTTGTGTCCGGACCTCTTCCTCTTCCTTCCTCTTTCTCTCTTCCTTCCTTCCTCCTCCTCTTTTTCATCTCCCTCCTTTTCTTTCCTCTTCTTCCTCTATTCCCTCCTCTACCTCTTCTTCCCCTCTTCCTCTTTCTCTCTTCCTTCCTCCTACTTCTCCTCTTATGTTCCTCCTCCTCTTCATCCACCTCTTTTTCTCCTCTCTTCCTCCCCATTTTTCCTCTAGGGGGGGGGGGGGGCGTATTACAAGTGGGGTCTAGTTAGTATTATGGGTCTATTAGGACTGGGGCCCATTTGTAGAGTCTGGTCAAATCGGATCATTCCACTTAAAGAGTTTGACCTCTAACGCCTGGGGACCACTAATTAATATTATGACCCTGGGCTATACTTACCTTAAATGGTTAGTGAGTGTCTGTCTGTCTGTACTGTCTGTCTGTCTGTCTGTCTGTCTGTCTGTCTGTACTGTACTGTACTGTACTGTCTGTCTGTCTGTCTGTCTGTCTGTCTGTCTGTCACTTCCCACCCAACCTCACTTCTTGATTATGCCGCCCATTTTGTTTTGTGGGTGGTGGTGATGGTGAACCGTAACTTGGTGCCGCCCACGTTTTTGCCACCCTATCTTGCTAGTGGGTGGTGGAGAATAACACTTAGGGCTACTGTATGTACTTGGTGCTGCCCACTCTGCCACCCATCTTGCTCTTGGCTAGTAGTGATTGTCGTCATCAGAGCACGTGTGTTGTGTGTGAGAGAGAGAGAGAGGGGGGGGGGTGGGTGAGGAAGAGAACCCATGGGGGAGTGAGAGAGTGTCAGGAGAGATAGTGAGAGAGTGTCAGGTGAGAGAGTGTCAGGAGAGAGAGTGAGAGCTGTAAGAGTAACCACCACTACTACTACCACCACTACAGGCAACATTATCACCATTACCACCACCAATACTACCCACCAATACTATTACCCATCACCATTACCTATCACCACCACCTATCACCACCACCACCACACACTACCCCCCCACTACTACCACCACCACCACACTACTACCACCACCATCCCTTTTAATAATATACTAATGATGTCTTCAGTATTAGACTGTGATTGTTAATGCCCTCCACTACGTAAGCAGGAATAAGGGTGAATAGTAATATCTCAAGTCAGTCAGTTTAGTCAAATCAGGTAGTTAATCAAGTCAGGTCAGTTATTCAGTCAGTCAAGTCAAGTCAGTCAGTCAAGTCAATTCAGTCAGTCAGTCAGTCCAGTCAATTCAGTCAGTCAGTCAGTCAGTCAAGTAAGTCAATCAGTTATTTGTGGTTATGTTCAGTGTGGCTCCTTGGAACACCTGATGAGATTCTCGAACAATCTGTGTGTTTGTAAGACTCGTGTTTGTTGTTTACCATCAGAGGTGGGGCCAGGTAGTGTTTGTTTGTTTATTTACTTGTTTGTTTGTGTTGTGTTAGGGACTCTTGTGTGTCCTTAATATCAGGGTTAAGGATGAAGGGTTTAATATGTCTTGTAGGTCAAGTAGGGCTTAACCTGACCTGACCTGACCTGACCTAACTTAACCATGAGGATATGTGTGTGTGTGTGTGTGTCACGTACAGAATGATACAAACACACACTCAAACACTCACACTTGACAGCCCCCGTCCGTCACTCGTCTGAGAGCTGGCCTTGGCACTGTGTAATCTACAGTGCCTGGCGAGGTGTTCCGCTGATGACGCCTCGAGTGCCGCTTCTAACTGGCACTGACTCTGGTGTGGAGACTGACGAAGTAATGACCCATTGCTTGTTGAGTTAACGTAAATACACAGTTTAATTTGAGCTTAACCCCCCAACCCGGTCAATCGTGTATAGAAATATCTGTTCGTGTCTGTACATTCCGTCAATCTATTTCCCTCTAGATTACAGGAATTTAACATGACACAAATAGGTCACAGATGCTGGAGTAACGTGTCATTCGTGTCATCATCAGCGGGCATGTTGTTTATATTGGCCTTGACGTGTGTTGATGGTGGACGTGTTGTGATGGTCCTGAGTTGGGTGGACGTGGCCCGTAGCAGGACACGCGCCGGGAGGGGGAGGGTAGCAGGACACGCGCCGGGAGGGGGAGGGTAGCAGGACACGCCGGGAGGGGGAGGTAGCAGGACACGCCGGGAGGGGGAGGGTAGCAGGACACGCGCCAGGAGGGGGTGGTAGCAGGACACGCGCCGGGAGGGGGTGGTAGCAGGTATTGTAGTAGATATGGTAGCTATAATGGGTATTGTAGCGGTAGTAGTGACAATAATAGGGAGCAGCAACGGGAAGACAGTAGCAGTAGTATCCCCCGTAACAATGTGAGTTTCTGTGTGTTGTGTTGAGGTAACTAACTGAGGTGCCATAGCTAAGAGAGCCTTCTGGTGGAATTGGTGGTGATGATGGTGATGATTGTGATAATAGTGGTAGTTGTGGTGGTTATAACGATGGTGATGAATGATGGTGGTAATGATGATGGTAGTGGACGTTGTTGATCAAGGTGGTGATGGTAGTAGTGGTGGTGGTAGTGGTGGTGGAGAGGAGACTCGGTGGCAGGAGTCGTTGGCCAGGATATACGACCACTTTCACAGCCTCCCTGATGGTCGTCTCCACCACACACACACACACCTTCCTCCTCCTGTTATTATCTTGTATACCTGGAGGAGTCATACCTGGCCTTCACTGTTGACAAGATGGTGTGTGTGTGTGTGTGTGTGTGTGTGTGTGTGTGTGTGTGTGTGTGTTTTCGTTCAAAGTTGTCATGGCCTTCAATTTTAGGCTCGTAGGCACACTGTAAATGCTCTCTTACACACACACACACACACAGAAAGAGTTTGGTGGCAATTTTGAGCCCATGATGTAACCAGTTGAATATTATACAGTATCCCGTCACTCCTCTACCCCGCCTCCCTAGTGTGTTGAGTTGTGAGGTCATCATCCAAGTGTAATGTGTTTGTTTACTGACCTAGAATATACGGTGTTGATGACCTTATTTGTTGTAGTGTAGTAATACATTATAACATAAGCCATGGTTGTAGGTCAGAAGGATTTAAGTCGTCATAGACCCTGGCATAAGCTAAGTTAGGGTAGATTAGGAACAGTTAGGGGTAGATTAGGTACAGTTAGGGGTAGATTAGGTACAGTTAGGGGTAGATTAGGTACAGTTAGGGGTAGATTAGGTACAGTTAGGGGGTAGATTAGGTACAGTAAGGGGTAGATTAGGTACAGTTAGGGGGTAGATTAGGTACAGTTAGGGGTAGCTTAGGTACAGTTAGGGGGTAGATTAGGTACAGTTAGGGGGTAGATTAGGTACAGTAAGGGTAGAGTGTAAGGAGTGAACAGGAGGCAAGAGCGGCGGTGTACAAGCTGGCAACAACAAGAGGTTTACAATGTGGTAATCAGTCTCCTCCATAATGGTTCACTTCTTGTGTGTCTCCCGGCTGTTGGTCTGTTACTCTACTTTGATGTTTCTGTTGGGGTACATCAGTGCTGCTAGGTCGGCCATCAGTGCTGCTAGGTCGGCCATCAGTACTAGGTCAACCATAGTGCTGCTAGGTCGGCCATCAGTGCTGCTAGGTCGGCCATCAGTACTAGGTCAACCATAGTACTGCTAGGTCGGCCATCAGTGCTAGGTCAGCCATCAGTGCTAGGTCAACCATCAGTGCTAGGTCAACCATCAGTGCTAGGTCGGCCATCAGTGCTAGGTCAACCATCAGTGCTAGGTCGGCCATCAGTGCTAGGTCAACCATCAGTGCTAGGTCGGCCATCAGTGCTAGGTCAACCATCAGTGCTAGGTCGACCATCAGTGCTAGGTCGACCATCAGTGCTAGGTCAACCATCAGTGCTAGGTCGACCATCAGTGCTAGGTCGGCCATCAGTGCTAGGTCAACCATCAGTGCTAGGTCAACCATCAGTGCTAGGTCGACCATCAGTGCTAGGTCAACCATCAGTGCTAGGTCGGCCATCAGTGCTAGGTCGACCATCAGTGCTAGGTCAACCATCAGTGCTAGGTCGACCATCAGTGCTAGGTCAACCATCAGTGCTAGGTCGACCATCAGTGCTAGGTCAACCATCAGTGCTAGGTCAACCATCAGTGCTAGGTCGGCCATCAGTGCTAGGTCGACCATCAGTGCTAGGTCAACCATCAGTGCTAGGTCAACCATCAGTGCTAGGTCGGCCATCAGTGCTAGGTCGACCATCAGTGCTAGGTCAACCATCAGTGCTAGGTCGGCCATCAGTGCTAGGTCGACCATCAGTGCTAGGTCGACCATCCATCTTCATCTGTTTGTCATCTATTGCTGAAAATGTACTTTGTTAATCCTGAAGTTCTCCTGAGGTGTTTCTTGGACGATCCTTCTTCAGTAATGGGCGTCAAGGCTACAGGGGGCCGTCTTTGTTTTATATATTCTTTAACATTAACTTTCAACTACAATATAAACAGCTACATTAACTTTCAACTACAATATAAACAGGTAAGCAACACACGACAGGGAACCACGTCACATAGTCTTCATTAGATGTATGGGGCGAGTGTCAGTAGCGCCAGTGAAAGTTGTGTCGTGTCAGAGTGAATGGTCAACGTGTTAACTTGTAGGAATCTCTGTTTATATATAATTTAAGAGCAGAATATGATGACTCCTACATAACACCACATCCCAGGTCTGTGTGTGTATGAGACGACGTGGTGGTGAGGGCTGGGGAGCTGTAGGAGGAGGTGTGAGGACATACTAGTGTGTTGTGGAGGGTTACCGGGGTCTTGATATATGGCCACAGGGTATACACGGTGAGTGGTCAAGGTATATGGGTTGTCGACGTGTTGCCTGCTATATCGATATGCACACGAGAGAAAGACACACACACACACACACACACGAGGGAGAGAGGATGGAATGGGTGACAGCTGTTAAAGGTTGCAGCGAGACGTTCACCAAGACTCCAACAAAATGTCAGAAGTCGCGTGCCTGGTCAGAGGGGTTGCAGTGCCTAACCTAACCCAGCGTAAACCTAACCTAACCGCACGTCATAGGGATGGTGTTATGGACAGTGGTCGAGGCTCCGTGTACAATATCCTGTGGTGGCCTGCTGTGTTCCCCACGTCCTGCCGTCCCTCTGTCTCGGCTCGGGTGCTCAACAACGCGGCAGGATAAAAGCTTCATGTCCTGGGTGTTTGGTATGAGTGTTCAGCATGTCTGTCGTACCAGTGGTTTTTGGGTTTGTTTTTTTTATTTCCCCAAGATGTGTCGTATAGCTCTATGAATGCCAAACTTTATTCACTGGCTGGATAATTCGTTGAGAACTTATTATTTTCATTAACATTGGCGTCATTACTGAAGCTCTTGGTGTGTGTCCGTCCGTCCGTCCGTGTACTCGCCGCCTTTGGTACGTCCCTCTTGCTGGTGGCGCTGAAGGGGAAATCCTGTGCCGCTCGTAATAGACCACAAGATTATCGTTTCATTTATGTCCGACTGACGACGTGCTCTGGTGTATGTTTGTCGGTCTGTGTCACGATGTCAAAGGTCAAGGTCACATAGGAGCTGTTAAAGGTCACACATAACAGCGGGTGCGTCTTGTCGCGTTACTCCTGGTAGTTCGTCCGTCTCCCTGTTATCTCGGCTTTCTTGGTCAACAAAACACAAGATTTTTTTGTTTTTTATCTGTTGTGAATTTTCTCATAAAGGTTAACCTCCTCGGGAAGTAAAAATTATTGTGTTTAACTAGAGATAGATGAGTTAGGTTAGGTTAGGTTAGGTCTGGTCTGGTCTAGTTGGAAAATTATAAAACCTAACCTAACCCTACTGTTAGGATTGGGGTATAACTAACAAGTTCCAGATCTTAATAAACTCCAACCTAACATAACTAGACCATTAACATCACAAGCCGTCCATTATCACGAGGCATATATAAAGACTGGGCCCCATGACCAGTTCCCCCCCCCCCCCCCACCACACCGCTTACCTCTCCTGCCAAGTGCTTCTGTGTGATGAATGGTGTGTCATGTGGGCGTGGGCGTGATCCTGGCGTGTGTCTTCCTGGGTGTATATTTTATGTTTTTGTGGGCATGGGTATGTGGGTATATGGGCGTGGTGTTAGGGTGTATATGGGCGTGGTGTTAGGGTATGGGGGCGTGGGAAGTGATGCCCCCAGTAATATAATTGGCCACGGGTGAGAATGGTGATGATAATTGTGGTGGTTGTTATTATGGTGGTAGTTGTGGTAGTAGTGGTTTTGTCATATGGCTCCGGTGATGCTGCTTGTGGTTGGGGTGATGGCCAAGTCATCAGCTGCACCTTAAAACACTGACTGACTCCCACACTCACTCCTACACTCATACTGATCCCTTATACCCACAGCGAGAGAGAGAGAGAGAGAGAGAGAGAGAGAGAGAGAGAGAGAGAGAGAGAGAGATCAGGCAGCCTCATATTCCTCCACCCTCCAGGTCTTCACTCTGATATTTACCACACCTGAGGGAACAGGTATGTGGCGGAGAGTCCCATGTGCACCTTGAAATGTTGATGTGGTGGTGGTGGTGAGGGTGGTGGTGGTGGCGCCTGCTAGTTGCGGTGGTGGACAGGTGTGGTCGACACATAGCAGGAGACGACTTACCTTTGTCCCGTAGACTATCTGCCAATTACCACCTGAAGGGGAGGAGGCAGAGAGAGGCGTGTGTTTATCACTTCTGTAGACAGGTAAAACAGTACGTGTTTGTCATTTGTGTAGACAGGTAGACATATATATTTATCACCTCTGTAGACAGGTAAACAGGCAGTGTTTGTCAATTATAGACAGGTAAGGAAGCACGTGTTTATCACCTCTCTTGACAGGTAAAAGCGCACCTATTGTGAACACCTTTATAGATGGGTAAAGACGTATTTTGCGTCACCTGTGGATATCGGTAAAAAAACTATTGTCTGAGCCTATTATACTGAGCCTATTAATGTTCGTATAGTTAATCAATCAGTTTTTTGGTGTCCTTAGCAACCGTTTCGAATCGTCGGAATTGATTGGTTGCTAAGGGAGTCACGTCATCTCATCGGTAAATTCCCTTATAGTTTTGTATTTATTTATTTTTTTTTGTAGGTAAATCTTGCCTGGGAGTTTAATATAAAAAATAGTTTATTAATACGGACCATTATTAGGAACGATAAGTGGTCAGGTTTTTGTACGTGATGTAAAAATGGCTCATGACTTTTGGTCTGTTGTTGTACATGGTTGAAGGGTGGACGGGAGGAGCATGTCATGGAAGCACAGTCATGCGGCGGACATGCGCAGAAGTGTGTGTGTGTGGGGGGGGGGAGGGGGAGATGACAGTCATTCACCCTAGTGTCTTTGTCACCCTCGATGGCTGGCTAGTCAAGTGGGCCCTAGTTCAAATAGGCCCCAATTCTAATGGGCCCCTTGTGACCTATACACCCGGCCAGCTAGACCCCACCAGGCCTACAAGACCCTACCAACACCCTACTAAGTCACGCGTCACTCACCATGGTATTTCTTTAACTAAATTTAACTTTTAATATTTTCTTTTCAAGATTAATCCTTTTCCTTTGTATGTATAACTATATATCTTCACTACAGCCGCGTGAATAATGGTGTATAAGGCGTGACTGAAGGGGGTGAGTCAGCTGTATGGACTGACTGAAACTTGACTGGAACATTGGTGCTCCCTCCCCCACTCCCTTTCCCCTTACTTGACCTTTTTTCCTTCCTCTCCCCTTCCCCCTTCCTCTTTTCTTCCCCTTCCTCTCCAGCTAGTTCACACATACATACATACATACATACATACATTAACTAGGACACTTACACACTGGTATTTATTACAGTATATCTAGAACACACACAAAAAATGCACTCTTAAACTAGGACACACACACACACACACACACCCCATATCATATCTGTACCCCTTATGTTAGTTGTATATTATTTGTCAATCAAGTGACCCATTGCCACCTCTGTTTACTGTTATATTTTCAGGGTTTTGTTCTGCCATGTTCTTTCAATAAACCATTAATCATCATTATCATCATCATCACCATCATCACCACCACCATCATCATCATCATCATCATCATCACCATCATCATCATCATCATCATCACCACCATCACCACCATCATCACCACCATCATCATCATCACCATCATCACCACCATCATCACCATCATCATCATCATCACCACCATCATCATCACCACCATCATCATCACCACCATCATCACCACCATCACCACCATCATCACCACCATCATCATCATCACCATCACCACCATCACCACCATCATCACCACCATCATCATCATCACCACCACCATCATCACCATCATCACCATCATCATCATCATCACCACCACCATCACCACCACCACCACCATCATCATCATCATCATCACCACCATCACCACCATCATCACCACCATCATCATCATCACCATCACCATCATCACCACCATCATCACCATCATCATCATCATCATCGGAGTATGACAGATGGCACCCAGAAAATGTCACGCATCTTGACCTTTACTTGACATTGTTTTTGTCTTGTCATTATTTTTTTTGTTTACTTCCTGTGTTTATTGTTTATCATTCTTGTTTACTTGTGGTGTTTATATTGTTTGTTTATTATTACCATGTCTTGTTTATTTCTCTGTTTACATTGTTTATCATCACTATTTTGTTGTCTAAGAAATTACCTAACCTAACCTAACCTAACGTAATGGTGATAGTTATGGTAGTGGATGGTTGTAGAAATGGTTATAGTTGTGGTAGTGGATGGTTGTAGAAATGGTTATAGTTGTGGTAGTGGATGGTTGTAGAAATTGTGATAGTTGTGGTAGTGGATGGTTGTAGAAATGGTGATAGTTGTGGTAGTGGATGGTTGTAGAAATGGTTATAGTTGTGGTAGTGGATGGTTGTAGAAATGGTGATAGTTGTGGTAGTGGATGGTTGTAGAAATGGTTATTGTTGTGGTAGTGGATGGTTGTAGAAATGGTTATTGTTGTGGTAGTGGATGGTTGTAGAAATGGTGATTGTTGTGGTAGTGAATGGTTGTAGAAATGGTGATAGTTGTGGTAGTGGATGGTTGTAGAAATGGTGATAGTTGTGGTAGTGGATGGTTGTAGAAATGGTTATAGTTGTGGTAGTGGATGGTTGTAGAAATGGTGATAGTTGTGG
Organism: Homarus gammarus; assembly: GCA_958450375.1. Classification (NCBI taxonomy): domain Eukaryota; kingdom Metazoa; phylum Arthropoda; class Malacostraca; order Decapoda; family Nephropidae; genus Homarus; species Homarus gammarus. Next base: position 126,485 of record CAUDMG010003668.1, on the reverse strand, counting down.
TAGTGGATGGTTGTAGAAATGGTGATAGTTATGGTAGTGGATGGTTGTAGAAATGGTGATAGTTGTGGTAGTGGATGGTTGTAGAAATGGTGATAGTTGTGTTAGTGGATGGTTGTAGAAATGGTGATAGTTGTGGTAGTTGATGGTTGTAGTAATGGTAATTAGCCCAATAAGAAGTACGATAACACTAATTAGATAAAAATTTAATTACAAAAACACATTAACGCACTACTAACTACGCCAACTAATTAGATAATGATAACTACGGCGTGTTGTTTAGGATGTGTAGTGTCGTGGGTTATCTTTCAGGACTACGGATGTGTACAGTGAAGTGCGTCAGTCAGTCAGTCAGAGAGCCTCACTATCTCATACGTAGAAAGCCAACGTGACGGGTGATAGCTTTATATCGTGGTGGTGAAAGATTACTTTAGCTTACTAGTCCATCGTGGTCCATCATGAGCTGACTGGTTTATTATTAACTGACTGGTTCATCATTAACTGACTGGTCCATCATTAACTGACTGGTTCATTAAAAGCTGACTGGTCCATCATTAATTGACTGGTTCATCGTCAGCTGATCGTCCAAAACATCAGCTGATCTAAACATCAACTGGAGGTAGTGATGGAGGAGGCAACACACAGGCCTCGTGAATGATGCATCCTGACCACCTGGGCGTCATGTACGGTCCTCACCTGCTTGTTGTCAGGGGCCGAGTGACAGGTGTGCCAGGTACCCAGTTTACTGTTGTCAGGAAGCGAAAATGTTGCCAGGAAGTTGAACTACTGGGGCGTGTATGGTCCTGTGGGGTGTATTGTTGTCAGGAAGTGTGAATTTTAGCAGTCTCTGAAGCTTACTGTTGTCAAGACTCTAAATATCCCTAAGTTGTCAGTAGCGACGGTTGATGGAAGCTGGGAAATATCAAGAGTTAGAGAAATTAGTGAGAAATATTGAGTCAAAAGTCGGGGGGGGGGGGAGGTGAAGGAGGGTAGTGGCTAGGGGGAAGTGGTGGTTAAAGGGGGTAATTGGTTGGGGGAAGAGGTTAGTGGTTGTGGTGTGGGTTTCTGGTAGAGGAGGGGTAGTGGTGGCGATTGTGGTGGTAGTGGTGAAAGGGAGGGGGGGGGGAGTAGTGGCAGTGGGGAGGTGGTGGTGGTGGAAGGTGTGGTAGCGGGGGTAATGACAAAGGGGTTGTGGTGGTCGGGGGTAGTGGCAGTGGGGAAGTGATGGTGGTGGAAGGTGTGGTAGCGGGGGTAATGGCAAAGGGGTTGTGGTGGTCGGGGGAAGTGATGGTAGAAGGAGGGAAGTGGCCGAGGGGGGATAGTGGTGGTAGGGGGTAGTGGATGACTTGACTATGGACTCTTAACTCTTCATTTCCCGCAGCCTTTTTGTCCCTTCCCTCTCACCCCTTTCACTTTGGCCCTCCCTCTCTCATCCCTCTCAAGGTAACCCTCCTCTTTCTCTCACTATGACCCTACACTTCTCATAATGATCCCTCTCACCCCTCTCATAATGATCCCTCTCACCCCTCTCATAATGACCCCTCTCACCCCTCTCACTATGACACACCCAACGTACTGTACGTCCATTAGGCCTTCTCACTACCGGCCATTTGTCTCCTCCAACTCCTGTTCCCTCACCCCTTCCCTCCCTCTCCCACTTCCCTCCCCTCCCTCCCCTCCCACTTCCCTCTCTCCCCTTACCACTTCCCTAACCTTACCATTCCCCTCTCCTTTATCACTTCTCCCCCCACTCACTTCCTCCCCCCCCCTCCCCATTGCGTCCATCTCCATCCTCTTCCTCCCCATCCACACACTCTTCCTCCCCATCCACCCCCTCTTCCTCCCCATCCACCCCCTCTTCCTCCCCATCCACCCCCTCTTCCTCCCCACCCACACCCTCTTCCTCCCCACCCACACCCTCTTCCTCCCCATCCACACCCTCTTCCTCCCCATCCACACCCTCTTCCTCCCCTTCTCACCCCCTTCCTCCCCATCCACCCCCTCTTCCTCCCCATCCACACCCTCTTCCTCCCCATCCACACCCTCTTCCTCCCCATCCACACCCTCTTCCTCCCCATCCACACCCTCTTCCTCCCCACCCACACCCTCTTCCTCCCCATCCACACCCTCTTCCTCCCCATCCACACCCTCTTCCTCCCCACCCACACCCTCTTCCTCCCCATCCACACCCTCTTCCTCCCCATCCACACCCTCTTCCTCCCCACCCACACCCTCTTCCTCCCCATCCACACCCTCTTCCTCCCCATCCACCCCCTCTTCCTCCCCATCCACACCCTCTTCCTCCCCATCCACACCCTATTCCTCCCCATCCACACCCTCTTCCTCCCCATCCACCCCCTCTTCCTCCCCATCCACACCCTCTTCCTCCCCTTCTCACCCCCCCCCCCTCCCCCAGTGGCCCCAGCGTGAGAATGGGGACAGGTTCTCGTTTTTATGACCTTGGGCCAGTGACGAGTGAGGGTCGTGGGGTGGCACTAAACGCCCCCCCCCCCCCCCACCCCAGTGCCACGCCCAACACCAGTAACCCTACTCATTATGGCACTCTTACAATGTTACTTACCCGTCTGCCTCTCTGTCTCTCCTGTCTACGTAGCTACTTGAGGCGACACGCTGATTCACAAGAGATCTTTAATGTTAAAATATTCCTCGTTAGTGAAGAAACAAGAATTGACGTTACGTTTTTTGACTCGGGTTTAAATGTGTTTCATCTAAGAATAAACACACACACACACACACGTACACGCACACACACACACACACACACACACACTGGTTTAGTTAGAGGGATCATTATTTTTACACTATTATCTTACCTTAATTTACCTCCAGGTGTTTTAACGTTAAGGTGTCTAGTTAAGGTAGAGTCGTTAAGGTGATGGTGATGTTCTTTATGGCTCTTTCCCATCTCCCTCTTCCTTACCCATCTCCCTCACCCTCATCCTCTCCCTCACCCTCATCCTCTCCCTCACCCTCATCCTCTCCCTCACCCTCTTCCTCTCCCCATCTCCCTCACCTTTCTCCTCTCTTCATCTCCCTCAAACCCTCCTCCCCCCTCCCCATCTCCCTCACCCTCCTCCCCCCTCCCCATCTCCCTCACCCCCCTCCCCCCTCCCCATCTCCCTCACCCTTTTTCCTCGTCACACAGGATTCAATCTTCCTTCCTATTATCGCCTGTCTCCTATTTTCACCTCCCTCCCGGCCAACCTTTTTTAAGCTCAGGTGTTGTAAGCGGGTGGTTGGTTCGTTACCTGTGGTTCGTGGTGGTAGTAGGAGGAGGAGTAGTGGTAGTGGTGGTGGTGGTAGTAGTAGTAGGAGTAGTGGTAGTAGTAGTAGTAGTAGGTTAAGTTAGGTTTTGTGAGGTTAAATTAGTTTTGGTTAGGTTTGGTTAGGTTAGGTTAGGTTAGGTTAGGTTTGGTTAGGTTAGGTTTGGTTAGGTTAGGTTAGGTTTGGTTTGGTTAGGTTAGGTTAGGTTAGGTTTGGTTAGGTTAGGTTTGGTTTGGTTAGGTTAGGTACAGACGAAAGGTTAGCCACGTCAATACTGTATTATTATTGCTCACTTTGTACCTACACTATCCTGGCTTAAAAAACCGATTCAATTTCAGTTTTCAATTCGGAAGGATTGGGCTTAAGCCACACCTAGGATTGGACCAGATTATCCTTGGGGCTAAACCAATCTTGTAATGCGCTGAGGCTTATCCAGAAGGGGGGGGGGGGGAGTCTAGGCTTGAACAGGAAGACGTCAGGTTGTGAATTAATGAAGGGTGATTGGTGTAAGGAGGAGGAGGAAGACAGGAGGTGTGTGAGGAGGAGGAGGAGGAGGAGGAAGAAGACAGGAGGTGTGTGAGGAGGAGGAGGAAGACAGAAGGTGGTTGTGGTGAGGAAGGTGGTGATGGAGGCGGTGATGGTGGTCTCACAAGGTGGGTTCTTGACGCTCTCTGCTCACCGCCTTACAATGGTGTATTCTCCTGTGTGTGTGTGTGTGTGTGTGTGGCTTGCTTGCTTGCTTGCTTGCTTGCTTAGGCGCGGCTGCCTCACTATCAGTCGGCTAGCTTTCCTGGGATGCCCACCGGATACCACACACACATACCACAAGACACTAAACTACACATACCATTCAATACTACACTACGGATACCACACATACCATTAGACACTAAACTACACATACCATTCAATACTACACCACGGATACCACACACACATACCACAAGACACTAAACTACACATACCATTCAATACTACACTACGGATACCACACATACCATTAGACACTAAACTACACATACCATTCAATACTACACTACGGATACCACACATACCATTAGACACTATACTACACTACATACTGTAATTGCCACGAGCCATTACAATGCGTCTTTTATGTCCGTCCGTCCGTCCGTCTGTCCTTGGTGTGGCGGCGCGTGGGCAGGTATACACGTACTTAATTAAGGACGTGTGTGTACAGGTGTGACTCCAGATGGCTTAATTATCTCGCTATTAATAATCACCGTCGATAACTCCTTCATGGCCGACACTGTGTTCTGTGACTATACCTATTAATGGTTGTTCTTCCGTCTACCTGGTGTGTTCTTCCGTCTACTTGGTGTGTTCTTCCTACTACCTGGTGTGTTCTTCCTACTACCTGGTGTGTTCTTCCGTCTACCTGGTGTGTTCATCCGTCTACCTGATGTGGTCTTCCGTCTACCTGTTCTTCTGTGTTCTTCTGTTCTCCTATATGCCGTTCTTTTATTCCTCCTGTTCACTCTCCTCTCCTGTGTAGGCCCTCGCGTTTCTTTCTTTCTTTCTTTCTTTCTTTCTTGAACACGGGGATAATGATAAATATAACCAAAGGGAGAAGGAGAGGAGGAGGAGGAGGAGGGAAAGGGGGGAAGACAGGGAGGGGCGAATCAGACTAGCCATCGTGGTATTGCGTCATTGTTGTTATCACTGGGTGTGTCTCAAGTCATACCTCCAGCACCTTTAGCTAACACTTGTACGAGGACCAGTTCCGGTGTCGAGGAGGTGGTGGGTTGAAGGATTGTTTGTTGACTGACTGGCTCCTGGTGGGTGGGTTGGGTGGGTGGTTAATTGATTTGTAATGAGTAAGATAATTGTGTGCGTGTGGGTAAGTGTGAGTGAGTGGGTCTATTGTGTGTGTGTGTGTGTGTGTGTGTGTGTGTGTGAGAGAGAGAGAGAGAGAGAGAGAGAGAGAGAGAGAGAGAGAGAGAGAGAGAGAGAGAGAGAGCGCTTGACCCCCAGACAGGAAGCTATTAGCATCCAAGAAGGCACCTTAAAACATTCTTGAGAACCCTTGATGGGGAGGAGGGTCAGAGGGGAGGGACGGAGGAAGGAAGGGGAGGAACAGAGGAATGGAAAGGGAGGGATAGAGGGAAGGAAGGGGAGGAACGGAGGGAGAAAGGAAAGGGGAGAGACGGTGGAGAAGAAAAGAGGGAAAGGGGAGACAAACATGGTATCATCTCCCCTCTCTGTCTTAACCCTCCTCCCCTCCCTCCTCTCCCTCCCCACCTCACCTCCCCCCCTCCCTTCCCTCACCTCACATAAACCCCACTAACACTTGTCACCCCCCTCTCTCCCCCCCTCTCCCCCCACTGGTGCCGGAACGCGGATTAGCGACCACGTAGTATTGTCAACTTACAGTCCCTGCCAATTGTGTTTCCTGTATGACACTAACGCGACACCTACCTACCGCCACCCCCTCCCCCCCCTCCTCTCTCTCCCTCGGTCACCTACCCCCTGCGCCCCCCCCCCCTCTTTCTCTCCCTCTCTCCCTCCGTCACCTACCCTTCCTCTCTCCCTCCCTCCCAATCTACTGAGTTAGGGTGTTGGTTGTGTGGTGGTGGACATGTGTGTGTGGTACTAGGACATGAGTGTGTGGTGGTGTGGCACTAGGACATGGGTATGGTGGTGTGGTACTAGGATATGGGTGTGGTGGTGTGGTACAAGGACATGGGTGTGGTGGTGTGGTACAAGGACATGGGTGTGTGTGGTGGTACTAGGACATGGGTGTGTGTGTGTGGTACTAGGACATGGGTGTGTGGTGGTGCCTCCTGAAGACACGCCCAGTAACCTTGGGCCGTTTTGTGGCACTGGGTAACACGTGGGAGCCCTGAGTGCCACATCCGGGGGTGGGGGGGGGGGGGGCAGGTGGCCCTCTTAATGGCTGTTTGTATGGAGACTTAAGTTCCTCCTCCTCCTCCTCCTCTCCTCCTTCTTTACTCCTCCTTCTTACTCCCTCCTTCCTTATTTACCCCCTCCTCCCCTTCCCCCTCCTCCCCTTCCCCCTCCTCCTCCCCTCCTCCTCCCCCCCCTCCCCCCCCCCCTTCCCCCCTCCTCCCCCTCCTCCCCCTTCCCCCCCTTCCCCCCCTTCCCCCCTTCCCCCCTTCCCCCCACCCCCTTTCCCTCCTTCCCCCCCCTTCCCCCTCCCCCCCTCCCCTCCATCATCATCTGTAAGTCATTCAACACACACCGTAGACGCGTTCCACCAGTTCGAAGCTTCAAACGGTAACACGTAAAGGAACTCATTATAACTCACCCATATATATCTGTTGTTTACCTTTATATAACAGATAACGGTAAGAGTATCATTCACAACTGTTGTAAATAATGATACGTAATGGGGTTGTAGTTATTGTGTTGTATTTACGTGTATGATAGTGGTTGTATTTTATCATCCTGTTGTATTTATGTGTATGATAGTGGTTGTTATCATTTTATTGTATTATTGTGTTGTATTTACGTGTATGATAGTGGTTGTAGTTATCATCCTGTTGTATTTGTGTATGATAGCCTAATAATTGTATATTTACGTATACCTGTGCCCGTGTTAATACCCAGTGATGTTATAGTGTATTACTCAGGCAACTTCTGTAGCTCGCTGTTCCCTGGTGTATGTTGCTTACTGTAGTGTTGTAAGCAGAGGTTAATGTTATGTTACCGGAGCATTAACTATTTGGATGATATTTAACCTTATTTTATTAATTTTGGGGGTAATTAAACCTTATTTTGTTAACTTTAGCTAATTTATATAACCAAGTTTTTAAGTGTTCTTTATACACACACACACAGCGCCGTGTTCTTTCAGTAAACTACAAATTATTATCATTATTGTTATTATTATTACATACCCAATGCACGCACTTGCACACACCCACTGCTGCACGCACACACCCACCACAGCACACACACACACCACCGCACTGCACGCGCGCACACACACACACCACCGCACGCACCCACCACAGCACGCACCCACCCACCACACACACACACGCACGCACGCACACACACCACTGCACGCACACACCCACCCACCACCACACTGCACACATACACACACCCCCCCCCCCACCGCACGCACACACGCAAGCACCATCATGCCAACATATAACCACTGATATGAGTCGAGTAAAAATGTTGAATTATATCATGTTATGGTTGAGGCGCTGTGCTGAACTGAGAAAGGTGTGAGTCAGACATAGGTGTGGCGGACTGTGGGGAGCTACCTGCCTCCTGTAGTGTGTGTGTGTGTGTGTGAACGAGATATACATACACAATTACACACACAAACTATAACTACAGTACATCAATGAGTAAATTAGAAAGGTAAGTACAGTAGGAGTGGGTGAAGGAGGTGTAACACAAAGAGATGTTAACGTAAGGGTTTTGTGGTGTTGTCCCAGCAGGAGAAGCGGCCATCGAGGGACATAGAGACGGAAACTGAACCGGAGGAGGTGTTGGCGGTGGAGGCTGGAGGCTCTTCTTGTTCCCTGTCCTCTGTGTCTGCCTCACTATCTGATAAGAGCGTCTCCACTGATAACATAGAGGAGATCAAGAGTGACGTCCCCTTTGCTGGTGAGTACCCGAGAGAGAGAGAGAGAGAGAGAGAGAGAGAGAGAGAGAGAGAGAGAGAGAAAGTCCAGTGTTTTGTCCAATTAATATTTAAAAAACTTGTTGGAGGTTTTAGTGTCCAGTGTTTTTGTCCAATTGGAGTATATCATTGCTTGTTGTGGTTACGCTATCCATTGTATACACACTCGAGGGCCGTCTTGAAGGTCCAGTGTGTCGGGTTCCATTGGTGGGTTACATTGTACTTGTTTATATCGGGATCTATTGCACTTCCTCATAGGGTTCCATTGCATTTCCTCATATTGAATCCCATTGGAGCATTCCATTATATTCCCTGTATTGGGTTCCATTACATATCAAGAGTGTTCCTTCAAAGCTGAAACTTGACATGGCGGCTGGAGATATCACTTGGCTATATAACGTCCCTGAGGGGGAGCTTATTGCAGTCTTGTTGTTGTTGTTGTTGTTGTTGGTGGTGTTGTTGGTGGTGTTGTTGTTGGTGGTTGTTGTTGTTGGTGTTGTTGGTGGTGTTGGTGGTTGTTGTTGTTGGTGTTGTTGTTGTTGTTGGTGGTGGTTGTTGTTGTTGTTGTTGGTGTTGTTGGTGGTGGTGGTGGTTGTTGGTGGTGGTGGTGGTTGTTGGTGTTGGTAGTGGTGGTTGTTGTTGGTGGTAGTGGTGGTTGTTGTTGTTGTTGTTAGTGGCGGTGGTTGTTGGTGGTGGTGGTGGTTGTTGGTGGTGGTGGTGGTTGTTGGTGTTGGTAGTGGTGGTTGTTGTTGGTGGTTGTTGTTGTTGTTGTTGTTGTTAGTGGCGGTGGTTGTTGTTTTACGTGACGGCATTACTCAGTGACTCACTCGGTCTCTGACGGAGTGAGATTTATTTATAACTTTACGGTAGTTAAGTTTTTTGTTCTGACTACGATTTTATATCTCTCTCTCTCTCTCTCTCTCTCTCTCTCTCTCTCTCTCTCTCTCTCTCTCTCTCTCTCTCTCTCGTTTCCAAATAGAGTGGTAGTGAGGGAAGTGAGATAAAGTGAGAGGTGAGGTAGTGAGGGAGGTGAGGTAGTGAGAGATGGAGATATAGTGACATTCATACGATAACCCGCTGTTGACCTGCCCCAACTGAGCCCCTCTTGTGTACACCCGGAAATTCTCTCCCCCTCCTTTCATCCCCCCTCCCCATCATCCCCCCTCCCCTTCATCCCCCTCCTCCTCTCCCCTCCTTCCCTTCATCCCCCCTCCCCTTCATCTCCCCTCCTCCTCTCCCTCTCTCCTCCCTCCCTCACTCACTCTCCCTCTCCTCTCCTCGTATAATGGCTAAAGCTCTGTCTGATAATCACTCTTTATGGTCTAAGGCGTGCGGTACTCCTGTCATAGTTTGTTTAGTGATTACTGCGGTTGTTTTGGGGAGCTCTGGCGGTAACTAGAGGGTGCGGTGCGGTGCGGGTGAGGTGCGGTGGTCTAGTGGGTAACAACGCTCGGTTTCAGTTCATAGTTCGGGTTAGTGAAGCTGTGATAGGAGGTGCAGGTGTGTGGTGGGAGATGCAGGTGTGCGGTAGGAGATGCAGGTGTGCGGTGGGAGGGTAACACGTGTGGACTTGATTGCCATGTATTGTTGTGGTGGCAAGTGGCTGCTGCTGTTGTGTTGGGCGTGGGAGATGGCGTGTGTGTGGAGGCGTGGAGCTGCTTGTGTCATCAGGGTCAACAGGGAGGCGTGGGGGATTGACTGGCTGGCTGGCTCAAGTTCAAGTCCCGGACCCGAATGTATGTATGTATATGTATGTATGTATGTATGTATGTACGTTTTGGACACTCTTGGTTCTGTATGGTTAGGTTGCTGTACAAGGTTGGGTTAGGTTAGGTTCTGGAAAAGATGAATATTTGTGCAATACCAATTTATATGACTTAATTTCCTTTAAAACTTATAAAACACAGTTAAACAGACATAGTAGTTAACCCCCCATAACTACTTCATATTTAACTAATAACTAACTCCCCAAATTCTCTGTTGTTTGTTTATTTATTCATCACGCGTACAAGATGGCTCCCACTATGACGTCATATACGGAATCAGGCTTAACACACACTCGTACATTTAAGGAAAAAAACAAAACATTGCTTCTGGATGTTGTTGATTCACCTCACTAGACAGCCTTGTAAACACGTGATGTAAACAACTCTGCTGGTGGCTGGTAGAGGTTAGGTTAGGTTAGGTTAGGTTAGGTTAGGACAGGACCCTAGTGAAAATTGTATTAGTCGCGACACTGACATACCCTCCCTCTCCTCTCCTCTCCTTTCCTCTCTCTCCCTCCACTCCTTCCTTCCTTTCCTCCACTCCTTCCTTCCTTTTCTCCACTCCACTCTACTCTTCCCCCCTCTCCACTCCTTTCTTCCTTTTCTTCCCTCCTTCCTCCCTCCCTCCCTCCCTCCCTCCCTCCCTCCTTCCTTCCTCCCTCCTTCCTCCCTCCTTCCTTCCCTCCCTCCTTCCTTCCTCCCTCCCTCCTTCACCTCCTTCCTTCTCTCCCTCTCATATGATCTGCTGCCAAACTCCTTTACCTCTACACATGGGTTACCATTTCGTAGACACCAATGACACCATCAACCACCTCTACTACCACCATCTCCCACCACTACTACCACCATCACCACCCACCACTACTACCACCATCTCCCACCACTACTACCACCACCACCACCACCCACCACTACTACCACCACCACCCACCACTACTACTACCACCACCACCACCCACAACTACTACTACCACCATCTCCCACCACTACTACTACCACCACCACCACCCACAACTACTACTACCACCATCTCCCATCACTACTACTACCACCACCACCACCCACCACTACTACCACCACCACCACCCACCACTACTACCACCACCACTACCGGCACAGTAATGAGCTGCTAGTGTTTCACACAACACCGCTGATGGCTCATATCTGTACTAGCTTGGTGATTGGTGGTGATTGGTTTGATGGTGGTTGTGGTGGTAATTGGGTTTGTTGGTTGTGGTGGTGTAAGGTAGTTGTTAACGCTAGCACTGTGGTAGGCATGTATGGGGTAGTCCTTGTTGACGCTGGCTGGCACTGTGGTAGGCATGTATGGTAGGTATGGTGGTATGTTGACCTTGGTGGCACTGACCAGGAGGCCGTGCCGTGGTGGTGCCAAATAATGTGCCAACAGAGAGCGACAGGCCTGGCCAAGTTCGTCACACATAACTCATATTGTTACGTGTGTGTGTGTGTGTGTGTGTGTGTGTGTGTGTGTGTGTGTGTGTGTGTGTGTGTTTTTCATCTGTATGTGTGTTAGACGCATCCAAATCATCCCGTATGACATCATCACTCAGTAGGTGACCTTGAGTTAGGACAAACACACACACACAAACGGAGGTCAGTAAGCCTGAGAACTGACGACCATCTTGATAAATAAATTGTACACATAATTGGTACACACATGTGACTGTTTTTATAAGCGTTAATTTACATAATGAGAACTCCAGTTACTACGCAGACTAGCTAACTGACTGGCTAATGGAATGACTGGCTGACTGGACTGGCTAGTGTTTTGATTGTCAGTCAGTTAGTCAGTTCAGTCATCTCAGCACACAATGAGTCAGTCAGTATTGGTGGAGATGGGCGAGTGTGTGGCTAACCTGTTTTAACCTCCCTATGTGTGTGTGTGCGTGCGTGCGTGTGCGTGCGTGTGTTTGTGTGACGACGAGGATAGGCAAGCAACTTTGAGTGTATCAGTGTGTGAGAGAGAGAGAGAGAGAGAGAGAGAGAGAGAGAGAGAGAGAGAGAGAGATTGTTTACTTAACCTTGACAAACTAAAGCGGTGGGAGGAGGTGATGGCGATCCTTTAGACTTTCCATTCATTCACTTCCGCTTTCACACACACACACACACCTCTTCCTTATCACTACATACGCTAAAATATTATTAATTGACGCAACATTATACTGAGGGGTGATGTGCGTAATGCGTACATCTCCCTCGTAATCAACGTTCATTTTCCACTTAAGTTACGTTTTGTCATAACATTCATACGCTTGTGTTAACGTTCACTCGTATTCTTAAAACGTTAGGCACCGCAGTTTATTTCACCTGAAAATTAACCACCCTAACGTAATTAGACCTAACAACCTAACCTATCCTAACAGTAACCTAACTTAACGTAATACTAAGCTAATCTAACACTATCTTAACTGTAACCTAACTTAACCAAACACCAACCTAACCTAACCCCCTCCCCACAGGTGAAAGTAAGCTAGGGTGTCTAATCTATAGGTGATCCTCTTACACTGAGTACTTAGAGGTTGCAGGGTTGGCGCTGTCACAATAACAAAACTCAATGTGGTGTTACAAGGCCAAAGAGTGATTGCCAGACTAGAGTGAAGTGTGTGGGGGGGGGGGGAGGGTGTAAGGGGGAGTGTGAGGAGGAGGAAGGGGTGAAGGAGGGTGTAAGGGGGAGTGTGGGGGGGAAGTAGGGGTGAAGGAGGGTGTAAGGGGGAGTGTGAGGAGGAAGTAGGGGTAAAGGAGGGAGGGGTGGAGAAGGTAAGGGGGAAGAAGGGAGGGAGGGGTGTAAGAGGAAGGGTGGGGTGTAAGGGAGGGAGGGTAAGGGTGAAGGAGGAAGGGGTGGAGGTGGAGGAGCACTTAAGAGGAGAAGCCGTTTGAAATTTCACTTACCGGAACATATTTTGTTTGTCCTTGTAGTGTGTCTGATTATTATTATTAGTGTTTACTGTTTGCCCCTCACCTCTCTCACACTTGACTGCCGGGGTGTTATTGTCTTATGCACCTTGTCTGTCTGCCGTTTCTCCTTCCGTTTGTCACAGTGTGTTAGTAACTACCCCAGAGTGTAGGTGGACGGCTGGGTGGAGAGGCAGGATAGCCGTGAGGCACTGGCACTACAGAACAAGTGGCACTTAGTGAGCGTGGCGTGGTGGGCATCCAGCTGGCTCTGGCACTGATACCCTGCTGCCGCTGCCACCCCCCTACTCGTGCTTGTTGATAGTGGCACCGCTCAGTTTGTTTACCTGTCCTTTGACGGGTGCCACAGGATTCACCTGCCTCGGGTGTGGGTACTGCCGACGGAGTGAGTGAGTGCGTGCGTGCGTGAGTGAGTGCGTGCGTGAGTGCGTGAGTGAGTGAGTGAGTGCGTGCGTGCGTGAGTGCGTGCGTGAGTGAGTGAGTGCTTTGCAATGTTTTCCTGGATTATTGTGGTAGAAGTTTATTATACATCTTCACTTCATTGGTATACTGAGAGTTCATAATTTACTCCAGCAAATGAAGTCGTGTTAGTGTGGCTGTGATTGTTTATCATGGGGCGGGAGTTGGCACCTAGCTCGAGTACAGTTCACTTATATCGGTATCAGTGTTTTATAAGAAGGCCGAGTAGGAGGGGGAGGTTATGGGGACGTCCTGTATAAGTGTGATGACGTGGAGAGTATGAGGAGTGAAAGTATAAGTGTGTCTACGAGGCCAGCATGAATTAATTGTGAGTGTGTGATTTGACTTAAGTAACAACAATTGAGTGTAAGTGTGAAGTGTAAGGTAATGTTAGTTGTGATGACACACACTCACTTATACTTTCCGTCTGTCACTCATTCCAGTGTCACAAGAGAAAGAGAGATAACGAGAGATAGACAAACAGAAATGCTCGCGTGTGTGTGTTGAGGGGCAAGAGTGGATGTGTGCGTGTGTGCTTTTCTGTGTGTGTGTGTGTGTGTGTGTGTGTGTGTGTGTTTCCGCCTGTGTGGCATCTTAAGCCATCTCGACTATTTGTCAGTCTGGGATTCCTTCTGACACCCTCCCCCCTTCCCTCCCCCCTTCCCTCCCTCCTTTGCACCAGCGATGGATGGATGCCGGGTGCCGCTATACCACACCCGCCTGTGTGGGTGCAAATTACACATACCACAAAAACACTTTCCGCCCACAAACTTCACCATCAAAGGCCGGCCACATTTTGCTCTCACAAAAGTTAACATTTGTAGATCATTACTCCTTGGTGCTGCACTGTCCGTCTGTTTGTCTGCTCACCACTGGCAAAGATCATAAAGGTGATGGTGAGGTGATGGTGTTGTGGTGATAAAGTTTTGATAGTGAGGTGTTGGTGTTAAGGTGGTGGTGATAGTGATATTATGGTGAGGTGGTTGTTTTGATGAGTATGTTGTTCTGATGGTGAGACGTGGATCTAATGGTGAAGTGATGGTGAGATGGTCTCTATGTCTTTGTTCTGATAGTGAGGTACTTATAATGGTGATGGTAGGGTGCTCCTGATAGTGAAGTAAGGATGAAGAGGAGTACTCCGGATGGTGAGATGATGGTGAGATAGACTTGATGATTTGACGATTCTAATAGTGAGATGGTGAGAATCTTTTGGTGTTAAGTGAATGGTGAGGTGATGGTGATTGTGTTCTGATGGTGAAACTTAAATGGTGATGCAGTTTATTGTGAGTCTTTGATAGTGAGGTGTGGGGTCTCGTAGGGATGGGGTCTTAGGGCTGGTGTCTGATAGGGATGGGGTCTGATAGGGATGGGGTCTTAGGGATGGGTCTTAGGGCTGGGGTCTGATAGGGATGGGGTCTGATAGGGATGGGGTTTTAGGGATGGGGTCTGATAGGGATGGGGTCTTAGGGATGGGGTCTCATAGGGATGGGTCTTAGGGCTGGGGTCTGATAGGGATGGGGTCTTAGGGATGGGGTCTGATAGGGATGGGGTCTTAGGGATGGGTCTTAGGGCTGGGGTCTGATAGGGATGGGGTCTCTATGATTGGGGTCTTTTGGAGCCTAATAGGACATAGTAGGACTGGGCCCCGATTTGACCACCAGTCGTGTGTGTGTGTGTGTGTGTGTGTGTGTGTCACTGGACCTGGTAGACAAGAGTAAGGTAATAGATGGTGGTTGATCGACGAGGTCATGATAAAAAGAGAATTGAATGGCTGGATTGATTACGGTGTTTTGATTGGTTATCCATTTGTTGATAATCGTTAATAAGGAGGGAGGTTTAGTGTGGGTGGGGTCAGTGGGTCAGAGGCCCTACGGAGGATAAACTGTGGCTGGTGGCTCTAGTGGTGTGTTTGATGGGGAAATAATCTATTTAAAAATGACAATATCCAATACATGTCTGAAATGAGTTTCATGGAAGTGTAATTCAACCTTTTGAAATCATATGAAAAGGCTTAATGAGGTATTAAAGCGAGTGTTTGTTTGAAGCTGTGGTGGGGGTCATGAGTTGGGCGGGATATTGTTGTAAACGTGCGGTACAGGGGACTCGGTCCGTGTGAATATTAAATGTAAACACTCGGTTACGGAAGTGAGAGGCTGTGTATATTTTTGTAAAACAGAGGCGGACGTCGAGTGCCTCTGAGGACAGTGGACAGACGTGTATATGTTGGTGTAAATATTATTATTTTACTACTAACGTGTGATAATTGGTGTTAATATGCGAAGAGGATAAGTGAGTGTCTGTGTGAAGGACGAGTCTTGCTGGCTATAACACGTGTTGACATAGATAGATAAAGAGAACTATCAAGGGAATACATAAGAGGTATTTAGCGTCATTCTTCGTATCCTCTCTGTACTGTACCATTATATGAGGGAGAGTGCGTTCACCTCGTCCACTTGTTGAGCTTAAGGCTATGACACACACACACACACTCCGTCTTTACTCACTTACTCCCCCCACACCCACCACTTGTTCTACTACTACTGTTATGTGGCTGGTTATTTGTTTCTTTGCTCTCTCTCTCTCTCTCTCTCTCTCTCTCTCTCTCTCTCTCTCTCTCTCTCTCTCTCTCTCTCTCTCTCTCTCTCTCTCTCTCTCTCTCCATATTCCTCACAGCCTCAATAAATCACCCAGTGCCACTCTCCCGCCGTCTAGTGCCTCGACCCCAGGGCCAAGGAACACACCCTCTACCTCCACACACTCTGTAGACTGTGGGTAGACAGATACATACAAGGAGAGACTGATAGATATATATACAGGTATTAAGTAACTTCTCCATATAAGTTGACGTTGGTTAGGTGTGTACATAGACGGGGCAAGTGTATAAACTGTGTAAGTGTTGTGTTGTGGTGGCAGTGTTGTGTAGGAAGGTGTGGTGGCAGTGTTGTGTTGTGGTGGCAGTGTTGTGTAGGAAGGTGTGGTGGCAGTGTTGTGTAGGGCGGGTTGAGGCCAGAGAGGGGGGGGGAGCGTGCCAAGTGAACATCCGGAGGGATTACTGGAGGCCGCACTGTTACCTGTCAGCACTGACGGAGGACCCCGCCTGCCTTCTCCCTCATCCACCAACACCATAACCACCATTACCACCACCACTACTGTCATCATCACCACGTCACCACTACAACCATAACCACAACTCACCGTCACCACCACCAGCAGGGGCGTCACTTGTTATAAGCTAATGTGGGTTGTATAGACCTGGCGACCCATTAACGACGTGTGGATACAGCAGAATAAATACCACTCCTTGGGTACAGAAGGAGGCGGTGAAGGAGACACGTGGTACTGTGGGTCTTCAACTTTTACACTGTCATTCACGCGTTAAAGACAGATTGGTCAGGATTTTATATTATGAGTTTTGATTTTTTGTCGCTCCAGTACTTGTCCATTTGTCATCAAGTAGTGAGTGAAGGTGAGCAGGAGGAGCACCTCTTCCCTCCCTTATTGACGGTAAACCTCAGGTGTGTTACATGAACCTGAACAACAGTAAGAATCACAAGTGGTGTTATTGTTTATATATTCAAGTTTCACGCCGCGCACAGTGCAGACCACCAAGTGCTGCCCCGGGGTAAAACTCCCCCTCTGTTTATTTTATTTTAACTTGATACGTCTTGATGAGCTTCATGGGAGTGCCTGTCAGGACCTTACCACAAACCTTGTCATGGTTTTAGTAAATATATGTAACTCTGTGAATAGTACTTTATTCACGAGGCGCCTCACAACAGATGCTGCCAGCTATTGTTATTGTTGTTCTGTGTGTCTGTAACAGTGTGGCCAGGTAAACTGTTTCTCATCATTTCTCTTCACTTGGGTCTCGTGTTACATTATGTCGATCATTAGTTATATTATGTCCGCCTTTCCCAAATTGACTGATGTATGTTACTACCGCAGAGGAATATTACTGTTGACGTAACCCGTAACCAGTTCTTGGTAACCCATTGCTTTATAATTCAGAAAACAGTGAACATATCCAGGAAACTGTTGCCTTACGAAGAAACTACTCTATGAGACCAGTAGAATATTGGGCAAGTCATGATGTAACTGTGTAGCAATTCCTTAAATGGTTTGAATTCCATGAATGAGGAAGTGTTGGTGTAGTAAGGCGAGTGAGTCAGCCAGGGGGTAGTCACGTCACAAGGAACACCCGCGCTAATTACCTCATAATTGTAGGTGAGAGTGTGTTGTGGCACCTCTCTGTGGAGCGTGGAGTCCGCGGCGTTTAGGGGAGGAGGGAGGCTCGGGGAGCATAAGAGGGTCATGGAGCGTGCCAGGGGAGGGGAGGGAGGGCCACTATAAGGTTACCCTGGTGGGGCCTGGCCGAGGTGCCGTCATGAAGGCCCGCTTGTGTGGTGGCTCTCGGGGGCCACAACCACCTCCCGCGTATTTAAAATATTCCCCTGACTGAATCATGCTAGTTAGCGTCTGTTTACTCTCAGTGGAAGTCCTCCCCAGCGCACCACGACACACGCTCTCCACCGATAACTTTCACCATGGGAAATTCAAGTGTGATGAGAATTTGTTAAGCCAACCCGGAGAAGTATCTTTGATGGTCGTTATACCGAAGCTTTTTGTGGAGAGAGTTAGCGTGACCCGCACTTATGTTTTACCTCCGGCACTGTGGGTACTCGTGGCAGTGGCTACTGTGTGGTGAGTCGACCTTTCTCTTACTGGTGATAATAGGTGTAGTGAACTTGTTTACTGTATGTCAAGTGTTCCACGAGGAGTGTGCGTGTTGTAGGCAGTGTGGTGGTACTGAGCTCACACTTGACATAACTGTAGCAGGGAATGTGTGGTAGTAGTTGTGACGCCATGTAAGGGAGGAGGAGGCGGACCACACCACTACTAAGTATGGTGGAGGATGGGCCTGTAGCCACCGCCCTTTCCCCTCCATCTCCTCTCACTCACCCTTCCCACCACCACCACCACCACTGCCTTGGGCAAGGACACCCTCGTCTGCACCGCTGGCTGGAGGTCGTCCCCTGACCTCTACGCTATAATCTCGGCTGGCCATCTCCCTCTTATAGCTGTTGCAGTTCCTTGTTTCACTCACTTCCGTATCACTAACACTCCCTCTCCTTAAATATTCTTCCTTTACCGATACCATTTCCTTCTTTCCTTCAATTTCCTTCATTAATCATAAAGTTTTACAGGACCCATTAAAGGAACATTATCTATGGCCATTATGACATACCACGTCACCCTAGACCTGTTCATCAGTGACTTGTTATTGGTAGTTGGTGAGGTCACGTGTCTCAGTTGGCCTCACCCTCATAGTGACTCATAAAACACTGTTGGTTAGAGTCAGTGTGAGTCATCTTATAGTCAACTGTGGGTTAGTGAGTCAGTGTGGGTCATCTTATAGTCAGCTGTGGGTTAGTGAGTCAGTGTGGGTCATCTTATAGTCAGCTGTGGGTTAGTGAGTCAGTGTGGGTCATCTTATAGTCAGCTGTGGGTTAGTGAGTCAGTGTGGGTCATCTTATAGTCAGGTGTTGGCGAGTGAAGGAGTGTTGTGTTCAGGGGACAAAGTGGCTACTGTGTGACCTTAATAGCATTAAAAGTACTCACCCCTCCACTTCCCTCCCTCTTGCCCTTCCATTTCCCTCCTTCTTATCCCTCCACCCCTCCATTCCACCACCTCCATATCCCTCCAATTCACCCCCTTCACCCTTCCCACCACCCTCCCCACCTCAATCCTATCCCCCTACCCTTCCACTACTGTACCACCTCCCCCTTACCCATGTACCCCTCAGCACTGTGTCACCCTCTCCCCCACCCCTCTCCCTCACCCCTCTAGCAGTCCCATCCTTCCTCCTCCAACACTGGCATACTCAATCTCCACCTCACCCCATCCCCTTCCCCACTCCCTCCACCCCTTCCCCTTCCCCTCCACCCCTTCCCCTTCCCCTCCCCTCCCCTCCACCTCTCGTGTACTTAACCCTCCCCTCTGGTGTGGGCTTACAACACCTTCTCTTCCTCCTCCTCTGGTATAGTTTCAGCTGGTGCCATGTTTAGATGTTTTTGCCTTACACTGGTGAACCAAGTGTTGACTATGTGGTCAGGTGTAGGTGGTGGGTGGGTTGGTGGATGAATGAATGGGTGGGTGGGTGAGTGGGTTGGTGGATGAATGAATGGGTGGGTAGGTGAGTGGGTTGGTGGATGAATGAATGGGTGGGTGGGTGAGTGGGTTGGTGGATGACTGAATGGGTGAGTGGGTTGGTGGATGAATGAATGGGTGGGTAGGTGAGTGGGTTGGTGGATGAATGAATGGGTGGGTGGGTGAGTGGGTTGGTGGATGAATGAATGGGTGGGTGGGTGAGTGGGTTGGTGGATGAATGAATGGGTGGGTGAGTGGGTTGGTGGATGAATGAATGGGTGGGTGGGTGAGTGGGTTGGTGGATGAATGAATGGGTGGGTGGGTGAGTGGGTTGGTGGATGAATGAATGGGTGGGTGGGTGAGTGGGTTGGTGGGTGAATGAATGGGTGGGTGGGTGAGTGGGTTGGTGGATGAATGAATGGGTGGGAGGGTGAGTGGGTTGGTGGATGAATGAATGGGTGGGTGGGTGAGTGGGTTGGTGGATGAATGAATGGGTGGGAGGGTGAGTGGGTTGGTGGATGAATGAATGGGTGGGTAGGTGAGTGGGTTGGTGGATGAATGAATGGGTTGGTGGGTGAGTGGGTTGGTGGATGAATGAATGGGTGGGTGGGTGAGTGGGTTGGTGGATGAATGAATGGGTGAGTGGGTGAATAAGTACACAGGGCCACCCAACCAATAGTCAACATAATTTATTTTTTATGTGGAGAAAGAAGAGGTGATTGAAGCTTAGAGGAAGGCAGGAAGGCAGGAAGGAAGGAAGGAAGGAAGGAAGGAAGAGGGTTAATAGTTCAGGTAATTGGAGAAAACTAGGAGGAGGTTGAAGGAGGCAGGCTACGGGGCTAGTTAAGCTAATAGTGTGTTGGACTAGTTATTGTAGATGAATTTCATGGTGATTGGGTTACTGGTAAGTCGAGTTTACAATACCTACAGTTTACAATACCTACAGTTTACAATACCTATAGTTTACAATACCTACAGTTTACAATACCTACAGTTTACAATACCTACAGTTTACAATACCTACAGTTTACAATACCTACAGTTTACAATACCTATAGTTTACAATACCTACAGTTTACAATACCTACAGTTTACAATACCTACAGTTTACAGTACCTACAGTTTACAATACCTACAGTTTACAATACCTACAGTTTACAATACCTACAGTTTACAATACCTACAGTTTACAATACCTACAGTTTACAATACCTACAGTTTACAATACCTACAGTTTACAATACCTATAGTTTACAATACCTACAGTTTACAATACCTACAGTTTACAATACCTACAGTTTACAATACCTACAGTTTACAATACCCACACCAACATCTCTCCCACCTCTTCCTCCCCCTCCGTCTTTTCCTTCTTTTCCTCCCCTCTCACATCTTTTTCCTCCTCCTTTGTCACCTATTTTCCTCCTCTTCCACCACTTAATTATCGTCTGCTTCTTCTCTTCTACCTTTTAATTTCTCTTCATCGCTTTTGGTCGGTTGATGGATGGATTAAGACATATACGTTAGGTTACGTTAGGTTAGGTTAGGTTAGGTTAGGTTAGGTTAGACTTCAGTTCCCCGTTCTGGTGTGAAGGGTGGCGGGTGTGGTCAGGTGAAGGCGTGGACTGTGTTAGGGCGGGCAGGGTGGTGAGAGCAACCCATTCATGACGTGTGGGTGGGACACTTGAGGGTGGGCGTGACGCTGGTGACGCAACGTGACACTCTCTCTGTCTGTCCCTGGTATAGTGGTTTAGACCTTGCCTTCGTCTCCCCCTTCTCTCTCTCTAGCCTACCCCTGGCCATCCTAGCCTACCCCTGGCCATCCTAGCCTACCCTTGGCCACCCTAGCCCTCCCCTTTGCCATCCTAGCCCTACCCTTGGCCATCCTAGCCCTCCCCTTGGCCATCCTAGCCTACCCCTGGCCATCCTAGCCTACCCTTGGCCATCCTAGCCCTCCCCTTGGCCATCCTAGCCTACCCCTGGCTATCCTAGCCCTCCCCTTGGCCATCCTAGCCTACCCCTGGCCATCCTAGCCTACCCTTGTCCATCCTAGCCCTCCCCTTGGCCATCCTAGCCTACCCCTGGCTATCCTAGCCCTCCCCTTGGCCATCCTAGCCTACCCTTGGCCACCCTAGCCCTCCCCTTTGCCATCCTAGCCCTCCCCTTGGCCATCCTAGCCCTACCCTTTGCCATCCTAGCCCTCCCCTTGGCCATCCTAGCCCTACCCTTGGCCATCCTAGCCCTACCCTTGGCCATCCTAGCCTCCCCTTGGCCATCCTAGCCCTACCCTTGGCCACCCTAGCCCTACCCTTGGCCATCCTAGCTTAGCCCAAACCAACTTGAGGGAAGGAGATGGATGTAGTTCTGATTTATTGATTTTTGTTGTATTAATTGATCCATTTTATCATTTCCACCACTTATCAGCCTACTAGCCACTCAGTCACTTGTCCAGGGTGTGATGTGAGGCCTTAATAATACGTATTCCGACCGACCTTGCTGGTGCCTTTTGGTCCAGGGAAGTTGTCTACTGCCTATAGTGTTGTCGTAGTCTAGTGGGAGTGTTGGTGGGAGTTATTGATCACATTGCTTTATATTTTACCTACTCTACTAAACAAGGTCCATAGTTAGTGGTTGGTGGGTGTTATTGTCAGGCCTGTGTCTAGTTCAGCTATGGGAGTATCTTTCATCTGGGACGAATCTGTGTTTGGGTGATGGTCAGTGTGTGTGTAGAGGTACTGCTTGGTAGGTTAACATTGGTATAATAAGTGTGGTTTTATTTCCTTCGGCGAGGCATTGGATGGGTATAGTTTCCTGGGCTCTCATTTTTAGCTGTTTCCTTCCTGGTGTGGATATGGTGGGTGTAGAAGGTATGTAGAAGGTCCAGGGGGGGTGTGGTGGGGGTAGGGGGTGTGGTGGGGGTAGGGGGATGTGGTGGGGGTAGGGGGATGTGGTGGGGGTGGTGGGGGTAGGGGGTGTGGTGGAGGTAGGGGGGGGTGGTGGGGGTAGGGGGGGTGGTGGGGGTAGGGGTGTGTTTCTACTCTTATATACTATCGTTGAGTTGTTGATTGATGAGGCATGGTGACACTTGGCGGGGTGAGGCGGTCATGGCCACGGCACTAAACCACTCCCCACCCTCCTCCCCACTTCCTCTCTCACCCAGCCTCCATCCCCACCCCCCTGAGCGTCCCTACCGCCTCCCCACCCCCCCCCCACCTCCTCCCCACCCTCTATTCATTGTCCTGTTCAAATACGATACAAAAATGGCCCTTATATCCAGTAAATATAGGGTAGACTGCCGGCTTAGTGCCAGAACTTACGATGCAGCCAGCCAGCCACCTGCAGTAACCTACCTGACCACAACACACCTTTACACCCTCACCCCACCCATCAAGAGACACCCAATACACTCCTCTCACCTCCCTCTGATCATCATGTCTCCAGCTATTAGTTTGTCACCGAGCTTTTGTACCGTCCACGTGCAGCTGTTAGACACCACAGCTGCATCAGGGTTACCAGACCAACTCCTCCTTTTCTAAACACTGAAAATTTTTATATTCATAGTTGTAAGGTCCCCCCCCCCAGTGGTCTCATCTCGCTCGGAAGGTTTTTAAGTGGTCCACTCCTCAATGTCACCGTGTTTTATATATATTTTATGTTTATTTTAATTTTCAGCTTTTGAGTGTTATATATTCTTAGTAAACCATTATTATTATTATTATTATTATTATTATTATTATCAGTTTAGGTTATCAGTAGCAAGAGGATCATATCACTCCGCCAACATCTGAACGTCTTCAATTTCCTCTACTACTAAACTTCCTTCACCCTTACGTTAAAAAAAAACACCACATTACAGTCTATTCGTTATCTTTCTGCATCATAACCCCGGTCATCAGTATATCCACCATTATTATATTTTCCCCTTATTAGTCTTGTTTATAATGATTGAGAAACTAACATCCATGCCTCCCCCTTCCTCCTGTGTCTCAGTTGGGTGTCTTCTGAGGGTGCCTGAAGGTGTACCAACCGGGGCTGTGTGTGAGTACTTCCTATAGTGAGGCCCAGGTGATTTTTGTTGTGAGGAAGCTTGTAGGTTGTACTCATAGATGGCGTGCTTTGTTGTGGGTGGTATGGTAGTGATAAGTATGGTAGTGATAAGTATGGTAGTGATAAGTATGATAGCGACAGTATGGTAGTGATAAGTATGGTAGCGACAGTATGGTAGTGATAAGTATGGTAGCGACAGTATGGTAGTGATAAGTATGGTAGTGATAAGTGTGGTAGTAATAAGTGTGGTAGTAATAAGTGACAGTATGGTATTAAATGACAGTATGGTAGTGATAAGTATGGTAGCGACAGTATGGTAGTGATAAGTATGATAGCGACAGTATGGTAGTGATAAGTATGGTAGCGACAGTATGGTAGTGATAAGTATGGTAGTGATAAGTGTGGTAGTAATAAGTGTGGTAGTAATAAGTGACAGTATGGTATTAAATGACAGTATGGTAGTGATAAGTATGGTAGCGACAGTATGGTAGTGATAAGTATGGTAGTGATAAGTGTGGTAGTAATAAGTGACAGTATGGTATTAAATGACAGTATGGTAGTGAGTGACAGTATAGTAGTGTTTGTGACAGTATGGTAATGATAAGTGTCAGTATGGTAGTAAACGACAGTATGATATAATTTAAGACAGTGACTTTGAATCCCAAGTTGTCATTTGGACTCGAAGCCTTGAACCCGACGCCTCCAAACCCGAGCCTTCAGTGAACCATCGGATCCCATCAAGCCAGGGCCAGGGTTGTTCAGCAGCTGTCGACGTTATGTACCAGCGGCCATGATGGCGGGGAGCAAGAACACGCTATACCACAACCCTGCCAGATGATCTAACTCTACTCCTTTTCCTCCTTCTCTCCTCTTCCTCCTCCTCCTCTTCTTTCTTCTATTCCTCCTCCTCCTCCTCATCTTCCTTCCTCGTCCTCCTCCTCCTGATAATGTTACTAGATTAGTCAATTAAGATAAGGTAATTGAGGAAGATGAGTGATGGGAGGGAGGACTGTGATTTAGGAGGCCTCTCTCTCTCTCTCTCTCTCTCTCTCTCTCTCTCTCTCTCTCTCTCTCTCTCTCTCTCTCTCTCTCTCTCTCTCTCTCTCTCTCTCTCTCTCTCTCTCTCTCTCTCTCTCTCTGTCTATTTTGTTCGTTTGTTTAATAGGGAAGAAAATTACGCAAAATTTAAAGATGTTACGAAATGTGATTTGGTGGAGAGAGAGAGA
Organism: Homarus gammarus; assembly: GCA_958450375.1. Classification (NCBI taxonomy): domain Eukaryota; kingdom Metazoa; phylum Arthropoda; class Malacostraca; order Decapoda; family Nephropidae; genus Homarus; species Homarus gammarus. The sequence continues at coordinate 101,999 of CAUDMG010003668.1, read as the reverse complement.
GAGAGAGAGAGAGAGAGAGAGAGAGAGAGAGAGAGAGAGAGAGAGTATACATCATACTTCATACATAAATATAATAACCACTTATACACTTTAATTAATCTCTGTTTACCTGAATGACCCAAACACACCTGTATGTAATAGTACTTGACGGAAGGTACAGCGGGGATGGAGTAGGGGGAATCAGTGAGGCAAGCGACGTCCTATGCCAGAAAATAATGATTACTTTTTTTTAGTGATATTATACAGTAAACCTTATCAGTAACCTTATCAGTAACCTTATCAGTAACCTTATCAGTAACCTTATCAGTAACCTTATCAGTAACCTTATCAGTAACACAGATAACAGGACCGTTTGCTAGCCTCAATCACCTGGTATTATTGTAAACTGTTGAAGGTTAGTTAGTCATTAGGATCCCTTGCACACCTTTACCTGTGGATGAAGAAAAGTTTGGGGAGTGAATCCTTTATTTAACGGACTATATGGAGAGGAATGTCCGTTATATCGAGAGGTCCGTTATATTGAGAGGTCCGTTAGATTGTGAAACTTCCCATCTTATGAACTATATAGAGATGAAGGTTCGTTATATTGAGTGTCCGTTAGATATGAAACCTACCCCTTCTAACGGATTGTATGGAGATAGAAATCCGTTATATGGAGGCTTCATTATATACATCATGATTAATGTACATATTACCTAACCCTAACCTAACCCAACCTAGCCCTAACCTAACCCTACCTAACCTAACCCAACCTAGCCCTAACCTAACCTAACCTAACCTAGCCCTAACCTAACCCTACCTAACCTAACCCAACCTAGCCCTAACCTAACCTAACCCAACCTAACCTAACCTAACCTAGCCCTAACCCTAACCTAACCCTAACCTAACCTAGCCCTAACCTAACCTAACCTAACCTAACCCAACCTAACCTAGCCCTAACCCTAACCTAACCCTAACCTAACCTAGCCCTAACCTAACCTAACCTAGCCCTAACCTAACCTAACCCTAACCTAGCCCTAACCTAACCTAACCCTACACTAACCTGACCTGACCTGTGTTGTTGTCCACAGGGTTGTTCCGTGGGAGTATCACCCCTATGGAAGGATCAGGGGAGGTGACTGCCTTAGAACGACCTCGCTCCCTGGTCACATCTTCTGCTCTTAGGTCCTCAGTGGATAGAGGTACGTACACACACACACACACACACACACAAGTATGATCTATATATTGAAACTTAATAATAAAAGTGAAGGATGTTTATTAAATCCCATATATGACCCCCCCCCCCCCCCCCCCGCCGCCTCCTTCAGGATGTCGGAACAGCATGGGGAGTTTAACAGCACGAGACACGTCAGTGAGTGGCGGCATCAGTGGTGGGTCGAGCATGGGGCTGTTGTCACCCCTGGAGGAGGCCGAGGAGTGGGCCAGGATCAACGACATCATGGCCAGCTTCGGCGGCGGCCTGGCCAGGGAGAGCGTCTTCATGGCCGAGCTAGAGCATGAGTTCCAGACCAGACTAGGTACGTGTATGGCCCTGTTGTTGGTTATATGGCCCAGGTGTTGGTTATATGGCCCAGGTGTTGGTTATGTTGCCCAGGTGTTGGTTATGTGGTCTCCAGTCCTAATGGGTGCCAACGTAGCCTGTGCAGTTCATTAGAATTTGGACCCATTAGGAGTGAAGCACAATCCTCCAGGGTTAGGGTAGAGCCTATTAGGACTGGATCCCATTCATCATGGTTAGTTTAGTTTAAGGTTGAGCGGAAGATTGAAGATAGGAGGAATGGGAAAGGTAAGGGAAGGTGGGGGAGGTGAGGGAGGGTGGGAGAGGTGAGGTGAAGGAAGGAGGGATGGGGGAGCGACGAGGTTTAAGAGTTAGATCGAGGCGATAGAGTTGAGAGGAGTAGAATGGTAGATTGTGGCAATTTAGGTCCAAGATATATAGTTAGTTTTTTTGTTAGTAACTTGTCGGGAGTTAGGGCCAGGCTGTAGAGGGGGGAGGGGAGGGCCAGGCAGTAGAGGGAAAGGAGGTGGGGGAAGGGGAGGGTCAAGCAGTAGAAGGTGGGAGGAGATGGGGGACACGTTTGGGTGAAGCTTAAGAAAGATGTCTTATTTATAGTACACCCAAACATTAACTATATACACTTGCTGTGCCACCAGATTTGAGATGGAGAAAGTAGTGTTGTTGTTGTTGTTTTTATCCCATGGACACGATAATAATCTTAGTATAGTACAGTGAATTAGGTCATCGAGTAAAATATCTTAAGCCTTTGGGTACTAAAACTTAAAATAGAAATGACTTTATCCCTTAAATACGATGTTTTTAACCCTTAGTGTACACCGACTTGTACTCAGGGGTTTAAGTTCATCATATTTTGCAGGGTCATGTGACAGAACATTTTGTACGAAACGGTAGTCAGTAGTTGGGGCGCCTGGTAATGTGGTATTTAATAATGTTGTATTTTGGCGTTACTTAATATAGTCAGCCTCTGGCCACGTAATTATCGCCCACATATTCATTAAACATTTTTTTAACACAACAATTTTCAGTAAAGTTTTTGGTGTTGTCTGTTTCAGGGTTGTCACTGTCGCCATCACAGCAGGGTCTGGGTCTGTTGTCGAGCAGTGGGAGCAGCGAGGGTGTTGGGGGCGTGGAGGTGGGCGTGGTAGAGGCGGGAGACAAGACGGTGGGCGGGTGGCTGCGTGCACTGGGTCTCCCACAGTACGAGGACGTCTTCGCCGCCCACGGCTATGATGACACTGACTTTATGGTGAGTCCTTACCAGTCCTCTCTCTTGTGTTCACGGTCCTTCCTCATCTCTTACCTCTCCTTGGTCCTTCCTCCTGGACGTCTGGTGTTCCTCCAGAATCTGCGAGAAATGCAGATATACTGTTACTATATTTATGTATGTATAACATGTATGTATAACATGTATGTATGTATGCATGTATGTTTGTATCTTCAGTTTCAAGTTGCGCATCACGTTATAGGTAAGATTTTAAACTCACCTTCACCTCCGGACGACGACCAAGACAGGACAGAGGAAAATGCGGCATCACAGGCACGTCATGCATGATGTTGGGCCGCGTCTCTTACCAATATGAAATTGTTACGACATCACGTGTCCTGCATTCCCTGTGCCATTTCCAGAGACCTTTGAACATTACCTGATATAGAATACAGATGAAAGTTCACCAGCGGAGTAGTGTGTGTAAAGGATGAGACCAACAAGGCTCCCCTGCTAGGAAATGGTGTGTGAAGAAGGTGACTGTGTGGTTGTATACACAAGTTCTAAGTGGAGAGTCCAGTTCAACACAGCCACACACACTACCCGGACTTCTTCACACTGGTAAATAGCATCAAAAGTATTTCCTGTGTGTAGAAGTCCGCATCTATACACACTACTGTACCTCGGCACTGTGTGGGAGTAAGTGCCTCGCAACACCTCCCAAGAATCAACAGCTTTACTGAATGATATATTAGTAACTTGGAATTGTGATGAGATGTTACTTATTGTGGTGATGTGTGTTTATTTTGTCATTTATACTTCCTGGGGTTCATTTCTCTCTTTATTTTTTATTATCTGGTGTTTTCTTTACCTGGTGTTGTGAGAGGTAGAGTAATGAGTATATCTTGAGGTGAGGTCATCATACACCTCACTGTCTCAGCTGTCGGGGCGTGTCGAGGGTAGCCTGGGGTTATTTCCTTCTTTCTTTGGGTGTGCCTCTTCCTTTTCCCTCCTCTGGGTGGTGACTCCTCTTCCCTCCTTTCCCTGGGTGGCATGACTCCCTTCCTCTGGGTGTAATAACTCCCTCCCTTGGGTGTGTGTGTGTGTAGGTGTGTGTGTGTGCATGCATGCATCCAAGACAATGTTGTGTGAGCAGTAACCTTTTACGAGAGATTTATGGGAGGTGTGGGGTTACCTGCGGGCTGGGTGTGTGCACGATGAGGGTGTGTGCACAGTGTGTACCTCACTGTGTGGATGACTGGGGTACAGGTATGGGCAGGAAGCTGGGTTGTTTATAGTTCTTGGCGACCTCACACACACACACACACACACGGAGGTGGAGTGTGAGGTGGAAACACACGGCGGAGGTGTGAGATTATTACACTAGTGACCAGACTAAACTGTTGAAGGTGCTGGGAGCCGTGTGTGTCTATATGTCTGTGGAATGAGGGTGAGTGGGTGGTATTTCCCCCCTCACACACACACACACACACACACACACACACACATACACACACACACACACACACACACACACACACACATAACTTGAACACCCGTAATAACATATAGTGTACGTGGTGGTGTTACAGAATGGCGGCATCCTGGAGCTGGGAGACCTTCGTGAGTTGGGCATCACACAGAAGGCGCACCTCCACACCCTACAGGAGGCTGTGTCACGGCTGCCCACGCCCCTACACGCCCTCCGCTCCTCTTACACCCTCCCGGACACCGTAGAGGCGTGGCTGGACTCCATACGGTTACCGCAATACGCCCAGAACTTCCACAAGAACGGCTTCGGCGACATGGAAAGGGTGAAGAAGGTGTGGGAGATCGAGCTGACCACCGTGCTGGAGATCACCCGCCCCGGCCACCGTAAGAGGATCTTGGCCTCGCTAGGAGAACGTCCTCTAGAGCCGGAGCTCCCGCCGGCGCTCAACCCGCATGACCTTAGTCTGGAGCTCACCAAATTGGTAAGTTATGACGCGCCCTCGTAAACGCCATTCATACTAAACTGTTAATACTTACACTGCCACGTAGCTCAGTTGTGTGTTGTTATGTTGTGATACTGAATTATGAAGTCTACCTCTTGATGGCCATACAGCTAGAATATAGTGATTGGGCCATGCGCTACTACCTGGCCATACAGTACACCCTGACATACAGCCTTGGGAAGGCTCATATTTATACATTTCATACTTAACCCTTTGATGGTTTAGCCCTTTGAGGTAGAAGATGATAGTTTAACCCCTCTGCAGACTACAGTGATATTTTCTCTCCTCCAGAACTCTGACATCTCGCAGCTGAAGGAGCAGCTGTTCAACGACCTGCCCTCCTCCACGTGTCGTGAGAGGCGGCCGCCAGAGACCGCCACCAACACCATCCGTCGCTCCGGCACCAAGAAGCGTAGCGCACCCCAGCCACCCAAGTGAGTACCCCACCCTCCTCTCCCCCCTCTCTCTGTTTTCTTTCTCCTACTGTTTTCCTCCTCCCTCTCTTTCTTCCTCCCCCACGTTTTGCTCCCTCCCTCTTTTCTTCTTTCCCCTTTCTGCTCCTCTCTTCTCTTTCCTCCTCTCTTCCCTCCTCTTTCTTCCCCCTTCTCTCTTCCTACCACTCTATTCTTCCCTCCCTCTTCCTTCCCTCCCACCTCAGCTCTTTCTTCCCCTCTCTCCTCCCCCCCTTTCTCCTCCTACTTTCCCTCCTCTCTCCCTCTTCACCCGGATGTATGGACCAACTCCCACCTGACCCATACCTTCACCTAGTCAACCGGGCTTTGTGGATTAAAAAAAGCTTGTCACCACAATCATCATCATAACAACTACCACTATCATCACCACCACAACTACCACTATCAGCCACCACATCTACCACAACTACCACCACCCTTGTTATCTCGTGTGTTACGCCATTATTCTCTTCTGTTTGTTCAAGCTGTGATGAACTGTGTTTAATTGTTGTCCCAAGAGTGACTGGTGCTGCGGTGGTAGTAATAGTTGTGGTAGTTTTGATAGTAGTGGTAGTAGTTGTGCTAGTAATAGTAATGGTGGTGGTAGTAGTAGTAGTTGTAATAGTGGTAGCTTATCATGTTAACTTATGGTCGCATATCTTGGTGACTTAGGGCCAATTGCAAGAACAGTCGTGGGGTGTACGATGCCATTTACGATGACCTTCTTGCCCTGATCTTGTTTCAGTTGTACCACCCTTTTGAAGCTCAGGAGAGATCTCGATCGTTTCGATATTTTGAGTACAGCACTAGCTAATAATTCCCACCAGGAAACTTGCTTCGTGACTCCTCCAAAGCTTCGAAAAGTGCAGAATTCCATGTGTTAAAGGCGATATTGCTGAAAAAAGACCAGGGCAAGAAGGTCATCGTAAATGGCGCCGTACACCCCATAAGCGTTCTTGCAATTGGCCCTTAATGGTAGCTTATCATGGTGACTTATGGTACCTTATCATGGTGACTTAATGGTAGCCTATCATGGTGACTTAATGGTACCCTATCTTGGCGACTTATGGTACCCTATCTTGGCGACTTATGGTAGCCTATCTTGGTGATTTATGGTACCCTATCATGGTGACTTATGGTAGCCTATCATGGTGATTTATGGTACCCTATCATGGTGGCTTATGGTAGCCTATCATGGTGATTTATGGTAGCCTATCATGGTGATTTATGGTACCCTATCATGGTGGCTTATGGTAGCCTATCATGGTGATTTATGGCACCCTATCATGGTGACTTGTGGTAGCCTATTTGATAACTACGTTCTAGTGTATTATGGTGACTGTTGTATTAAGATATGACTGACTGGTAGATTATGGCGTTGACTGTATGGTAGATTTTGTGATGGTAACTGTTAGATCATACTGGTGACTGGTAGATTATGGTAGATTGATGATGACTGGTAGATCATACTGGTGACTGTATGATACTTTACGATGGTGACTGGTAGATCATACTGGTGACTGTATGATAGTTTATGATGATGACTGGTATATCATACTGGTGACTGTATGATAGTTTATGATGGTGACTGTGATCATACTCTTGACTGTATGATAGTTTATGATAATGACTGGTAGATCATACTGGTGACTGTATGATAGTTTATGCTGGTGACTGGTAGATCATACTGGTGACTGTATGATAGTTTATGATGGTGACTGTGATCATACTGGTGACTGTATGATAGTTTATGGTGGTGACTGTGATCATACTGGTGACTGTATGATAGTTTATGCTGGTGACTGGTATATCATACTGGTGACTATGATAGTTTATGATGGTAACTGGTAGATCATACTGGTGACTGTATGATAGTTTATGATGGTAACTGTTCGATCATACTGGTGACTGTATGATAGTTTATGCTGGTGACTGTGATCATACTGGTGACTGTATGATAGTTTATGATGGTGACTGTGATCATACTGGTGACTGTATGATAGTTTATGCTGGTGACTGTGATCATACTGGTGACTGTATGATAGTTTATGATGGTAACTGTTCGATCATACTGGTGACTGTATGATAGTTTATGCTGGTGACTGTGATTATACTGGTGACTGTATGATAGTTTATGCTGGTGACTGTGATCATACTGGTGACTGTATGATAGTTTATGATGGTAACTGTTCGATCATACTGGTGACTGTGTGATAGTTTATGCTGGTGACTGTGATCATACTAGTGACTGTATGATAGTTTATGCTGGTGACTGTGATCATACTGGTGACTGTATGATAGTTTATGCTGGTGACTGTGATCATACTGGTGACTGTATGATAGTTTATGTTGGAGGTCATTACGTGTTTAGTATTATTTTCAGTCTGTGTATACGTTATTTACGGATATTCATCATCGTTTTACTCAAGTGTTGTAAGAAGGATGAGGTATAGGGCTACATTATTAAGAGTACAGTGTGGTGGTGAAGAGTGAGTTATGTGTTAGAAAACATTTGTCCTCCTCCTGCTCCCACTAGGACCCCCAGAGCACAGCCGAGCTTGGACTTGCAGGGCAGCACAGACCAGCTAGGGCACTTGTCCATCCGTGACCCCTCCCAGCTAGTGGTCGGAGTCCCCAACACAGTACTCACCACCTGGAGACACCACCCCAATGCACTTGTCTCTGCTAGTGTCCAGTATGTTGCACAGGTGAGCTATATTTGTTGTTCCTCTGTGTATGTGTGTGCGCCTAACACTGTTCATTTATGCCTATATGTTAGAAGGTTTTTGGTGCACTGATCCTTCCCTTCATAGTTTGTTCCTCCACCAACTTTATATCTCCACTAAATTATCCCCCAGTATAAAATTTTCACATTCTGCTTCTTGACTTTGTAATAATATGATGGCTTTTGAATGCTAATCATAACTCTTAGGAATATTATTGAACCTTTGTACTTAACATACACATTGCCTGCTTTTACTGTACTGTATATTAATTTCCGGCTCTCTCTCCTCTATTTCTCTTAAATAAGGTTTATGATAACACAAGTCATTAAAGTACATTATGTTATAGATGTCTTACTCGGTTTATGGCAAGATGTTAAAAGGTTTGGATTTTGTTTTTTAGTGTGATAGGCCTCCTCATGGATAGTTATTCTCTTTACATACAGTGTTTGGAAAAGTAACATTCATAATGAAATTGGATATACTGTATTCATTAACCTGACTACTGTACTATATCCTGAACTTTTTACCATATAAACATTAGTACAGTAATTTGACCTCGATGGTTGTAATACTCTCACACAGTATCTTGGATCCACCCATGTGAAAGAGCTTAAAGGAACAGAATCCACAATGAAATCCATCCAGAAACTGAAGAAGTCCACCTCAGAGGGTTCTAAGATCCCAAAAATTGTTCTCTCCGTGTCATATCGAGGTGTCAAGTTCATTGATGCTTTAACGCAGGTTAGTAGTTGTCTTGTGTAATGGCATTTGGGTGTGTTCTAAAACGTTTAATTTATGATTATATTAACCCAGCTAGTGGGAGAAAAAGCATCATCACACTTAAGTTATTCATTAGCATGCCCTGTATTCTATTGTTCTTTCACAAGAATTACCAATAGTTATACAACCATGAGTATTTGTATTTTGTGCAGTACTGTACAGGAAAAATTTTGAGATTTTCTTGTCAATTATAATCACATTGGCAAAAACGTTGTCTCCCTCTTTAGGCATTGGTGTGTGAACATGAGATCCGCAACATCCACTGTGCCTGCCAGGATGCTGATGACCTCTCACACTTTGCTTACATCACCAAAGACTTAGAGACTAAGGGACACTATTGCCACGTCTTCAGAGTACAGTCAAGGGTGAGTATTGGGTGTGATTTAGTTTTGCCAGGTCTGATAAGACGTTTGTGCTTGTATTGGTAGAGTTGTGTAATTTATTGTTAATTATGTAATGCATTGATTTATGGAGACAACATAATGCAGGGATGATATCTTGTGTTAACACTGAATGGCCGGTGTTTAATTGTCAAAACAGAGCTAAATTTGAAAGGGGAATCATGCTTAAGACATGGGATAAGATATACCAAAAGCTGATCTCAAACTGGGATGCATATAAAACCCCACAATAAGCTAACTTTTTGTCTTATGTTGAAAGACGTGTAAACAGCTCCCAAAATTGAGCACCTGTTATCCATTGAATGAGCAAAACAATGCAAAGTCATGTCATTAAAATTTGTTTTTAAAAAAGTGTTATTTGTGCAGTATTTTCACACACTTGCAAATTTAATGAAGAAATTATTAGTTTTTTTGCATGATTTGGAGTGGTGAAGTGTGACTTAAGGAATGGTGGAAGGGGATAAGAAAGGTTCTCGAAGTTGGCATGAACGAGAAGGATGCCAGAAGACAGGATTGTAAAGAGGATGTAAAGAAGTAATATAACAGGTGCACTAGATAGATGTAGACAACCTGCATTGTGGGTGGGAAGGTGGAGCATTAAGAAGAGGAAGGAGGGTGGGGAAGGGGGGGGTTGTGAAGAATAGTGAGGCTAAAGGAGATACTAAGTGATGGGTAGCCTGGAAGTTCTTCAGGCATGGCTATCACCCACGGCTTGCCCATGGCTCATTCAGCTCCTAGTACCGGTAACCCCATCCTCTGTGTTTTGTTGCCAAAAACAAGCAAGAGTGAAGAAAATTGGGGCTTCTGAATATGTGTGTGGAGGTCATGAAGATGACAAGGAAAAGTGATGGGAATAAGTGAAGCAATGATGGATGGCAGGAACCTGGATGTCCTGGCTTTGAGTGATACAAAGGATGGACATCCAGGAAGCAGCGGTGGGTGTGCATGATCATACTGCATGGTGTCAAGTGTTTGTCTGAAAAGGGATATGATGCTGGGCTGTATGATGTAGAATTGCTGAGTGAATGTCTGGCAGACCACAAAATTATGTTATTGAGTGAGCATGTTGTGTTGTAGACCACCATGTTGTGTTTTAGAATGATTGTGAACTGAGAAAAAGTACCAATATAAATATTATTTCCTCTTTTTGAAGGACTGCATCCATGGGACATTAAGTCAATTGGCTTTCTACCTAAATATGCTGTATGTAGCAACACTGAATTCTTGTGTACTTGAATTCTTGTCATATCGTTTAATCATGATTCAGATTTTCTTTTCTGAAAGTGTATAATAAACTGGCTCTCATGTAATGTACATTATCTTTTATTAAATATCAGTTCACTATTAAATAATGAATGATACTAAGGACAGATTAACAACATTGCTGTAATATTTCTTCTAGGAGCTTGCAACAGAAATTATCCTCACATTAGGGGAAGCCTTTGAAGTGGCTTACCAACTAGCACTTCGAGAACAACCGTACACAAACCAATCTGATGAGCAGAAATTGGCTCATGGACACACTAGGTCAAAATCAGAGCACTTACGAGGCAATCGTGCACTCTCAAATGGCTCTTCTCATACCAGGTAACTTTAAAAGTACAGTTGGACATTTTCAGTAATTTTTTTTTAATCTGTGATATATTAGTAATTAATGAGTAAGTTTGAAATTCATGTTAAAATTGTGTGTTATCAATCTACGGTGCATTTTCCTTACTAATTCATTACTTTCTACCCAATACAGATCACATTCCACAGTGCCCCAGCAGATGTCCATTGGGGGTGTATCAAGCAGCTCAGCAGAGAATCTTCTTTCAGACTCTGGCAATGGGTCAGAAAAAGAATGTGGCTCAAGAAGAGATTCTCTTAACTCAGTGCCATCAGGTCAAACTCAGATGAATGGGTCATAGTGTGTGTGTGTACTTTTTTTTCTCCAAAGAACAGTTATATTTGTGCAAGGAATTGTGATTTTTCCTAATGTTTGTCTTATCATAGTTCAAACAGCACTCATAATTACCGAATAGTGGAATAGTGTTCGTGGGCAAGACTTTTTCCTTAAATGCCACTGAGTTGATCTCAGATAGAAGGCATACTCTTGACTATTAAGTCTTATTGATATAGTGTACAGACATTCCTAGACATTTTTTTCAGGTTTAACACCTAGCACAGAAAGTGTGTGACACTATGTTTACTGAAAACACTTTACTTGCAGTTCTACTTATGGATATCTAACTGAAGGTCATTTGGATACCGAGAGACATTGAAAGTTTTGAATTTCCTCCTATTTCTTGGTTAAATAATTTGGGAATTCAACACTTGAAATTTAATTTGCATGATACACTTGATCATAAAATCATCAAAAATTACATATAATAGTGTGAATCAAAGAAAAAGATATAAAAAAAGTTATTTGTTTAATGTTAAATTGAACAATACTGTGTATGATATTGTTCAGCCTATGGAATAGTCATGCAAGATACACCTGAAAATTTCTGCTTGATAAGTGAGTGATCAGCCTTGAAAATTTTAAGCTGACATTTCAGTGTCTTGAAAAGGTAGCTAATAAATAGTTTCTCCAAGAGAAATGACATACCTAAGATATTCTAGAGGAGTAAGATAGTGTACTTTTAAAGTTATGGTTCATAGAAAATGAAGTGGTTATTAAAAAGTACTTTTGGTGTTTTGCCCATTTTTTAAGTTCAGCACGGGATCAGTCATGTGAATTTGACTTAAGGAACAAAATTAAATATTTGTGAAGAAATGAATCTCAGAAGATGCATGTCACAAGAACGGAGCATTGATTTTATTGCCGACTGAGTTCGCCTTTTTATTAGCCTTGTTGAGTCAAAATTTACTGTCTACAACTATGATAAAGGCTGATGAGTGAGAAGGCACATTAACAGCTGCAAGGGATGTGGTGCCCATCCTCAAGCCTGCACAAGTTGTCTTTCACAGAGTGTCAAATATTTATATGTTCATTGTTAATTGGAATTCGAGAAATGTTGTGATGAGGGCATGAAAGACCATTTATTTTGGGTATTGTTTTACATGATGTTGACTTTCATATGTGAATATTCTTGATAATTTCATTCCATATTATTTCTTGATGCTATACGGTTTATTGGGAAAATTGTATACGTTTAGTGTGTCAATTGTTATTTTATTTTAATTTTTTTTTGTAAAATTTATTTTATTTTATTTTTATTTTTTTTTAAATATTATTTACTACGGTATATCAGATTTGTTATCACTGTTTTGATACTTGGTATATCTGGGGGGTGAATTCATTGTGTGATGCATTGTTCTTATTATCAGTGATATTAGATGGCTTATTAGCAAGTTAGATTACTCAGTCAAGCAGCCTCAATTGTCACTGAGTGATTGTAAGCAATGTGTTGGAGAATTTATGTTCCAAGAACACTTGTTGCCTCACCTTTTTTCCCCCACTTCTTAACTACATGGCATCCAAGCATGGTTCTTCATTATTTTCTCAGGTTCCAAGTTCTGGACATAGTACTGAGCACTGCATCAGCACAGCAAGTTCCCATATATTGTACATATGTGTGTATGAGTGTCTGATTATAGGTTTATAAGCCTGCATTGACAAGTGGTTCTGCCTGACGTGACACTTGAGGTGAAGTGCCCTAAAACACAGACCACATATATAGTTAATCTTCTTTAGTATCAAGAGTAGCATGAAGATGGTATTAGTTTTAAGTAATCCATTTATCTTCTCATTGTGATCATAGCATATATACAGTAAAAAATAGGTATTATCTAATGTCATGGAAGTGATAATAGAATAAAGGGATAAAGAGACACTTTAAAGTGGGCTATCAAGTGTTCAGTAAGCAGCGAGGGAAAATGTCGACAAAAGAAGCAACGTTGCATCATGCCTTTTTAAACGGTGCTTATTTGAGCACAACTTGTATATTTGTACTTCTAGGTTGTTTGCACAGTTGGCACTATTAGGTGTTTGGCATTGGCTGTTAAAAGCTACAAGTCTTATTTGTAACTTCAATAAATATGAGTTATACTTCCTCTACTTTTAACTTTAGACATTCAAAATATTCTAAATATTTCAGTACATGAGGGAGTGTATATAATTCTATATTATGTATCTATGTATGTATGTAAAAGTTTTATCCCCCAATTTCAGTAATTTTGAATGTTGCTTTTAATCACAATTTTTAAATATGGTTTTCCTATGTATTATTATATCTAGTGTATATGTTGACTCGGCTGTTGACTTTGCACCACACCTTCATCCATCTCACTTAATACTACCTGTAATGCTTAGAGCTTTGAGAGTATATAGGGGAGTAAAGGTGTCGTATCTCCAGACCTTTCAAGCTTAAGATGCATCTAATCTTGATTTTTTGGGGGAATCATTCCATGCTAGTCAGTCATATTACTATTATACTCAGTGAGATGGTTGTAGGTTGTTGATAATACACTACAGAGGGCGTTGGGGGTTTGTGTCAAAAATCTCAAATGGCTGCTGCAGTTTTAGACAATGAATTTTAGATAATGCATACAATTGTTTTTTCTTTGAAGAATTGTAATATTGTAGTCATCTCAAAGTGTTTGTCATGTTTTATATACGTTTTGTACATCAAAATAACCTTGGCAGAGTTTTTTTTTCATGGGTATTTTTTCCTATGTAGAGAAATTTTCCTTAATGATAATTGGTACTACTTGATGGTACTGTGCAATTCCATTTACAGAAATAGGCTACTACTTACAACTTGTGTAAAACAATTTTATAATACATTGTAATTACGTTATCACTTAAAGGAGTCAGGAGTTCACAGAAGCAATATATACATCTGACTCATTACTGTTTGTTTTCTATCTAGAAATTTTTACCGAATGCTGTATACATAGTAAACCTTTAATAAGAGGAATGTTACAACGCACCAGTTACTGATGTGTACTACTGGCGTGTGCTAGTCATGATGAAGATATGTTCCCTGTATCTGTGTGTCTGTATCATTGTTATGTTGTAGGCTGACTGGACACGTGACAATTGCTGTGGTATAGGAGTGTAAAATGCACGTGGTGTACCTTATACCCGCCTGCCTCATAACTCAATATTCCAACACCTGAGACCAATGAAAATTTTCTTAGATTTTTTAGTGTTTTATATGTTTTATACATGTTCTTCAACCATATACTGCTTTCATGTGTGTGTAGTTGGAATCTAGATTTTTAATTATTATACGTAATCAAATATGAAGTTGGTCAAAATTAGTCTGCTATACCTAAAATGAAGTGAAAGTGCACAAGTGCACACTCCCCAGTAATAGTATACGTTAAATTTTTGACCCTGAATGAATGAGCTTTCAATTATATATCGTACATAAATATATATCTTTTAGTCACTGTATCCCCCACTGTGATGGCCTTTAATAACTACTGAATCACTTACATACCCAGCTCCATTGTGAAGCCCATCAGCTGTTTCCCTTTGTAATCACTGGTAATACTCCTTTGACATTAACAATTCCTGTGTGTGACTGACACCTGTTTTCACATGGTTCAGAACTCCATGCTTTCCATTGTTTAGTTCCTCTTGTTAGTCACTGCTGATAATACTCAATTATGACTTTTAAGTTCCTCAATTTAGTCCATTTTAAATATTATTGAATGATGTAGTTACCAGGCTTTGCTTATTGTCTCATCAGTGTGTTTTTGTTGAACCATCCCACAGCATCTGTACTAACATCAGAAACTCCCTCCGATGATAACTGCCACTACGCATTGAAACTTGCCAGTATCCAGCATGTGTTGACTGAGACCACCGCCCTCATCTTGCATGACTCTCTACGCAGCAGTGGGTTTTCTCTTCTCTTGCTGTTTCTTTACTTCTTGCTTTCTCAAATGCACTTATTTTAACAGGTATGTGATTTTGAAATTCTACGTGCGCATAAAACGTTGATTTATTTTTACTTTTTCTAATATGATGACCAAGTACAGCATAAATATTTACTTTTATCTACTCAAGGTTGTGAATGTTTGAGATTAAAAAAGAAATATATATATATATATATATATATATATATATATATATATATATATATATATATATATATATATATATATATATATATATATATATATATAAAAGCTTGGTAATTCTCCATTTGGTCTGTGCTATTGAGATAACTTGTTACACCACTTCTTTTCTGTTCCCACATAGACGCAGGCTCATATTTAAAGATACACTTTCAGAGTTGTGTTGGACTTTTAGCCAAGTGTGTAATTCAAATATGTTGTCTAGACTTCTTATCACAGCTTCTTTGTATTGTGCACTATAAGTTGTAGTATAAAAAAATGGACTGTTAAATTCAGACTCCACAGAGCACATACAGTAGTACCCCGATTTACGCGGTCAATTGAACCCACAGGGTACCGCGTAAAGTGAACAACAGAACATATGGGATTAATTCCAATAGAGACTGGCCCGACCCCCAAACTCCACTTTTTGACGACACACAACTATGTTGTAGTAAAAATATTATCTTAACTTTATGATGGTATGCACACACAATTAATAATTAAGAGAAATATCAATAATATTAGTTTTTTTAACACTTACATTAGTAGAAAAGATGGCTGGGCACACAAGGGGATGGGGGGTTGGTTCCGAGGCAGAGGGCAGATTATTGGCCCTCACCTGCATCACTTGTATCAATTGTATCACTATCCACCACAGAGGCTTGCAGGGCCTCTTTGTCAAACCCCTCAAAGTCCATATAAGTCCATATCCTCACTATAATTATCACTATCACTGACTTGGGCCGGCTGTGGTGGGTGGCGGGTGAAGAGCTCAGTAATGTTTTGATGACTGGGCGACCTTGTGCGCATCCTGCGTATATGAGTAGATGCACCGCGGAAAGTGAAAGTTTGGTTCTGGCGAGGCACCGCGTAAATGAGAAATCGCGGAAAGTGAAACCGCGTAAAGCGGGGTAATACTGCATATCTATTTTCTTGCAATCGTCCCCCAAGTTCAAGCACGCTTTTCAGTACCCATTACCGTGATATGAAAGATCACACAATGCTAAAGGAGATATACTCGTCTTTCTATAAACACTGTATATTGTCGTTTCCAATCATTGAAGAAAATTCCAAATTCTATTCTTGTAACTTCTGCCTTTGAACTGTGAGGAGACTTGGTGCGTTGGAAGCATAAAGCGTTTTTTGCCGTTTTAAAATATTCTAATTAACATTTAGAATCTCAAACTTCAAGTTTTTATCCATTTGATAATTTCCAGCTTCACCAGGCTTGAGGTTAATAATAATGATAATACAAAATTCAGAATATGAATAAAAAATTCCCTTCTCTAACCACTAAGTGACGTCTCACGGTCATTCTGAATTGTATATGAGTTTGTGTTATGTTAGATGGACACGAGAGTTCAAATGTTATTATGAACACATTAAATCTTTAATGAATACATGGTGATTTTACTAACATTCCTTTGCAACAACCTACCTCGATGAAATGTTATTAGATATTACAACATGAGATCAAGCAGAGAACCTGTGACAACCACCACGTCAAGTCTAATGTTGCTAAAGTACCAGGTCAAGTCTAATGTTGCTTCAGTACCAGGTCAAGTCTAATGTTGCTTCAGTACCAGGTCAAGTAATTAATTAGCATTGAAAAAGTCCTAAAAATACTCCAAGCCTCAGTAAGGCCACTAATTACCCCCCAATCGAAATGAGGATCATAGATTTGCAATCAGCATGCTCAAGAGCACATATAATGAGATTTTCAGCAAAATCAAATTTTTGGCAAAAACATAAGTCTTACACCTTTGTAATTTTTTGACCAAATTAGACTTTTCTCTCGGAATTGGAATTTGAGAGGTTTAACCAATTAATTACTTCCAGAAAAACAACAAAAACACCAAAATCTCACCTGGGAAACCCATAGTTGGCTAGTAAATGCCATCCCTCAGTGATCTCCACCACCAAGCACTGGAAAGGATTGGCAGCCAACTAGTGCACCACCCTCATCATCACTGTACTCCCAGAGGCCCTCTCAAGGACGGTGGCACGACCAGGGTGCGTGCCAGGATCAGTGGCGCCCCCAGGGGACCCTGCCAGGGGCCTTGGCGCTACCAGGCCTCTCCCAGGGACAGCGGATATACCAGGGGCTCTCTCATGGACGGTGGAGCCCCCTGGGACTCTTCCAGGCACAGCAATGCTCCCAGAGGCCCTCCTAGGGACGGAGGCACTCCCAGGGGCAGTGCCAGGCTCGGTCGGGCCTCCTGGGACCCTCTCAGCGAAGGTGGCGCCCACAGGGGCCGTACCAGAGGCGGTGGCGCCCTCAGGGGCCCAACTTGGTGTGGCGGAGACCCCAAGGGTCCTGCCAGGGGCGACGGCGCCGCCAGGGACTTGATTGTTGGGTCACATATATTGCATACGTCCAGCAATCCCTTACTTAACTGTGTTTGGTGGAGTAAAATATAAATCCACCAAATTACAGCCAATAGGAGAACAGAGCCTCCAGTCAGCACAACACCCCAACTTATGTATTCCTGTTGGATATTTATTATCCTTTTCATTGTTGAGATCTGCGATAATACTGGAAATGTGATGGGCGGTGTATTTATTTAACATCATATCTATCAGAGATCTAAATACGTAGTGCAAAAACAACTGTACTAGTGGGCTCCTGTACTAGTGGTGGCGGCCCTCCTTAGAACGGTGGCGCTCCCATGGGCTATCCCAGGGACAGCAACGCTCTCAGGGGCCCTCCCAGAGACGGCGGCACTCCCAGGGGCCGTGCCAGGGCCGATGGCGCCCCCAGGAGCCCTGCCAGGGGCGCTGGGACCCTCAGGGGCTCTTCCAAAGACAGCCGCACTCCCAGAGGCCCTCCCAAGGATGGTGGCGCTCCCAGGGTGCATACCAGGGTCAGTGGCGCCTCCAGGAGACCCCGCCAGAGACCCTGGCACTACCAGGCCTCTCCCAGGGACAGCGGAGATCCCAGGGGCCCCCTCAGGGACGGTGGAGCCCCCTGGGAATCTTCCAGGCACAATGACACTCCAGAGGCCCTCCTAGGGATAGAGGCACTCCCAGGGGCCATGCCAGGCTCGGTCGGGCCTCCTGGGACCCTCTCAGGGAAGGTGGCGCCCACAGGGGCCCTACCAGAGGCGGTGGCGCCCTCAGGGGCCCAACTTGGTGTGGCATAGACCCCAAGAGCCCTGCCAGGGGCGATGGCACCGCCAGGGACTTGATTGTTGGGTCGCATATATTGCATACGTCCAGCAATCCCTTACTTAACTGTGATTGGTGGAGTAAAATCTAAATCCACTAAATTACAGCCAATAGGAGAACAGAGCCTCCAGTCAGCACAACACCCCAACTTATGTATTCCTGTTGGATATTTATTCTCCTTTTCATTGTTGAGGTCTGCGATGATATTGGAAATGTGATGGGCGGTGTATTTTTTTAACGTCATATCTATCAGAGTTTTAGATCGTGGAAAAACAACTGTATTAGTGGGCTTCTGTACTAGTGGTGGTGGCCCTCCCAAGAACGGTAGCGCTCCCATGGGCTCTCCCAGGGACAGCGACGCTCTCAGGGGCCCTCCCAGAGTCAACGGCACTCCCAGGGACCATGCCAGGGCTGATGGCGCCCCCAGGAGCCCTGCCAGAGGCGCTGGCACCCTCAGGGGCTCTCCCAAGGACAACCGCACTCCCAGAGGCCCTCCCAAGGATGGTGGTGCTCCCAGGGTGCGTGCCAGGGTCAGTGGTGCCCGCAAGGGGACCCTGCCAGGGGCGCTGGCGCTACCAGGCCACTCCCAGGGAGACGTCCAGCAATCCCTTTCATAACTATGATTGGTGGACTAAAATATTAATCCACCAAATTACAGCCAATAGGAGAACTTTTTTTTTTTAATTGATTTGTAGGATTATTACCTACGCGGACCTTAAGCTAAAATACTGGTCCACCCACTGCTGGGATATAACACCAGCATCTTTTTGGTAAAATGTACATCACCACCACCAGTGTGGGGGGGGGGGGGGGGATGCTCGGTAAGAAACTGAAGGGTTTTTTGAGTGTGGCTGGTGGTTAGCTTTCTGGCAACCTTCTCTGCTTTGATAGGTGGTTGTATGTTTCTCCTAGCTAATTGTGTTCCAGGGCACTCTATGAAGTAGTGCTGCAGTGTGTTTTCTGCTCCGCTGTGGCAGGTCTTGCATATGCGCTGCTCTTCTGGTGATGATACAATTATTTCCCAAATGCATGGGTATCCTAGTCTCAGTTGGTGGAAGTTGATTTCTTCCCTTCTTGTTATATCCTTAATGAGTGGTGGTCTCTCATAATTCGTGACCAGATAGTACCACCTGGCCGATCGTGATACTGGTGTTAATTTTCTATGTTTCTCTATTTTCCACTGGGCAGTTCGTGTTATTGTGGTCTTCTTTATCTGCTCCTGACTGGGCGGGATGTTCATCTCGATGTTTCGCTGTTCTAACGCAACCTTGGCAGCAGCATCAGCTTGTTCATTCCCTGGGATTACGATATGACTGGGCACCCAGTTAACGATAACTTGCCGATCTTGTAGTTTTAAACCTTGCAGCAGTCCAATAACGGATGTTATGATATGAATGTTGTCTCTATGCTCTCTGCATTGTAGTGCTTCAATAGCACATCGTGAGTCAGTGTGTATTACAATGCCTTGTTGACTGTTTATGGAAGCGTGTCTTAGGGCTCCAAGTACGGCAGCTAGCTCAACTTGCAAAGTAGAGCATCCATCTGAGGTTCTTCAAAGGGACGTGTTACCTCCTTCTATAGTGAAGGCTGCTCCTGCCTTGGTACTGGTGGTCTCTACAGAACCGTCTGTGTAATACACTGTACTATTGTGAGGTGTTAGAGCCTTCATGTTTCTCTCTGCCATC
This sequence comes from Homarus gammarus, assembly GCA_958450375.1. NCBI lineage: Eukaryota > Metazoa > Arthropoda > Malacostraca > Decapoda > Nephropidae > Homarus > Homarus gammarus. The sequence goes on along the minus strand of CAUDMG010003668.1, from coordinate 82,007 downwards.
TGTCGGAGCTCATGTGGGTTACAGTCAGCCTTTCTTGTCCCAGTTTGTAGAATGTTGAAGACTGCTGGCAGGGACTCCCATGGTGCATCAGGTCCTTTGCTGATGATTGTGTCTTTCAATTTCAGTCGATTTACAGCGTCAGCTGCGCACAATAGCCATGTGTTCTTGTTAAAGACATCTCTGTTAAGGTTCAGTGCTCGTAAGAGTCCATTCTTGATGTCACCCTCCCGAGCCCTGGTAATCAGTTTTTTTGCAAAGCACGCTGTTAATCGTTCCGCTCTGGTTTGGAGAGATGCGAGACCTGTCTCCATGTGTAAGTTTTCAATTTTTGTCCACATAGGTGCCTTGACAATGGCTCTCATAGCGTTATTCTGGGCAACTTCTAATTTCGCCCACTGCCCCTCAGACAGTGTGTTAGAGCTGGTGTCGCATAGTCTGTTAATGATCGAATGGCGTGTATGTAAAGCGTTCTTAAGACTACATGTCCTGCACCCACCTTGGGTCCTGTCATGGCTCTCATCATATTGACTCTCTTGCCTATTCGGTCTCTTAGATAGTTTATCTCAGTGTCAAATTTGAGGCATTTGTCAATCCAGATGCCCAGGTATTTGTATTCATTGACCCATTGTAGGGCAATACCTTGTATTTGAAGTTGTGTCACCGGCTCATTGTGTCCAATCCTCATGGCTTTCGATTTGGGGATTGATATCTTGAGCCCAAGCCTCATAATTTCTTCACTGAGGAGGTCTAGTGCTCTTTGGACTTTGATGATTTGGTTTCTGCCTTTTACTATCAGTGCTAAGTCGTCAGCATAGCACAGCAGTTTGGTACCCTCTTGAAAGGGGAGCCGACACAAGTTTTCCATGAGGATGTTGAAGAGAGTTGGACTAAGAACTCCTCCTTGTGGTGTGCCATTTTCCAGTCTTTGCTGATCTGAGACTTGCCCTTGACAAGTAACTCTTGCTGTTCTGTTTTGGAGATAGTCAGCAATCCAAGCCAGTAGGTATCCTTTGACGCCTTTCCAGGCCAGAGTGGTTACAATGGCCTGTGCATTTGCCAGCTCAAATGCTTTCTCTAGATCAAGGAATACTATGATTGCCTTATTTTGACCAATCGATCCCAGGAGAGTGGCCAAACTGTGTGCAATGCTGAGACCTTTGGTGAATCCAAAGATATTGCGGTGAAGTGGTCCAATTTTCCAGAGGAGTCGTGTAAGGGCCATCCTTTCGGCGTTTTTGCCAATGCATGCTGTTAGTGATATTGGTCTGACATTCTGGGGATCATTGGGTTTGGGAATAGGAACAATGTTTGCTCCTTTCCAAGCTGATGGGAGTTTGCCTGCTGACCATGATGCGTTTATAGCTGTTAGGAGAGCAAGTTCACCAGCAAGTCCTGCATTGCTAAGCAATGAATAGGTTATACCATCACTGCCAGGAGCGGTGTCTTTGCTTGTTTTCCTGGCCTTTCTGATTTCTTTTATAGTAAACAGACAGTCTGTAGTGTCTGCTTGTTCAATTGCATGTCTGACTACTACTACTCTCTCCAGTTGTACTTGCTGTAGACGAAGTCTTATTTCAGGAGGTAGTTGAGCTGATGACGAGCATTCTGCAAAGTGCTCTGCCAAGCAATTTGCTTCCTGTAGTGGCTGGGGGCGGGCTGAAGCTCTGGGCAGTTTTCCTGTTGCTATCCTGAGTTTTCTCCAGAGTTCACTCAGGCTGGTGTGTACATTAAAGGTTGCACACCACTCGAGCCATTTGTCTTCCCTAATTTTCTGCGTAATTTGACGAGCATGTTGAACAGCAGCTCTCAAGAGTTTCACTCCCTCAGAGGAAGGGTATTGTCGGAGATGTCTTCTGAATGTATTGATTCTGTGATTCTGTTCTATGACCTCGTCATTGTAGAACCAGTAGTCTTTGTGGTGTCTATTTGTAGGGTTTGTTTTTGGTATTGCTTTCTCTGCTGCGTGTTGTATGGCATCAGTAAGGTCCTGGTTTAGTTGGTCAATATCTTCTGCTGGTTCATAGTTCGAAAACCATTTTTGGAGTTATGTATTTCCTTGTTTACAACGACCGATTTAACTGAGTAAAAAATAGAAACAAAAAAGAATGGGTATCATCCTTCTAATGACACAAGGATCATAGTGGGACCACCCTAACATAAAGAGCCCCAAGAAAACATCAAATAGAATAATTTGGCTTGACTAAGACCGCTTTGTACTGCCCCCTCAGAGCTAATGCATTCATTTCTCTATATCACCAACAAACCTAACGACTTCAATACTGTTGTCAACAGTGAAGGACAGACCAAGACTGTCAATATATAAGTAAGTTTAATAGAAAAATTAAAAAAAAAAAATCTGAGATCAATATTTATTATATTTTTCATGAACTTATGTAATTAAATAATTACAGTAATTATCAAATTAGAATTTAATGCCATAATCTATTTTATATTTACAAATTAGTGCAATGATCTTATACAATAAAATTTCACAGAAAACTAGTGAAATTATAACAATATAATTGTTTTATGGGATGAAATATAATAGTTACCCCTTAAACCTTCTTCTTCCTCTCATCAAAACACTTATCCTTCTTTAGGATGCCACCATTTTGGCGAGTTACAAGAATTTATGTAATTATATAATTAATTACAGTAATAATTAAATAACCTTTTAATGCCATATTCTATTTTATATTAACAACTTATTCTTCTTCTTTCGTTCTTCTTCCTCTCATCAAAACACAGGGGAAAGATCGAAAGCTAGAGGGAAGAAACAAAATTCGAAGGGGTCGTAATTTTTCGCCCCTGTCCCTAACCCTAGTTTACTTATAATACTTTAGGATGCTACCATTTTGGCGAGTTACAAGAATTTATGTAATTATATAATTAATTACAGTAATAATCAAATAACATTTTAATGCTATATTCTATTTTATATTAACAACTTAATGCAATGATCTTATAAAAGATACTTTCACAAATACTAGTGAAATCATTAAATATAATTGTTTTATGGGATGAAATATAATAGTTACACCTTCTTAGTTTTATGTGATGGATTATAATAGTTACCCCCCCCCCCTTTGAGTTCTGTCATGAAATATAATAGTTACCCCTTCTTAGTTTTCTGTGATGAAATATAATAGTTAGCCCTTAAACCTTCTTCTTCTTCCTCTCATCAAAAGACTAATCCTTCTTATTCTTCTTCTTCTTCTTCCTCCTCTCATCAAAACACTAGGGAAAGATTGAAAGCTCGAGGGAAGAAACAAAATTCGAAGGGGTGGTTAATTTTCGCGACCTATCCCCAACCCTGCCCCCTGAAGCCTAATTTACTTATATTACTTTAGGATGCCACCATTTTGGCGAGCTACATGAATTTATGTAATTATATCATTAATTACAGTAAAAATCAAATAACACTTTAATACCATATTCTACTTTATAATTGCAAGTTAATGCAATGATCTTATAAAAGATACTTTCACAAATACTAGTGAAATCATTAAATATAATTGTTTTATGGGATGAAATATAATAGTTACCCCTTCTTAGAGTTCTGTCATGAAATATAGTAGTTACCTCTTCATTTCTTGTCATAAAATATAATAGTTACCCCTTCTTAGTTTTCTGTGATGACATATAATAGTTACCCCTTAAACCTTCTTCTTCTTCCTCTCATCAAAACACTAATCCTTCTTATTCTTCTTCCTCTCATCAAAACACAAGGGAAAGATTGAAAGCTAGAGGGAACAAACAAAATTCGAAGGGGTGGTTAATTTTCGCCACCTGTCCCCAACCCTGAAGCCTAGTTTACTTATATTACTTTAGGATGCCACCATTTTGGCGAGCTACATGAATTTATGTAATTATATCATTAATTACAGTAATAATCAAATAACACTTTAATACCATATTCTACTTTATAATTACAAGTTAATGCAATGATATTATAAAAGATACTTTCACAAAAACTAGTGAAATTATTAAATATAATTGTTTTATGGGAAAAAATATAATAGTTACCCCCCCTTTGAGTTCTGTCATGAAATATAATAGTTACCCCTTCATTTCTTGTCATAAAATATAATAGTTACCCCTTCGTAGTTTTCTGTGATGAAATATAATAGTTACCCCTTAAACCTTCTTCCTCTTCCTCTCATCAAAACATTAATCCTTCTAATTCTTCTTCTTCTTCCTCTCATCAAAACACTAATCCTTCTTATTCTTCTTCCTCTCATCAAAACACTAGGGAAAGATTGAAAGATCGAGGGAAGAAACAAAATTCGAAGGGGTTGTTAATTTTCGCCACCTGTCCCCAACCCTGTCCCCTGAAGCCTAGTTTACTTATATTACTTTAGGATGCCACCATTTTGGCGAGCTACATGAATTTTTGTAATTATATCATTAATTACAGTAATAATCAAATAACACTTTAATACCATATTCTACTTTATAATTACAAGTTAATGCAATGATCTTATAAAAGATACTTTCACAAAAACTAGTGAAATTATTAAATATAAATGTTTTATGGGAAAAAATATAATAGTTACCCCCCCCCCCTTTGAGTTGTGTCAAGAAATATAATAGTTACCCCTTCATTTCTTGTCATAAAATATAATAGTTACCCCTTCTTAGTTTTCTGTGATGAAATATAATAGTTACCCCTTAAACCTTCTTCTTTTTCTTCCTCTCATCAAAACACTAATCCTTCTTATTATTCTTCTTCTTCTTCCTCTCATCAAAACACTAGGGAAAGATCGAGGGAAGAAACAAAATTCGAAGGGGTGGTTAATTTTCGCCACCTGTCCCCAACCCTGCCCCCTGAAGCCTAGTTTACTTATATTACTTTAGGATGCCACCATTTTGGCGAGCTGCATGAATTTATGTAATTATATCATTAATTACAGTAATAATCAAATAACACTTTAATACCATATTCTACTTTATAATTACAAGTTAATGCAATGAACTTATAAAAGATACTTTCACAAAAACTAGTGAAATTATTAAATATAATTGTTTTATGGGAAAAAATATAATAGTTACCCCCCCTTTGAGTTCTGTCATGAAATATAATAGTTACCCCTTCATTTCTTGTCATAAAATATAATAGTTACCCCTTCTTAGTTTTCTGTGATGAAATATAATAGTTACCCCTTAAACCTTCTTCTTCTTCCTCTCATCAAAACACTAATCCTTCTTATTATTCTTCTTCTTCCTCTCATCAAAACACTAGGGAAAGATCGAGGGAAGAAACAAAATTCGAAGGGGTGGTTAATTTTCGCCACCTGTCCCCAACCCTGCCCCCTGAAGCCTAGTTTACTTATATTACTTTAGGATGCCACCATTTTGGCGAGCTACATGAATTTATGTAATTATATCATTAATTACAGTAATAATCAAATAACACTTTAATACCATATTCTACTTTATAATTACAAGTTAATGCAATGATCTTATAAAAGATACTTTCACAAAAACTAGTGAAATTATTAAATATAATTGTTTTATGGGAAAAAATATAATAGTTACCCCCCCCTTTGAGTTCTGTCATGAAATACAATAGTTACCCCTTCATTTCTTGTCATAAAATATAATAGTTACCCCTTCTTAGTTTTCTGTGATGAAATATAATAGTTACCCCTTAAACCTTCTTCTTCTTCCTCTCATCAAAACACTAATCCTTCTTATTATTCTTCTTCTTCTTCTTCCTCTCATCAAAACACTAGGGAAAGATCGAGGGAAGAAACAAAATTCGAAGGGGTGGTTAATTTTCGCCACCTGTCCCCAACCCTGCCCCCTGAAGCCTAGTTTACTTATATTACTTTAGGATGCCACCATTTTGGCGAGCTACATGAATTTTTGTAATTATATCATTAATTACAGTAATAATCAAATAACACTTTAATACCATATTCTACTTTATAATTACAAGTTAATGCAATGAACTTATAAAAGATACTTTCACAAAAACTAGTGAAATTATTAAATATAATGGTTATATGGGAAAAAATATAATAGTTACCCCCCTTTGAGTTCTGTCATGAAATATAATAGTTACCCCTTCATTTCTTGTCATAAAATATAATAGTTACCCCTTCTTAGTTTTCTGTGATGAAATATAATAGTTACCCCTTAAACCTTCTTCTTCTTCCTCTCATCAAAACACTAATCCTTCTTATTATTCTTCTTCTTCCTCTCATCAAAACACTAGGGAAAGATCGAGGGAAGAAACAAAATTCGAAGGGGTGGTTAATTTTCGCCACCTGTCCCCAACCCTGCCCCCTGAAGCCTAGTTTACTTATATTACTTTAGGATGCCACCATTTTGGCGAGCTACATGAATTTTTGTAATTATATCATTAATTACAGTAATAATCAAATAACACTTTAATACCATATTCTACTTTATAATTACAAGTTAATGCAATGATCTTATAAAAGATACTTTCACAAAAACTAGTGAAATTATTAAATATAATTGTTTTATGGGAAAATATATAATAGTTACCCCCCCTTTGAGTTCTGTCATGAAATACAATAGTTACCCCTTCATTTCTTGTCATAAAATATAATAGTTACCCCTTCTTAGTTTTCTGTGATGAAATATAATAGTTACCCCTTAAACCTTCTTCTTCTTCCTCTCATCAAAACACTAATCCTTCTTATTATTCTTCTTCTTCTTCTTCCTCTCATCAAAACACTAGGGAAAGATCGAGGGAAGAAACAAAATTCGAAGGGGTGGTTAATTTTCGCCACCTGTCCCCAACCCTGCCCCCTGAAGCCTAGTTTACTTATATTACTTTAGGATGCCACCATTTTGGCGAGCTACATGAATTTATGTAATTATATCATTAATTACAGTAATAATCAAATAACACTTTAATACCATATTCTACTTTATAATTACAAGTTAATGCAATGAACTTATAAAAGATACTTTCACAAAAACTAGTGAAATTATTAAATATAATTGTTTTATGGGAAAAAATATAATAGTTACCCCCCCTTTGAGTTCTGTCATGAAATATAATAGTTACCCCTTCATTTCTTGTCATAAAATATAATAGTTACCCCTTCTTAGTTTTCTGTGATGAAATATAATAGTTACCCCTTAAACCTTCTTCTTCTTCCTCTCATCAAAACACTAATCCTTCTTATTATTCTTCTTCTTCCTCTCATCAAAACACTAGGGAAAGATCGAGGGAAGAAACAAAATTCGAAGGGGTGGTTAATTTTCGCCACCTGTCCCCAACCCTGCCCCCTGAAGCCTAGTTTACTTATATTACTTTAGGATGCCACCATTTTGGCGAGCTACATGAATTTTTGTAATTATATCATTAATTACAGTAATAATCAAATAACACTTTAATACCATATTCTACTTTATAATTACAAGTTAATGCAATGATCTTATAAAAGATACTTTCACAAAAACTAGTGAAATTATTAAATATAATTGTTTTATGGGAAAAAATATAATAGTTACCCCCCCTTTGAGTTCTGTCATGAAATACAATAGTTACCCCTTCATTTCTTGTCATAAAATATAATAGTTACCCCTTCTTAGTTTTCTGTGATGAAATATAATAGTTACCCCTTAAACCTTCTTCTTCTTCCTCTCATCAAAACACTAATCCTTCTTATTATTATTCTTCTTCTTCTTCCTCTCATCAAAACACTAGGGAAAGATCGAGGGAAGAAACAAAATTCGAAGGGGTGGTTAATTTTCGCCACCTGTCCCCAACCCTGCCCCCTGAAGCCTAGTTTACTTATATTACTTTAGGATGCCACCATTTTGGCGAGCTACATGAATTTTTGTAATTATATCATTAATTACAGTAATAATCAAATAACACTTTAATACCATATTCTACTTTATAATTACAAGTTAATGCAATGAACTTATAAAAGATACTTTCACAAAAACTAGTGAAATTATTAAATATAATTGTTTTATGGGAAAAAATATAATAGTTACCCCCCCTTTGAGTTCTGTCATGAAATATAATAGTTACCCCTTCATTTCTTGTCATAAAATATAATAGTTACCCCTTCTTAGTTTTCTGTGATGAAATATAATAGTTACCCCTTAAACCTTCTTCTTCTTCCTCTCATCAAAACACTAATCCTTCTTATTATTCTTCTTCTTCCTCTCATCAAAACACTAGGGAAAGATCGAGGGAAGAAACAAAATTCGAAGGGGTGGTTAATTTTCGCCACCTATCCCCAACCCTGCCCCCTGAAGCCTAGTTTACTTATATTACTTTAGGATGCCACCATTTTGGCGAGCTACATGAATTTTTGTAATTATATCATTAATTACAGTAATAATCAAATAACACTTTAATACCATATTCTACTTTATAATTACAAGTTAATGCAATGATCTTATAAAAGATACTTTCACAAAAACTAGTGAAATTATTAAATATAATTGTTTTATGGGAAAAAATATAATAGTTACCCCCCCTTTGAGTTCTGTCATGAAATACAATAGTTACCCCTTCATTTCTTGTCATAAAATATAATAGTTACCCCTTCTTAGTTTTCTGTGATGAAATATAATAGTTACCCCTTAAACCTTCTTCTTCTTCCTCTCATCAAAACACTAATCCTTCTTATTATTATTATTCTTCTTCTTCCTCTCATCAAAACACTAGGGAAAGATCGAGGGAAGAAACAAAATTCGAAGGGGTGGTTAATTTTCGCCACCTGTCCCCGACCCTGCCCCCTGAAGCCTAGTTTACTTATATTACTTTAGGATGCCACCATTTTGGCGAGCTACATGAATTTATGTAATTATATCATTAATTACAGTAATAATCAAATAACACTTTAATACCATATTCTACTTTATAATTACAAGTTAATGCAATGAACTTATAAAAGATACTTTCACAAAAACTAGTGAAATTATTAAATATAATTGTTTTATGGGAAAAAATATAATAGTTACCCCCCCTTTGAGTTCTGTCATGAAATATAATAGTTACCCCTTCATTTCTTGTCATAAAATATAATAGTTACCCCTTCTTAGTTTTCTGTGATGAAATATAATAGTTACCCCTTAAACCTTCTTCTTCTTCCTCTCATCAAAACACTAGGGAAAGATCGAGGGAAGAAACAAAATTCGAAGGGGTGGTTAATTTTCGCCACCTGTCCCCAACCCTGCCCCCTGAAGCCTAGTTTACTTATATTACTTTAGGATGCCACCATTTTGGCGAGCTACATGAATTTTTGTAATTATATCATTAATTACAGTAATAATCAAATAACACTTTAATACCATATTCTACTTTATAATTACAAGTTAATGCAATGATCTTATAAAAGATACTTTCACAAAAACTAGTGAAATTATTAAATATAATTGTTTTATGGGAAAAAATATAATAGTTACCCCCCCCTTTGAGTTCTGTCATGAAATATAATAGTTACCCCTTCATTTCTTGTCATAAAATATAATAGTTACCCCTTCTTAGTTTTCTGTGATGAAATATAATAGTTACCCCTTAAACCTTCTTCTTCTTCCTCTCATCAAAACACTAATCCTTCTTATTATTATTCTTCTTCTTCTTCCTCTCATCAAAACACTAGGGAAAGATCGAGGGAACAAACAAAATTCGAAGGGGTGGTTAATTTTCGCCACCTGTCCCCAACCCTGCCCCCTGAAGCCTAGTTTACTTATATTACTTTAGGATGCCACCATTTTGGCGAGCTACATGAATTTTTGTAATTATATCATTAATTACAGTAATAATCAAATAACACTTTAATACCATATTCTACTTTATAATTACAAGTTAATGCAATGATCTTATAAAAGATACTTTCACAAAAACTAGTGAAATTATTAAATATAATTGTTTTATGGGAAAAAATATAATAGTTACCCCCCCCTTTGAGTTCTGTCATGAAATACAATAGTTACCCCTTCATTTCTTGTCATAAAATATAATAGTTACCCCTTCTTAGTTTTCTGTGACGCAATATAATAGTTACCCCTTAAACCTTCTTCTTCCTCTCATCAAAACACAAGGGAAAGATTGAAAGCTAGAGGGAAGAAACAAAATTCATAGGGGTCGTTAATTTTGGCCACGGTCCCCCAACCCTGCCCCCAGAAGCCTAGTTTACTTATATTACTTTAGGATGCCACCATTTTGGCGAGTTACAAGAATTTATGTAATTATATAATTAATTACAGTAATAATCAAATAACATTTTAATGCTATATTCTATTTTATATTAACAACTTAATGCAATGATCTTATAGAAGATACTTTCACAAATACTAGTGAAATCATTAAATATAATTCTTTTATGGGATGAAATATAATAGTTATCCCCTTCTTAGTTTTATGTGATGGATTATAATAGTTACCCCCTTCATAGTTTTCTGTGATGAAATATAATAGTTACCCCTTAAACCTTCTTCTTCTTCCTCCTCCTCTCATCAAAACACTAATCCTTCTTATTTTTCTTCTTTCTTTTTCTTCTTCTCATCAAAACACAAGGGAAGAAACAGTTAGCCCTTAAACACTAGTTCACTCAATTATTTAAGTAATTTGTATAAGCATTTATTATTTAAGAGTGTAAATTTGGTAAGGGAAACTATGGCAAGTCCTTAAGTTTATTTTACTCTCTCCTCTTCGCCACAGATGGTCTTCTTACTTCACACTATAGAGCCTTATATCTCCTCTTGAATTATTCTAAAGATATAAACTATATTTACTGTGTTATTACCGTACATATAGTCGTCCGCAGTCCACATTCCTGCCACTAGGGTACAGGTACAGGGTTTATTAATATACCTTCTCAGTGGAAGCTTTTCTTTTTTTTTGCAGACACTGTACTGTACGTCACCACTCTTCAGTACCCTTATAAGATGTTGTAACTGATAGACTAAGGTTAGAATATAAGTACCTCTGGCAGTATGTTCCCCAAGACAGTTGTGAACAAGACCACATGTAAAGTGTGTGGCCAGACATATGGCCACACACTCTGGCAGTATGTCCCTCAGGCACATGTGAACAAGACTAAATGTAAAGTGTGTGGTCAGACATATGGCCATAAACACCAAAACTACGTCCTTGTCTGTGTGAAGATAGAACCTGAATATTAACCCCCAAGTGAAGTACAGAACAGTACAGTACAGTATAATATGGATCAGTACAGAACAGAACAGAACAGTGCAATACAGAACAGTTGTCCCTCATTAATGCTACAACTGAAATATAGTACACTACAATACAGTACAGTACTGTATAATAATGATCAGTACAGTACAGGGTTAAAGCTTCATATATTACAAAGATAATGCTGAATCTTGGTCAAACAAACACTAAAACAGTCTCCAGGAAAGTGATCTGGACAATAAATACTGACTCCAGTTTACTATATACACAATGTAATATACTAGTGACCCAAAATTATATGTAAAATACTCGTCTCTGTGAGTTATTGGTAGACACCTTCAACGCTTGTCATCATGTTATTTAATATTATTCTATCTAGACTCATTTCCAGCAATAAATAAAGTCATAAAACAGTAAATTATCATAAATATTACCTTAGCTCCTCCCCGGGCGTCGTCCAGACCAATCTAACATTTGGCTCTCAACCCAAAATATAAACCAGCCTTGGAATCTTCTTCTCATTGTGCCCATTAAATTCCATAAATACAAAAACCTATTAATATAATGCTTCTTTACTCATAAAGAATTTTAGGGCAATTACAACAATATTAATTTAAGACATCCACATACAGTATCTGAAGACCAGCCATTACTGTACACATGTTCTACAATATTGGGGTTGTAATAAAATATTCAGCAATAGTTAAATACTTATACCTCATTCAGTAAGATATTTATGTTTGGGGCACATCATGGCCAAACATAAAGTGTATACAGGCAGTCCCCGAGTGACTACCGTCCGACTTACCATCACCCGCACTTGTGAACGGGATCCCAATACATTCACTGCAAATTTTTTAAATTAAAATCCCATTTTTTTCATCATTTTATCATTATATAATGTTTAACATCACTTTATTTACATTATTTGTTATATATGGGATATTTTTGTTGTTTTGTATGGGCTTTAACCTAACCTAAACTATGGGTCCAGGAACTTATCCATGTCGTAAATTAGGGACGGCCTGTATTAACATAAAACTCTATAGTCATGTCCACAAAATAAATGTCATTCCTGTAGCATTCATTTTTTAAATACCATTGTTAGATAAACACAAGCCAGTACTATTAGGAAAAATTGCATATAAGAACAGCAAATATCTAAATACTGTATGTTAATTTAAACAAGTCTTCTACTTGACATGATCAAAAAACAAATTTTAACCCAGAGTTTCACATTTCAGCATTGGCTACTTTAAGAAAATGATTGCCCAAGGATGAATTTATATATAACCAAGAAGAGTTACCTAACTAAGGTACAAAATGCTAACTGAACAATATATTAAACATGATATTATATACAGTTAAGAAGTGTTAAAGTTCATCTGCCCCATAACACCAGGTACTATATATGAACCTAACCATTATTTACCAGACAATTGTACCATATATCTGTAAGTGATGAAAGAATATATTTAAAACATAAATCAAAACTACCAACCATTTCAGTCAAGATAAAATATCAAAATATCTCGTCAGAGTTGAGCAAAACTTATCAAATATTTACGTACAATTTCAACAGAGATTGAAGAGTTTCCGTGAGAAAATGACAACACCTTGACTATAACAAAAGGTCTACCACCACTGTACTACTTTACCAAGATGATTTACTACCCGTGTTAATGTACGTACTGGTGATAAAACTTACGTCACGTGTAAATAAAGACAGACGTACACAGTTGACACAACTATTAATGCACAAATTATAGTAAATGAGAGTTCATCAATGTTCAACACAACTTATCCAGTAAAGATGAAATTTTAAAGATATAGACGATAAGTTTAACCTTTGCTTACTACTGTACTAAGGTGTGTCATAGGAGGGAAGATCAGCTAAAACTAATGGCCCATCACTTTTTTGGTAGATTTTAGTGTATATAAACAGAAAATAATTTCAGTTTTAATATTTTGCAACCTTTTGCTAGGTAAATTTTAGCGTGAAATTTATCGAAAATCTAACGAACAGCTGCATTAGTGCATTACAATTAAATAGTGAACATTGCTTTCTGACTTCATTCTTTAACAACCCAACTAACAATATTTTTTTCTGTTTCAGATTCTGATGCATTTATAAGTTGATAATATTTGCGATGGCTGCTTGTGTCAGGACGAGGAACCAAAAATCCAGCCATCTCAGTCACTATCTTGGGTCTGGGAGAGAGCTCCTGAAGTCGGAGATGTCTACATTGAGAGATGCTTTGAGATACGGTGTTTTAATCAGGCAAATCAGTGAAAAGAACCAAAGAACTTACACAAACAAAGACATTGCCAGTGATATGACCAAAGCTGTCTTGGCACAGTACACTCTGGCTAACGCTCAGTTCAAGCCTCCAGTCATAACAAGTCAGAAGAAGATGAGTGAGAGACTGCTAGCCAGTTGGGAAAAGGCAAGAGATATCTCTCTTGGGAGAGGAAAACTTGCAGTTAAGGACAGCTTTGCCAAGCAACTGGACCAGTTATTTGACATAATTACTTGCAAGTGCCCAATTGTTCTCTGTCCTGAGTTTGGATGCGATCGTAACTGTAAATCCGAGGCCCACATCTCCTGTATTTGCAAGCGTGAACTGAAGATTCCTGTGATCGAACTGGCATTTGTCAAAGCACAGAGAGAGAAGACTGGCAGTATAGGGGCTCTCATGATTTCTAGCCAAGATATTCCGGAGTCCAAGAGACAGGAGGCTGCCACAGAGAGACAGAAGAGGAGAAGAGTTGCCGAGGAAAAGAGACTTGAGAAGGCCCAGGGTGAGGTAAAAAAGGCCGATGATTGGAGTCAAGCTGATTCAGAGTTTAATGACTTCCCCATGGCTGATCCGAGTGCTGACCAGGAGAATGGTGACTTTGTCCCTAACCCAGAAAATAATGATCCCAAACCTTCCAGGCATAAGATTCGAAATAGGAAAGATATCCCGAGCATAGCTCTGGCCAGCATGCGACACCACACTGGTCTCAGAGAAACTGCAGAGATAGCAACAGCTGCCTGGGTTGACGGTGGTTTGATAACACCTGATGATGTTCACCTGGTGATAGATCATAACAAAGTAAGGAGAGCTCAGGAGAAACTTGTCAGTAACCTAGAAGAGGAGTTTGATAAGGGGATAAGAGAAAATGGAATCAATTGTTTGTTCTTTGATGGGAGAAGGGATGACACTAAAGTGTTCATGAAAGTTGGAGATTCTGACAAGTTGTTCCCTGTCATGGTGAAGGAGGAACACTACTCCTGCTGCAGTGAATCAGGAGGGAAGTATTTGTGGCATTTCACTCCAGAGAAAGATGACATCAGGAAACCAGCTGAGATAGTGGCAGATAACATTGTGAACTGGCTCAGAGAGAGGAACGTAGACCAGACCCTGCAGGCCATTGGAGGGGACAGCACCAACACGAACACAGGGTGGCAAGGGGGGGTCATACAGTGGATAGAGCGGAAGGTTGAGAGGAAGCTGGTCTGGATTGTTTGTGACCTCCACACCAACGAGTTGCCACTCAGACATCTGATCCAGGAGCTGGATGGCAAGACTCTTTCAAACAACAGATGGTCTGGTCCTCTTGGCAAGATGCTGGGCTCTGCCACTGAGTTAGAAATAAATCCGAGCTTTGAAAAAATCACAGTTGGCCCTCCACTCGTTGAGCTTGCACATACTGTCATTGACGACCTGAGTACTGACCAGTACTATGGTTACATGATTTGCAGTGCCATCAAAACTGGGGTCATGCCTGATAGACTTGCTTACCTGCAGATAGGTCCAGTCTCACATTCTAGGTGGCTCACAACGGCTCTCAGGTTCTGCAGAATTTGGGTCGCTCATCATAAACTGAAAGGGAACCAGCTTCACAACCTGACACTTATTGTCCAATTCATCGTGAGTGTCTACTTGCCAAATTGGTTCAACACCAAGGTCAAGTCATCGTTCTCCGAAGGTCCGAGGCATGTTCTCTTCCAGCTTGAGCTCCTGAGGAGTCAGCCAAGGAAGGTTGTTCAGATTGTGGAGCAGACTGTGAGGAGATCTTCCTGGTATGCTCATCCCGAGGCAGTTCTGCAGACAATGCTCTGCAGTAAGGATGAGGAGGAGAGAAGAGTGGCAGTCAAAAAGATCTTGGATATGAGACTTATGAGAGGATCTGGGCATGACGATTCAGTTGGTGACGATTCCTTCAGGGTCAGGAAGACTCCTGAAGTCAATCTAGGTGCCAAGACCCTCACTGATCTCATAGATCTGGATAACATCCAGGCTGGCAGTGAGCCCCCTCTTATCTGCAGCCTCACCAATGTTCAAGTCAGAGCTTTCCTGGACAACCCCATGCATGTCCCTGCCTGGCCCTCGCACACCCAGAGTATAGAGCGTTGTGTACAGCAAGTGAGCGAGGCCAGCAGTCACGTGTACAGCCAGGAGAGGAGGGAAGGCTACATCCGAGCTCAGGTGGTCAGCAGGGAGGTGATGAGTAGAAACAGAAGCAAGAAAGACATGTTCTCTATGGTGTGCAGCAACACCGGGTCGTAGTAGTAAAACCGGTTTTTGTATTTGATGATTTTGTTTTCTAAAGGAATAATAAAATTAATAAATGTGTCAAGATCATTCGTTTCACTATTCTGGATCATTTTCATCCTAATAAATTAACCTGATACATTTACTTTACTTTAAATAAGCTATTTAGTGGTGTTGGTAAAAGGGTGGGAATACTGAATTTTCATAAGATTTCAAGTTAAAATTTACCAAGCAAAAAATGAAAACTTTTCAAATCTGAAGATATCACATGATTCTGCACATAGAACTACATCATTAATACCATGGGCCGATTTTTCAAACTCAAAAAAAAAAAATTCGCCTCCGTATGACACACCCTACTACTGTACTGTAACTATTATTATCAAAAAGGCTGATTTAACAAAATGGAGTATTATTATGATTGATATTTAACCAACACCAAATGTCTACACTAAGGCCATGGTAGAAGAAATTTACATCTTAAGAGCAGATAATTATAACTTGTGTTTAATATCTATAAAAGTGGCACTTGTCACTTGTCTTTTTTTCGAGTACATTCAGAGTTTGTTCAAGTGGTTTTATATTGATGTATATCACTGTATTCAAGTGTATGTGTCACATTTGCCTTCTGTTAAAGTCATTCACACATTTATTGAATTCTGTTTTTATCATGCACAAGTTTATGACATTTGAGATTACCCTTCTGGGAGAAACATTTCCCACATTCCTCACATTCAAACTCCTTCACACCATTGTGTACAAGAATGTGTTTATTAAGAGTACCCTTCTGGAAGAAACATTTCCCACATTCCTCACATTTAAACTTCTTTATACCGTTGTGTCCAAGAAAGCGTGTTTTGAAATGACCCTTCTGGGAGAAACACTTCCCACATTCCTCACATTCAAACTCCTTCACAACAATGTGTCCAAGAATGTGTCTCTTGAGAGTACTCCTTTATGCAAAATACTTCCCACATTCCTCACATTCAAACTTCCTTATACCATTGTGTCCAAGAATGTGTGTTTTGAGATGACTCTTCAAGGAGAAACATTTCCCACATTCCTCACATTCAAACTCCTTCACACCATTGTGTACAAGAATGTGTGTCTTGAAATTACTCTTCTGGGAGAAACATTTCCCACATTCATCACATTCAAACTCCTTCACACCACTGTGTTCAAGAATGTGTCTATTGAGAGTACCCTTCTGGGAGAAACATTTCCCACATTCCTCACAATTAAACTTCTTTATACTGTACCTTTGTGTCCAAGAATGTGTCTTTTGAGATGACCCTTCTTGGAGAAGCATTTCCCACATTCCTCACATTCAAACTCCTTCACACCATTGTGTCCTAGAATGTGTGTCTTCAGATTACCCTTCAGGGAGAAACATTTCCAACATTCCTCACATTCAAACTCCTTCACACCATTGTGTACAAGAATGTGCGTCTTGAGAGTACTCTTCTGGGAGAAACATTTCCCACATTCCACACATTTAAACTCCTTCACACCATCGTGTCCAAGAATGTGTCCCTTGAGATTACTTTTCTGGGAGAAACATTGCCCACATTCTACACATTTAAACTCCTTCACACCATCGTGTCCAGGAATGTGCCTCTTGAGATTACTCTTCAGGGAGAAACATTGCCCACATTCCTCACAGGAGAACTTTTTATCTCTGCTTGACATTGTGAACTTCTACTTAGTAACACTTGGTCTTGAGATGTGACATCACAGTATCTGAAACAAAATATTTTGCCTTAGATAATATTCTTAGAAAAGTACAATTTATAAATGAAAACTACAAGTGACTAAAACAACTTGTGTAAAATAAAAGTAAAAATAAATAAAAAATGAAAAGGTTTTATTAATCTACACCGCGAAGATGACGGAAAACCTTTTTTTTTGAAGTGAGACAGATTGTATGAGTATGGAAACACAGAAGAAGGCAGAGCATTCCACAGTGTGAGGAAAGAAGGAGGTACTATAACGGGTTATTATAGTGTGACCCACATCCACACAGACACAGTTTGGCTGTGTGAGTAAAGAAGGATGTACTATAACGGGTTATTATAGTGTGACAGTCAGCCACACAGACACAGTTTGGCTGTGTGAGTAAAGAAGGATGTACTATGTCATGGGTTGCGCTGGGCCTCCTGCACATCCCATCCCAAACGTTTGTTTAGGTAGAGATAAGGTACCCGGCCAGCCGATAGGGATGTGCACATCCCAAAACTTCCTGTAATTTGGCGATCAAACAAGAAGGCGTGGATGACTTCTGATATTTTCTATGAGTGGGACATGAGCCATGCCACCCCATTCATCGAAAATGTTAACAAAAAACCGAACCTTAGTAACAAAGCCTTGGTTCTCATGGTCAACACATCTAGCCACTCCAAACACCCGTGCAGTGTGAATAATGACGTAAGCTTGACCTTTTTCCCTCCGAACGTGACTTCACTTATTCAGCCACTAGATCAAGGTGTTATTGTCTTGCTCAAGAGATATTATCTCAAGAATACCATGAGGCAAATGGCTGAAGCTATGAACAAGGACAACAATATGACTGCAGCAACGTTTTGGAAGAGCTGCACCATCAAAGATGACATAATTAACATCACACTTGCATGGAACAACGTGCCAGAAACTGCACTAAATGGAGTGTGGCGTAATCTGTGGCCTGAGGTAGTCCATAATTTCAAGGGCTTTGATGAAGGCAAGGACGTGAAAGACATCATGAACCTTGTTAAGGAAGTGATAGGTGATTCAGGATTTCAAGAAATCCAAGACGAGGATTTTACTGAACTGCTTGTTAGCCTGGAGGATCCTCTCACTTCTGAAGAAGTCTTGGAGATGACGGAGAAACACGAGGAAGAAGAGGAAGCAACAGGTAAGCCCAAACAGTGGGAGAGGAACTGACAATTCCTAAGCTGAGGGAGTTTATGCAGCACGTCACTTCTGCCACCACATGACCCTGATATGGAACGCAGTATGCCAGTGGTGGAAGCGTTGAATCGGGCTGTATCTATGTACTCTCAGCTGCTAGATCCACTGGAGTCGCTGCCGTGCCTGCGAGGGACCTCTGGGATCGCCACCTTTCCTGGGATGGCCACTGGTGATTCCGCTGTCATAGGAGAAACCCTGGGGTCACCACTGCCCCTGAGAGGGCCCCTGGGGGTGCCAGCGCCCCTAAAAGGGCCCATGGGGAGCCGTTGCCCTTGGGAGGGCCTTCTAGGGTCCCTGTCGACCCTGTAATGGTCCCTAGGGACGCTTCTGCATCTGGAAGGGTCCCTGGGAGTGTAGTCGCCCCTGTGAGGGCTTCTGCAGTCGCCTGCGCATTTGCAAGGGCCCTTGGAGGACTCCGCCGTCCCTGGGAGGGCCCCTGAAGTCGCCGCCGATCTTGGGAAGGCCAATTTATGCGCTGCTGGCCGTGAAGGGGCCCCTGGGGTTGTCGCTACGCCTGCAAGGGCCTCTAGGGTCGACGACGCCCCTGAAAGGTCCCATGGGTTCGCCGTCGCCCCTGTGGTCGCCACCACGCCTGGGAGGCCCCCTGGAAGCGCCGTCCTCCCTGGGAGGGACCCTGGGGTCGCTCCTGCCTCTTGGAGGGCCCTTGGTGGGGTCGCTGCCGCCACCAGGAAAGCCCTTGGAGGCATCGCCGTCCCTGGGAGGGCTCCTCAGGTTGCCTCCGCCTCTCGGATGGCCTCTGGGGTCGCCGCGCCCATGAAAGGGGCCGTGGGGTCACCACCACCCCTTAGAGGGGCCCTGGGGTCGCTCCCGGCTCTGGATGAGCCCCTGAGGCGCCACTAGTCATGGGCGGGTCCTTGGCGGCACCGCTGCCCTTAGGAGGGCCACTGAGGTCGCTGACACCACTGGCAGACCCCTGGGGGCGGCGCACCTGGTAGGACAAATAGGAGAGCCACGGGGAGCACTGTCCTTGGTGGGCTCCTGGGGGCAGTTGTTTTTGCACAGTTTAAAACAATGGGAGATATGACATTAAATATATATATACACCACCCATCGCATTTCCAGTATCATCACACCATGAACAATGTAAAGGAGAATAAATATCCAACAGGAAAACATAAGTTGGGGTGTTGTGCTGACTGACTGCTGTGCTCTCCTATTGGCTGGTATTTGTTGGATTTAAATTTTAGTCCACCAATCACAGTTAAGTAAGGGATTGCTGGACGTATGCATTATGTACGACACCACAACCAAGCAAGCTATAGTGCAGGAGTTCGAGTTACTCTTCGACGATGTGCCACGACAGTGTTCTCTGCTGGAGCACGACATAGTAATGCTGCCTGGCACATCTCCCATCAAACAAGCACCCTACCGAATGAGCCCTGATAAGCGGGAGAAGCTGAAGCAGGAGGTGGAGTATCTACTGGAACATGACCTAGTAGAGAGGAGCAGTAGTGCATGGGCGTCACCCTGTGTGCTGGTGCCTAAACCCGACGGAAGTGTCCGCATGTGTACTGACTACAGGAAAGTCAACCTGGTGACACGTGCTGATGCATATCCATTGCCGCGCATCGACGACATCATCGATAGTGTGGGTCGAGCATCATTTGTCACCAAGCTGGATCTTCTCAAAGGCTACTACTAAATCAAACTCTCGGAAGAAGCAAAGCAGATTTCAGCTTTTGTCACTGCGGAGGGGCTGTGGCATTACAAAGTTATGCCCTTCGGCCTCAAAGGAGCACCAGCAACATTTCAGCAAGCGATGCATATAGTGACAGGCCTGCCTGGAGTGTAAGCCTATCTAGATGATCTGGTCGTCGTCGGTAACACATGGGTACAACACATTGGCCGACTCCGTGAACTCTTCAACTGTCTAGCAGAGTTCAACTTCACCGTAAACCTACCCAAGAGTGAATTCGAACATGCCACCTTAATCTTCTTTGGTCATGTCATTGGACAAGGGAAAATTGCTCCAATTGATGCCAAGGTTGCCGATATTCTCAGTCTGCCCGCACCTCACAATCGAAAGGCTCTCAGAAGATTTCTCGGGATGGCTGGATTCTACAGGAGGTTTTGTAAAAAAAATTGCAAGGCTGGTCACTCCCATGACAGATTTGGTCAGCCCAAAAAGAAAGTTTGTGTGGACTGATGAATACCAGACAGCATTCGAAAAGGTTTGTGGATTGTTGGCGATGGCACCTGTACTGCAACTCCCAGACTTTAAGAAACAGTTTGTGATACAATCGGATGCATGTGACACAGGAGTTGGTGCTGTGTTAATGCAAAAAGGAAAAGATGGAATATTGCACCCGAACTGTTATTTCGCGGTTAAAATAAAAAAGCATCAACGTGGATATGCCACAATAGAAAAAGAAGCATTGGCCCTTCTGTTAGCTCTGGAAAAGTTTGAGGTGTGTGTAAGTGGATCACCTTACCCAGTGATAGTTTTTACAGATCATAATCCACTTCAGTTTGTTCATAAGATGAGAAATAAGAATCAAAGACTGTTACGGTGGTCACTAGCTCTTCTACTCTATAATATAGAAATCAAACACATAAAGGGCTGTGATAATATTATTGCCGACACTCAATCTCGTGTTGAGTAAAAGTTTATTCAGAGCTTCTTAAACCTTTAAATTAAGGGGGGAGATGTTATGAGTGTCGGAATAAGAACCAATGAATAGATTATCACTGGTCAACAGCCAAAATGGTTCACATATGAGATCATGCTCACACAACTAATTTCATATTGCTGAATTCGAATCTGATATTTGTTTTGTTCTATCAGACCAGGTTTTATAAAAAAATCAATCGGTACAAATATTTAATATTCCATCACGTGTCGTGCAAAAGATGAGATTATCTCATGTGACTGTGCTTTCATGACTAATTTCATATTATTGTTTATTAATTGGATGTTTCATTCTACCATCAGACCTACTTTCTTAAAGAATAAAAAAAATAGTAAATATAGTAACACTTATCGCGTCATGCAAGATACAATTTTAAACCTATCACAGATAAGCTCATAAAAAATTGGACCAAAAAACATAAGTTCAAATCCTTTATAATGACAAAATATGAAGTTCTAAAAGTGCTTCTGAACTTTACTCTTTCTCTTGTACAGCTTGCTCTCTTCTCGTTGCAGTGTCCAGCAATAGTCGCCCATCATGTTAGGACTGAATTGTCCCTGATATCTGCTCTCCATTATGGCGATATCTTGATGAAATCTTTCGCCGTGTTCATCACTAACGTCTCCAAGGTTACCTGGGAAAAATTCAATATGAGAGTGGAAAAAATGCAATTTCAAGGACATCCTTGCTCCCAATGCATGATAATTCTGAAGCATGGGTGTTACGATTTCTTTGTAGTTGTCAGCACGATAGTTTCCAAGAAAATTCTTTGACACATTGACAAATGATTCCCATGCTTTTTTCTCCAGTGGGTTCAATGTTTTGGTGAATTCGCTATCATTAACTAGTATACGAATTTGTGGTCCATTCAAGACACCTGCTTTCAACTTGGCTTCGGAAACCACACCACCTAGTTTCTGAGATAAGTATAGAGTCCCAACACCGAATTGATCCATAGCTTTGATGAAATTTTTAGCCAAACCGAGCTTTAGATGCAGTGGAGGCAAAAATATCTTTTCTGGATCTACAAGCGGATTGTGAGCAGTTAAACCTTCCAGGCGCATCTCTTGGTCTTGTCGGCCAATCCTTTCTCACATAGTGCTCTGCATCAGCTCTGCTGTTCCACAAGCACAAAAAGCACATGTGCTTTGTGTAGCCACTCTGAAGGCCCAGTAGTAAACTGATGACTTTGAGATCGCCACATATCTTCCACTGGTGTTTCTCATACTCTATAGCGGCCAACAGAATTTTCATTGTTTCATAGCTCTCAGTCATTTTTGTTGCGTGTGCTATTGGGACAGATGGAAGCCGATTGCCATTGTGTAAAAGAACAGCTTTTAGAGAGTCTTTTCCTGAGTCTATAAACAGCCTCCAATCCTCTGTCTTGTATGTTTCAGACTTGCAGAGTTGTTGCATGAGAGATACTGCGTCCTCGCAATAACAAAGGTTGTTTGCCATCTTGAAAAATACAGACAGCTGTCTATGTCGGTAACGCGCTGTAGTGATATGCACTCCATCTTCTAGCAGGTTATGCTGCTTTAGTCTGGATCCCAAAACTTCAGCTTTTTCTTTTGACAAGTTTAGGTCCCTGATGAGATCATGAAGCGCTTCTTGAGTAAATAGTTTAGGCCTGGTATTTTCAGAGTCATCTTGGTAGTCGTTTTCCATTGAGGTAGAGGTAGAATCGGAATCACTCAATTCTTGTTCAGTCGGTGGATTTGGGACTGGAAGTTCAGCACTGTGCAGTACTGGTCGGATTGCAGAAGCAATATTGGGGTACTGTACCTTGCCTCGTGTCTTGATTTTTATTCCCTTAATATTTGTGAGACAGAAGTAGCAGTCACAACTGTGGTCTTTAGGTTCACGCCATATCATTGGTACAGCAAACGGCATTCCTGAACTTCGTTTACCACACATCCACTCGCTCAGGTGGTTAACACAAGACTTACAGGCTACATTAGGTGCCCATTTCTTGTCTTGGTCACCCAAATGACATTTGAAGTAACTTTTGTAGTTCAGTCGAACAGCTTTTATGATTGGTTTCTTGAGGCTACCAGGAGTGAAGGCACCACATATGTAGCAAAAACTGTCAGCACCGTTCACACACTTGAGACGTTCCATGTTTTGTTAATTTCAGAGTAATTACAAATCATGCAGGTGTAGATATGCAATATCATGAATCAGCAAACTGAAACAAACAAAAAAGCACAAATCAGGACAAAATAATTGCATAAGTGGAGCCAATGAGCATATATATTACTGTATGAATAGCATGGTACACTAAATATATAGATATGCTGGTTCTGGAAAACTGAGCCTGATACAGCTATACGAATGTCATAATTGAGTTCAGCACATACAATTACACTAGAATCAGACTGTTTTGATCCAGAACCATGAGAATTTTTTTTTTATGTTGACCAGTGAATTGGTCGGCATATGAACTTCAACCGATTCGTTGTGTACACACTGAAGTAGTTTAAATCAAGATATTATATGTTATACTTAAAATGTAGTAACATTAGTTTCAATGTGTTAGGTAAAACAAAGTAACGTTTATTGTATTAGTTTTGAATACTAATGAATGAGTGAGCGTTTGATAGCTATTTGTGGATACGCAAGTTGAACGTCTTTTGTTATAACGTCATTTCTGCCACCTCTATTCGGTTAGTGTTTAACTCTCAGAGCAGGGTAGTTTTCAGTATTGGGCTGGCAGTTGTGAGATAAGTATTTCCTCTCCTATTGTATATTTCTAGTGGTACCGTGTTAACCTTGCTCGACTTTTGGGAACACCAAGTATTACATAGTGATTTATATGTGAGACTGTGTGCAGTCATACTGTAGAATTCAACGATAAATACCTTACTTGTTTATGAGTTACGTGTGTTGGATAACCACGTTGTTTAGGGTAGTGTCTAGACTAAATAAGTGTTTAATAATTACGTTGATGTTCGTTATTTTGTCACTTATGTTTGTTTATTTGTTAATATATTTTGTAATTAAAGCCACTGCATTGAATTTCAATATACCCCATAATAATGATGTGATAATTTGGTGGGATCTATTCCTGGACCTATAGTACAAAGTGTAATTTGTGATATTGTTACACCCTTAAGAGGCCCAAGGGGTCGTAAAAACAAGCAATAATCCAGATATCAAATTTTGCTTAACAGATCCTTAAGCATGGACAATTTATATTGTACTGAAATCGAAATGAATTAAACGAAAATCTTAGTGAAGTTTTAATATACTGTATTCCCAGGAAAAAAATAAACCAGTTTTACATATAAGATATACGCTTGTCTCTTATATAGTCTAGACTGAGGAGGTAAAGCCACTTCCTCTATATTGTAAATAAAAGTTTATTACGGGATGATCGTCTGGTGACACGCGTCATATTCTCAGACCAGAGAGTGATATTTACCGAGTTAATGACACATTTCACGAGCTCGCCCAGACAAATCATTAACCCGTGAAGGAGAGTCAAGATGACGACACGTGTCCCGGATGTACTAGTGACATCACCCGGGAGAGATTACCCACCAAACATTGGAGATGTGACTTGTATAACTGTTTACATCTTCCAATTGATAACAAAAAAGGTTCACAATAAGTCTATATAATTGTTGGCATTCATTATTAATTATATAACTTGATGGAAAATGGCTAGTGGCTAGGAAAAAGGGTATTTTTCTCAGGCAAAATTCAGTGGGATAAGGCAACACAAGCCGCTCGTCATATGTTTTGGATAACGCTGGTCACATGTCGACCGCCACGTGTTGGCTCTTATCTGTGATATTAAAATGTCACTGCTCACAGCCTGCCTCCCATAACAACTCACTTCTACTGTGAAATGCTGTTTTTATCTCTCACTCACGCTTCATTGTCACCTTTTGATGTGTACACAATGGCCGTGACTTGGTTTAGTAACTCGACTCCACTGAATCTTTTCTCCTGGGATAAAAATATGGATTTTCAAAAGCAGTGTGGCAACCCTCCTTCAGCACTTCCAAAGTATTTTTCCTAAACGAGTGGAATAAAGTGCAGATATGTTACAAAAAATATATAAGACAACCATAAGATGTGTGTGTGTGTGTCCAATAATAGTCTCTCTCTTTATATACGCCATAGACTAACATATAATCCAGTTGATATTCCCGCCCTCCCTCCCGCCCTCCTTCCCGTCCATCCCTCCCGTCCGTCCCTCTCTTCCCACCCCTCCTCCATTCCCCCCTAGACTAGTAAGGTCCCTCCATTATCATCCACTTCCACCACCCATCCCATCAGTACGCTCCACCACCCACTCCTTCAGTGCCTTCCACCCTTCCAAACCCTCAACCACTACCACTCACCCCATCCTCCCCCCCCCCTCCACTTATTAGTCCCAGCCCATCCTACTCGCAACCAATACCTCTTCCCATCCACCTACCACCTATCTCCTTCCTACCCCCCCCCCCCCCACCACCACCAAAAGATAGAGAGAGAGAGAAAGAGAGAGAAAGAGAGAGAGAGACACTACACAATAGACACAGAGACAGGACACAATACACCCAGAAAAACACACACACACACACACAATATAAAGACCAACCTGAACACCCTCCAAAACAAAATGCTCCCCCCAATGGTCGCCGCGTGTCTGGGGTGAGGGGTGAGGGGAGAGACATATTGAGACTGACGAGAGACAATGAGAGATGACAAAGAGGAGATGGTGGAGAGGGAGGTGTGTGTGTGTGTGTGTGTGTGTGTGTGTGTGTGTGTGTGTGTGTGTACCTGTACTTAATACCTACAAATATACCTGTACTCTATTTCTGATTGTACCTGTAATTAATGAAGACTTTTATCGTGTACTGAAGGTATTTTGACTGGGTTTAATCAGCTCGGTGTCCGCCTCTTCTCATCTGACGTGTTTTGTATGTTCATTATATCATGCTTAACTCTCTCTCTCTCTCTCTCTCTCTCTCTCTCTCTCTCTCTCTCTCGTATACTTCAACATCATGGCGTCTTGTTCAGCTCTCCGGCCATTCTTCATCTTAATATTATTCCGGCCGTCACTACCCACTATCTCGCCATCCACCAAGCCCAAGCAAGAGCCCCCCCCCCCCCCCCACACACACACACATATATATATATATATATATATATATATATATA
Organism: Homarus gammarus; assembly: GCA_958450375.1. Taxonomy (NCBI): domain Eukaryota; kingdom Metazoa; phylum Arthropoda; class Malacostraca; order Decapoda; family Nephropidae; genus Homarus; species Homarus gammarus. The sequence continues at coordinate 55,572 of CAUDMG010003668.1, read as the reverse complement.
TATATATATATATATATATATATATATATATATATATATATTTATACAGTCAGTCACACATACAAACTCCCGCTCGCTGGAAGTATGTCAACGAGTCCACCGTCAGCATCGGTGTGAACAAATCGGCTCCCGACTACAGCGCCCACTACTGTAGAATATACTTGAACAGTCACCAAGATTGACCCTCCACCAACCATACCAAGACCAAGTTTATACACGTCATCCTTTCCTCCGATGTCCCACCTCCCTCCATCACACCGAGCCCCCCAACACACTCCAGGTTGTGAACTCCACTAAGCTCCTCGGCGTCACTATAGATAACAAACTGAACTGGACAGTACACGTCAAATCTTCCCGTTATTGTCTCCATCGTCTCTAGGTCCCTCTGATTTCCCGGGTCTGAGCTCTTGAATGTTTACACAACACTTCCTAAGCTCACCTATGCTTTCCCTGCCCGGACTTCTTCCTTAAACGCTACAGAACGAGGCTTCATAGAAAGAGTGAGGAAGAGGGAGTGTTAGAATATTCTCTCCCTCTCCTACACCACACATCCAGAGGCGCTGCAGTGTACGCTGACTATCTCAACTTTCCCTGAATATCACCGTGAACTCGTCTGTTAGTTTATGTCCAAGCTACCACTACAGCCACATCCAGCCCAAATAACCACTGTAAAAAAAATCAACAATATTTCGTAGATAATTTGTGTTCACTCTCTGCCCATCTCACTATTTTACTGTAACTGCTGAATTGCCTTGTTAAATGACCCTACCCCTTGTCGATTGTACATTTTCAGTTTATGGCTGCAGTTTTTTTTTTATTAAACCATTGATAATTATTATTACATATATCTATCCATACATACACACATTCACACATACATACATAGTGAAGAGAAAATTAGATGAGAGAGAGAGAGAGAGAGAGAGAGAGAGAGAGAGAGAGAGAGAGAGAGAGAGATTCACACAGCAACATAATTTATCGATATCGACGGAGGCTCATGAATAAATTTACTGGAGGAACTGTGGTCGTCGACACCCTCCTCCGCCTTATATTCTCTTCTTCCTCCTCCTCCTTCTTCTCCTCCATCAACTCTGAGATGGTTGACACTCCTCTTCCTCCCCCTTCTTCTCCTCCATCAACGCTAACACACACACACACACACACACATTCTCTTTATAAACGCGACAACACAAAATCTGATAACGAATGCTCAATATCCAGGAAATACTCTTAGCAAACGTCATTAAAAACATAAAATAAGATATTAAACAACTAACACAAAAAAAAACACGACAATAAGTGTAAGATAAACACCTTAATACACACAAACACAAAAATGATAATTAATGAACGTAAGAAATTGAAAAAGAAAAGAGACAATATAAATAAAATATAAACGGAAGGAGAAATGTCCAAATAACTCATAATCTTATAACAACTCAAGACGCGACAGAGAAAAGTCAAAAAATGGAAGATCTGATTAAAAAAAAAAAAAAAATAACGCAATAATGTAAATCCAATAAACAAAAGTCGCCAGAATAACGAGAAGAAAACAACTTCGGAATAAAAGTATACTATAACTTAAAAACTCGATGATAAACAAGGACAAATACTAATACCTTCATAAACGCCCAAAATACGCAAACCCAAATCATAAACACTAGAAAATCACTGACATGTGTCTAAAAACAAAATAACATCGCGGAATTATCTGTAACTCGGTAATAAATGCTAGAAAAGGCGTTGAAATACCTAATAAACCGAGAAAATATATACGTAAAACACATTAATAAACGTAAGAAAATCCTGAAGAGAGAGAGAGAAAAGAGAAGAAGACGAGCATCAGATACCAAGATTCCGGGAGGGAGGGAGAGAGGCGGCCACCCACTGCCTGGCCGGATATGAGAATCCAATCCTCCTCAACTTTGGAAACTTGTCGACGATGGCCGCCTTTTTACTCACAAACCACCAAATTCTGCCGGCTCTTTTTACCAGGCGCACCCATGTCGTTTTTCCGAGTCATTCGACGTGTTCAGCGCTATAGAAAAGACCGATTGAAAAGTGAAGTCTAATTATGTATTCAGTAGTCGATAAAACTGGAGGGAGAATGATAGGGAAGGAACGGATCGGAACACTTCCCCTCTTCCCCCAGCTGATAAAAAAAATACACACAAATTTTACGTGTGAACTTTAAAAAATCATTTTCTTACGCTTTTAAATATTCCCCATAATCATACTTTATTACGTATACCCTTAAATATGATTAGTATACATTAATAAGTATAAAAATATGATGATAATAGCCCCAGTGTGTTCAAAATAACGTGAAGTGATAGTGTGGGGAGGCGGTGTGTGGCAGGTCGACCACTCCCCACCCCGCCTCATGACGCTCGATGTTAAAAAGTCATCAATTTCGTGTTTCCGGTGGCTTGTCCGAAGTTCTATTCGCATGATAATCAGAAGAGGAGTCAAATTTGCTCCAGATGATGCCAGCCTCAGTTTTATTGATGCCAAGGAGGGAGAGAGAGGAAGGGAGGTGATGGAAGGAGGTAGGGAGGGTAGATGGGGAAGGAAATAAGGGAGAATGGGAGAGACGTAGGGATGAATATAGAGGAAGGAAGGGAGATGAGGAAATATGGGACACAGGGAGATAATAGGAAGAAAGGAAGGGCGGCTGTCAGGTTGAAAGACCGAGGGTGACTGTGGGGGAAGATGAAGGAGTGAAGAACGACAGGTGAGGGAGATAGAACATAAAGAGTAAAAGAAGGAAGAGAAGTTGACGGAGGGATAGAAAGAGACGAAGGAAGTCGGAGGATGGGATAAGTGAGGGAGGAAGAGAAGGGATGAATGGAGAAGAAATGGAGAAAAAACGTAATGGAAAGGAAAAAAACGAGAGGGAGGAAGGAAGGGAAGGGAGAAGAGAAAGGAGAATAGAGTTAAAGGAGAGATGGGAGGGGTGAGGTAGGTAGAGATGGGAAGGGTGAAAGAGACAGGGATGAGAGGGGTGAGGGAGATTGAGATGGGAGAGGTGGGAAGGGTGAGGGGAAGGGTGAGGGGCGGGGTGGGAAGTAAGGACGCCCCCCCAACATACATAAATGCACACGACTATTGGTAATAAAAATTCGATCACATTAAATCTGTTCCAGTGAGTGTGTGTGTGTGTGTGTGTGTGTGTGTGTGTGTGTGTGTTTTAATGTTCATGTTATATTGTAGTGTATTTGCTATTAACCCAGAAATAAACACACACACACACACACACACACACACACACACACACACACACACACACACTCCCAAACATTCACACACCCTGACAAAGACACATTCACTCAAGGAAAAATATCTTAGGGTAAATTAGATTGTGTTGGTGCTGAAGCTACGATCATGGGCGATAAAACACCGCGTCTACCCCTCTACCCACGCCCCCCCCCCCCCACGCCTTCCCCACGCCTTTAGCACATAGCTCAGTGCTTCTTTATCCTGATCGTGGGGGGCGTAGAGAATGGATGAGGGAGTGGGTGACAGGAGGAGGACGTGGGTGACAGGATGTAGGCGTGGGTAACAGTATGTGGGCGTGGGTGACTGGATATGGGCGTGGGTAACATGATGTGGGCGCGGGGGATGAAGAAATTGGTCGCAGAGGATGAGGATATGGGCGTGAAGTATGGGCATGTGGGTGTGGGTGAAAGTGGATACGGGTTTGTGGACTTGGACCAATCAGCGCACTCCATACCCCCTTCAACGTGGATTATGCATCTCCCCCCGCTCAGCACAGGATAGGAGGGTGACATGGGCGTAGGAGGATAAAAACGTGGGCGTAGGAGGACCAGAAGGTGGGCTTGGGAGGACAAGAACGTGGGCGTGGAAGTACGAGAACGAGGGCGTGGGAGGACGAGAACTTGGGCGTGGGAGGACGAGAACGTGGACGTGGGAGGGCAGGAACATGGACGCGGAAGTACAAGAACGTGGGCGTGGAAGTACGAGAACGTGGTGCGTGGAAGTACGAGAACGTGGTGCGTGGGAGGACGAGAACTTGGGCGTGGGAGGACAAGAACATGGGCGTATGATATGGGTGGTAAATCTTGGCCCCCCTGGCGTGAGTTTTATGGGTGCTCATGTGTGCCAAAACTCCTCGCTCAGGAACATAACCCGGGTTTAATGTTGGCTTCATGGCGTGGCGTGGCGGCGGCTCCTTGGACACCCGCCCGGCAGCGCCCGCCACCCCTCTTGCCAAAATCCACACGTATGAGGGCAAGAAACGTGTTGATTGGTTCTCCTGCCTGTCGTGTTATCCGCTACAGTCTATCCTAAACTAACCTCCCATCTCCTTAGGTATTAAATGAACCTAACCTATCATAACCAATTCTATCCTACAGCATGATGTATCCTGGTCTATTCTATACGTTATAATCTATCTTAAAATACCTTATCTTACTGTATTAAGCATCCTATCCTAAGGTTCTATGTTGTGAGCTACTCTATGTGACCTGATCTACCCAACAGTATGGGTGCGTGACAGCAAGGAGCGTATGGGTAATTCTCAAGTCTACAGAAATTCCCTTAGTGTGATTGTGAAGCGTAAATGTAGTGTATTTTCCTGTAGTAAATATTGTTGAAGGTACTACGGATGGTGGTGGGACAGAGGACAATCACCAGGAATAGTCACCAAATACCATCACCCAAAAGATGTTGTTCTTCTAGGTTCACACTCACACATAAACGTGTTAAACCCTGGAGGAAAATGCACACAACGTATACACATGGAAGTACACAGGAAAGTGCACACATGGACGGATATAATGTACACACGGATGCACAAAGTACACACAGTAATACATCCATGGAAGCACACAGACTCACATAAAGGCACGTGACTCCTCTTGTGTCCACATATGAAATTCAAATCTCGCGCCTCCTAGTTTCCTGTGTTTTTTTTATCGTCAGCTGATCGGTCGCTGTCGAATATTGTGCCAGGGTGATATTGCCCTTCAACCTCCTTACTATGGACTCTTACCCACCAACAACACACTCCCTTTAACTAAAAAATATTCCAGACGTATCGATAGAGATATTAGGAAGAATCTCGGCGACCAGAAGAATATAAAACTGATGGCTGGCGGGCGTCATAAAACAAGCGGGGAGAATCTCCGTGCGCTGCACCGGGGTCGACATTCAAAATTCATTTCCGCGACGCTCGTATGACTTCCGCAAGGGGCGGCCTGGGTCATGGTATCCATCATTTTTAACGATGTGATATTGTCTTCAGAGCCGCCCACGACCCCCGCATCGCACGCGCTCCGGAAATGGAGGCGATAATGGTGTATACGGAATACTTCAAGGCCCGGGCGAGGCCACTTGACAGACGACGGGGAAGACCATCTCGTGAACGGGTTTAGTTGTGATGAAAGTTTTTTAAAGATTTCACTGTTGTTTTGTATCTTTGAGCATCACAACCCAAGAGCTCTGGAACTATGGCAGTACAACACAGCCAAGAGGGAAGGCCCAATACTTCAATATTATACTGACTCGAAAGTCAAGTTGGTTTAATTTAGGTTAAATTTGGTTAATTTGGGATACATTAGGTTAGTATTATATGCTAATATCCGAGACGTGTTGTAAGGATCCCTCATAACTCCAAACAAACAACCTCACGAGCCCCAACCAATCACAGGCTCGTAAACGAGTGCTGTTGACACTAATACCAACCTGCCAGCTGTTCTCCTCTGGCAGTCATCTTGAATATCAATGTCCGGACAGCAAAATGCCACTCCTAACACAATTATTTGAAGCTACAGAGATGAAATGTCTACAAGTCTCCAAAAATGTCCAGAAATCTGTCCAAGAATCATCCAGCGACCATTTTGGATTTTAAAACCAGTTTACGTATTCAATCCACCGACATTTGTTTATCCACCATAATACTTTGCATAATAAAATAGTAATACAATATAATAAGTATCTACACATGTCCCAATATCATAAAGTAAACTTAATATAGAAGTATAATCAGTCGGCTATTTTGGATTTCGACCTGTGGTCAAATTCCAATTAGGCAATTTTTTTAATCCATAGATATACCTTAACAGTCTCTTACCCTCTCTCCCCCATTCTCTCCCTTTCTCCCTCCCTCCCTCTCTCCTTCTCTACCTTCTCTCCCCTCCCCACCAAGTAGTTTTAGAGCCATCACGAGGACACAACATGACAAACGCAGGATAGAAAAAGGCTCAATGCAAACAACAAAATAAATAATACAAATAAATAACAAATAAACAAAACAAAAAAACACAAATAAAATAGCACAAATACATATTTTACCAACACGTAAATATAAACATACACATTATAACGTATATACTCGCCACACACAAACATACACACATACAACAAAACATTAAAACATATTTAACAATAATCTCACCAGCACAGAGTCGCGTCCTGCCTAGCATTTCAGAATCAGAGTCTAAAATAACAGTGAATGAATTAAACGCTGGCACTTCCGGTCTGGTAAGCACACGGCAGCTTTCAAAAACTCATTACCGGGCCCACTGACGTACACAAATTTTATAAACACCTGGTAATGACTCACTTCCGCTCTCCCTCATCTACCTACCTGCCAATAATGGACTGTTATGTGTGTGTGTGTGTGTGTGTTAAATACTGAATTGCTGTGCTGCCTTACAACGTACACACACAAACATACACGCCTCCCCATAACGGAATGGTGAAGGAGAGGTGGAGGGAGAGGGAGAGAGAGGGGGTGAGAAGGGGGGGAGAGGGGGACGAAGTAAACAGAGTAAATAGAGGAATGAGAACAGGAAGAAATTATCTACTAACACGGTGATGATATTGACGGTGGAGTGACAATAGAGGGAGGTATATTGTGTTGGAGGGAGGGAGGGAGGGAGGAAAGGAGATAAAGATTAAGTGAGAGAGTGAGGGTTGGGGAGGGAGGGAGAGAAGGCGAGAAAGACCGAGGAAGGGAGGGAGACGGGGAGGACAGATAAGAAAAAATAAATGTTCCATATATAATTTTTCACACAAGCTATATAAAAATATCAATTCCCTTAGGACACTAAGTTCCTTTATATCACAAATATGAAACACATCATACACCGTATATGTTAATAATACATAACAAAATAACTAAATTACAGAATAAAATTAATCAAAAATCACAAAAATAACAAAGAACTGTAACCTAACTGGATGGGTTTGACTGTACTTGGAAATAGTATCCCTCAGGTATCACAAACATGCATCAGTTATGTCAAGGTAGGCGGGAGTTGGGGTGAATAAGTGACGATAAATGCACAATACATTGATTTTCTGAAACTAAACACACACACACACACACACACACACACACAACTCGACCCCATGAACCGTCCCCATAAAACATTGATAACAGTAGCCAACAACATTACGACTGACCTTCAGCTTATACTAAAAACAACACACTCCCCCAAGGTCATGTTTTACCCCCGCTCTTCAAGTTAATATACTGTATAAAGTGTATATGTATGTACGTGTGTGACAGTGTGGGTGTGTTTGTGTGTGGCGGGTGGGGGGGGGGGGGGTTCTAGTGCCATGGTGGTGAACCAAGCTGCTCACCAACACCGAGAACCCAAATATGACCATCAATCAAGGACTGCATAAATATCTGTCCTTCTGGCAGTGGTATTGTGGCTTATCGTACTGGTGGGTGAAGTTATTTACCACAATCAAGAACTATAACGTGACAGTGAATGAAAATGTGCGTCTGGTAGTGAAGAACATGATTGTTGCTGTTCTGGTAGTGTGTTTATGTTACTTATTACGACCCACAGATAGAAAGTGACTAGCAAAGAATACAGTGTGTCTGGCAGCGGTGTTGTGGCAGCGCGGGAGTATACAAGTGCTGTATTGATGTATGGTGTGTGTGTGTGTGTGTCGTGCAGGGCCAACACACACATATAGAAATGTAGTAATTTATGTTTGTTTCTGAAGTTTATGATGGATGATGCAGATACAGTGGAACAGAAGGGACCCCCACCCACACCCCTTCTCTCTGTCCACCATTAAAACCACACAAATATCAACAAACATTTAAAACCAAGGAACAAGACGACTCATTAAAATCAACCCAACACCAACAAAACAAAACCAGACGTCAAACAATCTCTTGAAGGCAGTGGTCACCAGCTCGCTAGACGGTGCCCTAATACGTCCCTCATTGTACAGTATAGATCTCCATCAATGTCCTACCCCTTCGTCAGGAAATTTCCCACTCCATTCCACCATACTCCACCCCCAGGCTAATGTCTCTTACTACCTGACAAACACACTTACGGCACCAATATACAAGGGAGGTGAATTTTTAGTGGCAGCATTGAAGGGAGTTTTCTATTTGTGCAAAAATTTATCCAAAATAGTTACGTAATGTACTTACCAAAATGCAGTGTTCAGCAGGTGGGTGGGTGCCGAGCAGGTGGGTAGGTGCCGGGCAGGTGGGTAGGTGCCGGGCAGGTAGGTGGGTGGGTGCCGAGCAGGTGGGTAGGTGCCGGGCAGGTAGGTGGGTGGGTGCCGAGCAGGTGGGTAGGTGCCGGGCAGGTGGGTAGGTGCCGGGCAGGTGGGTGGGTGCCGAGCAGGTGGTTAGGTGCCGGGCAGGTGGGTAGGTGCCGGGTAGGTGTCGGGCAGGTGGATGGGTGCCGGGCAGGTAGGTGGGTAGGTGCCGGGCAGGTAGGTGGGTGGTGGGTAGGTGTCGGGCAGGTGGGTGTTCCCCATGGCATTAAGACACCACAACGGCCAGACAAGACACCTTGAACCTGTGCCCGTGAGGCCCCCGGCGAGTGTCTACCATTAACAGTACCAACGCCCTCAAACCAGCCACCTCCGCTTAACACAAGATAAATATATGCACATCGTTCCGGAGTTATGAAGACGGACGCTGAATTACCTATTTTACCTAACTCCTAGATGTTGAATAATAAACTAACAGCGGCCATAACCCGTAAGTGACCTCAGATAAGGGCAAGCATGACTACCACACTCTTACCTGTCATATGCTCGAGTGACAGGCGTTGAAAAAGAATGCCTCTGCTACCTACGATTTCTCCCCCGAGGTAAACAAAGCCTCCGAATGCCCTGCCGAGATTCATCTTATCTTCAAAATTCTTAACCTTCCTACCTAACAATATTTCCTTTAAAATTTATTGTGTTTACTATAGATAATACCATTTTACGTACAATGATGCTAGTTTAGTGTGGTGAATAGTCATGTAAAGGTCGTTAAGTTGTCCGAAATCGATGTCGGCGGCACGGGTTGAGACAAGCTGGGCGGAGTGTTTGCCCAGCACCCGGCCCCGCCATGGACGACCCGCCGTGCGCGCCAACAACCAATTATCGCCGATTAAATATTGACCCAGAGCCTCTGATGATTGAGGAGCCACGCGCTGCTGACTCCTGACGAGGTGGGGCATGGGGCTGACGGAGGTGGGAGGGAGAAGGGCTGGGAGGGTTACCTAGGAAGAAGAGGAGGTGGTACAATGTGGGGAGAGGAACGGGGTGAAGACTGAGGGAGGAGTGTTACTAAGTTGAGGGGGAGAAGGAGAAGGGGGGAGGGGAGGAAAGCGACGAGTGTTAGCAAGTTGATGGAGCGAAGGGAAGGAGGAAGGAGGGACTTGAACCTGAATGGACAGTAAGTGGAAAGGAAGACGAGAATAAGGAGACAAATATACAAAAAAAGTTAAGAGAGAAATTAAACAAAACGTGACCAAAAAGCGGAGTCAAGGAGGATTAAATTAGCAAAATTAATTAAACTTGTGAGATTAAGTCAACACACTCAAGTAGGACCTTCACATCCCAAGTCTCACCCAGAGATTGTATTAGCAACATACAACAAATTAGACTCTGTGTGTGTGTGTGTGCCAATTCTGACCCCCTCAAGATGGCGGTCAGAGGGAGAGGTCAGTCACGTTAGTTCGGCAAGGTCAAATGGACCCCAGTTCTAATAGGCCCCCATCCTAACCTAACCAAATTTAACTTACTCTTAACACTACGATTTGGGGCCCATTAAGATTCGGCCCCAATCCTAATATACATAATTGAGGCCTATTAGAACTGGGGATCACTACTAAACAGCCCATTAGGAGTGGAACCCATTGAGAGGTGAACTAATAATAACAACAATAATAACAATAACAACAATAATAATAACAACAACAATAACAATAACAACAACAATAATAACAGCAGCAATAACAATAACAACAACAATAATAACAACAGCAATAACAACATATCCAGCCTTACAAACCTGCATAAGACAAGACCAGTACAGTATACACCCCACCATTAACAATTACATTACACAGTCTGTCAATTACAAATACAATTAGAGGCGCCGAAAAAAATTTAATTACACTCGGTTTCATAATCCAAGTCATAATTACAATGTAATTTTAATCAATTACATAATTACCACTGATAGGGAGCCTGATTATTAACGTTGTGAATAATGTTATCTGCAACAACCATGGCGATGATAATTATACTACTACTACTACTACTACTACTACTACTAATAATAATAATAATAATAATAATAATAATAATGATGATAAAAATAGTGGTAGCAATAATAATAAAGAAATAATAATAATAATAATAATAATAATAATAATAATAATAATAATAATAATAATAATAACGTCACCATTACCGTCATAACATGCAGACCACCATTAACACACCATCATAATCATTTAACGCAGGTACAAAGGCCACACACAACCCACCTTCCACCAGGCAAAATAAATATATGCACACACACAAAATTCCCTTTCTAAATTTTGCAATGTTTTTCGGTGAATATTTTCATATGGTCGCATTGAAATAGACTTACTTTTACCAGCAATTAATACCTTGCCTTCATGTAGCCGTACACACACACACACACACACGCATACATATATACACGCATACACACAAAAATACATGTATTGTTGGGACATTTATTTTGTGTGTATAGATGGTACGTTATGGTGAAATGATATTGTTGATGTGATATATTTTTTTCCTCTGGTAATATTGACGTGTGTGTGTGTGTGTGTGTGTGTGTGTGTGTGTGTGCGTTCGCGCCAGTGCCATTTTAACCAGCGGAGTAGACATCCAGTACCGGATGAAGGGACTTCTCAACCATAAGATGACTCCAGGCAATGACAAAGATGTTGGCAGCTTCCATTCCTGAATTTCAGTATGCAGACGACCTCACCTTCGTCGCTCACACTGAAGGCGACCTACAGGAGATCCTGAACACCTACGCAGACTTGTATGCACACTTCGGCCTTGAGGTGGACGTAAGCAAGACCAATTCTGTTCCAGACAGACCCAGGTTCAGTCAGGCATCCGCAGTCCATCCAAATTAAGAGGACCACTCTCCCAGTACCTTAGCTCTCACTTAACAACAACTACGGATGTCGATAGAGAGACTCAACACAGGATCACATGTGCAACTCAAGCCTTCAGCTGCTATAGAAGCTAAAACTATCAACAAAGTTCCCAGCCCTGCTGTATGGCAGCGACACATGGGTCACATATCAATGTAGTCTACGTTCCATCCTCCGAGTCCGGTGGGAAGACAAGGGGACAAATGCCAGTGTCCTGCTGATACCAACAGTAGGAGCATCGAGGCTACCATTATCCTTGGACAACATTGTTGGACTGGCCATGGTACCCACAGGGACGACAGTACACTACAGTCTTAAAAATAATGGCAAACGTAATGCTGGCGAGCAACGGAAAAAGTACAAGGATACTCTAAAGACAAACCTGATAAGTGCCAAATCAACCCCTCAACTGGGAGACGATCACTCTACTATCACACTAAAAAGTGTATAGTTTTATGCTACATTATTTCTAAAAAAAAGAAACAAAAAATCCGGTGAACAGTGTTTCACATGTAGCCCTCCACACGTGCAACAACTGCAGTATCGGCCTCTCGAGTCACCTCAGCGGTGACACTATTAACGGTTCAAATAATTCTGTCATCGCTGGATGAGCATCACACGTAATTTCCAGTGTGTGTTATTATCTCGCATGTAATTTACATTGCTATTACAGTGACCTACATAACAAACCTCTGATTAATGTTCTTTTGGGTTCATGTTTGTTAATAATAATAATAATAATAATAATAATAATAATAATAAATAAATAAAAAATAATCATAACAAATGTTCATTCTACGTATAAGTATACAACAGTAACAAGAGGCCAGGGGAGTACCTCACAACACAACTAGAGTTACATGAAAACTACAGAAAGGTTTAATACTGGTACAGTGGGCCACCACACCCTTTATGGCCAAATTGACCTCTATGTCAAAAGTCAAGATGACGTCACTGTATGAAAATAAACAATTGCTACGGAGACCAACAAAATGTCAAGAAAGACTATCCCGGGAGGCAGGTCAGAGTAGTGTACTGCCGAGGGTGGAGGTCTTACACACACACACATTACTTCATACAATAACTCACCCCTAAAACCACGTAAAAAATTATATATCCTTCTTAATCGACTTAGAACGACGTAGTTACCACCAGTCGAGCGTAACCCTGACCCACCCAAGTCGACGGTAAGGTTCTATCGAGCGGACGTAAAAGAGAGGAGCGTCAGTCACTGGGAGTCTGAAAAGAAGTCCTAAGTCCAATTTTTTCTTGATCGGACGTAAATAGGATTAAAAAAATGGGGTAAGTTATGAGTTGACGGTAATGTCTGTGTGTGTTTTGGACGGGGATTTTGGGGATGGAGGCGTACGTGTCTTAGATTAGATAGATAGACAGACAGACAGACACACACACACAACGACGAAGAGAATCCAACAGTGACGATCTCAGAGCCCTTGAAGGAGAGCCTCTTTCTCCGCCCTGATTACAGACATGAGTGAACATGACGGGGTTAAATCACAGCGCTCAGATGAACACGTCTCTGTGCTCGTCATATAGGCTTTACCTAGAGTAAATGAGTTCGGAGGCGCTGTGATTCTGGGGGCACTGTGACTGACTGATTGACTGATTAACTGAGTCACTAACCAACTGATTGACTGACTAACTGACTGACTGTTCATCTGGTTAACTGACTGACTGACCAACTGATTAACTGAGTCACTGATTGACCAACTGACTAACTGATTCACTGACTGACTAACTGATTCACTGACTGACTGACTGACTGGCTAACAAACGCCACTAGACAGGTATATAAGCCACATATATCAGGTAAAAAGAAAACCAGACAGTTTCCTTAAGCCGCCTGACATACAAACGTGATTACCAAGACATATGACGTCATGAACAGACAAAACCAACCCCCCCCCCCCCACCCCCAACCACCCACCTAGACTTAATTCATCAGCTTCCTGGCCCAGTCTGTGGACATAACTACCCATCATTGGCTTAATGATAATTGTTGCTGCTCGTTCCTTAACAACCTTTACCAGCTAACGAGGCGGAAGCTGGTGTCGTGGATAACCTATTACCCACCTCCCTCCCCCCTCTCACCGTCTTGCTATTCAGACCTGCGCTAAATGACCCACGCGGGGGAAATCATCAGTGCTGTGGGTGCCAGAGTTGTGGGCCTGTGGAGGAGGGGTGGGGAGGAGGGGTGGGGGCGGAGGGAGGTTACTGGGGGAGGATGGTACTGGGGAAGGTTGGTACTGGGGGAGGATGGTACTGCTGGGGGTGGCACTGGGGGTAGAATGGCTGGCACTGAGTGAGACTAGAATTTGGTGGGAAAGTTAGTGTAGTTGTATGGAGGAGGGGGTGAGTGCCAAAGGAGGGGGAGGGTACAACAGGGGAGGGGAGGGTACAACAGGGGAGAGGTGGGGGTGGCACTAAAGAAAGGGGGAGGGATGGCACAACAGGAAGGGGGAGAGATGGCACTATAGGAAAGGGGGAGGGAGTGGCACTGTTATAAAAAGCCTCAGTGCCTCAGTGCCACAGTGAACAAGACAAACGACAGATTCTATTCAGAGTAAAGTCAATGACCCTCAACAATTACCACCATAAACATCACAGTGCCAGGTCAACCCATCACCTGGCACTGTGCCCAGACATACCACGATAACATACCACCCCAGGTACCACATTTTATCCACCAGGCAAAGTACCGTAGAAAATATACCTGGTTATAGTTGGTATCAGCGGACAGATATACCAGGTCAAGATACCGAGATACTCAATACCGTCTGTCTGTCAATCCGTCTGTCTGTCCTTTTTCCAGAGAGAGGAAGAGGGAGGGGGGGGGGTTAAGAGGGGTAAGGGGTGAGATAGGAAGAATAGAAGTTAGAGGCTGAAGGAGAAAGGGAGGAAAGAAGAAAGATAAGGGAGGGCAGAAGAGATGCAGGGAGGGCAGAAGAGATGCAGGGAGGGCGGAAGAGATGCAGGGAGGGCGGAAGAGATGCAGGGAGGGCGGAAGAGATGCAGGGAGGGCGGAAGAGATGCAGGGAGGGCGGAAGAGATGCAGGGAGGGCGGAAGAGATGCAGGGAGGGCAGAAGAGATGCAGGGAGGGCAGAAGAGATGCAGGGAGGGCGGAAGAGATGCAGGGAGGGCGGAAGAGATTCAGGGAGGGCGGAAGAGTTACAGGGAGGTAGAAGGGTCCAAAATTTCCACGCCCTGACTCCCGTTCCCCGTTAGTTCCCACGCTTGGCCCTGAATTCCCACGACCTTTAACCTTTCACTATTGACCTCAAATAGTAATAGGAATACAACTAGTGAAATAATATTCGCTAAGTCCATAGATTTACACACACACACACACACACACGCACACGCGCGCACACACACACACACACACACACACGCACGCACACGCACGCACACGCACGCACACACAGATTACAATATCCTCCTCCCTATAGATGTAATGAATAACCTTTAATTTAAATACAGATAAAATATACTTATTATAGTTTAGATAGATAGATAGATAGATAGATAGATAGATAGATGGATAAAATATTAGAAATTATACAATGTTACCGAGTCACTATAATGAGAAACAAGGTAGCAATGTAAATACTCCGACCCTCACCTTCACTGTACAAATGGAACTCTGGACACGGTACAATGCACACCCTCGCCGCACCCCCCCCCCCCCCCCCCCACTAATTCCACAACACTGGCCCGGGTCACTGAACATGGTCAGTTCTGAAGCCAGGTATCGAACCCTCTCCCCCGTATCCCGCCACCGTGAACTTTCGAACCCTGACACCGTGAACTTTCGAACCCTGACACCGTGAACTTTCGAACCCTGACACCGTGAACTTTCGAAGTGAACAATCTATTAGGAACAAATTATATAACAATATTGAACAATATATAAAACAATCTATTGAACAAACGATTGTACAATTTATTAATTAAACACTCAGCTAAATAAATAGGACAACAACTGAACAAACACAACAAACAACTGAACAAACACAACAAGCAACTAAACAAGCAGAGCAAACTGAACAAACACTCACTCTTTGTTCACTAAAATTAACACAAAGACGAAAAAAACACATTAAATTGTGTCTTTCAAATGTGAAGGGAAAATTTTTAAATCATTAGTTATTTTTTTTTTTACGATTTTCTCCGTAATTTTCATAAGTTACGATTATTATTCCTACTATGAACAAGAATAACTTCATTTTAAACCCTAATGTACAAACGGTATACGGTATAATAAAACTCAAAACTACTTTATAATTATTAAACTAGATTAGATAAATGCATAGGCTTACTAATTAATCAGTAATTTATTCATTTACGTGATTATAAAGATATATCTCATAGTTTAATTTTCTTCTGCCGTTGTGTCGCTTGTTCGTCCTGGGAGGGAAAGTCTCACTCGGCACGGATCGTGTTAGTTCCTCCAGTGTCCGCGGGGTGGCAGCACCTAACGGGCGACCAGGGAGCACGGCAGCCACCCACCCAGCCCGCCCACCGCTACGCTATCCAACCACAGTGCCACCCACTTAGGTTGGATCTACCCACCGTGCCGCCCACCGGACTTCTATCTACCCATCCTGTTGCCCGCTTGAGATGGATCTACTCAAGGTGCCGCCCACTTCAGCTGTATCTACGTTAGATGCCGCCCACTTCAACTGTATCTGCGTTAGGTGCCGCCCACTTCAGCTGTATCTACGTTAGATGCCGCCCACTATAGCTGCATCTACGTTAGATGCCGCCCACTACAGCTGTATCTACGTTAGGTGCCGCCCACTACAGCTGTATCTACGTTAGATGCCGCCCACTATAGCTGTATCTACGTTAGATGCCGCCCACTATAGCTGCATCTACGTTAGATGCCGCCCACTATAGCTGCATCTACGTTAGGTGCCGCCCACTACAGCTGTATCTACGTTAGATGCCGCCCACTTCAGCTGTATCTACGTTAGATGCCGCCCACTATAGCTGCATCTACGTTAGGTGCCGCCCACTGCAGCTGTATCTACGTTAGATGCCGCCCACTATAGCTGTATCTACGTTAGATGCTGCCCACTTCAGCTGTATCTACGCTAGATGCCGCCCACTATAGCTGTATCTACGTTAGATGCCGCCCACTGCAGCTGTATCTACGTTAGATGCCGCCCACTGCAGCAGTATCTACGTTAGATGCCGCCCACTTCAGCTGTATCTACGTTAGATGCCGCCCACTATAGCTGTATCTACGTTAGATGCCGCCCACTTCAGCTGTATCTACGTTAGATGCCGCCCACTATAGCTGTATCTACGTTAGATGCCGCCCACTGCAGCTGTATCTACGTTAGATGCCGCCCACTGCAGCTGTATCTACGTTAGATGCCGCCCACTATAGCTGTATCTACGTTAGATGCCGCCCACTGCAGCTGTATCTACGTTAGATGCCGCCCACTACAGCTGTATCTACGTTAGATGCCGCCCACTTCAGCTGTATCTACGCTAGATGCCGCCCACTTCAGCTGTATCTGCGTTAGGTGCCGCCCACTGCAGCTGTATCTACGTAAAATGCCGCCCACTACAGCTGTATCTACGTTATATGCCGCCCACTACAGCTGTATCTACGTTAGATGCCGCCCACTACAGCTGTATCTACGTTAGATGCCGCCCACTACAGCTGTGTCTACGTTAGATGCCGCCCACTACAGCTGTGTCTACGTTAGATGCCGCCCACTACAGCTGTGTCTACCAAAGGTGGCGTCCACTTCTACTGCATCTAATTACGGTGCAGCCCACTTCAATTGTATTTTTCCAGCCTGCCGCCCACTTCAGCTGTATCTGCCCACCCTCCCGCCAACGTCAATTGTACCTCTTCATCGTGCCGCCCACTACAGCTACCTCTACTCAGCGTGCCACCCACTTAACTATCTACTCACCGTGCCGCCCACTTAACTGTATCTACTTAATATGCCGCCCACTCCAACAAAATCTCTCTATTGTGCCGCCTACTTCACCTGTAACCGCCCACCATGCCGCCCACTTCAATTACTTCTACTCACCCGTGCTGCCAAATTAACTACATCCACCCATCTTGCTGCCCATTACAACACCCAAACACACCGCCCACATTTAACTACCTCTCTCCAACACCACCACCACCACCACCACCCACACACACACCCGCCGCTACACATGGCCAGTCACGGAACATATTTGGGGAATTTTTTCTCATATGACAAATTTTAAGAATTTATTTATTACATGTGAATTAAAATTGAATAGCGTTGGCCTGTAATTAAGGCGGGTTTTCCATGACCTGGCAACTGACTAATTCTCATTACCAAATATCGCTAGTCTGATGTCGCTAGTAAGAAATATTAATGTTTTTACGGTCATTCATAAACCACTACACCGTGAAAGGATACGTGATTATTCATTATTCAATTGTCATTCATTTAGAGACTGAAAATGCCAAAGAACTTTAAAATACCGCATCTTTTTAGTCATTTAATAAAAGGGGGGGGGGGGGTATTTTACACGAGTTGGTAACAGTGGGATAATTACCTGTTCTCGCTAGATAAATTATTTATTCATAATGTTATTCATTATTCACTAAACCATACCAGAGATACATGAATAATTATTGTACATTCTTAATTCAAATAAGGGATGTAAATACCATAGAGTTTAATATACTCATACAGTCATTAATTAATTGGGTTATTAAAAAATTGGCAACCCTGTGAAGCTGATTATCCTAATTAATTTATTTATTTTATTTATCATTCATTAATCACTAATAATAAAAGGCGTGAAAATAATTGATAATTGCACAAGTTTAAATAATGTAGACTTCTAAAACACCATAGAATTTGAAATTATTCCAGATTTTGTTAATTGAGAATTTTTTCACGAGTTGGCAACAGTGTGACAGTAATTACGTACTAAGACTAATCTAATTAATTATTGCAACTGACTTTACAGTTTGGGAGCGTGAAGGTAGTCGAGTACAGTGCCGGGACTCCAATCATATAACACCCCACCCCTCCACACACACACGTAAATAATCTTTTACATAGATTCTAAAAAAAAATATATATATAAATTTTGTTCAATATGATTTTCTTTATATCAATCATGGAGGAAAAATTGTAACGAGAGAGAGAGAGAGAGAGAGAGAGAGAGAGAGAGAGAGAGAGAGAGAGAGAGAGAGAGCCTAACCTGATCCGCCAAACGCCCACACAAATATCAGTAGGCATTAAGTCCAGTATGTCATAGATCAATTTCCAATATATTAAGCAGGGAGATATACCCAACCCGTGTCATATATATCGTGACGTGGACGACCAACATATCACTCATACTGGGAACGTGGGTGTTGTTATGAAGCTATCGTTATACATTACGATAACAGCTACGATCGGTGTCGGTTGTAATGTGAGGTGGGGAGGGGGTAGGGGGCTGTAATGTGAGGTAGGGAGGGGGTAGGGGGCTGTAATGTGAGGGGGAGGGGGCTGTAATGGAGGGGAGAGGGGTCTGTAATGTGAGGTGAGGAGGGGGTAGGGGGCTGTAATGTGAGGGGGTAGGGGGCTGTAATGTGAAGGGGAGGGGGCTGTAATGTGAGGTAGGGAGGGGGTAGGGGCTGTAATGTGAGGGGGGAGGGGATAGAATGTGACTCTATATGACAATAAACGATATCAATAACCTAAACCTAACCTAACCTAAACCTAACCTAACCTGTTTTACCTTAATATATCGCTTATATACACAATACGTATATATATATATACGATTATACATATATACACACATACAGTATATAGTTTGGTATAGTGAAGAAGTGTAGTGTTACAGTGATGAAGTGTAGTGTTATCATGGTGTAGTTATAGTTATGAAGTGTAGTGTTATAGTGAAGTGGTGTAGTGTTACAGTGAAGTGGTGTAGTGTTATAGTGGTGTAGTGTTATAGTGAAGTGTAGTGTTATAATGGTGTAGTTATAGTTATGAAGTGTAGTGTTATAGTGAAGTGGTGTAGTGTTATAATGGTGTAGTGTTATAGTGAAGTGGTGTAGTGTTATAGTGAAGTGGTGTAGTGTTATAGTGAAGTGTAGTGTTAGAGTGAAGTGGTGTAGTGTTATAATGGTATAGTGTTATAGTGAAGTAGTGTAGTGTTATAGTGTAGTGTTAAAGTGAAGAGGTGTAGTGTTATAATGATGTAGTGTTATAGTGAAGTGGTGTAATGCCAGGGTGAAGATGCAGCGGGTAGGTCCCTCTTCACTTGAGAGGTAACACACGCCCACCTGTTTACCGCTAGCTCCCTCACCTGAATAATCTTGCCTAATTACCAACCCCAATTACCACCTACCTGTAATTAATTAAGACGCGTGCCCAGGTAACTAGCATAGTCTACCTGGTAGTTTACTGGGAGAGAGAGAGAGAGAGAGAGAGATGTAAATGGGGTTCATTCTTTTGGTCATCGAAAAAGTTCTCTCTCTCTCTCTCTCTCTCTCTCTCTCTCTCTCTCTCTCTCTCTCTCTCTCTCTCTTTATCTGTTTCTCTTTCTTTCCTCCGTCCTTCCTGTCTCTTACTAATTCTCACTCTCACTTTCTACTCTCTCTCTCCCTCTATACTTTTCCCCTCTGTCTCACTCTCTCTACTCTCTGTCTCACTCTCTCTCTCTACTCTCTCTCACCCCCCCCCCCTCTCCGAGCCGCCACACTGATGGATTATTCAATTTTCCCGCCAGAACTCAGTTAATTAGTCACCGGCCCCAAGTTGCCAAATGTGAATTTCCAACAACAGTAAGTTCCTCCGCTGGGTGAGCCATTTTTCCTCCCCACAACCTGTTTAACTTATTGAATATGGAAGTGGTTTCTTTTGACCTCAACTAAGACAGGCAAAAGGAAGCATGAATAACTAAGTCGGTCATTTACTGGTTATTTATCGACGAAAATATAGAGATACGTGTTTGTTTGGTCTAGGGAACGATGGGAACTCATAAAAAAAAAATCACTTCACTTTTGTTTACGCCGCCATATTTGTTGTGATTCTTCCTCCCGCGTTTTCGCCTTTTTTTGTTTTTAATCTCAAATTCCGACGCGATCTAGACCCCTCCTGAGGTTAATTCTGACTCGTGATTAACCATAAAGTGTGTCAGATGTGAGTGTGTGAGACAGACCAGCCAAGGAGAAGCCTCGAGAGAGTGTGTGTGTGAAAATACCGTCAAAAAATTATTTAGTTTTCGCTCGGGCGGGTCCAGAATCAGCGGTCTCACAGCCCCTAAGTTTCCCGCACAAGTTACTGAGTTCATTATGACGAACCTTAATAACGCAGACACAGGGAGGAGGGCGAGGAGAGAGAAAGAAAGAGAGATTACTTGAATAGAGGGGAATAAAAGAGAGAGAGAGAGAGAGAGAGTCATTCACATTAGTATTTTCACTCACGTCAATCTGTCTTACACATGAACAAGTGAATGGATAGTTAAATATTATCAGTTGGTTTATTGTCTCTCTGTTAATTCCTCCGCTTCTTCCCTTCTTCAATTTATCATCTCTTAGTTTCCTTTGTTCACTCTCTACCTTCCTACACACACACACACACACACACACAGAGCACCACCTCCGGCCAACTTGTTGCCATAACTTCAGAGGGTCGTAGTCAAAGTTGATATGAACACCAGGCGAAGAACACAAGAACATTGTGTTGTTCTGTATAACATCGATGGGGGGGTCAACGGGGTCAAGAGTGGTGTCAAATTTGCAAGATAAGAGCCTATGTACACAGACCCAGACATACACACACACACACACACGCCGTCCACATAGCATAACACACACACAGCTATCGATTACAATACCCTCTTCACCTTCTAAATTCCCAGAAAGTTATTTTTTCCCACGAGTTTGAAGGCATTGTATTTAATTGGTTTATTTACGCTAAATCCAAGATGGCGTCATAACTGCACAAGGACTAAACCCTGATTAACAAACCAACTTACAAAAAATCAGTAAATATTCACCCTACTACACCCAGCTACACCCAGCTACACCCTACTACACCCAGCTACACCCTACAACACCCAGCTACACCCAGCTACACCCTACTACACCCAGCTACACCCTACTACACCCAGCCACACCCTACAACACCCAGCTACACCCTACAACACCCAGCTACACCCTACTACACCCAGCTACACCCAGCTACACCCTACTACACCCAGCCACACCCTACAACACCCAGCTACACCCTACAACACCCAGCTACACCCTACTACACCCAGCTACACCCTACTACACCCAGCCACACCCTACAACACCCAGCTACACCCTACAACACCCAGCTACACCCTACTACACCCAGCTACACCCAGCTACACCCTACTACACCCAGCTACACCCAGCTACACCCAGCTACACCCAGCTACACCCAGCTACACCCAGCCACACCCTACAACACCCAGCTACACCCTACTACACCCAGCTACACCCTACTACACCCAGCCACACCCTACAACACCCAGCTACACCCAGCTACACCCTACTACACCCAGCTACACCCTACTACACCCTATTACACCCAGCTACACCCAGCTACACCCAGCTACACCCTACTACACCCTACTACACCCAGCTACACCCAGCTACACCCTACTACACCCAGCTACACCCTACAACACCCAGCTACACCCTACTACACCCAGCTACACCCAGCCGCGAGGGTGCGTTCGCCGGGTCTGATGTGATTATACGCGAGACTGACCCACGACTCCAATTATTACACGAGTTCACCGAGGGAGCCTGAGACGACCAGGAGAGAGAGAGAGAGAGAGAGAGAGAGAGAGAGAGAGAGAGAGAGAGAGAGAGAGAGAGAGAGAGAGAGAGAGATTATAATAAAAGCATAAACCAATTATTATTATTATGAGTTACGATCATTATTTCCACCATCATCATTATCATTATTATCATCATCATAACTTACATCTTTTCACATATTACTCTCTCTCTCTCTCTCTCTTTATCTCTCTCTCTCTCAGCTTTAATTCCTTTTTTCTCTTCTCTCTCCGTCTTCATCAAGGTTTCTCTCATCTCCCCTTTCTCTTTTAATATTTTTTTTTCTAATCCCTTCCTTTCTCCTCCACCCTCTTCACTCTCTCCCTCTTTATTCCGAAATCCCCTTTCATCTTCACTTTCTCTCCATTTCTCATCAGATTTCGCTCTCTCTCTTTGTTTCTCGCTTTATTTATCATTATTTGCGTGTTAACTTCGTATAAACTTTTACCTATTGTTTTCCTCTCTAATTCCTATTCGTAATTCTCTCTCTCTCTCTCTCTCTCTCTCTCTCTCTCTCTCTCTCTTCCCATAGTTATCAATAATTCACTTAGTCGCTTTCGTACTATAATACGACCACGAAATAACTCACGAGGCCACGATATAATTCACGAGGCCAGACAAGATAACTCACGAGGCCACGAAATAACTCACGAGGCCACGAAATAACTCACGAGGCCACACGGGATAACTCACGAGGCCACGAAATAACTCACGAGGCCACACGGGATAACTCACGAGGCCACGAAATAACTCACGAGGCCACACGGGATAACTTAAGGAATGTGAAGTGATGAATAAGAATGAAAAATTTCCCCTTCCATCCCCTACTCCTACCCCCTAATCCATCCCTCCCTCCTTCTCCTCCTCTCCTACTCCTCCACCCCTTCCCTCCTCCTCTCCCCTCTCCTCCTACTCCCTCTCCATCTCTTCCCTCTCCCCCTCTCCTCCTTCAAGGTTGTGTTGTGCTTTGGAGGAAAGGACTAAAGAATCCTGACGGCGGAGGGGAAGAAGTCACTCACCCGTGGACCCTAGTGAGACGACCTCCTCCCCCTCCCTCCACTCCTCCTACTCCGCCTCCTGCTGCTCCTCCTTCTTTTGTTTCTGAATTAATACCCAACATTTTTTCCTTCGTCTTTGGGAATCATCAAGGAGAAGGAAGAGGAGGAGGAAGAAGAAGAAGAAGGAGGGGGGAGAGGAAAATGTAATTAATATAGAGAATGGGTGGCCACTGTAGGGGGTAGGAAGCTAGGGATACTGAAGGGTTGGGTGGGTGGGTAGGGAGGGGGGGGGGGGGGCAGGCGAGGCTACGTCAGACGGTCGCTATCGTCAGGAGAGGATGAGCGCTATTTCACGGGGATCTGATTGCTTATTTCAGGTTCTCGAAGCGATTTCCTGCCAGGTCGTTCCCCCGGTCCTGCCGCTTTCAAACTCCCGCCCGCTGAAAAAAATCACTTGTCGATACGTATTCGTGGGTGTACAAGTATATGAAAAACTCGCTAAGAGGATCATAAGGTGAGGATCGTATGCGAAGGATCGTATCCCATTTTCCGGGTGCGTGATCCTTTATTGCTGCCCCTTGATCCTGTTAGCCGGTCACTGCGTCTGGGGGCTCCCTCCCTCCCTCCACCCTGGCACCCACGATTGTCTTTCTTCCTCCGTCTGTCATCTGGTGTTGTGTCACGACGGAGCCTGCTGGCCCTCCCCTACCCCAGGGTGCCTGCTGGCCCTCCCCTACCCCAGGGTGCCTGCTGGCCCTCCCCTCCCCTAGGGTGCCTGCTGGCCCTCCCCTCCCCCAGGGTGCCTGCTGGCCCTCCCCTCCCCCAGGGTGCCTGCTGGCCCTCCCCTCCCCTAGGGTGCCTGCTGGCCCTCCCCTCCCCCAGGGTGCCTGCTGGCCCTCCCCTCCCCCAGGGTGCCTGCTGACCCTCTCCTACCGCAGTCAACCCCCAAAGAACATGAACTGAACAACCATTAAACATAAGCACTAATCACGTACTGGACTCGTTAAAATGAACACAAAATGAACGTATACCAAGCCAACAAAAACAAACATATCAAACGCCTAATGAACACACACAAGAATATAACTAATTACGGACTGAACACACCAGGAACACCAGGTGAACATGTGGTGGTGAGAGAAAGTGGATCGAATAAGTGAGAAGTGTAGAAATTGTAGTAAGTGAGTGAGCCAGCAAATGAGTGAGCGTGAGCAAGTAAGTGAATGAGGGAGGGAGCAAGTGAGTGAATGAGTGAGCAAGTGAGTGAATGAGTGAGTGAGTGACTGGGAGTACATTACTTTCCACCATTTTCCTCTCCATTAGACGGTATTTCCAGAAGAGTTGATACGAGCATTAATAATTCGAGAGAGAGAGAGAGAGAGAGAGAGAGAGAGAGAGAGAGAGAGAGAGAGAGAGATATTATGTTATACGTATATGCAGCTTGTGTATATAAGTATATGTAATGTATTTCCCAACGTGTGTAAGTTATTAAAAGCACACACACACACACACACACACACACACACCACACCGCTTCAATATTTTCCTCTCCTTGTGCTAGTTAATAATTGATTAAAACTTATATACAAAAACCCACACAACTTTCACTTTAATTTGTCACACTTTTGCCCTCCCCTCCCCTCCCCCCCCCCCCCCCTGTCCAAGCCTAGCCACTTTTTAATGGAGTTTTTAGATCCGGTTCTTGTACACTAATCAAGAAACGTGGCCACTTTATTTCCTGCATTAACTTATATGAGGCATTTTCTGTAACTCTGGGTGGGGTGGGTGGGGAGTGGGTGTGGAGGGGTAAGAAAAGGTCAGGGGGTGGGGGGGGGGGTTGAGTGGTTGGGTGAGAGAAGGTAAGGGAAGAAAGTGAGAGGGAAGGAGGGAAAGGTAATGTGTACATGTGAAAGAGTGGGAAGGTGTGAATAAGCGAGGGGAGGGGGTGAATGAGTGGGGAGGGGAGGGGAGGGAAGGTGAGTAGGGAGGGGGGTAGGGAAGGTGTGAATAAGCGAGGGAAGGTGTGAATAAGCGAGGGGAGGGGGGGAATGAGTGGGGAGGGGGGAAGGGAAGGTGAGTGGGGAGGGGGGAGGGAAGGTGAGTGGGGAGGGGGGGAGGGCACACCAGTCCAATTAGCGAGCTGTTTGTGTTAGAGAGTCTTAATTAAATACTAAGATGTATATAAAATTACCAAAGCTTTGATTCACATTTACTTTTAAATATTCATGAGAAACTTTGCTCTAGCCCGGTGTTACACTCGTGCTTGGTGCTGTTAACTACTGTGCTTGGTGCTGTTAACTACTGTGCTTGGTGCTGTTAACTACTGTGCTTGGTGCTGTTAACTGTTGTGCTTGGTGCTGTCAACTACTGTGCTTGGTGCTGTTAACTACTGTGCTTGGTGCTGTTAACTGTTGTGCTTGGTGCTGTTAACTACTGTGCTTGGTGCTGTTAACTACTGTGCTTGGTGCTGTTAACTGCTGTGCTTGGTGCTGTTAACTACTGTGCTTGGTGTTGTTAACTACTGTGCTTGGTGCTGTTAACTGCTGTGCTTGGTGCTGTTAACTACTGTGCTTGGTGCTGTTAACTACTGTGCTTGGTGCTGTTAGCTACTGTGCTTGGAGCTGTTAGCTACTGTGTTTGGTGCTGTTAACTACTGTGCTTGGTGCTGTTAACTGCTGTGCTTGATTCTGTTAACTACTGTGCTTGGTGCTGATAACTACTGTGCTTGGTGCTGTTAACTACTGTGCTTGGTGCTGTTAACTACTGTGCTTGGTGCTGTTAACTACTGTGCTTGGTGCTGTTAACTACTGTGCTTGGTGCTGTTAACTACTGTGCTTGGTGCTGTTAACTACTGTGCTTGGTGCTGTTAACTACTGTGCTTGGTGCTGTTAACTACTGTGCTTGGTGCTGTTAACCTGCAACAACTTAGGCCTAATTTAATTACTTCAGAAAATGTTTAAATTTATCGAGTGAAATTATACACCTTTATAACCATTACATTATGACACCCTCTGTAATTAAGGTCACTAGATCATTAAAACATCACTATAAATACAGTCATGACTACAGGTAATTAGACTTAATTGACTATCTTAAGGTAATTAACGAGAATTTCAATATTGGTTCCACGTTGTATTTTGAATCACATGGATCTACTGAAGCTTATTCCACCCACCCACACACACACACACACACACACCCACACACACACCAGCGCTGCCTAAATCATTCTACTTACTTACTCCTTCTAAATTCACCTCTCTGCTATTTAATCCCAAAACGTTCTTATCAACAGCTAATTTATGACACAATCATTAACATATATTCGTCTTGTTAATCCGCCATTAAATCCTTATTACATTACGTGGAATTTAAAAACGGATTAATATTTTCGCAATAAATAAAGCTCTCGACACGAAAATTAAACCGTGTTAACATCAAATTACATGGACCTGTTTTCAAGTGTTTGTAAAAAAAATAAGAAGAATGAATTATAGAAACGTACAGGTGTTATTGTATTAATGTATATATAGTGAAAAATAATACGATATGATAAAATATAACTTTACAAAAAATTAATATATGTAGGAAAATGTTTAAAATAATCTATATTACGATACATTATATAAATCACACATATATAATAAATTCTCTATATTAACCTAGGGTGTAGACACATGGTACTGTATAGTATTATAATAAACTAAAATAAATCATGTATTAATATAGTATACAGGTAATATACTGAGCGGTCAGGTGGATGAGTGGATAGTGGACACAGAGCTTGTTAAGTGCTCTAAGTGTCTGTAGTTTGATCCAAGTGGAGGGGAGGTGGCACTTACAATCAGTCCAGCTGGAAGAGGGTACCTAACTTTACGGCTGAGAAGTGAAGGCAGTCGAGTACAGTGTCGCCCTTGTGTACTGAAGATATACTGTGTTATGTGTTGTGTCTATATTGCCCCTAACATGCAGCTATACCTATGGAACCAAATTTCACTATCCCCCCAAAAAAATACAAGGGAAACTGAACAAGGTGATATACTTCATTCATAAGCCATATATTCATTTCATTCACTGTCCTTCATTCATAAGTCAACACACACAGATGATTTTGATGTTATTGTGAATATTATTTCTGTAGTTATCAATGGAAAAGGTTAATCCCGTAAGGAAGAAAATTTACCCTGAGATCCTTTGAAACTGTGATAATTATATGTTAACAAATCTCTAATTACGATAAAAAAAAAACATCTTACGAACTTTTGAAACTACGATCTGTTAATACGTTTTATCTTACGAGAAAATTTCAACTTACGAGCCTTTATGAATCCACAAATGCGTCCCTATTCCAAATACGATGAAAATACAATATGCCAAACTTTGATAATCCACACACCCAAGTTTGCCATAGTTGTTGGCCATATTTGTAAGACGATGAGGGACGCCGCGGCAACTCCACACCTAAACAAGTTGAAAGTTATGCCCAAAGTATGTACACCAAAGTTGTAGTCCTCCAAAGTTTAGGAAGTTTTATTGTGGAAGAAAATCAAAGTTTTGTTGAACGGATCACTTAGGCAAATCCTTCTTGGTTTGTGTTTCTGTTGTTGTGTTGTGTTCTGTGATATGGAGCGTAGAGTTGTGTTGTGTTGTGTTGTGTTCCTAACATTGGCGTCATTGCGTCTGTATTAATTTATGTAATATGTAGTCTTGTATTTCTATATATACTTAAACTAATACATATTTACTTTATCTGTACATATTCAACGTTGACCATAAGACACACACACACACACACACACAAATTCAAGTACTTCCATAGAAAATATAAGTACAGTACATAATTCCACCACCTGACCTTGTTTAATACGCCCCCCACGTACAGTACAACGACCCCCACGTACAGTACAACGACCCCCACGTACAGTACAACGACCCCTCCACATACAGTACAACGACCCCCACATACAGTACAACACCCCCACGTACAGTACAACGACCCCCACGTGCAGTACAACGACCCCCACGTACAGTACAACGACCCCTCCACATACAGTACAACGACCCCCACGTACAGTACAACGACCCCCACGTACAGTACAACGACCCCTCCACATACAGTACAACGACCCCCACATACAGTACAACACCCCCACGTACAGTACAACGACCCCCACGTACAGTACAACGACCCCCACATCCTCTAACCTTATACAATAGTAGACCCCAAGCGTGTTTCTAAATAATTCTTATATGTTACTACAGGTCTTATTGCCTTGGTTCGCCCACTTAACATTACACGGGCCGAGAGGTCTTGTGTGTGAGTTAGATTCAAGCGTGTGTGGTCTTGTTTATGTATAAGCTGAACTTGTTTAAGAAAAGAAAAGCTCTCTCTCTCTCTCTCTCTCTCTCTCTCTCTCTCTCTCTCTCGTAGCCGTAAGGGTGTGGTGGTGGTGATAATGCTGTTTGTGTTTGTATGTGAATGGTTAAGCTGCTTGTGTTTGGTTTGTGGGTTAAGCTGTTGTTGTTTTGTTTGTGAGTTAAGCTGTTGTTGTTTGGTTTGTGGTTAAGCTGTTGTTGTTTGGTTTGTGAGTTAAGCTGTTGTTGTTTGGTTTGTGGGTTAAGCTGTTGTTGTTTTGTTTGTGAGTTAAGCTGTTGTTGTTTGGTTTGTGGGTTAAGCTGTTGTTGTTTGGTTTGTGGGTTAAGCTGTTGTTGTTTTGTTTGTGGTTAAGCTTCTGTTGTTTGGTTTGTGGTTAATACACCTTTGTGTTTGTTGTTGTGGTGCTGGTAACATCGTGTAGTGACCACTAGATGACTCCTGACACAGGGCGGATCTATGACTCACACACCGGGTCGTGCATACATTACACACAAGAGATATATTATGTGTACAGATAAAATACAGTTTATATGTTACAAGATACTGAATACATTGTATATGCACGGTACAAAAGAGACCCTCTCAGGTTACAGCCAAGCTATGTTAAATATTCGTATTATTCATTTCATTATTTGGTGAGTTTTATTATAATGATCAAAGGGCGTCAAGTTACGTCACAACACTCCAGCCGTAAATTACAGGTATAATAAAAACACACTTAATCCACCTGACAAAAAAACTATATATATATATATATATATATATATATATATATATATATATATATATATATATATATATATATATATATATATTAACGAAGCGACATTTTTCGGCCGAGTGACTCCCGACATTCTAAAGCGACATCAAAGATATTTCAAAGTAATTAGTAAGTCAAGAGAGTTTCCCCCCCAGCAGGACCGCTGCCACCACCACCACCACCGCTCGCCTCCCTCCCTCACTCTCACTCTCTCCTTCTCTCTCTCTCCTCCTCGCCTCGCCTCGCCTCCCATTTTCTCGAGCGGTGGGTGGCTTGAGGCTGCTCTCGGCTGGCTGCCCACCTCACCCCTCAAGTGGAACAGCCAGGAGCTTTAGCCTTCACTCCTCGCGGCCAACCATTACATTTTACACGGCTCTGACTCCAAACATCCCTCACCCTGGAGAGATCCAACATGTGTATTAACCCGACTACCAGGAGGGGGGAGTTGGTTGTCTACCAGTTTGTATTTATTAATGATTTCCAATTCTAATGGGTTAAAAAAGGGGTGAGGAGGAGAGAGAGAGAAGGTAGTGTAAAAGAGGTAGTTAGTGAGAGAGGGAGGGTGGGTGGCAGGATAGCGGGGGTCGGTGGTGTAAGCCCCCTGGCCCGTTGCTTCCCTCCCTGCGTCTACTGGCTCCCTGGCTAGGCTTGGCTCGCTGCACTGGAGTTCTCGCTTCATGCCCAGCTTAGTTCATCGTGTAATTTTGCATTTGGGCGCCACAAGTGAAGAATAAGAGTTAGTGGCCCACGAAACAGGAGTTAGTCGCCCATGGAATGGACTATAAAACAGGGACAGGGCGGTGTGGGGACAGTGTAGGCCAGCTAGTCGTAGGGGCAGGAGCAGCAGCAGGAGGCGCTGCTGGAGGAGGACCTGCTGTTACTGCTGTTGTTGCTGTATTACTGCCGCTGCATCGCTGTTGTGTATGGGAGGGAGAGGAAAGGGGCGATACTCAACCTGACGGAGGGAAGGGATCTACGTCTCCTCTTCCACTACCACCTCTTCCTCCACCACCACCTCCTCCACTACTTCCTCCTCCACCATCACCACTACCACCCCCACCCCGACGGTCACCTCCACACCACCCCGACGGTCACCTCCACACCACCCACCAGATCAACGAGTCGCTACACCCGGCTATTCAACGTCAAGTGTTGTTAACGAGGGTGAACGAGGTGACGAGCACTAATTACGACCCATGATCGCCTACCTCAGGAGTAATTACGGGCCTGGAACGAGAGACTGTGACTTAGAGTGAGTGTGTTGGTGACGGCGGACGGAGGAACAGAGAAGATCCCCCTCAAACCATCCCGTTCGACCGTCACACAATCACAACAATCGAACAAAAACCTGTGTGACATTACGTAAAAACAAACCCACCCAAAATCTCTCTCCACAAAAACCACGACAAAATACCGAGAAAAGGTCAGAGAATTAAGATAAATAGCGTTAAAAAAATAGGACAATATTCAGTGTTGACAAAAAAAAAAAAAAATAAAAATGAAAAATAACGGAAAATGTAAATAAACAAATAAAAATGTAATAAAAGGAAAAAAAAAAATATATAAACACACAAACGAAGAGAAATAATAATAATAAAAAAAAGAACAAATAAAAGAAAAAAAAAAAAGCTTTGGATTGTTAGTAAGTGATCCAGCGAGTGTGGGTAAAGTGATTAGCGATTCAGTGATTGGGGAGGGGGGGGGGGAGGGGGAGAGGGAGAGGGAGGGGGGACTTAAAACAAAAACTCACTGTAATTCCAGGGGTGAGTTGGATGGTGGAGTGAATGTCCAATCTTGTTCAGTACTCTCTCTCTCTCTCTCTCTCTTTCACTCTCTCACTTTCTCACCCATATATACTTTCTATACTTTCTATACTTTCCCCTTCACAAACTTACCCTATTTATTTACAGCTTTGTGTGTTAATTTATATTTACATATTTTCCGACGATTTTTCCTCGATTTGTGATACGTTTAATTTAGGATTTACAAAATAGTAAAATCGTTTAATACGTGACAGTGGTTCTTGTGTTTGCTTATTTACACATTTACACTGAAACGTCGTGATGGTGTTTACAAAAAATGGCGACTTTCTTTCTCCGTGACTGTAAACAAAGCAATTCTACGGCGCTTGGAAGAGGGGTTAAATTTAGAGTGAAATACCTAACCTGACCTGACCTGACCTGACCTAGCCTGACCTGACCTGACCTGGCCTGATAACGCTCAAGTCATTTATAAGTATCGGATAATTGTGATAATTTACTCTAATTAACCAACATCGGTATTTGATAGTAATTAATTATGTTGCTGATAATTGTACGGTGATTAATAATAATAACCCTCATTTTACGGTATAATTCCGGAATTTTTCATAATCTGGGACTTAATGTCACCGATCACAAGAACTACTACCGGAATTAGCGTCGACCTTGAGAATTAGGACAACGTATCACTAACAGCTCAATTACCGCAATCACATAGATTTTAATGACACGAGTAATGAGCCAATTAAGTCAAATAACTCTTAACTACTACGACTACATTACCGATAATTACCCCAACTAGATCAACACCGTAACTTGCATCTGATTGGCTAATGGCGTTTACGACCTGATGGTGTTTGTTATGCTAAAATGAGTTCTGATTGGTCAATGGGGTGATTTATTCCTTTTTTTTTAATTGGTTCTCGTCTTTGTTTTGATGTAGGGAGTTGCCAGTTCGCCAATTAAATGTCCAATTATTTCAATGGGTTATTACAGGTCGTGCCATGGACCAATAATAACGCAGGTAGTCCCCGTTTTGTACATTCTCATTGGCCAGAGTTATCACCAGCGCCCTCCAATTAGCGCTGCACTGGAGGTTGTCGCTAGCGCTGTGTTGGAGATAGTTACTAGCGCTGTTAATATAATACTAGCGCTGTGTTGAAGACAGCTACTAGCGCTGTATCGGAGATCATTCTAGCGCTATGCTGAGGATAGCATGGCGGTGTCCTGGAGATAATAACGCAGTACAGTACCAAGAAATAACTTCTAGCGCTGTGTTTCTTATGACTTCCAACGGTAATATCTTTTAGCGATAATATCTCCAAGCCCTTATAGCTACTAGCGATCACCTCTCCCAGCTACAACTGCCAAATCTCTCCCATCTCCCAGCCCCGATACACCCTAGCGCTATTAACGCCGAGCAATATTATCTCCTGAAGTTAATACAACCCCAAAAATTATCACACTGAGAGCTTATATCTCCCAGCGATGAAACCCCGACGTAACCCAAATACCCCATAAACAATAATTTCCATTTCCAGAGATAATTTCCCACCCCTAGAAGATATCACTATAACGGCGAGACTCCAAGAGAAATAACCAATAGCGCTAGAGAGATAACGGGCGGGAGATAGAGCCGGGCGGGAAATAGCAGCAGCGGCGAGGTGGCGATGAGCCGCCGAGCTAGACAGAGAATGTAGACACTCCCTCCGCGCCGCCGCCGCAACCGCAACCGCCGCCGGCAATGTGTACCGACCGACCGCCAGCGATAGAAATTTAATTCAACTTTTCGCCGCAGATAAATTTTTTACGAAACAACTTGTAGAATAATGGCGGTGATTTAGACATTAACTCAAACGGATAAAGACGATTGTTTGTTTGTTTGTATGTTTATTTAATTGTTTATCTGTTGTTTATTGTTTACTTTGATGATTAAACACAACTACTGATAATATATACAATGCATATATACATTTATTTTAAACGGAATCAATTATAAACTTAAACATTTTCCACTTAATTAAACAATCTTAATTAAATAATACCAATGTATATAGACAATTTATACTTTATATATATATAAAACTGATGTAGTATGTATCAATTAATTATATGTCCCGACCAAACAACATCAATAACAACAACAATGGATTATTCTGGCAACGTAAAGTAGATTAGGTTTTAGTAATAAGTAAATAAGTAATAAGTATAGAGTTTACTTATATGTGACGTAGTGTGAACCTTAAATGTGATGTAAGTACTTTTTGTCTACTGGTATGGTGTTACGTTAGTGCTGTTACGGTGTCGCGGCGGGGGTGTGGAGAAGTGTTGTGTTACGGTGCGGCGGGGAAGTGTTGTGTTACGGTGACGGCGGGGGTGTGGAGGAGTGTTGTGTTACGATGACGGCGGGGAAGTGTTGTGTTACGGTGACGGCGGGGAAGTGTTGTGTTACGGTGACGGCGGGGTGGAGTGCTGTGTTGTGTTACGGTGACGGCGTAAGTGTTGTGGTGTGTTACGGCGACGGCGGCGGGAGTAGTGTGACGGAGACGCGGCGGAGTGGGCCGTGGGGGTGTGTTACGGTGACGGCGGAAGTGTTGTGTTACGGCGACGGCGGCGGGAGTAGTGTGACGGAGACGCGGCGGAGTGGGCCGCGGGGGTGTGTTACGGTGACGGGAGTTTTGTGTTGTGTAACGGTGACGGCGGGGAATGTTGTGTTACGGTGACGGGAGTTGTGTTGCGTAACGGTGACGGCGGGGAGTATTGTGTTACGGTGACAGAGGGGGAGTGTTGTGTTACGGTGCCGACGGGGAGTGTTGCGTTGTTAAGGTGACGGCAAGGAGTGTTTTACGGTGACGGCAGGGAGTGTTGTGTTGTTACGGTGACGGCGGGGAGTGCTGTGTTGTGTTACGGTGCCGACGGGGAGTGTTGCGTTGTTAAGGTGACGGTAAGGAGAGTTTTACGGTGACGGCAGGAAGTGTTGTGTTGTTACGGTGACGGCGGGGAGTGCTGTGTTGTGTTACGGTGCCGACGGGGAGTGTTGCGTTGTTAAGGTGACGGCAAGGAGTGTTTTACGGTGACGGCAGGGAGTGTTGTGTTGTGTTACGGTGACGGCGGGAGTGCTGTGTTGTGTTACGGTGCCGGCGGGGAGTGCTGTGTTACGGTGTCGGCGGAGTGTTGCGTTGTTACGGTGACGGCGGGGAGTGCTGTGTTACGGTGCCGGCGGAGAATGTTGCGTTGTTACGGTGACGGCGGGGAGTGTTGTGTTACGGTGACGGCGGGGAGTGTTGTGTTACGGTGACGGCGGGGAGTGTTGTGTTACGTGACGGCGGGGAGTGTTGTGTTACGTGACGGCGGGGGAGCGGGGGAATGTTGTGTTGTTACGGTGACGGCGGAGTGGAGTGTTGTGTTGTGTTACGGTAACGGTAGCGTAAGTGTTGTGTTACGGTGACGGCAACGGAAGGTATTAGTAGCGTTGTGTTGTGATGTTTTGTAATAAGTTGCAATGTTGTGTTCAGTTGTGGCACAGCGGAGTGTTGTGTAATGATGTTGTGTTGTGTAATGGTGTGTTGTACTGTGCTGTGTTGTGTTGTGCTACTGTTATCGCCTCAAACATTAACATACAGAAACACATATTCAGAGTTTTAAATAATTTCTACACATTTTCAATTTTTTTCTTCACAATTATAAAGTGTTGTGCATGTAAGGTCATAAAATAAAGCGATAAAATAATAGCATAAAGTTGTAAAGTGAGGCATAAAGTTGTAAAGTGAGGCATAAAGTTGTAAAGTGAGGCATAAAGTTGTAAAGTGAGGCATAAAGTTGTAAAGTGAGGCATAAAGTTGTAAAGTGAGGCATAAGGTTGTAAAGTGAGGCATAAAGTTGTAAAGTGAGGCATAAAGTTGTAAAGTGAGGCATAAAGTTGTAAAGTGAGGCATAAAGTTGTAAAGTGAGGCATAAAGTTGCAAAGTGAGGCATAAAGTTGTAAAGTGAGGCATATAGTTGTAAAGTGAGGCATAAAGTTGTAAAGTGAGGCATAAAGTTGTAAAGTGAGGCATAAAGTTGTAAAGTGAGGCATAAAGTTGTAAAGTGAGGCATAAAGTTGTAAAGTGAGGCATAAAGTTGTAAAGTGAGGCATAAAGTTGTAAAGTGAGGCATAAAGTTGTAAAGTGAGGCATAAAGTTGTAAAGTGAGGCATAAAGTTGTAAAGTGAGGCATAAAGTTGTAAAGTGAGGTATAAGGTTGTAAAGTGAGGCATAAAGTTGTAAAGTGAGGCATAAAGTTGTAAAGTGAGGCATAAAGTTGTAAAGTGAGGCATAAAGTTGTAAAGTGAGGCATAAAGTTGTAAAGTGAGGCATAAAGTTGTAAAGTGAGGCATAAAGTTGTAAAGTGAGGCATAAAGTTGTTAAGCAATGGCATAAAGTTGTGAAGTAATGTAAAGTTATTTAAGTAATGGAATAAAGTCGTAATGGCATAGTGATAAAGTAAATGGCATAAAGGCATAAAGTAATGGCATAAAGGCATAAAGTAATGGCATAAAGTTGTTAGGTAATGGTGTAAGGTAATAAAGTAACACTATCAATACTAACTTCACCTATCACAACACACATCACTAACTATGTGAGGATGTGGCGATGGTGTGTGG
Organism: Homarus gammarus; assembly: GCA_958450375.1. Classification (NCBI taxonomy): domain Eukaryota; kingdom Metazoa; phylum Arthropoda; class Malacostraca; order Decapoda; family Nephropidae; genus Homarus; species Homarus gammarus. Next base: position 19,759 of record CAUDMG010003668.1, on the reverse strand, counting down.
ATGTGATGGTGTGCGGATGTGATGATGGTGTGTGGATGTGATGGTGTGTGGGAATGGTGATGGTATGTGGTGTGTGGGAGTGGTGATGTGTGGATGTGATGGTGTGTGGGAATGGTGATGGTATGTGGTGTGTGGATGTGATGGTGTGTGGGAGTGGTGATGGTATGTGGTGTGTGGATGTGGTGTGTGGATGTGATGGTGTGTGGGAGTGGTGATGGTATGTGGTGTGTGGATGTGGTGTGTGGATGTGATGGTGTGTGGGAATGGTGATGGTATGTGGTGTGTGGATGTGGTGTGTGGATGTGATGGTGTGTGGGAGTGGTAATGGTATGTGGTGTGTGGATGTGGTGTGTGGATGTGGTGTGGGTGTATGGTGTGGGAATGTAGTGAGGGTGTGATGTAAAGTTGTGGAATGGGTTTATAGTATAGGTCTCTCTCTCTCTCTCCTTTCCTTTCCTTCCATCTCACCTCTTCTCTCCCTCACTGAGTACTCTCCCACAAGGGCCGTAGTCCGCCTACAGTTTTTCCCGGGACGGTAAAATCTCAGTTTAAACTCTACCCTCCCCTTTCTCTCTCCCTCCCTCCTTCCTTTCCTCTTTCTACTACCATTTTTTCCTCCTCCTCCTCCTCCTAGTGATACCCTTTATGGCCATGGTGTGTGTGTGTGTGAGAGGAAGGTTGAGAATAACACATAATTTATAAACCTTGTGAAATAAAAACAGCGAAGACTCGGGATTGTTGTTGTTGTTCTGGGAGGGAGGAGGGATAGGAGGGTATGGAAGAGGATAGGAGGAAAGGATGGGAAGGAGGAGATGGGAGGAAGGGATAGGAAGGAGGAGATAGGAGGAAGGGATAGGAAGGAGGAGATAGGAGGAAGGGATTGATTGATTGTGTTAATTACATCCCTGGCGACCCAATAGGAGGAAGGGACGGAGTGATAGGAGGGGATGATGAAGGAGAGGGAGCAAGGAGAGAGAAGAGGAAAGGAGAGGAAGAAGGATGGAGAAAATGAAATAAAAAGGAGAAATAGAGAGGGAGGAAAAGAAGAGGGAGGGGAGGGGTTATGTTTAATGGAGAAGGGTGAGAAGGAGGAGGAAGAAGAAATGAAGAGGAAGAGGAGATAAAGAAGTAATGACGCTGGGGAATAGGAGAGTGAGGGGAGAGATCAGAAAGGGGAGCTGGAGGGGAGGGGGGAGCGAAGTGGGAATAGGTCAAGAGGTAAGGGAAACCAAGGTCATAATGTCTGTGTGCTAAGGTCACGAGGGAAGGTCAGGGTGTGGTCTGACCTAGTGTGTGTGTGTGTGATGAGTTAAACTAGTGAATAATGGATGAATAAACTAGTGATGGCATCAAGTCACTCAGTATTCAGGGTTAGTAGCATATAATGACTCCCTCCTGACCCCTTTTGACACACACACACACACACACACACACACACACAGAGTGATAACTTCCATTCCTGACAAAGTTATTCACTATTTATTAACGTTAAATACATCACGAGCTTTCTGGTCAAAACTGATGCCACTTTTGGGTAGGCTATGGTAGAGGGTGTTAGGGGGTGTAGGTGTGGGGTGTAAAGGTGAGGGTGTAAGGGGAGGGTAGAGGGTGTGGCAGTTATGGGGGTGTCTAACTACTAATAACCATTACCCACTAACTACCACTACCATCCTGCAATTACCATAACGTCGCATTACATCAGAACAATAACAATAACAATCACTAATCACTAACAACCCCTCAAACCACATCAATCACCCGTTAATTTGACTTCGTTGGATTTTAATTAATTATTACGCGTATTCCAGTGATCAATTAATATTTTTTCACCTGTGTACTAATTAATGGTTACCTGATTATTTGTCTCTCACCTGATTAGTTATCGTAATTACGAGTGTTATCATAATTAATTATTTCTACTATCGTTAGTTATTAATATGATTACCACTTTATTGTTATTACTGTTATTATTATTAGTGTTGTTATTATTGTTAGTAGTAGTAGTAGTAGTAGTCGTATTGTTGTTGTTGTTATTACTATTATTATCATATGAACCTGAAGTAAATAAAAATCTCTATATACAATTTCTTTATATTATTTTCATGAATCAAATTATTATATATATTTCAATTAATAATTCTGTTAGGGTATGAAATTATCACTACTGTAATGACAAGACCCTGTTATGTAAAGTAATACAATAAAATACAGTGAAGTAATGTGATGTATTTCTTAGTAGCCTGTTTTATCTACTCTACCCCTCTCTCTCCACCTCTCTCTCCACCTCTCTCTCTCTCTCTCTCCACCTCCTTCCCTCACACCACTCCTCCAACATTCCTCCGTCTCTCACACCAACACTTCTCCAATCCTCCTCCGTCACCACATCAACCCCCTCCCTCCACCACAACACCCCTCCACCACAACACCCCTCCTCATCACCCCTCACCCCTCCTCACCCCTCACCAGTAATGACATAATATTCCTCATTAAAACACTCTTTCCTCATTGGCTGTAGATTAAACAAAAAAATGACAATGAATTTCCGAAGCTTTGTTATTTTTTCCCCTGATAACCGAGGCTGTGTATTTAACCACGACGGACTAATAATTTGTCCTGTTTCTGTCTAAATCAATCTATTTATCTATCCGTCTGTCTGTCTGTATCTATCTGTCTGTCTGTATCTATCTATCTATCTGTCTATCTATCTATGCAAAAGACCCCCTACCCCCCCCCCCCATATAAAGAAATATTTACAAAAAAATCAAAACCTAAAAAAAATAAATTACAAAAATATCCAAGAAATAACAAAAACTGTCTAACACGTCAGCCACAATCCACCAGCTGAGTATTAATCCATCATAATGAGAAGTTATCCAGAAATCCATCATTGAACCAATAATCCAATGATGCAGTGAGTATATATTTATCCGGATATGTAATTCAGAAATCCCACCAACTCTCAGCATTTACCCACGAGAATTTTGGGGGTATTTATCAATGTAATCCATGAACTAACTTTAGAGAGAGAGAGAGAGAGTGCATGCTTGTGTGTGTGTGTGAGAGAGAGAGAGAGAGATAATACTGTTTATCACTAAATATGACCACGCCTCCCTGCCAGCCACCAGCGGACATTAGTTATGGTAATGATATATATGCAAATTTTAATCAAATCAATCGATTACCATAATTTCTGATTCACACTGCGTGGAATTAGATCACAAATATTATTCACGAATGAAATTTAATTTGAGACCACATCACTGTGAAAGAGGCAAAAAAATAAATATATATCTATCTATATATTAGTAATTTCTATGATTAGTGATGTTATTCTGGTGGGTGGAAGGGAAGGAGGGAAGGGTGGAGGGGGGAAGGGATGGAGGAGGCAAGGGGAGGGGAGGGGAAGGGAAGCAGGGGTGCATGTGAAGAGGGAAGGTAAGAGGAGGAGGCAAAGGAGAGGCGATGACTGCACTCGAGTCAGGTAGTTAACTCACGGCGCGCAGTGACCATTTCTTCCTTATATTCAACGTTGTGACCTTGACCTGACCTCTGACCTGCTGACCTGCATATCATAGGATCGTTCAGGTATTGATGGAAAAATTTTAACAAGTCTGGACACAGTTGTTCCTTTCGTTCATGCGACTAGTTACTGTAATGCCTAATGAACTATATAGTGTGTCTTTTAAAAGTAGGTGGTGGTAGTGGTAGTAGGTGGTGGTAGTGGTAGTAGGTGGTGGTGGTGGTAGTGGTAGTAGGTGGTGGTAGTGGTAGTAGGTGGTGGTAGTGGTAGTAGGTGGTAGAAGTGGTAGTAGGTGGTGGTAGTGGTAGTAGGTGGTGGTAGTGGTAGTAGGTGGTGGTAGTGATAGTAGGTGGTGGTAGTGGTAGTAGGTGGTAGTAGTAATAGTAGGTGGTGGTAGTGGCAGTAGGTGGTGGTAGTGGTAGTAGGTGGTGGTGGTAGTGGTAGTAGGTGGTGGTAGTGGTAGTAGGTGGTGGTGGTGATAGTAGGTGGTGGTAGTGGTAGCAGGTGGTGATAGTAGGTGGTGGTAGTGGCAGTAGGTGGTGGTAGTGGTAGTAGGAGGTAGTAGTGGTAGTAGGTAGTGGTAGTAGGAGGTAGTAGGAGGTAGTAGTGGTAGAGGCAGCAGCAGAAGTAAGTGGTGGTGGTGGTAGAAGCAGGGCCGGGTCGTCCCAGCTGGCCCCTCCATCATCGCTGCTCCATTGACTCTCTCTATAACGTGTCGCTTATGTGGGGGAGGGCTTCTTCTCCTCCCCACACTCTCCTCCCCACACCCTCCTCCCCACACGGCAATACTTCCCCATTCTCAACCTCCTCCTCTTTGGAAAACTCATAAAAGGTGTGGGGGGGGGGGGGGGGTCATAGGGGGAAATGTGTTTTTTCCCACTACAATTGAAGGTTGGTTTAGGGGGAGTCAATAATAGTAGTCTGGTTCATACGTTCCTGTTATGGAAGAGTGAAGTTATTGGGTATAGTGACGTATGATTGACACCATCTTAGCACCATCACTCTCACACACTATAGTTACGAGTTGGCGTTATAGTGGCGGTCATCAACAACTATTAACCCCCGCCCCCTCCCATAAACACTACATACACTATACCACCACCATACCACCATCACCATATCCTTTACGTCTACCATAAAATAACAACCAAGTTTATCCCAACCAATATCAACCCAAATATATTACGTTTTGCCATATAATACCTTCAAATAATAATAATAATAATAATAATAATAATAATAATAATAATAATAATAATAATAAAGTTGACAGAATTATTATCATTATTATCCACTTTCATCTACCTTTAAAAATTAATTACTGAACATCAAAGGCATCTAATTACCTGTACTCAATTAAGGTAAATTAACATTTTATGATTTTTTGCTGCTGTTCTGTTTATCCATTTTAGGTCACCATATACACTCACCGTTGCTCTCACCATCACCACCATCAACCAACACCATCACCACAACACATACGACAAACAAAAATAAAAATAAATAAAAAAATCATAAATTAGAAGACAAAAAACTCATCCTAATAACAACAATAAATAAAACATTACATATCAATAACATTAAGAACAAGACTCGGTTAAAGGTGGCACACATTGGCACTATAAATGGCACAGATGGACAGACGGGCGGACGGACACACGGACTCCCGAAACACAATTTAAAAATATCACCTGGAACCTGGAACCTGGAACATGGAACCCGGAATCTGGAACCTGGAACCCGGAATCTGGACCCTGGAACATGGAACATAAGAGAACACCCTGGCCTGTACTGTAGGGGAGGATGAGGAGTGGGGTATAGGGATAAGGAGGAGGAGTATAAGAGGATGGGGAGAAGGAGGATGAAGATAGGGAGAGGAGAAGAATGGGGAGGTGAAGGAGGAGGAGGATGAGGAGGATGAAGAGAATGGGAAAGAATGGAGGGATAAAGAATAAGAAACTAGGAACAGAAAGAGGAGGGGAATCAAGATGAAGAGAATGAGAATAGGAAGGAATAGAAGGATAAATAATAAGGAGATAAGGAACAGAAGGAGGAGGAAAGAAAAGGGAAGGAGGGAAGACACCTTGTTTTTCTCCCTTGAGCCTCCCAACTCATTTCAGCGGAAGGAAGCGGGGATATATATTTTATCGTGAGGCAACGTCTAGGCCACTCCATCACCTGCAACAGCCAGATATATCATGGTACGGGGGGTGAGGGTGGGCGTGGTGGGCGTGGTGGGTGAGGGTGGGCATGGTGGGTGAGGGTGGGTGTGTTTATATACATATTCGACCTATGTGTTATATCGTGTTAAGGGTGATATTATAACCCGTTACACACACACACACACACACACACACACACACACACACACACACACACACACAGTATATAGAGAGGGGGAGACATATATTATAAATGATCACTGTAACTATTTAGGCATAAAAAACATTTACGAATTTACGAATAAACTTTTACTGGTGGCTCTATGACCTCCACCCGGCCAGTGTATGTGTGTTCACGTGTATACATACAATATATGTACACACAAAATATGTCTACTTGTGTGTGTGTGTGTGTGAGCCATCATCCAGCACACAAAGCTCATAATCCTCTCCTCCCCACACACAACAAATACACAAACTCTCTCTCTCTCTCTCTCTCTCTCTCTCTCTCTCTCTCTCTCTCTCTCTCTCTCATACACACCAATCATTCACACATATTAACACTCTTTACTCTCTCACGCACAACACACACAGATGTCGATCTGGCGACTTAACAGGTAGGGACGTGGATACGAGGCGGTACCGGGGAGGAGCCCAGGGAGGTGCTGGGGAGGAGCCCAGGGAGGTGCTGGGGAGGAGCCCAGGGAGGTGCTCGGAAGGAATCCGGGGAGGTACTGGGGAGGAGCCCAGTGAGGTGCTGGGGAAGAGAAGTGGACATGTCGTGAATCTGGTGGTCGGAGGAGCGGGCTGGGGACAGGGCTGGCTGGGGACAGGGCTGGCTGGGGACAAAGTCGTGAATCTAGTGGTCGTCGTTGGAGGTGAGCGGAGAGAAGCAGGTCGGGGAGGTGCTGGCTGGCTGGGAAGGGGCTAGGGTGGGTAAGACGCCTTGGGCCCCAATATGCAATAAGCACGCTACAGTGAGTTGGCAAATTGTTCCTTGAAGTGATTACAGCGACGCCTTTGGTGAGGCCCCACCGCTCCAGGATTATACCCAAAACTAATATATTACTCCGCGGGACTTGTTACAAGGCCAACTACCGGACTTATGGGGTTAATGATGACTTTATTGGCCCTTTTTTTATGCTGGACTTTTTACTTAATCAACTACCAGGATGCACGGGGTTAAGGTAGTTTTATTGGCCCTTTTATGCTGGACTTAGTGAGGATCGTGAGAATCTTGTGATGGACGTATTACTGGAATTATGGGGATAATGGCGTATTTATTGGCCTTTTTTTGTTACCCCAAACGTTGGACTTAGTGAGGAATGCGTTAAGTTTACGAGGTTAGCCCGTGTTGGACTTTCAAAGCTTGCTACACAGAGACGCTTATGGACTTTGTACAAAACCAACTAACAAACTTGTGTGGTTTAATGGCCCTCGTTATTGGCCTCCTATTCTGGACTTGGCTTGACTGATTTGGACTTTTTGTATTGGGTTCTGTGAGGATGAATACTTTTTCGTGCTGGAATTGGTCTTCATTTAATTGGGCAGGACTTTTATATTGGACTTAGCCTGACTTAGTTGAACTGAGCAGATGGAAAGAATATTCTCTGACGTGGGACTTTCATGTTCACTGACTTAAGACTTTTTGGTCTTGACGAACCAGGTTACGTTAAGTGGGTGGAGCTTACGAGAGGTGCTAGTGACGTCACGGGATCCATTAAGGAAACAGCAACCCAAGTGACACCCACACAAACAACACCCCCACCCCCCCACACACACCTGAAGCCCACTGTTTACTTACGAACAACCGGGAACCTCTCAGTGTTGTACAGAAAGTCGGAATTTTATTGGCCAGCACTGTGTATGAGATGACAATCGTGTATGTATGTATGTGTGGAGCGGGCAGGGGAGGGCCGGACCGGGGAGGACCGGGCCGTGGGGAAGGAAGGGGGGGGGGGGGATACCGGTAATGCCATTGGGTCGGTCAAACTTTTTTAACGAGCGTAAAATGCCTCACAAGTTTCAGCTCCGGCGGGATAAACAAGCTGTGGACGAGGCTCTGTGTGTATGAGTGTGTGTGTGTGTGTGTGTTTGTGTGTGTAACTTAACTTGATATATACACACAGGGTCAAGTTAGGTCAGGTTTACAACTATAAGACAATTCTTCCAAAACAAGTCGACCTTCCCTACACATGGTAAAGAAAACGGAATCATGGCAGAGAAAACGGAATCATGGCAGAGAAAACGGAATCATGGCAGAGAAAACGGATTCAGGGTAGAGAAAACGGAATCATGGCAGAGAAAACGGAATCATGGCAGAGAAAACGGAATCATGGCAGAGAAAACGGAATCATGGCAGAGAAAACGGATTCAGGGTAGAGAAATCAGAGACATGGTAGAGAAAAGAGAATAGAGAGCAAAACAATGGAGGTAGAGCGATTGATATCACAGTCTGGTGAACGAAAAAGAATTAAAAGAATAACGAAGATTAAAGGTTATACTGGACGGCTCACTGTGTGTGTGTGTACATATATCTTTCTATATGTGTACATGTGTGTATATGTATGTACTCACGTGTCTGGCCATACCGCTCCCTCTCCTGAAGTAGTCCTCAGGAGACCCCTACTACTACTACTACTACTACTATCGTCACACAACCACTATTCTTTATAATCACAACTACTACACTCCTCTCCCCATCAGACGACCAACACACACGCATACACGCACATATACGTACAAATACACATACACAGATAAACATATACACACACACAAACAAAGAAACAAACATACAAAGGCACACACAAACAGAAAGAAACACACGCACACACACACGCACACACACACACAGTCGTCCAGCTCGACGCCAACGAGGAACAATATTCATTTATTTAATGAATTTGGTCAATGTTAACGAGTTTTCTCGTTACCCGCTGCTCTACCGGATTGTTTAAACGCCCGGCTCATGCCAGCTCACTCATATACGTCGAAATTTGCCGAATTTATGAGGGAAAATGTTTTGCAGTGTCATACAGGTCGCCAGAATAATTTGTGCTGCCAACTTGTAAAACCTCCACTGTTTATATGACGCGGCCGGTCCCTCACTGACACACTACAACTACCTCACTGTATCACACTACAACAACAACAACAATTGACACCTAAAATACACACAACACTTCAACAATATCGACAAAAAGTACCACAAAATTGCAATAACTAAAATATACACAACAACAACAACTAAAATATACACAACAGTCAACAAAAACAAAAGCTACTACAAAACATACAACAGCAAGAACTTAGACAAAAGGTGACTAAAAATGCAACAGCAGCAACAACAACAACAACAGTTGCAAAAATCGATCCAATAGCAACAGTTGCAACAAGACCTGCAACAAATACAGTACTTGCCACCACAACCTACAACAACAACTGTAGATATGCAATGCACGAGGTGATAAGAGTTGCAACAATTTATGCAACAATAACTACAACAACCACCACCACAATAACAACAACAACAACCACAACAACCACCGCCACAATAACAACAACAACAACCACAACAACCACAGCCACAACAACTACAACAACAAGTCCCTTTACGAGACAAAATAAATCCTTAACTATTGCACACGTTGTCCATCACTGTATGACTAGCGTGTACCGTACCTCTCCCAGCCCCCACGACCCTCTCCCAGCCCCCACGATCCTCTCCCAGCCCCCACGATCCTCTCCCAGCCCCCACGATCCTCTCCCAGCCCCTACAAGACACTATTTCAGCCCCCACGACCCTCTCCCAGCCCCCACTATCCTCTCCCAGCCCCCACGACCCTCTCCCAGCCCCCTCGACCCTCTCCCAGCCCCCACGATCCTCTCCCAGCCCCAACGACCCTCTCCCATCCCCCACGACCCTCTCCCATCCCCCACGACCCTCTCCCAGCCCCCACGACCCTCTCCTAGCCCCCACGACCCTCTCCGAGCCCCCACGATCCTCTCCCAGCCCCCACGATCCTCTCCCAGCCCCCACGATCCTCTCCCAGCCCCCACGATCCTCTCCCAGCCCCCACGATCCTCTCCCAGCCCCCACGACCCTCTCCCAGCCCCCACGACCTCTCCCAGCCCCCACGACCCTCTCCCAGCCCCCACGACCCTCTCCCAGCCCCCACGATCCTCTCCCAGCCTCTACACGACCCTCTTCCAGCCCCACGACCCTCTTCCAGCCCCCACACGACCCACTCTCAGCTCCTTACTGCTCTCACCCACTCTTCCAGCCCCCACGACCCTCTTCCAGCCCCCACACGACCCACTCCCAGCTCCCTACTGCTCTCAACCACTCTTCCAGCCCCCACGACCCTTTCCCAGCCCCCACAGCCCTCCGATCAACCACACACACACTATGAAATTGAATGCCACAGTAATCTCGACCAAATAAAAAGTTTTAAAATTGGCCGTGTGTGTTGTGAGGGGGGTAGGGGAGAGGAGGGGTGAGGGAGAGAAGAGGGGTGTGGGAGAGAGGAGGGGTGAGGGAGAGAGGAGGGGTGAGGGAGAGAGGAGGGGTAAGGGAGAGAGGAGGGGTGAGGGAGAGAGGAGGGCTGAGGGAGGGAGGAGGGGTGAGGGAGGGGGAAGGGTGATGGAATGAGGGTAGGGGTGAGGGAACGAGGAAAGGGGTAAGAAAGTAGGGGTTGGATGAGGGGGTAAGGGGTGAGGTGAGGGAATGATGGGAGGCATGATGAAGTGAGAGGTAACAGTGTGAGAGGTGAGGGTGAGGGGGGGTAAGGGAGAGAGTAAGGGCGTGATAGGTGAGGGACAATGGAGAGGGTAGTGAGGCACTGAGAGGTACTAGGAGGGAGGCACTGAGAGGTACTAGGAGGGAGGCACTGACAGGTACTAGGAGGGAGGCACTGACAGGTACTAGGAGGGAGGCACTGACAGGTACTAGGAGGGAGGCACTGACAGGTACTAGGAGGGAGGCACTGAGAGGTACTAGGAGGGAGGCACTGAGAGGTACTAGGAGGGAGGCACTGAGAGGTACTAGGAGGGAGGCACTGACAGGTACTAGGAGGGAGGCACTAACAGGTACTAGGAGGGAGAGGCAATGAGAGGAACTTTGGGGTACTAGGGAGAAGGCACTGAGAGATACTAGGAACGAAGCACTGAGAGATACTAGGAGGTAGGTACTAGGACACACCTATACGTGGGTGATACATAACTAGTACAGGACACATCTACATACCTTTGTCTACCTAATTATACAATTATGTGGCAGGTGGACCAGGTGTCACGCACCATCCACATTAAAAACTCATATGCATTTTTTTTTTCACGTAACTTTTATCGATTCTGAGATGATCTTTTGTGATGTTTTTTCCCCCTTTTTAGCTACGACACGACACGACACGACACAATACACGGCACCAGATTAGATACCGTAACACAATACACACCACACCATCACACAACACATCTCCCCACAGACAGATAGATAGATAGATAGATTACATCAATATTCATGTAGGTGGTGAGCGTCGATATTTAAAGGTCAACCATCTCGTGTGTGTGTGTGTGTGTGTGTGTGTGTGTGCGTGTGTGTGTGTGTAAGGACTCTGTAAACACAAACATCAGTTGCACATGAACATCAAACCACTAAATCAGAGAGACAGACACGGACAGTAGGGGAGGTGCATATGGCCACCTACGTAGAGGTCCATATGGCCACCGTCGTAAGGCCAGGTTAAGGACTGGGACCGGATTAGCATATGAAAGACCTTCAGGAAATTAATGGATTTATTGAAATTGTGTTTACGGCGAGTGAGTTGGTGGCTTGTGGTGGAGGGGGGGAGGATGCGAGCAAGGACTGGAAGGGGTGAGGAAGGGAAGTATGGAGGGTGTGGAAGGGAGATGAGGGTGTGGAGGGGAGATGAGGGTGTGGAGGGGAGATGAGGGTGTGGAGGGATGTGGAGGTGGAAATGGGATTGGGAAGGGTGTGGAGGGGAAGGGGTAGAGTATGGAGGGGAGATAGGAGGGGTGTAGGGGGGAGATAGGAGGATGGGAGGGGGGGGGGGGAAAGTAACAGGAGAGGTACAATAGTGTACAATACCTTATTAATTAAAAAAAAAATAACCCGTTTCTATTATTCTGGCAGAAAGAGTCTGGGTGGCTGACTGACTAGTACCATATGTGTGTGTGTGTGTCTGTCTGTCTGTCTGTCTGTCTGTAAAAAAAAGAGCTGTCAGAATTGCAACATGAAGGCTTCCCCCTCAACTGGTGACCAAAAGTTGCCTCCCAAAAGCACAAAAGCCACAATTAACACAAAAGCCACAGAGGCCTATACAAAAAAAAAATATATACTCTTTTTACGGATTTTCTGGGCCTCGAAAGTCAGACTCTCCCCAAAAACGGCCTCTTTAAAGCTTCACTATAATCACCACAATTCCTTAACACACACACACACACACACACACACACACACACACACACACCCACACTATAATTCACATCCACCAGTCAATAACTCAACACAATCTCGTCACTCGCTACCCATAATAAATCCAACCACTGGCACATAACAATCTTTTAGTTCATAAACAATCAAAATGTATTGTTTGTATGAGCTATGATACGGGTTGACCTTCAGCACCACACACACACACACACATTACCTAACCTATGAGCAGAACCGTGCACCAGTGACCAATGTAAATTATTGTTTATCATTATCGTGGGTTTTCTTTTGCTACTTCCCCCTTATCCGTTTTCTTTTGCTACTTCCCCTATTGTCCGTTTTCTTTTGCTACTTCCCCTATTGTCCGTTTTCTTTTGCTACTTCCCTTCTTATCCATTTTCTTTTGCTACTTCTACTCTTTTGACCCGGTCCGTAAGGGAGAACATTTAGTGGCATGTTATTGATTCTAGTCCACACACACACACACACACATCATGAAGTCATAAGTACGTGAGGTAAAAATCAACACAATCTACCCATGTTTACACTCGGGGCCAAAGAGAATAATTGAGTGACTCTTAACTAATGAGGTAAACAGTATCTCCTGTGATGCCTCACATGATACATGGTGATACATATACCCTAGTGATACATGGTGGTACATATACCCTGGTGATACATGGTGATACATATACTCTGGTGATACATGGTGATACATATACCCTGGTGATACATGGTGATACATATACCCTGATGATACATGATACATATACCCTGATGATACATGGTGATACATATACCCTGGTGATACATGGTGATACATATACCCTGATGATACGTGATACATATACCCTGATGATACATGGTGATACATATACTCTGGTGATACATGATACATATACCCTGATGATACATGGTGATACATATACTCTGGTGATACATGATACATACACCCTTCAAGATACATTTAAGTAACCCATGAGCTACTCACGTGTCTTGGAATACGAAAAAAAAAAAAAGACTCAAATGGTAAGTGACTCATAACTGACTCATTTATACTCGCCAGCGACTCACATTGAGACTCAACCAATACTAATGCCGACATACAGTCCAGTACACTCACCCCTCATTGTATGTCGATAGGTCAGTTGGGCCCCAATACTGATCACTCCCCTGTAACCTGACTATTAGGATTGGGGTCCGGTAGGATTGGGGTCCGGTAGGATTGGGGCCTATTCGTATAGGGGCCCATTTGACCAACTACACTTAAGAGATACACTGATTATACTTAGTTGAGTCGTACATCTATTGGTCGACAGTTTAAGGTAAAAGATGTTGGTATCCCTGTGTAGCGTTTAGGTTGGCTGCCCTGTATACCGCCTGGGTTGGCAGCCCTGCATACATCAAACATGTCAACAAATTACCCCTCTCTACAAATTACGTATAAAACTAAATTAAATATTGTCATAATAATTGCTCTTCTATATTAAACTTTTACACAGTTCTATCCGTAAATATTCATCCCCCCCATATTACCTGTGCTACCTACCATATTATATTAGTGTTGTTATTGTTGATGATATTAAAGGCTCTTATTATTATTATGATTATTATTATTATTATTATTATTATTATTATTATTACTATTATTATTATTATTATTATTATTAATGCCATTATTATTCTTATTACTATTATTATTGTTACCATTATTATTATTATTATTATTATTATTATTATTATTATTAATGTCGTTGTTTTAGTACCTATGATATTATTATTATTACCAAGATACAAAAGACAAGGAAAAAAAAGCAAAAGACCAAGAAAAATTATATAAAAAACAAAAACTCAAAAATAATAATGAAACTCCCACAAAAGTCCTCCAAGTAAAAAAACACAAAAGACCCAGAAAAATAATAAAATAATAAAGAAAAAACCCACAAAAGATCAATAAAAATAATAAGAGCAAACAAAACAACAGTAAAATAATAAAATCCCCACAAAAGCGCCGAGAAAAATATCATCAGCAGGCGGGCGTCTACTACACAAGTGGCGGCGAACTCGGCAGACTGTAGCGGCCGAGTAAACAATTCTCAGGAGGAGGGAAACGGCCGTAAAGAATAACAAGACGTTGAAATAGAGAGCCACGGGGGATATGAACCCAGGGGTGTGGCAAATGTGTGGCGGGGCAGAAAAATCCTGGGTGTAATATAAAGAGTTCTGTGTGTGTGTGTGTTGTAGCATCACACGTACACACATACATACATACCTACATAACCAAAAAACATTACGTACACACGATATCATCAAGAAGGGTTATGTAACTAAGATCAAACTAATTTTAGAGTGGAAGGGAAGGGAGAGGAATGGGGAGAGAAGGGAAGGGAAGGAGAAGAGAGAAGAGGAAGGAGTGGCAGGGGATGGGGAGAGAAGTGAAGGAAGGAAGGTAGGAAGGAAGGAAGGAAGGAAGGAAAAGGAAAAAACAAGCAATGGAAATGAACAAACAAGTCAGTACCATTCTCGTGTTTACTGATTGGGGCCAAAAAACGGCTCTGAGTAACAAGGTACCAATGGAAAAACTTATTACCAATAAGAAAATTAAAGTACGTGAAATAATGGGGACCCCAAGACTAGATTGGTAACACAAGGAGAACAATGGTACAATATACGTTAAAAAATACATAGATACATACAAACCTGATTCACATAACCAAGGTACCAATGGAATAATAACTAAAAGAGCAAAATATAGACCAAAAATAGCAAATGACAGGAAATAGAAAAAACACCGATAATGGAAGAAGGAAGAGGCAACTATACGGTAAAAAAAGAGAGATATAGTAACAATGTAACAATGTAAAAATACCGGACAATCCGTTACAATTAAAATGGCGCCATAAAAAAAGTTTGGGGGCTGAATGGAATATTGTCAGAATTTAACTGGACAAACATACAAACAAACAAACATAACAACAGGACGGCGAGGTAACAATGTATCGGGGTAACAAGGTAGAATTTGAGCAAGGGTAACAAAATAAAAATGAATAAAGACAAAAAATCACACATACAAAAATAAGGTAAAATTGGAATAAAAATCATAAACCCCCCCCTAAAAAAAATAACCAGGTACCAATGTCACAAGGTACCATTGGAATCAGAGTAACAAACATACACGTACAAGTAACAAGGTAAATACTACAATTGGAATTAAAATTATTAAATAAACCAAAACTCGGTATATGATCCAATGTATCAAGGTACAATTGGAATAAGATAAAAAAAAATCAATAAAATTATCATATATCGATGTAACAAGATACCAATGGAACCATAATTACAATAAATAAATAATCACAAAATAAGTAACGCGGTACCAATGAAACACGTAACAAACAAATAAAAAAATATAAAAGACGTAACAAGGTAGCAATGGAACACGAGACAACACAAACAAAATATATGACATCAATTAAACACAACTGTAAAAAAAAAATAATACAATTGGAACGACAAGAATACGACAAAATCCTTAATTAAAAAAGACAGACGAAAGAGAGAGAGAGAGAGAGAGAGAGAGAGAGAGAGAGAGAGAGAGAGAGAGAGAGAGAGAGAGAGAGAGAGTCTTGTCTAGAAAGATGTTTTTCACGAGGTATTAGCGCGGCCCAGGACACGTCACTGGCCCAGCTTGTTGTTGATGATGATGATGATCTCCTGACAATATTGACTGACTCCCTCCCTCTCTCCCTTCCTCCCTTCCTCCCTCCCTTCCTACCTCCCTCCCTTCCTACCTACCTACCTCCTCCTCCTCCTCTTCCTCCTGTTCTTGTTCTTCCTCCCACCACCCCAAGAGGACAATGTACTTCTCTTTACTCTTCTCTCTTCTCTTCTCCTCTCCTCTCCTCTCCTCTTCTCTATCGACAGAAGGGAAGGTCTCCAAACCCCCCTTCTCTCCCTCCCTCCACTTCCTGGATTCTCTTAAGGTATAAGTGAACGTGTCTCACTTTACCTGAGGAACCCTCTAACCTTACCTACCCTTAACCTAATCTAAACTAAACTTACCTACTATTAAAACCTAACCTAACCTACATATTTTAAACCCTTCCCATCCTAACCTATCCTAACTGAACTTAAACCTAACCTAACTTAACCAAACCCAACCAAACCCATAACTTAGCACAATCACCATTCCAAAAAAAAAAATTAAATAAAAATAATCCCATAAACATTGAATCCTTTAGTCATAATGTATATCAACTCCCAAAATCCAAACGTAGGGGAAGACTGAGAATGGCGGGGGCGGGGGATGGGGGCGGGGGCAGGGGCGGTGGCGGCTGGCTGGGAGAAGCCTCACCAGCGGGGACAGTACGAGCGTAAAAATCGAGTTTGATTAAAATGCTCCGGGGCTACGAACCTAGTATGTAAATCCGGGGCCTTGTGTATATTGCCGGGTCCCGCTCTACATATGTGGGCCCGCACTGTGTGTTTTGAGGGGGTGGAGGGGGCTGTCTGGTGGTGGTGTTTGTTGAGGTGGGGCTGTTTAGTGGTGGTGTTTATTGAGGTGGGGCTGTTTAGTGGTGGTGTTTATTGAGGTGGGTCTGTTTATAGTGGTGGTGTTTGTTGAGGTGGAACTGTTTAGTGGTGGTGTTTGTTGAGGTGGGGCTGAACCACACACAGTTTACCCCCAATAAAACTCACCTCACACATCCACAACCCACACCACCCACTGCTGACCCACACTAACTCCCACACACCCTCACCCCACCAACCACACACTGCTGACCCCCCCCCACAACCACCAGACCCACACACCTCCCCCCCACAACCACCCTACCCACCAGACCCACACACACCCCCACCCTACCCACACTAACACACCCACATCACGTCACACACAAAACTGCCGGTGGGGCCAAGAATCAGGACTCACCAAAACAATAACTCAGAAAGCCTTTATAAATAAGACACCAACTAAACCACAGTGTCTAGCGGTCATGTCTTGAGTAGTGGGGGAGGGGGAAGGGGGGAAGGGGGTGGGGGGAAGGGGGGAAGGGGTAAGGGAGGGAAGGGGTTTAGTTTCGAACACTTTAAGAACGACCGAATTAAATGAACAGTATCTTAGGTACTATTATGAAAGAGAGAGAGGAATAGTAGTAGTAGTAGTAGTAATAGTAGTAGTAGTAGCGGAGAGGCCATCATTGTAAGTACACCACAATGGAGAAAGGAGACGAGTAGAGAATCATTAATAACAGCCTCTTGAGTACCATCCTGAAGGGGAGGCAGAAGGAGAAAGCGTTCCCAACACTTGTATTAAAAAGAAAAAAAACTCGAATGAATCATAAACATAAAAGCTTCAAACATTAAGTGGAAGGGGAGGTGAGGGAGGGAGAGAGAGGGGGTTGGTGAGGGAGGGAGAGAGAGGGGGTGGGTGAGGGAGGGAGAGAGAGGGGGTGGGTGAGGGAGGGGGTGGTGAGGGTGGGTGAGGGAGGGAGAGAGAGAGGGGGTGGGTGAGGGAGAGAGAGAGAGGGGGGAGGTGAGGGAGGGAGAGAGAGGGAGTGGGTGAGGGAGGGGGAGAGAGGGGGTGGGTGAGGGAGGGAGAGAGAGGGGGTGGGTGAGGGAGGGGGTGGGAGAGGGTGGGTGAGGTAGGGAGAGAGAGGGGGTGGGTGAGGGAGAGAGAGGGGGGAGGTGAGGGAGGGAGAGAGAGGGAGTGGGTGAGGGAGGGGGAGAGAGGGGGTGGGTGAGGGAGGGAGGGAGAGGGGGTGGGTGAGGGAGGGGGGGAGAGGGTGGGTGAGGGAGGGAGAGAGAGGGGTGGGTGAGGGAGGGAGAGAGAGGGGGTGGGTGAGGGAGGGATAGATAGGGGGTGAGGTGAGGGAGGGAGAGAGAGGGGGGAGGTGAGGGAGGGAGAGAGGGGGGTGGGTGAGGGAGGGAGAGAGAGGGGGTGGGTGAGGGAGGGAGAGAGAGGGGGTGGGTGAGGGAGGGGGTGGGAGAGGGTGGGTGAGGGAGGGAGAGAGAGGGGGTGGGTGAGGGAGAGAGAGAGAGGGGGGAGGTGAGGGAGGGAGAGAGGGAGTGGGTGAGGGAGGGGGAGAGAGGGGGTGGGTGAGGGAGGGGGAGAGAGGGGGTGGGTGAGGGTGGGAGAGAGAGGGGGTGGGTGTGGGAGGGAGAGAGAGGGGGTGGGTGAGGGAGGGAGAGAGAGAGAGAGAGGGGGTGGGTGAGGGAGGGAGAGAGAGGGGGGAGGTGAGGGAGGGAGAGAGAGGGGGGAGGTGAGGGAGGGAGAGAGAGGGGGTGGGTGAGGGAGGGAGAGAGAGGGGGTGGGTGAGGGAGGGAGAGAGAGGGGGTGGGTGAGGGAGGGAGAGAGAGAGAGAGGGGTGGGTGAGGGAGGGAGAGAGAGGGGGTGGGTGAGGGAGGGAGAGAGAGGGGGTGGGTGAGGGAGGGAGAGAGAGGGGGAGGTGAGGGAGGGAGAGAGAGAGAGAGGGAGAGAGAGGGGGGAGGTGAGGGAGGGAGAGAGAGGGGGTGGGTGAGGGAGGGAGAGAGAGGGGGTGGGTGAGGGAGGGAGAGAGAGGGGGTGGGTGAGGGAGGGAGAGAGAAGGGGTGGGTGAGGGAGGGAGAGAGAGGGGGGAGGTGAGGGAGGGAGAGAGAGGGGGTGGGTGAGGGAGGGAGAGAGAGGGGGTGGGTGAGGGAGGGAGAGAGAGGGGGTGGGTGAGGGAGGGAGAGAGAGGGGGTGGGTGAGGGAGGGAGAGAGAGGGGGTGGGTGAGGGAGGGAGAGAGAGGGGGGAGGTGAGGGAGGGAGAGAGAGAGAGGGGGTGGGTGAGGGAGGGAGAGAGAGGGGGTGGGGGAGGGAGGGAGAGAGAGGGGTTGGGTGAGGGAGGGAGAGAGAGGGGGTGGGTGAGGGAGGGAGAGAGAAGGGGTGGGTGAGGGAGGGAGAGAGAGGGGGGAGGTGAGGGAGGGAGAGAGAGGGGGGAGGTGAGGGAGGGAGAGAGAGGGGGTGGGTGAGGGAGGGAGAGAGAGGGGGTGGGTGAGGGAGGGAGAGAGAGGGGGTGGGTGAGGGAGGGAGAGAGAGGGGGTGGGTGAGGGAGGGAGAGAGAGGGGGTGGGTGAGGGAGGGAGAGAGAGGGGGTGGGTGAGGGAGGGAGAGAGAGGGGGTGGGTGAGGGAGGGAGAGAGAGGGGGTGGGTGAGGGAGGGAGAGAGAGGGGGTGGGTGAGGGAGGGAGAGAGAGGGGGTGGGTGAGGGAGGGAATACAGGTAAGGGAAGACAGAGAGAGAGGAAGGGAGAGAGGGAGAATTTCAGAACACTCAGAAAACACGAGAGAGAGAGAGAGAGAGAGAGAGAGAGAGAGAGAGAGAGAGAGAGGCTAGCGTGTTCTCGTAAGCCCTTCACTACAGAACATCTCGCTATTAACAATCAGTAGTATCGACTCAACCACCCTCCCCCCCCCCCCCTCCAACACTTACACACCTTGAATCAGGCACTGAAATAAGGGGAACACCTGAAGATTGAACAACCCAGTTTATTTCACATTTTGAATAGTCACTAACGCTACCTGCAGTGTAAGGTGAGGTGAGGTGAGGTGAGGTGAGGTGAGGTAAGGTGAGGTGAGGTGAGGTAAGGTAAGGTAAGGTGAGG